>OY744475.1:208268482-208940566 GCA_963556175.1 Tipula confusa
TAGAAAACTTTAGTATTTTCTAGAGCAGTTAACATTTTTTTAACTTATAAAGGGTTACCCAATAAGAAGTTTTATTTTGAAAAGCCTGCTATTTGGGCAGCTGTCAGTTTTGAAGCGGTCATCTTTTGACATTTGACAAGTCAAAACTACGCCTTTACTAAAAATGGTACGATACACGCTTCAATGACGCATTGAAATTGTTAAAATTCACTACAAAAATGGTGAAAATCACAGTTCGCAAAACTAAAGCACTTTTTGGTCGTCGTGAAGCACCTTTTCGGCCGGCAACAGTGAAACTGATGGAAAAATTTGAGCTGTTGGGACAAGTTAGTGATGTGAAGAATTGGAACCGTGTGCGTCGCTCAAGAACAACTGAAAATATTGCTGCTGTAGCCCGTAGTGTTAAAGAAAACCTAGGTTTATCGATTCCTCGTCGATCTTTGAAATTTGACATTCCACAAACGACATTATACCGTATTTTGCGTAAAAACTTAGGTCTTAATGCTTTTAAAGTTCAGTTAACATAAGAACTCAAGCCAGTCGATCACCATAAACGTCGTATCTTCGCTGATTGGGTCCTTCCAATGCACCAAAATGATCCGGATTTTCATCGAAAAATTATCTTCAGTGATGAGTCCCATTTTCACCTCGGAGGCTATGTTAATAAACCGAATTGTCGCATTTGGGGCTCAGAAAATCCAAGAATGATTGTTGAAAAGCCTCTCCATCCTCAACGTGTCACTGTTTGGTGCGGTTTCTGGGCTGGCGGTGTGAAAATGAGGCTGGTGCAATTGTTACGGTGAATGGATTGCGCTACCGAGCTATGATTAATGATTTATGGCCGGAATTGGAAGATATTGATGTGGACGACGTTTATTTTCAGCGAGACGGTGCCACGTGCCACACAAGCTACAAAACAATCTCAATTTTGTAAGAAAAGCTTCCTGACCGTGTTATATCTCGAAAGTGATCACAATTGGCCACCGAGATCTTGTGATTTAAAACATTTAGACTTTTTTCTTTGGGGCCACGTGAAAGATAAGGTCTATGCCAATGCTCCGCAATCGATTCCAAGACCTTAAAGATGGAATTCGTGAAGGTATCGAGGACATACAGCCGCAAATGTGCGAATTGGCCATGGAAAATTTCATGAAAAGGATATGGTGCTGCAAGCGAAGCCGTGGCGGCCATTTGGCTGATATCGTTTTCAAATGTTAATGGCATACTTTCCTCTTTACCATGAAATAAACATTCATTGATTTCTCTTAAAAAATTTTTGTTTTTTTTTAATATCAAAATGAAACCTCTTATTGGAAAACCCTATACAAAATTATCTATTTGATGTTTATGCTTAAATTTAACTAATTAATAAGTTTCATATAGGGTTGTGGAGTAGTGGTCGGAATCGGGGAGTCGAGCTATTATGGCGGAATCGGAGTCAGAAAAATAAAGTCCGACTCCAACTCCGCATTTTGAAAATCAAAAACAACCACCACTGTTTTATTACTTTCTCTGTTTTGATATTAAAACTTACATTATTACAAAAATATACAAAGGATTAAATTTTTTAATGGCACATACCTCAAATAAAAGTACAAAACCATGCAACAAAAAAAAAAAACGTAAGAAACTACCTAAATGCAATATTTAAGAAAATAGAACTAAAATCATCGGGATGGAGCAAAGAGATTCTTCAACCTTCGTTTGAAAGTTTATTTACTAATTGTAAAATCGAATAGGAATTAAAATTTTTCGACAACATATTAATGGGTTTATTGTCACCATAGTTAGTTCTGTGTACTTCTGCATTTAGGTAATCATGAACATGTAAACGTCTGCTTAGCAATGTTAATGTTTTCCAGTATTGATTGCATACTCGAGTTGAGATCGAACATATGCATAGTACAAGATCTTCATTGTACTCAACTCCGAAGAGTTGAGATTATACAAATTCGGATTCTCCGTGAGAATCCAAATTTGTATAATCTCTCCAGTGCTTTGCAATGACTGATAGTCAACTAGCTTATGATTATCAATTTCTTTGATGGCACTGCTAGTGAACTCCGCAAGCTTGGTTGAAGTTGATTTATTCGGCATAAAACCTTGTTGACTTAGTGATATGTGTCGGTTGTGTCGATAAGTTTTAAAAAAGGACCAAAAGTGCTTTGGATCATATTTGATTTTGTCTTAGATATACAAGTGACATACTGCTTGTATTTAAATTCATAATATGTTTCAAAATTATTGTAATGTTCTGTGAAATTTTGTTTGCTGGTTTCTGAATTATGCTTCAGCATTTTCTTATAGGTCTTATCTTTCTTATTTTTGAGGATAACAAGTCATCTGTGTGATTTTGACATCGTTGAAGAAACAAATAAATGTATGGCGTCAAATAAAATGTTGTAAAATTTATCTACATTTACATTAATGTTACCATTGTTCAATTCGCTTTCCCAATCGATGTTCTCGAGATAAAGACGAAAGTTGGCTGTGTCTACTTTTTGTAAGTTATAATAGAACTGTTGATGATTTCAATAGAATTGTGATGAACATCATTCACAACTAAAAGTGCTGTCGATTCATAAACTCTGAATAAACTAGGATCATTGGTGAAAATCAGATCAATAATTATATTCAGTTTACTTCGGAAATTGCAGATTTCGTTAAGATTTAGATCCAAAACTGTGTCTATGAAAAGGCATTCGGTGTCTGAGCACACATTGAACGGCAACACAGCCTCCACCTCCTCGTCTTTTTGGTAACATGTTCAAGTTTAAATAAATCGGAGTCGAAATCAACGAATTATTTTACCGACTCCGCAACCCCTGTTTCATATAAATATAACATTTTTATTGCTTATATTATTAATTAACAAAAATCAAGTAATATTAAATCAAACATGATTTTTTTTTGTATATATATCTATGCCATCTGTTATAGGGCCGAAGCACACCCAGCTCTTTCGCGGTTATTTTTTAACGTCCTACCTTACGTCGTTACCAGCCAAAAAGAGGACGCACGAATACAAGTACTCCTTGAATTTATCTGCACATGGCATTGCTCCAGCCAGCCTGTACTGGCATGGTTGATGGTTCGGCCCATGGATTCTGCACTTCAAAAGGGGGTCATAGTTGTGTTCATCGCCATCATCGATCGAAATCAAATGATGAAAAATCGATATCGAATATCAGATTATAACTTTATTTAGTTGTTAAATTACAGTTTACGGCAGTTCAGGTAGTAGTAAACAGCATTTTCGCCACAGACCGATTTTGGCAGGAATGATGAATGGAATAAGCTTTTCTGTCGATTTCTGTCGACATAGCTTCTCCTGTTCCATTGGAGCCGTTAGCACCAGATGCTTTTATTGCATTATATATCCCTAGTATAACAGATCCTGATATGGAAGTCGATCGCAAATCTTTGGCAAGTTCGATAGAAGTGTTTCCTCTTGGTAATGCTAGTCTTATTATTTCTTGGCAGACAGCTCTAAGTTGTTCCAAAAACAAACGTCGTTTATATATAGTTTGTTTTTATTTTAGCCCGGGTCAACTTCTAACCACAAAACGTAGGCATTAACACGTGTACATCTATAAAATATTACAAAATAAGGCAAAAGGCCAGCGATTCATTTTAAGTTTTGTTGTGTATGCCCCAACTTTTTGATTTAGGTATCGACACTCTACCTGGTTATATTGTAATGTTATCATTACCAGGCAATTGTTTGCCATCGGTAGAAGTAGAGGTTGTATGAAAAAGTACTCATAACTGTGACATTTTTGTATTTTTTTAGGACGTACTGCTCCAACGATATATTTTCATAAAAATAAATGTTACTAGAAAATATAGGACGGCTGCGTAATTCCTGTTTCGTAGAGGTTGGTAAAAAAATGATTTTTTCAGTTGCAGCATTTGGTTGGTTTCCTGTATATACTTGCATATTCCAAACGAATTTCAAAGTACTATTACATAGAGCCCATATGTTTATGCCATAATGAGCTAGTTTAGATGGTGTATGTACTGCTTGAAAGGACAACACCCACGAAAAGCTATCAACTGCTCGACAATAGTTACTTTTTCATAAGGAACATAAAGTAGTGGCATATTGGTGACCCGCTTATCCCATAGGTTACGAATAGGCGCCAACTTATTGCGAGCTCTGTATTCCTGCCGATTACTCATTTTATCAACCCAATAACGCGAGAAATCAATTTGTTTTTTTTTTTTCGATAAGACAGTTGGAAAAATTGGTCTGCCTATTTTATTTTTCACAAATTATCAATAGGTTCCCCATGAGACCTATAAACGTTTGTCAAAATTAAAATTCCCGTATATGCCTGAACCAGTTTGAACTGAATTTCACACCTGTTATAATTTATAATAAGTATATTTATGGTTTTTGTTCACTTAAACATGCATCTTGAATAAGCAATATCTTCGTCTATAAAGCTGAGGTTCAAGCATTCCCCATTAAGCATAATATTAAGAAACTATTTCCTAATAATATTAAGAAACTATTTAAATAAGAACTATTTCAACATTAATGGATATTCAATTGATGACACTAAGCATCCGGATAGCAAAGCACATAGTGGAACAACTGTTCTGATTAAAAGAAGGTTAAGACACTACGAACTTAATAAATACGAGAAAGAACATACTCTATTAACGAGCATCTGCCTGCAGGAATAGTCAGCGGTATAATGCCCTCCAAAACACGCAATAAAAAAAACACAGTTCATGGATTATTTTAACCAAATAAATTCATTGCAGGATTCTTTAGATATTCCAACCGATATTGATGAGTCTGCAGAAATGCTAAACGAAGTTTTATAAAGAGCAGCAAAAAATGATACATCCGCTATCAATTTAACAGAGAAAGTTTAATAAACTACCCCGAGACATTCAGAACTTTGTTCAATAAAAACGAAAAATAAGAAGACAATGGGCAAAATAAAAAGGCAATCCAAATCTCCTTTATTAAAGTGAAAGCTTAGTCGCGCTATTAAAACTATAAGAATTGCACTGAAGGAAGAACAAAACCAGACTTTACAGAATTATTTAAGTGAGTTCTCGGAAACCGAAATAACCGATTACTCTTTGTGAAAGGCAACGAAAAATTTAAAGACAAGTTATTTCTAACTCACCGAATAGACTGACAAGTGGAAATTGGGCAAAAAACGATGAAGAAAAAGCATTAGCTTTAGCTGCTCATCTAAAGGAAGAGTTTACACCTTATCAAGATGCTAACAAAATTGTTTTAACTGAGCAAACGGACAATGATTCGTGTTTCAAGCCAATTAAGTTT
The DNA here is from genome assembly GCA_963556175.1 of Tipula confusa. NCBI lineage: Eukaryota > Metazoa > Arthropoda > Insecta > Diptera > Tipulidae > Tipula > Tipula confusa. Next base: position 208,273,791 of record OY744475.1, read on the forward strand.
AAGTGGAAAATTGTAAAGAATACAATCAAAGATCATATAAGCCCAAAAATGGCATCGGGATGATTTTATTACGTAAAAAATAATAAGAGAAATGGAAAATATTCCTTATCATAATGATACAAAAGCCCTGGAAAAATGAAACATAAATATCGTCTTATCGACCAAAAAGCATGCTTCCAACAATATTGAAGTTTTCTGAAAAACAATGACTGTCAATTTGGATTCCGAAGTCAACATGGAACCACAGAGCAAGTACACAGGATTGTAAATATAGTCAAACACTCTTTTGAGTAAAAAAATACTATTCTGCTATCTTCTGGATATTGCACAAACATTTGATAAAGTGTGGCATGAGGGCTTAATTTATAAAATTAAAAAGCTATTGCCAAACAATTTTCACTTAGTTCGAAGAAACTATTTTCTTCAAAGACAATACATCGTAAAACAAAATGAATCAATCACTGGCCTAAATGATATTAGAGCAGGTGTTCCTCAAGGCAGCGTCCTTGGATCAATGTTGTACTTATTATGCACAGCCTACTTATTACTAAAAAGATAATAATATCAATATTTGCTGATGATACGGCAATTTTGATATTACACAAAAACTCAAAGTAAAGCAACGAGTAATTAGGTAGCGCGGCATATAGAATGGTTTAAAAAATACAAAAGTTCGGGTTCTCACCACAACAAACTCAAATTTTAAGTTGACGACATTTAAAGTTTGAAAAGTTACTAAATACTAATAGTCACTTTTAATAGACACATTTACCATCTACTAATGACTGCAGACAGCTAAACAACAATTTGGTTAACTCAGTAAATTATAAACAAAGTTGGCTAGTTTATTCTAATTGTAATATTTAAGAATCTTCTTTTCTCGAATTATTTCAAGATCGGAGTTTATTTTGAAGATATTATACAAGAAGAAAAACCTTCGCTTCCTTGTTTATTACCACCAATATTTATTGTATTGACTTTTAAATACTATTCATCACATGGTCGTGCCACCAGCGCTTATCGTTTCTGATTTATATACTAATTTGATTAGTTACCACCAATATTTAGATACAAAAAATTTATAAAAATTCTCTCATTTCATTTTGTCAATCACAAATTTGTTAGGCAAATATTATCTGATCGAAACGCTTAAATTAATGTAACAGGTTAATGAACTGATTTAAATTTAAATCTTCGCTATGAACAACATTTATTTTGTTTTAAATCATTATAACATAAAGATATATAGTTATTATTAGTTTTATTGAATGTCAAATCAAAGAATTCAAAGTTTCAAGTTATAGGTAAACATACATAAATACATAATTTATTATTTAACCTTGATGTTTGACTTCATCTCTATTTAATGATACATATTACAAACAAATCTCTATTAATTTGTCTTTATATATAAATCCACCAGGTTTTATGACAACAATTGTTAACAAACTTCGGTAGATCATTAATTAGCTGATATATGATTTTTTTCTTTAATGATCTTTCAACTAACCGGAACTTTGCAGAACAATTATACTTAAGTGTTAATAATGACAGGCTAAAGTGTACGAATCTATTGTAAAACTAATTAATAGCTCTATAGTCAATGAATCAAGGCGAGAGATAATTTGACAGCGTTGCACACATATAAATAAAGTTAACAGCTTAATTAAAAAATAATTTGTCTTATCTGAGAGTATCTCATAAATTTTACTATGGTAACATTTCAAGTACATAATTTGCGTTTAAAGGAGAGGAGCTCGGTTTACTTTTCCTCAACTTGATATTATATAAACTCGCACATGCAAATAAACCATGATATAATTTTTCGCATGTATGACAAATTATCGCACATATCGTATGCTCTGGGTTTGAGTGATTTACCACAAAATAATAGAAGCAAATTTTAAATATTTATTTAAAACGTTGAGTATGTTGTTGCATCCATTTGAATGTCAATATTTAGATACTGTCTTAACTTTTATTATATATAGCTATATATGATAAAATTTCAAATATTTGATTTAGCGTAGTATTTATTTAGAGAATAAAACTTCACACAATATAAAATATATTTTTAGATCGATTTAAAGTTTTTTGATATTCAAGAAATTATTTTTATAGTTTCAATGTTATTTTATTTGACACTTAACTATTGTATTGCGTGACTAATATGTGAACAATTGTGTACGAGTGCTAAATATATGATTATCGATTTTATTACATTATATGATACGTAGCATGATAGTAATTTTGGGACTTAATTTATAGTTTTTCGTATTGTAATACATGATTATCAAATTTTTCCAAGATTACCTTTGAAGACTTACGTTTAATAATAAATCGTAACTATTCTAAATTTTTACATATTCGGATAGAAAATAATTCATTGTCATAACTTGCCAAAGACATTGCATTGATGATTTTTTGGTTCATATATTAACATTTACTAACGATAAACAAATAAACTATATTTAGTCAATAATTTTGTTTATAAACTAAATATCTGCAAATAACCTTAAGTCGAGATGCTTACGGGATGCGATTTTAGATAAATAACTCGTTCTACAAGTTTTTGGATTATTTATAAGCAGCAATGACAAAATTAAATCATTTAAATTCAGGAAATTAGAAATATTTTATTGTTAAAATGAAATGTGGCTTAATGTATTTTTATCAGTTAACATTAAAATAAAATAAATTATGCGTGGATTCAATTTCAATGTCTAATGTATGTTAAAGGTAAACCATATTTTTAGCACAACATTGGCAATGCCAATATACCTCGGCTTAAAATTCGATACCAATACCAGTAACCGGATTATCATTTTTTTATAGTTAAAGGCTATATGTCTTATACACTTGTAAAATTAAAAAAAAACTATATAATTAATTACAATCACTCAAAGAGTTTCGTGTATTTAAATAAATCTAAATGTCTAGATAATCCACTTGTTACAATGTTGGATAAAATTACTACACTAAGCAGCATAAATGTAAAATTCAAAACAATTGGTTTCAATCTCGTCAAATAAGACGTATCGAACAACTATGATATTGAAAATATCATAATTATATTCACAGGCAGTGGTATAATACTTGAAGAATTTTAATTTTAAAAATGTCCAAAAAATTGTACTGTATCTCTTAAGATAAAAACTTTAAAATTAAAAAACTAACAACATTTTTATGAATACAGCTCAGTTCTATTAGAACGTTATGAAATTTTGCAATACGACTTTTCTCGGATAGTCGAATTTTCTAAAGACAAACACTTAATAACTGGGAAAATTGTACTTTGAATATTTTTTATCAATATCGAAATAAAAACATATATTGCAAAACAATATTGATAATTACCGCATCATCCCCATCGGTTTCCATTCTGGAAGCAGTTTTAAATGGTTTTAGAGAAAAAGAGCAAATAATATTTTTCCTTAATTACCATTTACCAACATACATAACATTTGTATTATTTTTGACATAATCGCCATTATTTTTGTCTGGTATTAATGTCGGTGCCTAAGTACACCTCAAGTTAAACTGCTCCGTTTTTTGCCAGCGTTTGGTTTGAGATATGATGTCAGACAGTGTTTTGCTGAAACTAAACTCAAGTTGGATTAATATCACGACGACAAATTTTCAACACCTCCACTTCTTGTTTGTTTGTTTATTTTCTATGCAATCTGTTTTGGGGCCGAAGCTCTCCCAACTCTTTCGCGGTTAATTAACGTCTTACTTTACGCCATTACTAGCGAAATCGAGGACGCGCGAAAACAGGTTCGCGTTTTTCAAATATCGATCTGCACATTGCATTGCTCCAGCCAGCCTGTACTGGCATGGACGATGGTTCGGCCCATGAATTCTGCACTCCAACGGGAGGTCATAGTTGTGTTCATCGTCATCACCGATCGTAATCAAGTGATGAAAAATCTCTTTTGCAACTCTCCCCCGTTGGGATTCGAACCCGGTACCTCCCATCCCAAACACCGCAGCTTTAGTCACTGCGCCAATTGCTCGGTCTCCTCCACTTCTTATATTAGATAAAAGTTCGATAAAACAATGTTTGTAACTGATTAGCAATGGTGGACTGTGATGAAACAAAATTGTTAAATATAAAAAATAAATAAATCAAATATAATGGGACAACCAATCAATATATTATCGAAACGGGTACCGGTCGAAACTGGATATTTTACAACGAGATAAGGTACAAAACGAGATAGATCTGACGAAACAGGATAATTTAAAACTGGATAATTTAAAACGAGATAAGGTACAAAACGAAATATACTGGGTATTTCAAAATTGGATAATTCAAAACGAGATAAGGTACAAAATGAGATATGGTACAAAACTGGATAATTCAAAACTGTATATTTCAAAACGAGATAAGGTACAAAACGAGATATGGTACAAAACTGGATATTTCAAAACTGGATATTTCAAAACGAGATAAGGTACAAAACGAGATATGGTACAAAACTGGATATTTCAAAACAGGATATTTCGACATGTGATTTAAACTTAAAATGATTTTTTAGGAAAGTTCTGGAGTATAACCAATTAGGAAGGAACTCGGCGAGTTCTTAACAGATTATGATGAAATTCTATATGTAGGATAAGAATGTAGTTTTAAAATGATTTTTCGGGTAAGTTCTGGAATATGGCCAATTAGGAAGGAACTCGGAGAGTTCTTAACCGATTATGATGAAATTCTACATGTAGGATGGAGATGGGATTTTAAAATGATTTTTTGGTAAAGTTCTGGAATATGGCCAATAAGAAAGGAACTCGGTGAGTTCTTAACCGATTATGATAAAATTCGATATGTAGGATGAAAATGTGATTTTAAAATGATTTTTTCAAGTCAATGATTATTTTGATCATTGATGATAAGATGAGAAAAGCAGCAATAAAAAAAACCATTAAGTGAAGGAAAATTCTATCTCTCTGCTTAAAATTATTCAAGTATGAAACCTTACTGGCCATATTCCAGAGGTTGTCCCAAAAAAAGGTGTTAAAATCTAATTTAATTATATAATTAAAGGAAAAAAACATTAAGTGAAGGAAAATTCTATTTCTCTCCTTAGAAATATTCAAGTATGGAACCTTACTGGCCTTATTCTAGAACTTTCCCAACAAATCATTTTAAAATCCCATGTTCATCCTACATATCGATTTTCATCATAATCGGTTAAGAACTCGCTGGGTTCCTTCCTAACTAGCCATATTCCAGAACCTTCCCAAAAAATCATTTTAAAATCCCATTTTCATCTTACATATCGAATTTCATCAAAATCGGTTAAGAAGTCATTGAGTTCCTTCCTAATTGGCCATATTCCAGAACTTTCCCAAAAAATCATTTTAAGTTTAAATCACGTCGAAATATCCTGTTTTGAAATATTCAGTGTTGTACCATATCTCGTTTTGTACCTTATCTCGTTTTGAATTATCCAATTTTGAAATATCCAGTTTTGTACCTTATCTCATGTTGTCAAATCCTATTTTGAAATATCCAGTTTTAAAATGTCCAGTACTGAGCGGTTCCCTATCGAAACACGACTAAGACTGCGTGCCATACTCAAGGTAAATGGCATTTTAGGTAAATTTTTTAGTAAATCGAATTACTGTACGTCAAATTTTGTCACATTTAATTTATTTATTTCAACAAAAATCAAACACAAAAGTAAAATTATGTTAAATTATCATAATTACTAAAATACGTGAATATAGAGGACATTTTGGAGAATAATATTGGACTAAATATGAAGAAACCAAAAAAAAATTTTGACGTTCCATTTGTTACCTACAAACTAGTGATGAAAGGTAAATTTGTACTAAAATTATAATTTACCGAATTTTACAATTTTTGCAATGTATCAGGTGCATCCAGAACTCAATAAGTTGATTATACTTAAGATGTTGACAACAATTGGCGGACCTGAATGCATCCAATGCCAAGCTATGTGATTTAACTCAAGCCAGTGAATTCATAAATGGCGAAATAATTGTTTTTCATTACTAGAATTTAAATATTTTTGAATTTAAAAAACTTTACTGGCTAACAGAAGTTTGATCGAAAAAAGTATTTTTAAAATATTTTTAATTATTTTGTCGAAAATTTAGTCTAATGACATGTGCCTCAGAAGACTTTTCGAACTAAACTCTTCAAAATCCGAAGCTCCCGCTACTATCTCATAGCCGACTATTAAAAAACTAAATGACGAAGTTACTTTTCAAAGATTTTTCATTTTATTGTGCGACGTAAATTTATTGTGATTGTTTTGACGTTTACACAATGATCTGAGATACCAGATGAACATCTTGTATGCCTAAAATTTACACAAGTAAATTTGATTGTATATAAACATAAAACAAAAAATCAAACCAAAATATACGAATAAAAAATGTAAATTTTGTGGATAAAAAAGAAAAGGATAAAAATATGCGTTTTTCTATATGTACATCTATTTTTCGTTTGTTTAGATTTCGATTGCATTAATTTGCGTTGTATGGATTTAATTGTGTAAATTTTAACCATACAAGTTGTTTATCTAGTATATTTATCTGTGCGTTTAGTATAAAAAAAAATGGAATAGGCAAAAATGAAAAATTAATTAAATTAGATAACTATAAATAAATTCTGTGCTAATATAACGTATAAATTAATATTTTTAATAATTGCAAATATACATTATACATTTTGACGTATATTGAGATAGAAAAGCGAACCGAAAAAGGTATTTTATGCTAGATTCGACCATTATGCAGTATGTACGCATTTTCAACTCGGATGTCCTTGACAGTTAAATTACATTTTCTAATAAACGGTGTAGTTATGACTAGAGGATCATAAGAATATTTGTAATGTAATTGCTGTCACGCAAAAGGAAATAGCTGTTGGGTGGGAATAATCTTATTACATATAATCAGTATTTCATAAAACGTCAACGGAGCCCGGATACCTATATAACAGAAGTTTATAAATTTCTCATAACTATCTCATATCGCCATTTAAGTATTGCTAAATTTAATTATCATTTAATATCATTTATTTTAATGCATTTAACTTTAAATTTTTTAAATTTTATTTAACAAAGTTTAGTCGAATTTGAGGCAAAGGCAACAACTTTTGTGCTAGCGACATCTGTTGGCATATTGCTTGAACTAACCATACATTAAAATTCTACCGAGCAATTGGCGCAGTGGTTAAAGCTGCGGTGTTTGGGACGGGAGGTACCTGGTTCGAATCCCAACGGGGGAGGGTTGCAAAAGAGATTTTTCATCACCTGATTACGATCGGTGATGACGATGAACACAACTATGACCTCCCGTTGGAGTGCAGAATCCATGGGCCGAACCATCGTCCATGTCAGTACAGGCTGGCTGGAGCAATGCAATGTGCAGATGGATATTTGAAAAACGTGAACCTGTATTCGCGCGATTCAATATCTATGAATCATTGATACGAAATAATCAACAATTTAGAAAAGTCAGCGATTTAGACGAAATTTTTGGTATGAGGCACACAGTATCACAGTATCATCATCCGAATCGAATAAATTTTACAATTGTAATTGGACAATTTCGCTACCATTATAAATGTTAAATACAACTTTCTAGATGCAACCATAAATATAAAAATTTTGTAGATATTGATCTCAATTTGATCTTAAATAATTGACATCAGATTTTTAAACTTGTTCAGAAATGAACGAAACCTTTTTTTATAAAACTCAACGACTGCGAGATTCAATCGCGCAAACATTACAGGTATAAGGAATAAGTCATGTTTTGTTTATACTATGCAATTGATCCTTAAAGAATGCGTATTATTATTACTTTAATAAAATCACAGTTCAGTTGTTTTAATCAATCAAATTTGATTTGACATTGGAAGTGGTTTAGTTATCATAAGGATAAGACTTTTCATGACATTAAGTAGAACTATGCTCTTTGACTTTCGACAAAAAATGCTAAATGCCATTAAAACTGAAACAACACGCAGTTTAACCTGTTAATTATAAATATTTTATATTCTAATTTTAATAAACCATAGAACTTTAACCAGTATATTTCGAGGTTCGAGACAAAATGGCATCAACGTACTTTCAACTTGTTTTCATTGAAATTAATTTATGAAGTTATTGGAATTGACTTTTCATATATCCAGCAAAAGGCATAAGTTTCCCATTCTAAAACTGATTTATATACGTATATTATATTCATAACAAAATTCTAAAGCTGTTTCTACATGGATCGCGGTTCGAATGAATAAATTATTAAAAATATTGAATTTTTAATTTTGACAAAAAGCGTTTTACATGGCTTTTTTTTATAATTGTTTTAAAATTTATAATCTTTTATGCCAGATTTTCTAAATAATATATAAGTTAACATTCAAGGACACATGACGTATGTGGTATAGATAAATAAATATTTGACATTATGGTAATCGGTACGCCATGTCTCTATTTTTCAAAAGTAATTATAGACTATACATTATTTCATTATATAGATGAAATAATATACTAACCATTTCAATGAGTAAATTATACAACAAATTTTTAATTAACACTTTTTCAAGATGTGTTAAGTTAATAATAATTAAATTGTATGACGATAAAAAATAGTAAATGTTACATTAAATATCTTTTAGCGAGAGGTAAACTGGATTTTTTTCAAGAAGCACAAATTACTTTGAACTCGAAATTCTTAGGTCAAAATACGTTTAATTACTTACTAAATTAGTCACATAGATTTAAGCAAAAGACTAAATATAAATAAAAATAGTAATTATTTAATATGGTAACAAAAAATTGTTACGAAATTTATTTAGTACTTTAATTTGGGTAGCCTCTAAATCAAAGTAAAAAGTAAAATTCGATGTATAATTTTTAATGAATTTATTCTGGGCGAATAAAATACCACAGAAAACAAGTTAGGCTTTAAAAATTGGTAATTCCTAATAAAAGGAACAAAAATAAAAAAAAAATATTAGTCTTTGTTTTAGAAATATTAAATACTTTGTTCTACCTAGAAATAGTTAAGAAATATAACCATAACTTTAATGATCGAATACGTGTGGCAGAACAATCGGTTACGTATATTAACAATTTAATTAATAATTAAAATCTAGATAAAGCTTCGATGAAGATCATTATAATTCAAAAGTTTAAACGTTCGTGGTTATATTTTAATGCAACTTATTAAAATTAGTGATTAAATGTCATGATCATTAAATACGATCATGTTTTTTTAACTATCAACAATCAAAACACCAGCTTCTGAAAACATTTTCGTGCGTTATTTATTATTATACTACATATAAACAATAACAAATTTAGTTCTCAAGTGCATTAGATATTCAAAAAATAATGGCACCTGAACAGACGATAGTATTGTTTTTGAAAAGATGTTATATCATAAAAATATTTTGAAATTTGTATTACTAATAACTCGTTGATATTGACACTGAAATTATAGCGTATATATAATATAATAAAATATTTCGCTTGAACCACATATAAAATTGACATTTATCACTTAATAAATCATCGATCATGAAATATAAAATATGATTATGCTAACACTAAAAACCATAACATATAGTAATAGCAACCAAAATACTATATCAAATTGTGTTTTGCCTAAATCATTTATTATAATTCATACAAATATTTTATAATTAATTATTGTAAATCAACATATTATATGCTATCTTTGTCATCGCTATTCCCAGCCGAAAAAAAAAATTTTTTTTTTTTTTTTTTTTATAATTTTGTAAAAGTTGATAAAAACTAAAAAGAACCAAAACACGGATGTAAATAAATGTTCTCTAATATTTTCTTTTTCAGTTTAATATCAAGCTAATTTTTAGATTAATTTAAGATTCTAATTAATACCTTTTGCTTGTGTATGATTTCATCACATGATTTAGAATGTTTAACATGTTGATGTCACGGTGTCAGCATGAAATCAAAATAAACCGGAGCTGTACCTCTACATAATTTTAATGGGAACCGCTTTTTATGTAATTTAACAAATAGTTTGTAGATTAACAACTATAATGTTAAGTGCTTATAAAAAATAGTTAAACAACATTTTTACAAGTATTAATATAGAACATGTATCCAGTACAAAAAATAAAATTAAAAATAGGGTCCCCTATTACATATATAGGGTTCCGCTACTATACACGTAGTTGAATAAATTTGCACATATTTCATTCTTTGATGTTCGTTTATTTTAATAATCCCTTTTACTGTGATTGTCGAAACAGTCTAAAGTAAAAGCCAAACTCATCGCGTAGCACACGCGCAGCTATATACAAAATAATACAATAAAACATATAAAATGTACAACTTGGTTTTGTATTGTACCATTCAAAAACCATATAAAAAAAATTAAATTATTTCGTTACTACGGCAATTTTAATAACTTAGATATAGTTTCCACGATGACGAGGCGAAAAAATTAGCCAAATTAAAAAGGGAAAGCAAAAATTATCCAATAGTGCTGATAGAGACGATCAAAAGCTTCTCTAATAAAAGCAAAATTCATTCAATAAGTGAGCTGTACAAATTCTATATTTTTTAAAGGATTAGTGAAATATAAAAACTATATGAAAAAAATAGATTTATTGTAGTGTGTACTATTTATTGAAACTGTCATAGCAACGAAATATTTTCCTGTTTTTTTTATGATTTTCAATGTTACTACCACACCAAATCGAGAATTTTATATAATTTTTTTTATTAATCCGCGTATGCTTCGCGTAGAGTTTGGTCAAAACTGCAGAGTCGTGCTACGCAATGCTGATTATTTTCTACACCTACAGTTAAATTTAACGCGCTATAATTATAATTTGGTAAACTTATTTTATTTGTAAAATAAAATTGTAATTTTTAATTCAATTGACGATTAGAATGGATTTTTGGTGGCAAATAGCGTAAGCTCTTATACCATACAAAATATCGACAAATGTGTTGCAAGTATTTTTTGTGAATTATTTCGAATAAACAAAGTAATTAAAATAAAATATTAATGATAAAAGTATTTATCAAGAGAATAAAAAATAAAATCTCATTCTCACGTTGTGACTAAAATCCACAACTTTACTAATAATAATAACCAAAGCCGTCTTTAATCCCTTACAGGAGACCCAAATGTACTCATACATAAGCTGTAAAAAAATTAGAAAAATGTAACCTATTGAATGTATTTGTGAGATCATGTCGTCGTTTATATACGATTGTGAATACAGCGTAGAAAAAAAAACAAAAAAACAAACTAAAGAGGAAATAAGAAAAAATGAGCGAACTTGTAATTTTTTTGTTTTATTTCAACTGTTTGTTTTTATATAGAGAATATAAAATAATACGCTCTCACTACGACTATTATAATGCTCAAATTTATATGATGTTATAGTAGTGTGGGTTATTTTAAACCATTCAAAAAAAAATTAATTTAAAATTTTGTTTTATATAGATTTTTGTCGCACTAATACAGTCAACAGGTTACATTATTAATATGGTATCTGCGTTTGACGAGAACATGCAGGCTTATTAAGAGACTAAAGACTGCTTTGATAATAACAGTAAAATTATACTGCAATGTCATAGCATCGAAACTTTTTTTTAAATGTTTGAAATGAGGAAGGATAACAAAAGCTTATAAGTTTGGGACATTGTGGAATACCACAAAGCAACTCTTATAAAAATGTCATTGCATAAATTGCCTACGTAAGTTGTACAGTCAAAATTCGAATTGCTAAGATGGAAAACGTCACTAAAAATGGGAAAGAAATTTTCTAAACGATTAAAGGTGTGTTACCAATAGAAAATCTTCAGTAGAGACCAAAAAAGCTCCCAATAAAAGAAATTTAAATCGTTTAAAGATTAGATCTGCTCCGATTGCAACAGAGCCACGGTTTGAATAATGCTGTTTTAATAAGGTAGAATCTTTTTATTTTAATTATTTCGTAGCTTAGATAAATCAGTTCAAATGAAACTGAATGTGTCGGAGGAAGCCGAACTGCTTAGTTCTTAAGCTGCGGCCAGACGAATGGGAAATGTCGACGAACGTTGGCAATTTTTCCAAATAACCAATGGTGCAGACAGAAAACAAATCACAAATACACAACAAGGTTACATTACCCCAACATTGGTATTAATTCGCTCAAAAGACGGTTTTTATAAAAAGATTAAACAAAACTTCCAACTTCGGTGTATACATTGAGCCAATGTTGATCGACATCTTCTATTTGGCACGCCGCTGCTAAAGTAAGAAAAAGACCAAACTATTTTGTTGTTTTAAAGCCAAGTGTCCACTATAGAGTTTTTTCGGTAGAGCGTAGAGTGTAGAGTCTCTACAAGCATAATTTCAAGATTAAAACTTTTAGTGAATCCCTTTTTAAAATCTTCCTCCTTTAAAATATATTCCAGCCGGAGAATAATAGGTATAAGGTATAGGTGTGTTTTGGAAAAATTCAATTGGTGCCCAACTACAGAATTTTAAACATTTCAACAATATTGAAAGCGAATGGCCATCGAAATGTAAATAGAAATGTCATTGAATATTTAATTGTCAACGGCTAGAGCTCAGGAGCCGATGGGGGTGGGGCTTACAAAGCGTGCTTGGGAGCTGGAATAACCGCAAGGAAGGGAAAACAGGGGAAGGCGGCTTGTTTGAACAAGTTTCGGCACGCAACCGGACTTGTAACCATCACATCACGAGGAGAAAAATATCACAAAAAAATTATTTCGTATTAATTACAGTTACTTTAATCAATAAATGAATAAACAAACAGACGAGGAAACCAAATTTGAGAAGAACACAAAAAAAAACTTAAATAATTTTCTTAACTAAAAAACTTAATTAAATTAACAAAAACAATTTTTTTACAAGAAAACACAATTTTTCAATCTAATGTCTCTGTTTTTTCAAAATGAAAAATTTGTTGAATGTAAATCGGCTATAAATCATCAATACAAAATTGGTATGAAGACTAAAATTACAAACCTAATGTCAACAAGGTCAGATTGCTAATATGCAGTTACAATTTAAATAATATTAAAGTAACAAGTATATATAACACCCTGTAGTAACACTTATGCTTAAATACTAAATAAGAATTGCAAAACAAATCAATGCTCTTAAAAACCATATGATGGTTGAATTGCATACTAAAACATGGAGAAACCAAGATTTGTGCACAGGATGGGATTATAGAATAATTTGGTCGGCCTTGTGAAATAGGCTGGTACATAAAAATTAATTTTAGAACCAATAACAGAATCAATCATGTTACTGATTATTTTATAAAGCAGGTACTCATCTAAACGCAGCCTTCTAATTTCCAACGATTCAATATCAAATGTATCAAGTCGAACGTTATAATTCAACTTTGAAGTAAACGGTACGAACTTAAAACATAAAAATCTAGTAAATTTTTTTTGGATTAGTTCATTTTTTGAACAGATAAAATTGAATAGTACAATTAATACAGCCGATGGCCTAAATTCTCTACCTGTTCTGAATTTAAAACCCAAAATTCGAGAAGATGTTCTACGTATTGTATCAACATGAATATCAAATTTCAGTTTCTCATCAAAAATTATGCCAAGATCTTTTACAATATTGCTCCTGTTGAGTAACACGCCCTCAATATTATAATCAAAATTAATTTTGATAATCTTCCTGGTAAAAGTTATAGTCATAACTAGAATCAGATTCAATAACATTGATCAAGTCATTAATGAAAATTAGAAATAGCAGAGGTCCCAATATAGAACCCTGCGGAAGTCCAGATGTGGGAGTGTAAGATTTAGATCTATGTTCATTGAATAATACATATGACTTCTACCTAACAAATATGACTGAAAAAAAAAATACATTTGATTGAGAGAAACCCACAGTTACTAGCTTCGTACACAATTTGGAACGATACTTTACCACAAGCTTTGCTAAAATCAGTGTAAACACAATCTACCTGCCTGTTTGCCAACGCAACCGAAAACAAAGTCAGTAATTTCTAATAAATTCGTAATTGTAGATCTATGTGAATAAAAAACATGCAGAAACAAAAACAAGTAGAACAATTTACTGTGCAAAATTGTCTCGAATAATTTAGCGAAAGAATTTAAAATAGAAATTAGCCTTTAGTTCGAAATATCAGATTGATCATTTTATGAATAGAGATTATATGGGACTGCTTCCATCTATTTATAAAAAACAAAATTGTTTTATGAAACAATTGAACATTTTCGATAGAGTCTTGCATACAATAACCTTTAGATTTTTTACAAAGTAATTAGGGTTGGAATCAGGTCCATCGTTTTTATTAATTTGTAAGTCATTAATTACAATAATTACTTCAGATTTAGCACAATATAAATCTGAAAATTCATCAGTTTTCCTTGATGTCACACAAGGTGTTACTGCAGTATAGACACTTTTAAAGTTGTCTGCAAATAAATTGGCAATCACAGATCGGTCAGAACAACTATGTATTTATCTATGAATTTATGTATCTCCAAAACTTTTGCGGATCGGATTTAATTTCTTCTTCTAGAAAACATAAGTGATTTTGAAAAGTTTTCAATTCAATGTTCACTTTAACTCTAAATTGAGAAAAAATCACACGATCACAAATATTATTTATTGTCAACATGCAGCTTTTTCTTAATTTTTTTATTTTCTGTGATCAGACCAATAAGACCACTAGAAAACCAAGTTGGACACTGATTTTTTTTTACTTTTTCGAACAACTTATTCTGATATTCATCACTAGATTATGATATGATAAACCGGTAATTCCTAAAGTTTAAATTAAATATTCAACCGTTCTACCTTCAAAACACTTTGCTGTAACAATGCCAGAAGTGTCTAAAAACCACTCAATACATGACAAATTTAAATTACCAATTATTAAAAATTTCAAATTAGAAGGAGCTAAAACAACTAAGTCCATCAACAAATCACAAAAACGTTTATAATTATCAATTTACCACGGATATTAACCTAAAACTAAATATGCAGTCATGTTAAGACGAACCTTGACAAAGACATGATCAACAACATGGGGGTTGGTAACAAAATCCATTTAATCCATTTTACAAGCAGATAACTTACTTGTCAAAAGAACAGAAGAAATATAAATTTCAGTTCTTGTTGGATTGTTGATATTTAACATTTATCTTTTCCGATCTTTTTGACCTCAGGAGGGTGTTTTTTTTTATAATCACATTTACCTAAAAATATCGAAAAATACTGAAAAATATTTAAAAATCAGCTGTTTTCAACCGCCACAGTTAATTAAATATTTTTCAGTATTTTATTATTTTATGAAGAATGCATTTTGATCTGGTTTTAAATCCGGTATTAAAATCAAAACTAGTTTTGTATGCTATTTAACCTTTTACTTTAATTTATTAGCTAATTAAGCAACTTTATTAGCTTTTAAATGTATAAGCTAATTATTACTAACAGTATCGGTAACTGTTATTTACTAATTACACATTATTTCAGTTTTTGACAGTTATTACTATGCAATAATTTCATTTTAAATTTAGTTGAATATAAGAGTAAATTATGAAGCATGATCGCCTAGCCGAGAAAATTGTCGTTTATATCAGTACACCTGTATACGGCAACTGCTCATAAACAAATGATAAAAAAAATTATGAACTTCCTTGTTTCGGTGATCTATTTTTTAATAATTTCCGGTTATCCCGGGTTGATACCGATACACCGAAAATGACAACAACCGAAAATTTTTAATCCAAAAATCCAAATCCGTTTGACACAGAAGTTTTAAAAACTAATAACTAAATAAAATCGTTAGTAGCTTCCAATTCAAGCATAATAACATCTTTCCGAGCACAAGAGCAAGTGTTTCCTCAATTTCAATATTTCCCCCCTCAATTATACCAAAAGATTATTTATTCCATTTTAGTTAAATTGTTTGGCGGCGAGTTCAATATGAACACGTCAAAATATAGTAATGTCGAAGGTAAATTCATTTATTTATGTATATACAAAATTCTTCGTTTTAATTTTAATTTTTAAGCTTTTATCTTACAAATTAGAATGTTAAATGGCTTTTGTTCATCCGTAAAGTATTAAAGAATATTACCAAATATTAAAAGACATTTTGCGTAGAAGATTTATTTATTTATGGTATAATTGATTATAATAATAGAATGTATGGATTCTAATCTTTTTATATTTCAGAAACTTTCAAAAAGGAATCGCAGTTCATACTTAATTATATTAATATATCCTGGAATTTAATTATCATATTAACACACTTACGCATATACATGCTCAAACTAAGGATGAGTACATTTGTGTATTTTTGTGGATATATGTACATTGTCCAATTTATGTATACATTATATTATGTATAATCAGAGACATAATTTAATCTTTATAAAGCACTTAACTATAAATAAAAATTTATAAATATATATAGATTCAGATTTAAAGTATTATTCTATTATTTTTGTCTATATTTCGTAGACATTTATTATTTATTTTTTTTTTTATATTTTAAATTATTTCTGATTTCGATGTTAAAACATTTCTAGTTTCTGATCCGATCCCCACGCAGTTCAAGGCAGAGTACATAATGTTAAAGGGTAAAAAATTATGAAAAATATTGTTAATTCCACTTTTAAAATCAAAAGTTTTTAAAATTTTTAGTTAAAAGAAGAATATTAATTTACATAAATTTGTTTCAAGAACTGCTAATTTGATCTTTATCGCAACAAGTTATAAAACCACTTGCTTCCAACTAGTATTTTCCAGTATTAAACCTACTATTATATATACCTCCATAAGTTTTAGTCAGACTTTCATATAAATATAAATAGCTATACATTAATTTTGTATCAAAAATAAGCCGTTCTAAATACAACGAATTATATCAAAATTGCCGGAACCTAAAAAGAATTTATAAAAAAAAATTGAAATATTTCAATAAATTAATAGTGACAAACATTTCTTATTCTTCCACAAAGTGGACTGATCTGTTTAGAAATTGTTTTACTATTATTTTTTTATATTAAAAAACTTGCTTGATAATTATAATATAATGTGTATACATATACAAATCTAATAAAATTTTGATTCAGAATACATGTTCGCCTTCGATGTGCAAGGTGCGATGCAATTTATTGACAAAATTTAAATTAAAAAATCTAAGATATTTTTCTATTACAAAAACAAATTTTTTAACAAAAATCGTATATATTTTTACTTAATGGTATCCGTTAAACTTGTAACTTATTAATTCATACTTTATTTTTATTTAGTTAAATTTAACTAATACAAATTAAATTAATTTGAAACCAGTATAAAAAATTCAATGCACTAATTCACATGCTTAATCGATTTTTCATGTTTTTTTGATTAAAATGTTATAACAAGATCTACATTATGTTACATAATTATAAATTTATGTAATTAGTAATTGGCGATCTAACTGAAAATGTACAAAATATAATTAAAATTTAAATATCCAGCCATGATAATTAAGAAGTTGATAAAAGGCGTTAGTAATTGGCTTTAGTTTAACGTCACAATACTCAAGATATGTTTTATAAACAAGCCATAAATAAACAAGCTTAAATATTTTGTGTAAACGGATTTAGTTTAAAATGCGCTCAGATGCTTAAGGACGTCTGGTTTTACATTTTACATATCCTAAAGCATTAACAGTTCATATATATGATCAATATATATGCACAATGTAATGATTAATTTCAATGATGTGAAGGTTGCGATGGTTAACTAACGGACTTACTCTTAAGTATATATAGATAAAATTCAAGTTTTGTTAATCTTTTAATTACCTTTCAAAGTGATCGATAAGTTTTTGAACAACATTTATAAAAATATTATTAAAATTGTTTTACTACCATATAAAGCCATATTGTAAAGATCAAGTATATTTTTTCAGAATCCATATAAAGTTATACTTTCTTTAAAAGCATAATGTTAACAAGCAACGCGATTCTAATGAGATTCTACGGCAGAGTCACCTTGTTTTATTTGACTTAAATACATAATAAGGAATTCGTCATCAAACATTATAATATAACATGATCATATAAATATATTTTGGTACGACTTTAATTTAATCAATTGCCAATAATCACTTTGAAAGTGTCTAGTACTAGTTTACATCAACAATTTTCCGAAAATGTTCGTTATTTACCGATTGACGCGATGTTTTATATGAAAATACAAGCAAAAAGGGCACATTTATTATTTCCACCTTGTCGCAATTTTGCAATGAAAAGTACACATTCTCGTAGTATTTAAAGTGTAGGGATAGGGTCAACTGGTTACCAAGATCACTACTGATGGTGTTTTTTGGTAAGCTAATACACCGTCTCCAACCAGTAAAATGAACCAGTAGGTTTACAGCGTATTCCGATCTGAAAGTAAAATTGATCTAAAAGTAAAATCTGATTTGACTATGAATCGGTACCGTGTAATGTTTTCAGATCGGAACAAAATGTTGCTATATGTGTATTGATGGCCATATTCACAGAAAGATATTAAGAGACAAATTAAATATTTTGGCAATTCATTAGGTTATTTATTTATCATTTTATCTATTATGTGAAATATACAAGTATGCTAAAAAAAATTATTGATTCACAACAATAGAAATATACGTTACAGTAATTAAAATAATTAAATAATTAAAATAAAATAATTAAACAACAGTTACTGCTTCATCCGTTTTTTAAACAGCTCTCTTGAAATATTAAAATCAAAAAAGCCGTAACACTCATTGAATGCATTAAAAATATTAATGAGAGGAGCTGAGTTATTAAAATTATTAGTGCAAAAAGGAACACGCAATAATCCTGGGCGCGATCTTAAGGCTCGCTGAGGAGCATTAACACAAAACTTGTCAAACAACTCGGGACAGTAAATTTTAGAGCAAAGAAGATCGCGAGCAAACGTAGCACAGGCTCTTTTACGTCTACTTACTAACGTTTGTAAATTTATTAAGGCAAGCCGATTTGTAAAAGGTTCACGAACAAAACCACAGTTTAAATTAGGTAAACGACGTAATGCTTAGATCAAAAATTGTTTTTGATTACTTTCGATTCTCGCCGAATGAGTAACATAAAGGACTCCAAACTACCGAAGTATATTCTAATACAGACCTGACGTAAGTATCATATAGAGATTTAACAGTAATAGGGTCAAAAATTCTTTCCCATTTCGCTTAATAAACTCCAATTAAGAGTACCCTGTACTAACAATGTAGCTTACATGCTTATCAAATGTAAAGTTTCTTGAAAAAATAACGCCAAGATTGCGAAATTCGCATACTCTACAAAGCTGTGTATCCATTAAAAAATACGTAGCCTCTACACAAGAAAAACGTGATCTACAAAAAGAAACAACTTTGCATTTGGTTGTATTCAAGGGCAATTTATTTCTGGTTGACCAGTCACAAAATACATCGAACTCGTGTTGAACCTGTACAGTATCACTGAACGAATTAATTGCAGCATAGATTTTTAAGTCATCAGCATACAATAAACACTCACAGAACTTGAAACACTGAACAACAGCATTTATAAAAAACACCGTGAATAGTAACGGTCCAAGGTGGCTACTCTGCGGAACACCAGACGGAATAACAAATTCGAAAGAACGATCTTGGGGAATACTCACACATTGTTTTCTAGATGTTTGGTCGATCCATTTGATTGGAATGAAATCAGATCCGAAGTCAATCAATTTCTGTAGAAGGACCTGTGATTTAGTCTGTCGAAGGCTTTCGAAAAGTCTGTGTACACCACATCAACTTGGCCGTGACTACCCACAGTTTCGAAGATATAACTTGAAAAAACCATCAAGTTAGTAATTGTAGATTTGCCCTGAGTAAACCCATGCTGACGAGAACTTATCCTATTTGCTATAAGACTCTCTAATCTAGATTTGACCAAAGATTTAAAAAGCTGATAGTATAGAAATCCTTCTATATGAATGAATCGCTCCTTCTTTCATTTGAAAATGAGGACAATAAAAGAATTTTTCCAAATATCAGGAAATACTCCACATGAAAGACTCGCATTGAACAGATAATATAACGGTTCGGACAAAGGAAGTGAAAATCGGTTTTAATCGAAAACTTAGACATAGTACCAACGCTATGGTGATAATATTGTATTTAAAAAGTAATACATTTTAACTTTGCGTGTTTTAACAATTTATACTTTATTTTTAGATATGTAATCATAAAACGGCCGTTAAATCCGTAGAAGATGGTTTTGTGGATCGTCTCCCGATTCTTTTCCGACCAACAAATGGTATTGAGTTTCTAAGATTTCCACACAAAAGGTCAAGAAAACTGGCTGTTAGGTCGAATCTAAATTAATTCATTTATATAGAAGTAATGAGTTTCTTTGGAACATAAATTCAAAATTGTTTAGAAGGATCGACATTAATAATAATCTATACAGAAAAAATTCCCAGAGCTATTTTAATTTTAAACAAGAAATATGCTTTAAAACAGCAAATTTGTGTTTTGCCCATTGGGCCCATTGCCCTATTTCTAAACGTCAAATTTATTGTAAGCTAGCCTTACATAACTCCATCTTTGAAATTGTTATTGAAAGATATTGCAATTGCATAATGGTATTTATGTCAGGTGGAGAGGCCGTATAAGTAATCGAAAATAATTATGATAATATTGGGCTGCAAAAGGTTCAGGCAATTGCTTATTAAGCAAATTAGTTAATAATATTTTAGATCGCAATCGGAGCCATATTCCATATTGTAAAGTGGTAAATAAGAGCGAGTTTTTGTATACATTAGATCGATTAGCTTGTAGGATATTTTGTCTAAGTATTTAGGAGCCCGATTGTTAATGATTGTAGCAGTGGATGGCCTCCACTGCTTTCTTGTCATAAACGCACTCTTTTGTCGAAATGTTCCATGATCATTCTGATTTAATTTCAGAAAATGCCTCATGCAGTAATTGAATTGTTTCAGGGGCTGTATGTTGGAACCATCGCGAGTACCAGTAACAGTCACTGCTTGACCAGCCTGTTTTTTAAAAAAGTATGGTTCAATACTGGCTCCAGCCCAAAACCCGCACCAAACAGTGTCACGTTATGGATGCAATTGTTTTTCGACAATCACAAGTGGGGTTTCCGAACCCCAAACACAGCAATTTTGACGATTAACAAAGCCATCAAGATGAATTTTGTACGCATGCAGATACAGATCTTGTGTGAGTATACGCTAAGGAGAGCTTCTTGAAATTTGTAATTCTTGTCCACGGCGCCGAATTGATGTTCTGGAATTTTCACCAACAGTCTCACGCACTGCTTCGATAATGACATTTGAACCAGTGTGTTTAGCGTCTCCAACTGATCCATTCACCCTGAATTTTTCAATTAATCTCTTCACACTTGATGAAGTTAAAACACTATTCCGACCATATTTTGTATGAACTTTGGCCGCCGAACTTTCATTATTTTTAGATATTGTTCAATAATTAAAATACGTTGTTGTATCGTGTAACGCTCCATTTTTACTAACCTTGAACTCTCTGCTGTCAAATTGTTTTTATTTTTCAGCGCTACCAACAATTTACTGCACAAATAGAGGCAAATGCAAATCTTGCGTTAATTTTGGGACACCCGCAGTATAACAGAAAATCTGCATCTTAGTGCAGCCGATCAATACAAAATAGAGTAATTTTGTTATCAAAGTGATGTGCCAAATCGTCAATAAGATGAAGCAAATAAAGGGTTGTACTGTGGGTATTTCAAAAACCAGAAGAAATTATGCTAGAATAACTATGATTTACTATGATTATGTACTATAATTATGATTTACGATGCTGATTGATCACGGAGTATGATCTAGAACACTTTAGATAAAATTGATACCAGACTAATTGATCTAAGATTAGCCAAAGCATCGATAATCTTCATTTTCACTATGGGCATTACAATGTGTGTTTCCCATATATCTGGAAATACTGACCTTAGTAAGGTAGGACAACGGTAAAACAACATTCGAAAAAAGTTTATAAAAATTTCAAATCAATTTCATAATGACAAGATGAATTAGATTTTTTTCTGATCTCTGATTCGTACGAAAATTACCATGAATACCAATGAATAATCACTGCCTATAAATTTGGCAGCAGACCGATAAGATCTTATATCTTGGTGAACCGAAACGTACCTTTAAAAATTAAGACGGTCAATTTGATTTCAGAACATCGTATACGGGGGTGTGCCCATGTTTCTAAGTGGTTATTTTAATGAGAAAGAAATGTGCTAGGCCCAATGAGGTGGCTCGCAATTGCAAAATACATCATTCCCATTATCGGTCAATCGATCGTGTCGGGAGTACAGACCTTTGTTTTCAAGCACATAAGTCAGTCAATCGAAATTGTTGTTATCTGTTTCTTTTTCTTTGGGTTGGCTTCAGTAGGCGCATGAACACAAATGATTGGCATTTTGGCTAATCGCATGCACAAACTTAGCTTATACATTAGATTATAGATTATACCAACTGCTTTGAAATCAAAAACAGTATTTTTCACCTGGGCTGAAGAGGAAAACCAACACCAAGATTTGATGAAGTCATCTTCATTATAAGGCAATGTATAGCCTTCGAACAAATGGTGGACTGCACGTTCCAAGTGTTTATCCCAAACTGAGTATCCTTTATAATAAGCAGAGTAATTTTGGCGTTATCTATATTTTTTTTGTTGTTTTTTTTTTAATAGTCAAGTTTTTAAAGATGCAAATCGTCAGCACATCGATTCAACCTTTGTTTAAACAGCTTTTAGTTAAAGCTTTCAGTTATGAACAGCTTTTACAATGACGATCCCACTGAAACTACTAAAAGAAAAAAAAACTTGCTCATTAATGTTTGTATAGTATTAAAACTAGGTAGTGGCAAAACAAGATAGTCAGTCTGACTAAATAACGACTGATGGCTGAAGGGTTTTTGTCAGTTAAAAATCAGATTTACTATATTTATAACGAAGGTGTTAGGTTAATTATTCAGAATTAAATGTTGTGCGAAGCAAAGCTCAGTTCCGATCTGATAAGGAATCATAATAATTTTTTTTTAAATTAATTGTCATCTCATCAGGCAGTAACGACCGAGTGTTATTATATGAATTTGCACAAAATATCTGAATAAATTGATTTTGTAATTGACCTCTATATTAAGAACTTTTTATCAAGGAAGTAACTTTGTTGCGCGCAATGCGATAAAATTCTAATTAGTCAAAGTCAAGTGTCCTATTATATTTATCGAAGACCAGATCCTTCACTGACAAAATTTTACAATACTAGAATTAAACCACGGATCAATAGGTTCATTATCTAACTAAATCAGGTTTTACTAGTTTAAGGAATATAACAAACAAAAAACAAAGATCAGTACTGTAATTGAAGGAAGTGCTAGTACTGCCATCAAAACTGCGGTATTACTAAATGTAAAAGAATTAGGGACCTGAATTTTAAACCATTTCTTATAATAAATACAAAGGCCACCAATTTTTTGCGTATTGCTTAAATTTTAGTATATTATAACCATTCAGCACAATAGATCCATTGTTTATTCTATTAGTGAGCCAAGATTATACCAAACGCAATATTATTTACAAGTATATAATTGATACTTATTTTGACCAAACAGTTTAAAATTAAGGCTGACCAAGTAAAAATAACACAAAAATGTCACAAAAATAAGTTTACCGTTTATTTGTCTTAGAAACAAATTCGTTTAAGTATATTCATTTTTTGATGTAGCTGATCGTTTTTGCTTTAAAATATTAGAAAATCGTAATACAGATTTTGAGATTTTTTATGTTTTCTTATGTTCCCTATCACATCCTGAAATATATTACATTCAGTGCCGAACACCATGTAAGGGTGTTTTTTTGAGAGGCGGAAAACTTTAAATTGGTTGACAGATAATCTTATAAATTAATATTTGAATATTATTGCTGGCATGTATCCGCCGTTGCAGACGCGCAATGTGGAGATCCTATTTTCACACACTCTTCGCAGTAAGTCCGACTGTATTTTGGCAACAATGCGTACGTCAAATGTTGGCTTCTAAGTGCTCAATTGTTTCTGATTTATCGACGTCGATAGAGGCGTCGTCCTGCTGAGCCCACAAATTGCCTTTCAATTGAGGCACGAAAAAGTTAGTTATCATGTGTCTGTACCACATCGATGACTGTAACGTTCTGACCATCATTATTTTTGAAAAGATATGAACCAATGAATCATCCGGCCCATAAAGCGCTCCAAATAAAACCTTTTTCTGGATCTAATGGTGTTTCGATAGTGACTTATGTATTATCATTGTTCCAAAAGCAGCAATTCTATTTATTGACTTAGCCATTTAACTAAAAATTTGCCTCATCACTGAACAAAATTTGCAAATGAAATTGTGGAAAAAGGTTCAAACCAAACTAACCTTTAAACAACCGAGAACTGTCAAAGAGGTTGTCACAGAAAACAGTGTTGCCAAATAGTAATCATAAATTAAATAAATTTACAAAATACTAAAACTTTTTTGCCCTGAAAGGGTGAAATACTTATGCTTTAGATTAATTTACCGTTTTTTTTTTTTTTTTTTTGTATTCGGCTTTGTAAAAAGAAATACTTTAAAATGACAGTAAAAAATGTTGCCAAAACTACAACAATAATAAAAAAAATTTGAACCTGTTTCATATATTTCAAGATTTTTTGTTTCAACGCCTCATTACGTGTGCTTCAGCATTCTTTAAAATATAAAATTTCTTGTTCAAATTTATTAAATTTCACAGGTAAAATGTTTAATAAGTAAGATCTGTTAATTTGTTGCTTTTGATTAATTTATATAAATAATTTAATAAAATCCGATTGTCAATGAATGATCAGTAACAAAAACAATTTAAGTTGCATAGATCCTGATATATTTGAACCTGAATAAAACTTGCTGCACAAATTAGCATTTGAAGTAGACTGATTTCAAACAACTATTTTTTTCGTCTTCTTGTTATTTCAAGTAGCCACTTCTGCATGGTATTGTACGTTGTTTGTTTTAACCTTTGATAAATTAACAGCATAGAAATAGCATTGAAATGTTGAGTATCACCTTTTAAAAATTTAAATTTTTCGTTAATTTTATCTCATTATTTACTTAAATAATTGGTTTGTAATAAGACAGTTATTGTATTATTTTAATTAGGCTATTGTTGAGTTAATTAAAAACATAAAACGTTAAACTTTATGTCAGAGGTTATATATAGTCTAAAGACCTCGAATATTCGATACTTCCTATATATATTATTATAATATAATTTTCTCATATTATAATATCAACCCTATAATCATAAAACAAATTTTCTAATCAGTCACAACCAATTATCGATCAAACTCTATACACTATATAACGTATGTTTGTTTCTATGATAGTCCCTCAAACAATTGGCTCAAGAAATCGAAGGTTGTTTAATTTTTTTGATATCATGAAACTAAAATCAACTTTATGCTGTTATTTTAGGTTCTTACTAACAAGTAATAATTATCCAAATAGGCATCGTCATCTAAATATTATTTTATCAAGGGACAATGTGCTTCAACGTATTATAATATTTTATTAATGAATTTACAAAATATAAATAATTTAAAATATAATGTGGGCTTAATAGGTATTGAAGTTTAAAGGTTATCGTAACCACTTTTACGCTAGAAAATATTTCATAAGCTCCCACACATTACAAATCTGAATACATAACATAAAGTACTATTCAAAATATGCAATATACAAGAAAACATCTATTGAGGTATAATACCATAAATGTTTTAGCAAAAAACAGCAAAGTCATGGACTGAACAATTATTTATGATTTAGTTTCATCTTTCTTATAAGAACACGAAATTAAAACTTGTCCTTGTTCTAGGCAATGTTAAACCGGTAGTTTCACTTATCTTTTACTATTTCTTAGAGTTTTACTTAGTAACACTTTTAATTTATATTGGCGAGATGATTTATAGATTAAAAAATAAAATATACTTGTCCTTACAATTATAATTACACGGGCAATGTTTGTGCTAAACGCTTAACTAGCCTAACGCATAATGTGTAAAACTTTAAAATGTTTTATTGATTATTTTAAATTACTTTGAGATGAAACGTCTTATAAATTTAAGTATTTCAAAATCAAGATCAAGAGAAATAAAAACATTTTGTAATGTTTCAATTTAAAATTAAAATTGTTACTATGACATTTTAAAGAGTTCATGATTGACTGAAGTTTGTGTGTATATAATGTTCAAAAAATTATTACACTTCCTATTTTAAATTTAATTATCTCCACATAAAAAAGTAAAAATAATTATTTTAATTAGCTACAGGTGAAAATATGTTGAATTATGATCAAACCAAAACATAAAATTAAAAAATATAATAAATAATTTTTACATTATAAAGCATGAATCGATGCAGAAAAAATCATTATGTGTATAAAAATGAATTTACAAGTTCATGGAAGAATTTTCAATGATTTTGGTATGAAAAAATGCTGGCAAATTTTTAATATGTTAAGAGATTTTATATATTAAAAATTTATAGAAAATAGATCACTAAATAAATTTAATCAGACCCAAGTATCCATACACGACTAGTTAAAGTATCTAAATATTTTCTACGAACCTTTATATGGCTTTATTTATCTTAATCTAAAAATTTGACAAACTGTCAATGAACCTGCCTAAGTAGTAAAGTTTTATTTATATAACTATTGAAAAATATATTCGCTATTCTTGGATCCATGTAACTAACGATTAATGTAACGTCGACAGTTCACAATGTTATTTCACAAAACCTTATCATTTAATGTTTGCCAAATTACCCTTTCTTCAAATTAAAACAGCAATAAAAATAAAAGCCCATCTATTTTACATAACCACAGTACAAGTTTAACAAATTTTTGAAATAAGCAAATAATTAAAATTAATTAAACCAACAACAAATTGTTGAATAATATTGAAATAATATCAACATAAAAAAACATTTATTTGCCAATATTTTAAGATACAAAAATTTGAAAAAATCAATTTACCAAAGCTTTATCACTTTTAGCTATATACTAATAACTTGCCAATCAAGAATATTTTTTTAGATCTAAAATCTAACATCTTCTAGATAAAGAAACGATTTAATAATATACATAAATAAAATTTGTTTTTCTTGTTTTAAGCCCATAAAAAAAATAAACAACAAAAAATATTCAAAAACTCGTGTCTATACTATCTATTTGCGGATTCGCATCTCGCCCAAAAAATCAAAATTTTTTTATATACTAAGTTTTTCATGAAACTTTTAAAGTTTTTGGTTGAGGTCATTCAGAATACCAGTTTTACTAAATTTACAAAGAAAAAGACAAAAAAAAGTTTTCGTATAAAAAGCGAAAGTAATTTAAAATCATCTTCAGTCCGGTAAAATTAGTGTTTTTATCAAGACGAAGAAAAACTAAAAATAAATTTAAAAATGAAATTCTTTGCTGTGAGTTAAAATAAAAAGATTATAAATTTAATTTTGAAAAAATTGTGTGATTTTGAAATGCAATTGAATTATTATTTACCTGTGTGGAAATTTCATAATACAAAAATTGTGTGTATCCTTAGTAATTAATTATGAAACAATACACACTACAAATGGATTACAGTGAAATATATATATTTGTTTGAGTGACGTTTATTTCAAATTCAATGAAATATTCACATTTTATTTATTTTAATTTAATTAACATACCATGAACTGTTTGATCATAAATTAACGTTACAACCTTGAGAAGAAATAAAAATAAGAAGAAAAAATTGTTGATCGCTTAGAGATGATTAAATTATATATTAAGAAAGTGTTTTGTAATTTTCAACAAAATCGCTCTAAATATTTTACGCTAATAAATTACAAACCGGTTATTTTGATGATCACCACAATCGCTATGAACTTGACTTAGCACAAAACTTTCGATTTATATAACATTTAAAGCGATTGTCTAATACCCCGCAAATTATAATAATTCAATTTCCACTCTCAAATCAAGCACACATATAGATTTATTATGTAGCAAAGCATAAAACTTAATATTTAAATAAATTCTTAAAGGTTTTAGCAGTATGCTTGACAGTTGCCAACGCACGCCCAGATGTATCCGGTTATGCTTATCCAAAACCACCAGCCGGATTTAACAATGAAAATTACATTGCACAACCACCCGTGACAACTTATTCAACTGGTGCTTCAAATACACAACAGTTCTTAACCGTCCCAAGTAAGTTTCAAACCGTGATCATCTCATTAACAATATAATTAATATTTTATTTACGAATTTAGGTAAAACTTCATTCACCACCGTAACTCGTGGAGATGGATTTGACAGTGGTTTCAATGGTGGCAACACTTTCTCATCCGGCGGAGGTAGTAATACATTCTCAAGCGGTGGAGGTGGTAACAGTTTTTCATCAGGAGTCATCGGTGGATCAGGACCTGCGTTTGAAACAGTTAAAACTGTTACAACCACTAGAACTGATGGTGGAAACTTTGGTTCAGTTGGCGGATTAGATAGTGGTGTAAACAGATTCACAACTGGAGGAGGATCCAGCGGTGGTCAATTAACCGATTACAAAACTATTAACAGTCAAACACAAGGATTTGGCATTGGAAGTGGAGGCTCAATCGGCAGTGGATCACTTGGAGGTCAAAGAGTTACAACAAACGAATACACAACCAGTAACCAAGGCCAAGGATCGTCTTTCGGAACTGGTGGATTAACATCAAACGAGTATACAACAGTCCAAGGTGGATCACAAGGATTTGGATTAGGCGGATCAACATTCACAACCGGAAGTGGAAGCAGCGGTCTCGATGGACGTTTTGGTCAAGAAACTATCACCAATCTTGGACACGTCAACCCCAGTTACAATTCCGAAAGAACACGTTACGTTAACGTACAAACTGAATATGTTACACGAGCCCCAATCGTCACAAAGAACTTTTATGTTCATGCCGCTCCCGAAGATGATGAAGAAATTGTATCCCGCCAAAGAATTCATGTTCCAGCCCCACAAAAGAATTATAAAATTATTTTCATTAAGGCACCACAACCTCTAGGTTATAACGCTGCCGCCATTCCACCACCAGTACAAAACGAAGAAAAGACCATCGTTTACGTTTTAGTCAAGAAACCAGAAGGTACCAACCAAGAAATCGAAATTCCAGCACCACCACCAACTAAACCAACCAAACCAGAAGTATACTTCATTAAATACAAGGGTAAAGATGCAACCCAAACTATCCAAACAATCCAAAGTAAGTATAACATTTATATTTGTATAAAAAATTTGTTTTTCTAGCAATTTTTTAAATTTATTTTCAGATCAATATGCAAATCAAGGAGTTATTGCTGGTAAAGATTATAGTTCCAGTGGTGTAACAAGTGGTTTCGTACCCGGTGGTTCATCAACCACATTCTCAAACACAAAAACCGCAGGTCGTTTTAGCGGTGATGATGGTGTTCAATTTACTGGAACCGGAGGTACTGGATCAACATCATACACAACAAAAACTGTAACATCAGGTGGAAACGATGGTGGCGTACAATTTGTTGCTAGCGCACCAATTGGTGGATCAGCATATACAACAAAAACTGTAACCACACAAGGAGGAAACGGGGGTGGTGTACAATTTGTTGCACCAAGTGGTGGATCATCTTACACAACAAAAACAGTCACAAGCGGAGGTGATGGTGGTGCACAATTCGTTACCAGTGCCCCTGTTGGATTATCATATTCGACAAATACTGTTTCAGGTGGAGATTTAAGTGGTCAATATGTTGCTAGTCTACCAACCGGTGGTTCATCATTTACCACAAAAACCGTAACAACCAGCGGTGGAGGTTCAGGTTTCGAAACACCTCTACGTTTTGGAGGTGAAAGTTTAGTTGGTGATTCAGGTTCAACATACACAGTAAACACTGGTCCAGTATCATCCTATACAACAAAAACTATTACATCCGAACAAACAGGAGGTGGTAACTCTGGTTACAATGTTCTTCGTTTTGGCGGTACCGAAGGTATTGAAGGTGGAAGCTCAGGCACAACATATACAGCCAGCGCACCAAGCACGTCATACACAACATCAACAAAAACCGTTCAAGTTCCATCATTGACATATGAAACTATTTCAGGAAGTACAGGTGGTTCATTCGGCCATGATGGTAGTGATATCTCAGCACATTTATTGTAGAAAAAAAAATTTAGACTATAACCAAAAATAATAAGAGTAATAGTATAAAATTGAAGTGTTCTTAAAAATTATGAAAACAAAATAATTTTCTTGTAAATCTACAAATAATCTTTATAACTACTAAGCCCACAGTTATTTTCAAAATAAGAAACAACTATGTACATCATGTAATTTGTTTAATGTCATTTTTTGTATGTCATTAAAATGAATAAATTTTTATAAAAATAGAAAACAAAATGCACTTTTACTTTTTCAATCAATCCTTATAAATTACAAGGTCTTAAGAAAAATACATGTACCAAGCAATTGGCACAATGGTTATGCCTGCGACGTTAGGATCGAGAGGTACTGGTTTCCCCATCACTTGATCTCAAGCGAGTTCCCATCACTTGATCTCATCGGTTCTAGACGGATAACAAAATGAACATGCAGTCGCAGTTCTTTAGTTTAACTAATGCCGGCCTAAAGTAGGACGTTTAAATAAAAGCACGAAAGGGACCAGCTATACTCGAATATGTTTAATTTTTAAAATGCAAGTTTGAAGATTTTCGGAATTTACATAATTTTATTTACGATCACAATCGTGACCGTTAAAGTACTACACAAACAAAAGAACAAGAGGACTTGGTAAAGCACCGAAATTGTAAAAACAATTAAAATTACTAACTAAATTTACATATTGTCTATGATCTGGACAAACCGAAAGATTAAAATTATGAAAAAAACTTTCAAGTTCAAATCATGCCTGAAATATTATAGTATATATTCTTTATTTTCTACCGACAGATCGACTTACTGGTTGATTGATTATTCAAATTAATTATCTTAATATTTTACAAGTGATAATTAAAGTTGCGTAACAATTATAAACAAAAATTTTGCATAGTTCAAATATTTTATTGATTCATACTCGTACAATTCTTAAAGTTTTATAAAATTTAATGTATGCTAATTTTTGATCGGTGGAAATCAAAATAAAATTAAATAACTGACATTCAGGCGTAACAAAACATTGTATTTAATTACATAAAGTTAGGAGTAGTTTAGATATCTTAAAGATATTCCAATTTATTCACAATAGTATACATATACAGTAAACATTTAGGTTAAAACTTGATATTTCGATCTTCATTTATTTTCGATTTCGAATTCTAGCAATCTGATTGTTACGTGATTTAACAGTTTTAAATTTAATTTTTATGAAAACGAGATAAAACTTTTAGATAAATGGTTAAAAACTATAAATTTAGTTTTATTATTTATTCTTTAAAAATTATTACTAGCAATTAGTTTAAACTAATAATTAACATTACATAAGAAATTATTTAATAAATAATAGATAAAAACAGCGTTAAACAAGGTTGATAGGTTTGACCAATAAATTGTACTTAAACTCAGTTAACACGGTATATTCGAGTTTAAAAGCAAACCAGTCTCGATGTTAGGTTTATTTTTAATTATTGTAATTGTATAACTGCATAACTTTGGTACTATAAAAAGAAGACTAAAAATAACATTATTTTAATATATTTGATAAGTTTTAATTGTCCTTGAACAAACCAGAAATAAGTTTTAATTTTAATTATCACCGTTGGAGTTGATCTGAATCCATTACTGAAAATGTAACATCTCAAAAATTCTTTTTTTATTCCAAATTATTTTTTTAAAATATAAATTTTTAAAATTTTGGTTCTCAAACCTCGGTTTTCAAAATATCACGTTTGAGATTTACAGCACCTTGAGAGTGCTCTATAGAAGCAAAGTAATTGAACTGGATAGTTCTTATCGCGTCACCTTTTTATATAATAAATAATTCTTAGTTCTCTATAGGAGAGGAATTGTAAAGAAATAGTTTAGATAAGTTACCTGTTTCCTCGCCGAACTTTTGAGTTCGTTACTGGCCATAAACCCAAAATAATACAAAAATTGAAAATGTACACTAGTTTGTTGGTATAAAAACCTAAAAACAGAATTCGTAATAAATAGTCGAAAGGGTCTTGACGGTAACAACTATTTACCTTTACTTTTTTAATCTTTAACTTTTTAGAAAATACCCTATAATTTGCGTCGGACCGCTATTCTGTCGCTTTTATGCGAATTTTTATATGAATTTATGGAATTTATAAAACGGTGGACTCGATCGAATTTAAACAATTAACTATTTTAATAAAATTCTAATTGTAATATTTTTGGTGTTAAAGTGAATATAAATAGAATTTTTATGCGAGTACTTTGAGTATTTGCTAAAAAAAACGGTGGATTCGATCGAATTTAAACGCTTAATTATTTTAATAAAATTCTAATTGTAATATTTTCGGTGTTAAAGTGAATATAAATAGGTTTTTCATGCGAGTACTTTTTGTGATTGCTATAAAACGGTAGATTCGATCGAATTTAAACGCTTAATTATTTTAATAAAATTCTAATTGAACTATGTAATTTATAGGAATATTATATTATAATATTATAATACTGTGTTAATTAGTAAATTAGATAAAAATTTAATAATAATATACTTATTATTTTTCTAACCATAGGTAGATAGATCCTGTTGAATAGAACTGTTCCGTAATGATCATGATGTGGCTAAACCGGGGTCGTTTCTGTCATGTATGGAAATATATCTATAGAAGTATAAATATATGACAATCCCTCCTATCCTACCATTTGTTAAATGTATAAAGAAAGTGGAAACAGACCGGCGTTATCCAGAACACTTGCCTGGAGCTTGGTCTCACAGTCTCATCAATCAATAAATTAATCAACTGGTTAGACCAGTGTTACATGCTATAGGATGCTAGACAACAGATGTATCTAAATCCAATATTTCTCATATTATTCACCCTAATACAAATGCTGGATTTAACTGAAGACAATATAGTGCCGCTCGTAATTACATCACTCAACCAAACTGAGTTTTGCTATACTGATCGTAAACTAAATGATTGTAACCAGGTCAATTGTATCCTACAAACCCTACATTTTCAAATCCTCTTTACGGTATATGTAAAACGGTCCGGTCATCTTCAATAGTCTAACTAAATGTTTGTTTGAACATTTTCAACCAATCAATAAAACAAAGCCGAAATTTTGAAAATTGATGGAGAAAAATGCTCCAACCGATCATAATCGTGATTTTGAAAGCAAAGATTCCGATATATGATATTTTATGATTTTGAAATTAAGTTTTATGTCATGCAAAATTTTAGGGATTTCATCCGAATCGGTCAGTCACTGATCAAGTTTTTTTCGAGCATTATTAATTCTCTAGAAGATAAACACTCCTTTGACTCATTAAGTAGTTGGATCATTAAACAAATTAGCTGGTTTATTGCAGATATATTAAGTATCCTATTCAATCGCAGCATTACTGAAGGTGGTTTTCCTAAATCACTCAAGATCGCTACGGTCATTCCACTTTTAAGAAGGGTGATCGTTTTTTTTTTATCATTAATTACCGCCCAGTATCAATACTCTCAGGCATTTCTTAAATTTTTGAAAAAGCGGTTTAAACTAGAGTGGTAAATTGTTTAAACAATTTTAACAATTTTAGTATTTGTCAGTTTGGTTTTAGATGTGGTTTAGGTTCAGAAGATTGAACTTCATTCTATTCATGAAGGTCTAAATAATTCTAAATCGGTTACTGCTTTATTTGTTGACATTACTAAAGCTTTTATATGGTTGATCATAAAATTCTTCTGGATAAATTACGAAATTTAGGTTTTCAGGGTTTAATATTTGATTGGTTTTGGTCGTTTATTGTTGATCGTTCACAAATAGTTCGTTGTAATGACTCTGTTAGTAAATCTTTGGTTCTAAATGTGGGTGTTCCTCAGGGATCGCTGCTTGATCCGATTTTGTTTTTGATTTATATTAATCCGGTATTTAAACACAAGTTCAATGGTAAAATAGTTGCGTTCCTGATGATATGGCGTATGTATATAGTAACTTTGTTTATAAACTCTTTGGTGTCAAATATTAATCATGATCTAAGAATTTTAAGTAGTTAGTTTGCTTCTCATAAGTTAATATTAAGTCCAAAAACTAAAACCATAATTTTTAAGTTGAATGAAGTTCGTTCTTTCAATGATGATCTTACTTACCATGATCCTATGAGCAATAAGTACGACCGTTGTAATGCTAATTGTTTGCAGATTGAGTCTGTAAGTAACATCAAATATTTAGGTTTAAATTTAGAGATAGTCGTTTAGACTGGTAAATTTATGCATCTGAAGTATTCTTAAAATATTTTACCATTCTTTAGTTGAATCTAGATTACGTTATGGTTTCTGCTGTTGGGGTGGCACTTTTTTTGAGACAAATCGATCATTAGTTACTACTCAGAAATACGTATTAAGATTAATGCATTTCAAAAATAAATTGTTTTCGTCATGAACATTATTTAAACTGAGTAATATTCTTCCGTTGAAACATCTGGATATCTATAAGGTTATAGATATATACTTTAAGAGTGTTAATCGTTATTTGTTACATGTTGCGAAATAATATGTTAAATTTTTATATTATTCCTAAATTCGAAGCTTAAATTCGAAGTTTAGCTTTTCGTCTTCCATAAGGAAGTGGTTATTCCAGACCTTTACAGTTGATTTTGTTTTTGAGCGAATTGTTTAATGTGCTTTACGCATAATTTTAAGATATATCGCCTAATTATATATCATAGTTTTATTTTTTATGCTAATTATGTATTTCAATGATTATGCCTGTTACTTTTGTTATTTTGCATAAGGTAACATTGTTTGTGAACATAAATAATAAAAATTTATTTTAATTAATAAATAAATAAATAAACTAAATAAATATGTTTATGCCTTCTGGTTTGGGATCAAAACTCTCCCAACTATTAGTTTAATTACTAATAGAGATTACTGTGATGTAGAGATTAGACAATTACTGTGCATCTCTATTAGTAATTAAACTAGATATTCAATAACTAACATATCCCAATTTTTTTAGTTTTCAAAACTTTATAACTTTTTAATCGACCAATTAAATTACGAGTAAATGAACATATAAAATATATGACAGTTAAGCACTGTGTGAAATAAACAAAATTGATATCACAAAATTATTTAAAATATGTTTATGTAAAATGATATATATATGTATTTTATTTATGATATTAATAAAAAAATAACTATAATATCTTCTACTATATTATTCGGCTGAGAGTCAAAATCTTATTGTTCTAATTATAAACAATAGCTTTTATTTAAACATAGCAAGATGCTTCCAATAACTTTGTTACGATGGAAAATACGTTGGAATAAATATTTGTTTTCTAAAATCATTTTTCCAATTATTTGTTAAATACTTTGGCTATCTATATTGAAACCATATCGTAAAAAAAAAATTAAAAATTATTCATTCCTGCGATATTAATAATAAAAATAACCAACCACACAAAATAATGAGAAACAAATAAACAAAAAAGTTAAATTTTAAGCATTTCGTTTTATTTTATCTATTGTATGGATAAAATTATTTGTTATTTTATCGGAAAAGAAATTAAGTAAATCATAAAAAAAATTTTAAGGGTAATAAATTTGATAGGGAAACGAAATTGCACATATTGTTGCAAACCATATATTATAATTTGTTAACATATGGTAGGTATATCCATAAAGTGAACGTTCTAAAATCCTCTTTATTAGTTTCGGAAGAATTTGGCACTACATCAAAAACTATTCATAAACACTTAAATATAATGATCTTTATAAACTATTTAGATAAATGAACTTTATTAGAATTCAATTAAAATTTTTAATTTTGTTATATATTTTTTTGATCACATCGCAATGTGTGTATTTATTAAATTTACTATTTGAATATTTTACTTACGTAAATCGTATGTAATTGCTTTTTTAACATACATAATAGCTTCGATATTATTAGGTGAGTCCATTTCTAGACAAAACTTGAGAAGCTCCGTTACAATCAATTGGATCGATTGAATCGAAAACATTGGCTTTAGTCGGGACAAAAAACTATTGATTTCCAAGATATCTAAAATATAAAACATAGTAAATATATTTAATTTAGCTTATATTACATTGTATATGCAAACCTTCATATTCCATTGATGATCTGTAATTAAAATCACCGCGATTTTTTTGGTAAAAATCGTGTTCTTCGTAAAATTCTTCGAATTTTCCACATGCCCATTCGTATGGAGCATCACATTTATTTACCGTATCATTCGACCACTGTACAATCTGCAAACAAAAAAAAACATACGATATTTATTACATACATATTTACACACGGTTCTGCTGATAAGAACCATGTTAGATTGTTACGGATCGCTAAAATTGTATTATGAGCATTCTCATTTCAATAAGATTAAAATTAATAATTTCTGTGTAATAAATGACTACTGATTTACGAAAATAAATTTCCGACTAAAACTGGTAACATTATTTTCTGAATTTGCGCGATTTAACAAAAAATAGTCTATTTTGGTTTAATCATTCAAAGGTCACTTTATATTTCATTAAAAAAAAAAAAAAATGTAATAAACCAAATTTATCTATGCACCATGTTTTGATTAAGTAATAAGATCATTCGTATTTTAAATAATAAAAACCTAATTAACTTGTGTATTTTGACCGACTTCTTACTTAAATGCAGTACCACCTAATCTGAACTAATTGATAAGGTAGTGTTATTTTACGTATCGCAAATTTAAATAATTTGTTGGTACGCTGTACTATTTTATAAAATATCAGTAATCAGTAAGATACTAGTGAAATGCTAGTAAACCTGAAAAAAAGACATTACCGAATTTAGTGTTGAAGTCCAGCGACGGTAGCTAATTGCAATAATGGAATTCTAACTATACAATTCTGAACATATAAATACAATTTTGTATCATGTAAAAAACAACAAAAAGTCATGAAATAGTTCAAACTATAGACAGAAGAGAGGAAAGCCAAATCTGGTCGAAAAGATTCAATAATCTCAAGGTATTTTCAAAACAATCAAAATGATATAGAGTTGCATACCGTATTTCGGTATTGGCCCGACGCTATACTAAAAGAAAAATTACTGAAAGGCGTTATTTGAAAGCCATCAATGAAAGCCATCAATGATTTGATGAAGACTGGGATGCAAACTAATCGACAAAACAGGTTTATACAAATTTGCATCAATTAATATTATAATGATCTTTAATATAAGAAGCGAAACGCCACAAAAAAGAGAACAGCTTTAAATTGATTGGTAATAAAGACTAATAAAACGACCACCAAAACGTTACCTAATAATTTTTCATACAAGAGTTGCACCAAAAATGTGATAAACTGTACTGTATCATTGGGATACACATGTTTTCATAATCAATATTTTCGATTTCGTCCTAATAATAATCGAATACCATACGCATATAGCCCTCACCAATGCCTTTTACAGCCCCACGTATCAGGCCGATGTTTATCGTTTTTATATAAAAATAAGTTGCACTGATGTAGGTCACTTAACCATTATGGGTGGAAACCTATTTTTCTGAATTAATAATCAGTGAGGTTATATATTTTTCTTCTATTAGTCTCAAGTAATTTAAGATCAAAAATGCAAAAATAAAAAAACTATAAAGCACGGATTCAAAGCAAGGTCATCTGATTAATAAATTGTTGCTACAACACAAAGGAACAGATAGTTAAAGATTTTCTTAAAAATAAGCACTTCGTAATATAAAGGATAAATTTAATTAACGGGTGAAAATGTTTCCTAATAAATTATTTCCAGATACAGTAATTGAAGATAGTGACTATGCTCCTGATCAAGTTTGGAATAAACGTCGTTTCTGAAGAAATATCTAGCAGAAGCCAAGTTGTAATATTTCAATAAATTAAATACCAGTTGCTTTGAGATACCCAAAGAACAAGTGACCTTTTTGTTTTATATTAACGCTTGTTTCAGAAGTTCAGCGCTATGAGAGCTTTACAAGACTGAAATTTAAAAAATAACTACCACTTTTAACACTTATTTAAATCAAAAATTGAGGTAGCTTTTAGATAAAATTATGAATGTTAAAAAAGTAACGGGAAGATACGGGTAATGGGTATGGCGGGAAGAAATTTTCTATAAGTTAAAGAATCGACCGCCTTAGCTTTATCCGAAGTACTATATATCACGCAGGCTAAAGTGTGGTTTGAACAAATGGCATGTGACTACTACAATAGTTATGTAATAGTAAATGTCATTACCGGCTTTTTTCTGTGCAATGTATCAATGAACAGTGCATATGTATAAATTTAATTAACAAACTAGAAAAATTAAATTATTTAAAAGTTTTTAATTACGTCTGACATATAGTGATTTAATTTATCCAAAAATCTTTAGGTCATCGGCAAATAACAGATCGAAATTCAGCAATAAATTGGCAATATCATTTACAAACATCCCGAAAAGAACCCTGAGGTACTTCCGAAGTAGGGATAATTTCACAGGACCGTACTGCGCCTATTTCAGTATATTGACTTCTGGAGGTAAGCTGTGACTCAAACCATTCACGATGAGTGCCTGTAGTGCCATACCAAACCAATTTTTTGAAGTAACAAAGAATATCTGACTTTGTCAGATGCTTTGGAAAAATCGGTGTAGCTAACATCAGCACTTAAACCAGAATTAACGAATCAGTTATGTAAACTTTAAATACGAGCATTTAAATACGAGCGTCCCTTAAATTAATTTTGATTTTTGGAAATTGTACCTTCATTTAGGAAAAAATGTTCCTACGGTCAAAAGCCCCAAAGATAAAGCTGATCTTTTTGCTGGGCATATGAAAGAAACGTTTAAACCTTTCACTAGACAACCAGCAGATGATGCAAACGGAAGACGAGTAAGACATACGACCAGTTAAAATAAAAGAACTCAAAAATGGTATCAAACATAACTTAAATGCAAAAAAGCTCCTAGATACTATCTACAAAAAAAGTTATTAAAAAGTTACCATAAAAATGCCTAAAAAATTGCTACATATAATTAACGCAGCATTTAGAATGAAATATGTTCTTCCGCAGTGGAAAATAGCAGAAATTATTATGATAAACAAGTCTAATAAGCCACCGAATGAGAAAACATGTTACATACGTATATCTGATTACCATCATTGTCCAAACTGTTCGCAAAAGTAAACTTCAAAAGAATGAAACCTCTGATTGAAGAAGGACTCCTGTTACCATCTCACCAATTTGGTTTCAGAGAGAAACACTCCACCATAGAGCAGGTACACAGAGTCACTAACGTGATTAAAACAAAAAGGTATGTTCTGGAATTTTTCTTGATGTTGCCCAAGCGTTTGATCGAATATGGCATCGAGGCATCGATATAAATTACATCGCGACATCCCTAAGCAGTTTTATGATATATTAAAATCATACAACGAAGGGAGATATTTCAGAGTGAAATATAAAGGAGAATTCTCATCACTCAAGAGGATTGAAGCAAGAGTGCTACAAGGGAGCGTGCTGGGACGAATATATTATTTGCTTTATACGAATGACAAAACTATTTCTGAAGAAAGAGATATTGCAACTTTTGCGGATGACACTGCAATTTTGGCGGTTGGAAGAACAATCGAAGAGACGACCAGTGAATGAGTCCACTGAACCAACAAATGGAGAATATAATTGAATGAGCTAAAATCACACAACCTTCACCTATCTAAAAGTTGATCACCTACCTATTTACATAAATAGGCAGGAAATTCCACATGCGAACACGGCAAAATACCAGGGTATGACGTTCGACGCCAAATTAAAATGGAAAGAGCATGTCAAGAAAAAAGGCAAGAACTGGATATAAAGGTTAGAAAAATGTATTGGCTCATTGGAAGTAATAGTGAGCTTACCATTCACAATAAGCTGATTTTATACAAGCAAATACTTAAGCCTAAGGCATCCAGCTCTGGGGATGCACAAAGAAAACGAACGTTAAGATTATTAAAATGTGCCAGAACAAAGTACTACGATGCATTGTCAATGCATCTTGGTTTATTAGAAACGATAATCTACATAGGGATCTAAAGATAGAAACCGTCAACGAAAAAATCACAAAAATGCCAAAAAATACATCCAGAGTTTACAATTCCATGAAAACGGATATTCAACATATTGTCAACGAAGTCAACAGCGCAGATATAAGAAGGCTAAAGAGAACGAAGCCGCTTGACTTAGTTCCTCAGGACTGAAAGTTGCTGATGTTAAAAAAAAAATTGGTGGTAACTTGAAGAAAATGTTGTCTACTTTCTGACGGTAATTTATTTTGATTTTTTATCACTTTTTTGTGTAAAAGAAAATGTTCCAATTAAGAAAAAAAACTGCTAGCTTTGAGGCTGTCAACGAATTTTTTTAATTATTTATTTCAAAAACTAAATAAAGGAGGTTCCAGATAATTTAACCCTTGAAAACAATTCCTTTCAAAATTGCTGTAAGACCACTCATTGTTACGTTATATCAGTTTCATAGCAGAAAAGTGACAAAAAATTTACGCTGTGGGCAAAATTTTGATGGTACAAAATTAAGGAAAAATTGTACCTTGTTATCACATTTTTGCTAAAATTCCAATAACTTAACACTTATGTTCAAAGGGTTTTAATATTCTACAACTTCCTTAATTGAAGGTACTTCTTTAGATATTCCACTTAGAACACCAACCGATATTGATGAGGCTGCAGATATGCTAAACGAAGTTTTAGAGAGAGCAGTAAAATATGCTACACCCGCCGTCAATACAACAGAGAAAGTTAACAAACTGCCAGAGACATTCAGAACTTTATTAAAGAAAAACGAAGAATAAGGAGGCAATGGCAACAATCCAAATTTCTTTTATTGAAGTGGAAGCTTAATCATGCTATTAAAACTCTAAGAAATGCACTGAAAGAAGAACAAAACCAGACTACAGAATTATTAGAGTGAACTCTCGGCTACCGAGCGAACAGATTACTCTTTGTCGAAGGCAACGAAAAATTTAAAAAGATAAGTTAATTCGAACTCACCGATTAGACTGGCAAGTGGAAATTGGGCAAGAAGCGATGAAGAAAAAGCATTACCTTTCGATCATCTAAAGGAAATGTTTACTCGTCATCAAGGTGCAAATAAATTTGTTTTACCTGAGCAAACGGATAATATATCGTCCTTCAAGCCAATTAAGTTTAAGATTAATGTTGTACTTATTATACACAGCCGATCCACCTGTTACTAAAAAGGTAATAATATTAACATTAATACAGCTATCACACAAAAACTCTCACACTGCCTCATGAGGATTGCAAAATCATCTGTACAAAATTGAGCAATTGTTAAACAACTGGCGAATTTTATTCGTAAACGAAAATAAATCGACTCACATCACGTTCACTCTGAACAAATTGAAAAAATGCACTTGCCAACCAGTAAAATTAAATCGTGCAAATATCCCTGCGCAACAAACAAAGGTTAAATACCTTGACCGAAGGCTAACTTGGAAAAATCATATCGAAGCGATGCTCAACCAAATAAAAATAACTTTTTCAAAAATGTACTGGCTGACTAATAGGAAGAAAATCAAAACTATCTTTATGCAAAAAATTGTTACTATGCAAAGTGATAATTATGTCCATATGGACCTATGGAAATCAATTGTGGGAATCTACCAGCACATCAAATAAAGAACTCCTGCTATGAACACAAGCAAAAATACCTCAAACAAACGCTCCATGGTATATTCGAAACAGCAACATACACGATGACCTTGATAATAAAACCATTAAAGAAACTAACAGAGAGTTCAGTACGAAATATTACTTAAAACTTACGAATCTTTAATTTAAATAATTTGAATATTTAAGGTTAATGCAAAAAAAGAAATTGTGAACTCTAATATTAATTATTAACAGTGGTTAAACTTAAAAAATTGTAATAAGTTTAGCTTATATGATTTGAATACTTCTTGTCAGTTTCTTTTTTAGAAAGATTCAAGAATAAAGACATTGACTCCATTTAAAAAAAAATCTTCCTTAATTTAGTTTTACAAATGAATAATTGGAATTTTTACTCAAAAAAGTGGTAAAAAATAAAATAAAATAAAATGAACCCCACCATCAGAAAGAAGACAAAATTTTCTTCAAGTTGTCTTCTACAAGCAGTGTATAAACTAATTTTTGTTTATAAACTACTCGCCTATTTTTCTATGGTTGTGGTATCTTTGTTTCGCGGAATTAGCTTTTACACAAATATGCATTTAGTTTCGAACATATTGATTCATTGAAATTGTATTTTCCAAAACTTTACAATTATTGTATTACAATTTACAAGTTATTATATTATAATAAGTAGCATAAACTTTCAATTTTTTATTTATTTAAAACTAAACCGTCTTTATTTCCAAAAGTTTGATAAGTATAATTGCAAAACTAACAAAAAAAAAACAATAAAAAATTTATTTCTGGAAAATCGAACAAATATGGACAAAAAGCTATTCAAAATAAAAAGGAAAATCATTTGGCGCATGAATAATTTTATTTAAAAAGCGCAATCATCACGCGAAGTTTTATAGATAAATTTAAGCAAAACTCATAAATTTATTTCAATTTTGGATTAATAATTTTTTGTAATATTTAAAATTTATACATAAAAATCGAATTGTTGTATTTATTAAAAATATTTATATGTTTTATTATTATTTATCAAGTGGTTCTATTTTTATAATTATATACTTATATGTACATTCAATCCGTATGAGATCATCTTGAATACTATAAAGACCACTTATAGTAAGACGAAGAGACT
The DNA here is from genome assembly GCA_963556175.1 of Tipula confusa. Taxonomy (NCBI): domain Eukaryota; kingdom Metazoa; phylum Arthropoda; class Insecta; order Diptera; family Tipulidae; genus Tipula; species Tipula confusa. Next base: position 208,316,897 of record OY744475.1, read on the forward strand.
ATTTATAGCATTACAATTTTGTCAACCGCTTCCAATCGAACACTTGTTTATAATCTTTCTATAATTCATGTTAATATACGTGACTTCATTAAATTTTTTTTATGCCGATTTAGAGTTTTTTATTTTTTTTTTGATTCCGCGGAAAAAAATCAACCATCTGTTTATATTTTGGAAATTCATAATTTTTTTTTTTTTATTACTTTTGAAATAAAAATAAATACGTACCGAATGAACCTCGGTGTTCCATATCGCGCTATATGACTACATAGTATTTATTTCTTTTTTGGGTTCAATAGCAAGTAGTAGAATATTATAGATATTTTTGTAGGATTTTTTTATAGTTTTAAATTAGACGACGATTATTTAATATTTGTGGTACACATATTGATTATGTTTATATTTTTGACAGAGTTATTTCTTTCTAATGTATTATTTATAAAATGATTTTTTTCAAAGGTTAAAAAATTTATTTTATTTGATTTTTGGAAAGGAAGGAAAGATTTATATTGATCTTTTATAATATAGTGTTTTGTGTTTCATGTGCGTATACTACAGTCACCGTAAAGATACAATTCCGCAAAGCAGTACATTTTCATAATAGCATATAGTAAATTAAACATATGGGAATTATTTACGAATGCTTTGCTATGCTTTAGTGTATTTTTTTAAATATTTACATTTATTTTCTTCGGGGCATGGATGTTACGAGTATGTATATCGAATTATGATAATTATAGTAGTTTAATTAATTGGAACCAAAGCAAAAGTCAAAGGTCACATTTTAAAACGATACACTTGAATGAATCCAAGACTCAGAGTGAGAAAAGTTCAGCGACTGTACTCCAGAAGGGTGAATATGTAACTACTTGGCTGTAAATATAAAATGCTAAAGGCAGTACCCATAAAATAAATTGAATGTGAGAAAAAAAGGTCGGGCTCTAGCAACTACAATTTTACAACTGAGGCCAACTTCTCGTTTGTCGAAATGAACTCGATATATTTGTGGATGGCGATCGTACACCCAGACATCCATTTGGATTCAAAGAATCCCGATGGATTAACACCATTTGCTCACTCTTCAGTTTAGCTATGAGCAACATGAAACCATCGAAAAAAGGTGTACCAAACCTCACAACTCAGTAAAGAGATAAAAGAAATCACAATTTGTGGCAACAAACAGGAAGTGGTCGATAGCTGATAGGGAAAATAAACCTTAAACTTGTCCACTCCCCCGAAGAGTGACGAAACGTTACAAATCAAGTAAAGACAAAAAAAAATGTTAAAGAAACTACAAAGAAATTGCAAGGATTTTGGAACTCGGCTCACACAAATTTAAAGATGAAGTACAAATAGAAAAAAATCTTAAAACTGAAGAATGGATGATGTTGTTCATAAGCGGCACATTAAGAAACGCAAAAAAAGATCCCTTCAAAATATCCTTATCATATATTTCATGCTAAAACATATATACAAATATCATATTTGAACATACTGTGACCCTTTACTTAAGTTACTTGGAAGAAACAGTTATGAAATCACACAAATTTTTACTCTGTAGTACCATTTTCCAAGTGCGTCGTTGATACTTTTAAATCGACATCGATATTATGTGCACATCGACTTTACAAGGTAGGTAGACTATTTAAATGAAAGCAGAGTATCAAATAATCGAGTAGTTGCTTTACTAGAAGCGTTAGCCCCACTGTAGATTTTCCTCTTAAAAGTTTCATGAAAAGTCAACTTTTCATACCAAAGCACAGTAGATAATTGTGAAACTGTTACCAACGAATGTAAGGCGACAATTAGGAGCTACATAACCGTCATAAATCTATTTACTGGTGAAATTTAGAAATTCCGACTTTACAATGAAAATGCGACAAAACTAGACGGAAATATGTATTCAAAATGTGGAGATAATAAAAATCGGCGAGCGATTTACTGCAGTGTTCAATTGAAGCTTCAAACTTTCATTAATCTTTTACCTTTGAAATTTTATTGCGTTTTAGGCCAAATTTGAAACCATTCCGACGCAGTGAATGATTTTGGAAAACTTTTCAATTTTTGCTTTTTTTTCGACCACCTTGGCAGTTTTGACCCGGGTAAAAATATTTTCCCTATATTTTTATTATATAAATGCACCAGCAAATTTATAATTTTACTTTATACTTCTACACTATTTTTTTCTAAAATGCATTGCACTGGATTTCTAATGACAAAATGGCATATAACTCTGGGAAATATAGCAAATATATTGCTAAGAATACAAATGTTATCGTTTTTGAATATTCAAAGGGACTCATTCAACTCTTCCAGGATTTGTCGTCGACTACTAGTTTCAATATTAAGTTTATATGATTCCAGAAATACTATAGTTATCATACTGGGTTTTTCAAAACGACAGCTTTGGTAATTTTGGAACATATGCGCAAAGCACCAATTTTTTTTTTCAAACCAAATTTGATTGACAAAGCTCTCTCTCTCTCTCTCTTTCTTCTAGAAAACAAAATGTTTTTTCATAGTTCCAGTTTTTGACAAATTCAAGGCCAAAAAATATTTTCCAGTGGCAATGAACTAAAAAAAATGTGATATTCCATTGGCTTTTTTTATAAGGCTATTTATAGCTCTTCATTCACCGCACCGCTCATTTTGTTTTTTGTCTCTTGTATTCCTGATTTTTCCACTATACACAACATATTTTGATTCGCAGCTTGGCCGGTTTAGAGTAGATGCATTGTTTCTCTAAACATAAATAAAAAGTTCATTAGCTGCGCAATTGACTTATAAGGTCTAAAACTTATTGTCAAATTTATGCCTATTAGTTAAGAAATTTCGCTGATAGGCGACTTTTCCATTTCCATTCAAAGCTGACGAATTGCAACATAGTCGACGCGAATGAAATGCATGTAATATTATAAAAACGCATCAAGCACCATTTTGTAGTTTAGCAACTTAGTATTAACTTCAGTTTTCGCCTCCATCTTCAGAGATTGATGTCTTCAGGGGTGGTATATAATCAACAGAGATTTGTTCTTTATGTTTTCTGTTCATCTAATCTTAAATCAGTTCCATATTGCAGCTGAACTCACTAAAATCTAACATGGACTAAAATATGTATATGCAAAACTAGGTGAAAAGTGAAAAGCAAAAAAAACAATTGATAAACAGTTATACTAATATTTCCAATACAAAATATACGAAATTCGTATACACGAAATATATTTTTCTCTGTGTATAGTTATAGTCAAGATTGCGATCTTTTTTTAGTCGACAATGCGAAGGTTAAATTGAACCAAGGGAAATATTTTACTAAGTTATTCTAAGAAGTTGATCCACAGCCGTAAAATAAGCAAAAACAATTTCGGATAGTCGAAGTCAAAATCTTCGGCATTGCTCATGATAATACCAAGTATTTACTGTTAGCCGTTAATAACTCTTTTAAAAAACTCTTATTCCATGATTTTAAAGTGTTGAAAATCCATTTTAAAAATTCAGCAATCGCGTTGATATTTTTATTTTATGAAAATTGGGCGATATTTAGAATATATGAAATCACCTAAATTTAATACATTTTAAAGTTAAGAGAAAGGTTGAAAAAAAACATAATTTTTCAAAACCATATGTAATCTAAATGTTTTATAATGCATTAGAACGGTACAAAATAGATTTTTACATCCCTATAGAGGGAATATATACAGTATTATAGCAAGTGAAAAATTAGCTAACAAGAGCTGGATAGAAGATTAAATAATTCAAGGTATGTAATTTACATGCTACATAAATTATTTTTCTTATAATATGTTATCGCTTTAGATATACACATTTATAGAAGTTTAACTGCTTTAATAGTGCATCGATTTTGGGTTGCAAATTCTATAAATGGACTCCCCATTTTAAAATTTATCTATATACATATAAGTTATTTTATCATTTGATATCCATAATTTTTTATAAATAATACTAGGAAAAATTACAAATATAAAATAAATGCAGTGTTAAATGTGATGTTTAAAAATTTTATGTTTTGTGTTAAAAATTTGTAAAACCTTCTTACATGATTATTAGTAATTTCCTACTTAATCGTCAACATAAACATGTGTGTATATTATAAGTTATTATACTTAAAATGTAACTACACACACTAAAAAGATCAACTAAAATAAGAAACCTATTTTTTTCATTATTTATTCATTGCTTCTATAAGTGTTTGTATCTTAAATCCATATATATACAATATCTAGAAATTTTATTTTTTAAGAAAACAAAAACAGAAGAAAATATGTTTCACTGAATTAATATAAGTATAATATGTTCATGGAAAATAAAGAAAAATCATTAATTTAGTTCATATTAATTGTTATTTACGAGTAAGGTTTAAAGTTTAATGTATCTACAAATATGAGCATGCAAAACATAAAAATAACAAAATTTCCCCTTTTGGAATATTTAAATTTGAGCATACATTTGTTTTCCATTAATCTTTTTTCGTCATCCTGCAATGTAAATTGCTTGTAAAAATAATTAATAGCGAAATTTTAGTAATACCTCCTATACATTAATATTTTTAACATTCGTTTTTTACAATTACATATGCTTACGATTATATCTCTAAACTTAAACAAAATTTAGATTTCTTTTTGAGATACTTCTAACTCAACTGGATTTCTATCTAAAATCATTTATCATGTGCAAAATTATTAACATGACAACGTTAAGTGAATTAACAAGTCTCGATTATTCTTGATTTGTCCTATATGTTCTCGAGGTCTTATGTAATGGCCATTCAAATATTATCGTCCCTTCGAAATATCTTTATATTTCGAGATGCATGCAGTGCCAGCGGTCCTATGTTTGGGAATACGTTACGTAATCGAAAGTACACGATTCTTATTGCATTCATATTTGATTTGTATACGATTAATATATTCTTATTTGAAATCGAGTACGAACCTTGTAATTTCGTTTATACGTTACGTATTCCCAAATAGTCACTGGGCCCGCATAGTTCTGGAATAAAAATCGTACTCAGATATAGTTTGATATTTGTTTGTAGATATTCCAGGAATGTGCTATACATATCTAAGGTAGACGTTATGATTGGCCTATAATATTTTCAAATCAAACTGTGTATTTTCTTTCTAAAGAATGCGAGACGTCATCGCTTAAAAGTTCAGATAAAAATCATAGATTTTAAGTTCTTTCATTTAACTCTAAATTCATTGTAGATTTAAACTCAAATAAAATAAAACACCAATAAATTCCATTTTATTTTCAACCAAATTCAACTTCAAAAGATTACATTTTCAATCAATCCCTGATCATTTTAAATATTACATCAATTAAGTTCAACAGTTTCACTAAAAAATGAAATCTCGCGACTCTGTTATTTGAAATGTTCTTGTTAAAACGTTTCGCATTCATCATAATTGGAAAGATTACTAAGATTGTCCTTCCATTCACCTAAACGAACTATATTTTTCATCTATATTTTTTCTGTGTGTCGTTGTGAAAAATGATAGTCATGTTGCGGTTTGTATTGGTTTTAATAAAGATAGTTTTAACGGAAATACTCCAAAATCCAAAAGAGAACATATTGTTGAATAGCTCAAAAAGCATCATGAACAGACTTGACATGCTCTAAGATTCCTTTATTGTCCCAAAAAAAAATTACTAAAAAAGGGGGTTTATAGCATTGAGAATCGCAAAAACTCCTCATCCATCTTCAAAAGTGTGCCCCAAACAATTTAGTGAATCGGATTATTTGGAATCTATTTCAAATAATTCATTTTGGATCAGGGTTTCGAACCGAACCCAAGCCCGAACCCATTAGGGTTCATAGATTTTTTCATAAATTTATGAACTCAAACCCGAACTTGAACCATATCAAAATTTGGGTTCGAGTTTAAGTTAATTTTTCTTTTGAAAAATAAAAAAAAATCAATTTAAGGAAACAATTGAGGAAAGGTTTCTAGAATATTCGGCAGTTCACCGGATGATGAAAATATAAAAGACTAAAGAAAACAGTTTAATGGCAGGTACAAAAAGCTAAGAAAATGACAGCGCCAACTGCGTTGATTTTATTATAAAAAAAGAGTTTGCTGCATATCAATCTTTTCCCCGAGTTTTAAAGGAGAAAAATGTTTTGGAACTCTGGCAAAACCATAAATTGGATGCCCTATTATTATTTGCTGATTGTGATTGCTGTTCCAGCAACACAGGACTGACGTGTGGAGTGGACTTTATCTACCTCTAAATAAATTTAAGCACCACAGCGTGTCCAATATAAAGTATATCCCTAAAATCGAACCCGAATCTAAACCCGAACCCAATATATTCCTTTGCAAGGACCTGAATCCGATCCCGAACCCCAAAATGCCGGGGTACAATACCCTGTTTTAGATTTATAATAATTATTTTGATAATTTTAATTATTGATATAGGCCTAGCAAAATTATTAATAGTTTCTGTCAAAATTTACCACTCAGCAGTTTTGAAGGGCCGAAACTTCGGCGTAGTGTATTGAGGAAGATAACACTACGGTTGGCAATCGAGACACAAAGTAATGTTTTAGTTTGATTGAGATAATGTGATTGTATCATACTTCAGATATCTAGTTTTTCATTACTGGGACTGACTCTGAAGGATAGCTTTATCAATACTGAACAGTTAAAATATGTTGACAAATCCACACAACCATAAAATCGTTAGGCTATCATCGAGAACGATCCCCAGGTCCTTAAACTCAGTAACTCGATCAATAATAATTTTGTTGAATGTATATGCAAACCTAATTGGATTTTTCTTTCTGTGGAAGCTCATAACTCGACATTTACCTACATTTAGCTACAATTTATTAAGTTCACACCATACAAAAACTTATCCAAGTCGATCTGGAGATGTGCGCAGTCAGTTGTGTTATCAATTTTAATAAATATCTTCATATCATCCGCACACAACAAAAATTTAGATGAAAGTATGCAGGTATCTACATCATTGATAAACAATAAAAATAGCAACGGACCTAAGTGACTGCCCTGAGAAACCCCAGATGTTGTTTCATATTCACCCGAAAGACATTCATTGAACTTAACACATTGTCTACGATCACAAAGGTAAGATTTCAACCACAGCAGCAAGTTTGAGTGAACTCCGACCTTCCGCCATTTAGATACAACAATCTCATGTGAAATTTTATCAAACGCTTTTTTAAAGTCAAATAAAAATGTTATTTAGATTAGCTTCCATTTTATATGTATTCACAAATTTAAATTATCTAATTTATCATTTTTTTCCATTATTGTAAGTCGAAGAAAACAATATCACATAAAACTACATTGGCAAATGTCGATTGTATTCTGTATAAGTAGAGAAACAAAACTCGCTCTTTAAATATTTTTATTCGTTCCATCAGGAGCGAGGTAAGGAAATTTCGTCAATTTATAAGTAGCAGACTATTGCCATTTTAACGTACGTACCTATCAAAAACAAAAATTAGCATGTCGGTGACGCAAACTCATACAATTTTACCCATCCAAAAATCGTACAACGCGCCTAAAGAAGTTTTCACTACGAATAGTCTCGATCTGAACGTTGAAATTAAGGTAGTGATTGTTTTTCAATTTCAGTTTCCCTGGTGTGAAAATTAATCATATTAGTACTTATTTATGTAGAATACAACGAAACAATGGCAAGAAAAAACATTTTAATTAGACAATATTTCAATTACAATAAAGCAACACGAGACAAGTTGTGCAGATATCACTTAATTTAGTCCGCTTTATACAAGACATACATTTGGATTTATTTGTAGAATACAAACGAAGTGTTTCAAGAAAACAAAAATCGGAATCTACACAAATAGTTTTAAATAAAAATAAATGGTACAAAATTCGACATTTCGAATTGGCTATTTGGGGAGGATGCTTCCAACTGTGTCACAGGGTGGACTACCGTAAAATTTATTTCTATAGTAAAGGGTTTAAAAAAATTGTTGACCATCTACTAAACGAAATTTTAATATGGCTTTAAATTAAAGGGATTTAACCTATTGTGACTGAATGGGTACAATAGTACCCAAATGCATTTTTCATTCTACATTTTTTTATGATCCAGTTTACGTAGGTGGCTGACATCTTTAAACTATTCAAAATTTTAATTTACAAAAAAAAAATTACCGGACAATTTCCACGTTTTCCATATGAAAATGGGCCTTAAAATGTATACACACTTAGTTGCTTAGTTGCTGTATCCGGTCATCAGTCATGTGCATTGTCGATAAAAGGCAAACATTTCGGAACATAAATTTCTTCCTGATCCTTTGTACCCAGCTACGAGATCTAAAACCATACGTTTGCACAAAATACTTTGATGCCATACTTGGCGACCTTGAATAAAATATACTGGGTGAATTTTGTGTGCCCTCTGAATGGAAACAATTGCCCGTCCACAGTGTAATACATTCTTATGACTTGTAACCTTTTTGTAAATTGCCATTCAGTATAAGCCATATGTCAAGTATTGGTGCCGCCTTATCACTTTTGATTAATCTTTGCCGCATCTTGAGCGATCTCGGGACATCGATGCTCGAATAAGAGTTTTTCTTTCGCTATTTTCAATTATTTTTCAAACTTTTCAAACTTTTCAACTTGGTGTGCACGATGCATTAAAAAAATCAAATATGGCAGAAAAACTGGATGAAATACAGAAACTTTCCGTGGAACTATGCAGACTAACAATTCTCAATCAAATAAAATCGCAGAAATTAAAGCTCCCTATTTTATACGCACCTACCTGTCGTTTTTAATGGTAGGACGTGTACTACACTTAAAAACATTCCTCGATGAAAAATTGAGTTTGATTCACCTCGGAAACTTAGATTGGGACTTCATAGAAAATTTTGTGAAATCATTCCTACCAGTGAAAAATTTCACCATTCACCTTAAAATTTTATAGTAGCTGAGGAAACCGACAAAAAAAGGAGATCATTCGAAAGTAAATTACTGGGAAATGAAATAATTTCTATAAATTTGGATCCACGATTCCATTTTTTATTATCAACTGTCTAAACTCATTTTAGATCTCCTTTTATAAATTTATAAATGTATAATAAATTATAAATTGATATCCGCCCTATATTACTGCAGTTCAGGGAACAACTGCCCTGGTGCCATCAAACTTCGGAAAATCAATTTCATCAACAGATAAATCAAGTTTTCATCGTTTGAAACGGCATCCATAGAAATAGAAAATTATCAACCATCACGATTATAGCCGGAATTAATTGTCGGAATGTACCTAAACTTACATAAATTAGCCATGTAGTATTTAATACCCAACTAAAGTTAGCGTCGAAAGGACATTTTCTACTTTGAAATTAATCCTTACCGACCACCGATTTGTGAGATTGAAAATGAGTACGGTTTTTTTGCAGCGAATAGTCTTTACACAACGAGCTAAAAATATTTCCAACTCAAAGAGTAAAACCGAGGCCAGACGAATGGTGTTATTCACGATAAAGGAACAAAGATATAGAAGAAGGAAAAATAAATTTATTTGACGATTGAGAATAAGAGTAGATAGGAAGCTTTGTTTTAACTCTGTGTATACGTTTAGCACGGTTTGTATAAGCATTGCTGTTGGTTTGTGTCGCACATTGATATGTATAGTGGATTTTGTATCTGCATAAATTACCAATACCACTAACATGTTTTTTAAATCTTTCACTGAAGGATTTACCCGTGTGTCATATAAGACCAAAGTTGACCCTTTACTGAGATCTTTTACAAGATCTTTCAGACCATATATTTGTACGATTCGCGATCGTTGAAGGTCGTCAGCCTAACGAACGATTTTACACACAATTGGTCACGGCGTCGAGGTCAGCGGCGAGGATCAAACTCAGAACCGTGGTCATTTAAGTTAGCACATTAACTATTACTATACGACCGGTGACAATATGTAAAATACATTCAATATAAATTAACATGTCTAAAATATTTTCTAGGTCTAAACATTTTTTGGTTAATAAATGTTGGTCAGAGGTCAGTTTAGTTTCAAGTTTAACCTCCATTAAATTTTGTACAATAAATTATATTCGATATGTAGTTTTTAAATGTGTCGATTTCTGTTAGTAATTGCGATATGTTACACTTAATTTTACGATAGTTTCTATTTACTGACCTACAGCATATAATGATTAACATACATAAAGTATATAAGCAATAGAAATGTTTTAATGTAATAATAATATATGTAAATTGCTTGTAACATATTTTATTTTTATAAAATTAAAGCCCTTCTAAATCCTTAATCTAAACCAGAATCTTAGCGCAAGATGTATTTTTACAATTTTAAAAATAGTTTCTATTAAACTGAACATGTTGAAGTGTAAGTAATATTTATTACTCGATATATAGCGTACACAGTTTCAAATTACCCTTTTAATATTTATAAACTTAAACGAAATTAAATAAGAATCGATAAACCGCAAACATTTATCAACAATCATCAATCAAAGTGTTTAGATTCCAAGTATAATGAAGTCATCAACCTTATTTCTAAACGAAAAATATTATAGAAAATTATGTAGCTATGTATAAATGTTTTAAGAAACCCAATCATTTTAGTGATTTGTTGAGAATACCTTTTCTTGTTTTACAAAACTAATTTCTTAAATGTAAGACACTAACATAGGCCATAATATTTAGTATGCGTCAAATACTGTCAAAAACAATACAATGCCGAAAAATCAGAATATTTTACGGAATCCAATCGTATCAACAACCGCCAAACCGGAGAGAACGTCGAAACTAAGAAATTTTTGAATTTTAATCTTTTTGAATGTTTTTCTTTTCCCATAAAATGAGATTGAATTTCATAGTTTTTTCTTGCTCGACTTGTAAGACAGTAAGTTAATGTTATAAACAAATTTTGAATACTAAATAAGTTTTCGATTTTTTTTTTTTTTTTTTGGAAATTGTACGCTAAACTATTATTTAATTTTACCATTTTATGTTTTACTTTATCCATTCTTATTCTTATAGGATTATTTTATAAATGAAAATGAAAATGGGTATGGTTGGTTTGATGAATTTTTTTTTTATTATCGAAACCGACCGAAAATTGAATGCAAATTTATCTATTAAAATATGTTTTAATGAATCATAATTTGTTGGTCTTACAGCTAAGATTTGTGTTTTATTTCCATGTGATAAAAGACGATGCGACATGTTTGTGGTTTATTGAATTATGTTAAAATATTAATTTTGTGGGGAATATATAAAATGTCGCGATGACATTCAGTGTTTTTATGAAAAATGTGAGAATTGTTGGAACTTCTTTTTAATATATACTAGAACTAGATATATGAAGTTATTTAGAAAAATAACTATTGTGATGCCACACAAATGTTTCTTTAGGTACGTACTCATACAAATATAATAAGCTACAAAGTCGCTTATACAAATGTTAATATAGTCATCATTTAGACTTATTATTATATTATATTATCATTTCATTACCGACCAACTAACATTGAGGAAATTAAGCAGAGCCTCTCGAATAATGAATGTACATTGAAAAATATTAAAATCGAAGACATCCGGGAAGTCACGGAATTATCTCGTAAAAAAGGTCAACTTCAATGGACTATATTTGCTAAAACTTGATGCAAATAATATCAAATTTAAATCATTACAAACAATAAAAAGCATTAATCATGTAATTATGTATTTTCGAATACACATTCCTAGAAGAATATCGCCCACACAATGTCGCAGATGTGGCATGTACGGCTATTAAACATCATTTTGCCTAAAATGTGGAACATCATGAAACGGAAAATTTTAAAGTACCTGAAGCCAACCTGATTGCTTAAAACTAAAAGAATATGTACTCATTCAGGAAAATGTTAAAATTAAGAAACATCTGAGAACAACAAAATAAGTGACTCATCAAATCAACATCCTCCAAACATCTATAATGCCGAAAAATTTCCGGCTGTATCACCACCACGACAAACCCAAAACCACCAGAGGTTGAGTTCAACTTTAAATCAGCAAAGCAGAGCAAAGATGTCCGCTGGCTCTCTGTTCACATACGAGGAAATACTACCATTGGTATAAGTGATATGGTTTTCAGCCTTTAATCTTGTAAAACTAAATTTGAACAGTTCGAGGTAATAACTCGTCTCACGTTAACTTATCTCTACGGTAATATACAAAATTAATGATCTAACGCATTCAAATGTTAACAATGCATTAAATATTTTTATATGGAGTTCTCGCACAGTATTAACAATAAAACTAAAGAAACATTTACTTATTTGAAACACCATAACGTTCATGTGGCTCTGTTTAGAATCGTTAGTCTCCGATTTAGAGTTTATGTTTGTTAACGTTTTCGTAAATGGTCGTAAAATCTTATTCGGTACGGTCTATAACCCTCCAAAAACTAGTAAGAGGTCATATGCTCAATTTAAAAAATCTCTTGGTTGCACCAACTTTTCGTTGTCCAACCGCTAGCGGTATTTTTTATTCTCTTATTGACCAGATTGTTTCCTTTAGTAATAGCCCTATTTGTTTTTTCAATCAGTTGTCCCTCGGTATAGGCTCCCATCATGATCTTTTAGTTTTTTCTGTTAATTGTTATTCTCCGCCAAAGACTAGAAGCTTTAGCTTTAGGGATTATTCTAGGTTAGATGATTCCTCTTTTATTTAGCTTGAACCTCGGTTCCTTGGGAGGATATCTTTTCTGTTAGTTCTTCTACTAGACAAATCGAAATATTCAATGCTTATCTTGGTTTTGAGACTTGAGTTCAATTTAGTACTGTTACTCTTAAACCTAATTCTCTACCTTAGTGGTGTCAGAAAATTTCTAATGCTATTTGCGTTACGGTTAGCAAATATCGTTTATGGAAAAAATATCCTAATTTCCAGTCCCAATTTGATTATAGGCAGGAGCGTGACAGAGTTATAGGGTTAGTTAGGTCTTCTAAATATAAGTTTTTAGATAAGATAGATCATTATCTCCCTCCCAAGGTCTTCTGGCGTAATATTCGTAATTTAGGACTTGGTAGATGTAGGAGTATCATTCATGAGGTTTTCAAACCAAATGAATTTAATAGGTTTTTTAGACCCAATCTTAACTCTGGTAGTAAAACGGTCGAATTACTTTCTAATGAGTCCTCCAATTCTTTTTCGTTCACAAATATTTCGCTCATTGTGTTGCATTCCGCTTTTTGGAAGGTTAAATCGGAATCCTCTGGTTTGGATAATATCAGTTTAAAATTCGTAAAACGAGTTTTTCCTTTCGTTTCAAAGTACTTGCAACATATTTTTAATTTTATCCTTTCGTCCTCCTCCTTTTCTGACCAGTGGAAGCTTAGTAAAATTATTCCTATCCCAAAGATTAGCAATCCTTCTGAACTATCTCATTTTCGACCAATAAGTATGTTAAGTCCTATCTCTAAACCCTTCGAGATAGTTGTCAAGGATCAAATTCAGGTACACCTGAATAGTAATAGTTTAGTAAGCTGTGTTCCATCTGGGTTTAGAAAATAGTATACAACCAATGCGTTATTAAACGTTTAACTTTGTTAGATTTTTCCAAGGCCTTCGATTCCATAAATCACGGTATTTTATGCAAAAAACTTATTTCTCAATTTAGATTTTAGTTTTCCGCCACCAAAGTAGTTTTCAATTACCTGTCTAATCGTTCTCAGGCAGTTTATTTCGGTGATAGCTTATCTGATTTCCTACCATCTACTTTCGGCGTACCTCAGGGTTCAGTGCTGGGTCCCTTATTGTTTTCTATGTACATTAACGACATAGAATCCTCTATTCACCATTGCTCTCTACATATATTTGCTGATGATGTCCAAATATATAGAAACAGTCGTTTAGATCAAGACTCTGTAGTTAGGAATATTTCTCTGAACGGTTTACAGATAGTCAATTTAAGAAAAAATGTTTCTGTCTTATCTTCTCCCACATTTTATTTATGGTGAGGTAGTTTTGTTTGGATTACTTCAAGAGAATATGAGTATTCTCCAAAAATGTTTCAATGCTTGTACTAGGTTTATTTTTGGTATTAGAAAATTCGATCATATTTCTCCTTATTCTAACGTTGTTTTAGGATGTAGTTTATCTACCTTTTTTGAACTTCGCATTTATCTTTTTATATTTAAACTTCTTAAAACTAAGCAGCCAATTTATTTGTATAGGTCGTAGTAATTTGTGTAGATCGCCAAATAAAACTTTTTTCGTTAGGGGGATTCTTCTCTGGAATTCAATTCTACTTGCTATTAAAAGGCTAGGTTCCACAAAATTTTTAAGTCAAAACTTTTAGGGTGGCGTGGCTTTTTTCATCTGCAAATTATAGAGGCAATTAGAATTGATATTTTCACAAACCGTGGTAAGATCAACTAATAGCAGCTTATTTCAAAGGTGAAAATATAACTTTTTTTTAAACAGATTTAAATCAGATATAGAATAACTAACTTCATTTAAATCAAAATTTATTATTGGAGGAGATTTAAATGTCAAACATTCTCATTGGAACTGTTTAAAAAATAATAGAGCTGATTCCGTTCTCTACAACATAATGCCAGTTAGTAAATTTACAGTAAATTTTCCAAATTCTTCAACTCACTATAATCACAACTCGAAATACGGTTCTACTCTTAACATAGCCCTAACAAACTGTCCTCAATGTTTAGATAATATAAAATCTATTCAAGATTTAAGCTCTGGCCACCTCTCGGTTTATTTCCAGTTAAACTCAAATTAATAATATGCAGCGTAGACTAAATTACACCGCAGCTAATTGGAAACTACAAAATTAACTTAAATCGTAATTTAAATCTGAGGAGTGATTCTCAAATTAGAAATATTCAGTCACACTACGATATTGATGAAGAAATCTGATATTTAAATAAATTAATCCTAACAGCTAAAAATAAATGTGTACCATTATTTAGACCTACAGCTACTAATATTGAATTTGAAATTTCTGAGCCGACAAAAATAATAATACGGCTTAGAAGCATGTGTAGGCGACAATTCCAGAAAACCCGAGACCTATTTCTAAAATCAATCGTAAATGAATTATATAAACGTATAAGTACAGAATTTTAACTTTTGAAAGGACAAAACTCCTAAAAAATATTCAAAACGATAAAAATACCAATAAACTATGGGCAAATCAATAAAAATCTACGTCTTCGAAGTAGACAAATTCCACCACTCAACGACGGAATTAATAATCGTACTTTGATAACGAACCACGAAAAATGTAAAACATATACAACATATGTAGCACATATACAACAAATAGTTGCAGAAATTGTCAAAAACAGAAGCAATCTTCTTTACTCGACGAAGAGCGGCCAGATACTTATCAATTAATCTTAACCTACTAGTTGATAATATTCCGGTCCCGTGGTGTAGAAAAGTCAAATATCTTGGCATATGCTTTGACTAAAAAATTACTTTTCCAGAACATATAGATTACATAGTTGAAAGTTCTCAAAAATTAATTAGTATCCTCTATCCACTTCTATTTCGTAACTCGAAACTCAGTGTGAAAACAAATTATTGATATATAAAATGATAATCAAGGCTAAAATAACGTATGGTAGCCAAATCTTTAAAAATAAATAAAGCAAAAAAAAAAAAAAAAATTATATTTATTATAAATTATATTATATTTTTTTTACTT
Source organism: Tipula confusa (assembly GCA_963556175.1). Taxonomy (NCBI): domain Eukaryota; kingdom Metazoa; phylum Arthropoda; class Insecta; order Diptera; family Tipulidae; genus Tipula; species Tipula confusa. Next base: position 208,332,611 of record OY744475.1, read on the forward strand.
TTAAATAAATGGTCCATTGTGAATTTAAGGCTTTTATTTAGTTGATATTTAGTAAATCTGCAAACATTTTAAGTATAGAAAAAATGTATGATGATTGATCGTACAAATATTTAACCGGATTTAGCTACAAGATCTAGAAGATCTAGAACAAGAGCCTTTACCATACAATTGGTATATTGTAAGATCATTAATTGGTTTTGTTAATTTTCAATTCAATACTTAATATTATATTAATTTTTTTTAAAAAATATTTTTAATAATAAGCTAAAATAATAAAAAAATATCTCACCTGTGAACTCGCTTCGAAACATTCCTTTTCAATACATATACTAGTTTTCATATAATCTGGTATTTTCGGCCACAATATAATTAATGTCACAGTTATAATAATGAATAAAATTAATAATATCGACAAAATATAAATAAAATTTCGAGCTTTCACGGATATTTCATATTTTTCTAATAATTTATTATAGTTGCCACTTAATTTACTGCCAGCGCTTCCACTATTGCCATTGCTTCCACCTTTTTTCGTTGTACTATTTGTGGCCGGATTATTATTTATTTGTGAATTTCTTTGTAGATTCGTACCATTCGCATCACCACCATAATCATCACCTATATTAACACTTACATCTTTTTCTAATCTATCTAATTTTAATGGATTTATCTCGTGTGGTTCATACTTTTTAGTATATTTTTCTGTCCCATTCGTATTGTCGGCCATTGTATTATAATTTTTTGTAAATTTTAAAATTTTTATATAAAAATTAATATTAAATTGTTGTTATTGCTTAATTAGTTTTTATTTTTGTGCTGTTTAAAATTATTGTCAATGATAAATTTATTGAATATGAAATATAATTCCTTTACATATAATCATAGTATACTGACACAAAAAAAAACCATAACAAATTTTATAACGTTTTGTTGAGATCACATTTTATTAATTAGATATAATTTTTAGCAGACGGAGCTTACGACATCTACTCTCTGGTTATTTAATATTTTTGACATCTGTAACGAAAAATACAAGAACGTAAATAAATATTTATTATATGTATATATAGTTAAAATTTTTATGTAGATAGATACTTTAGTGTGCTACTAAAGTAATGGATATATTTTCAAGTACAAATTATCTATTCTATCAATCGTGTAAATAAAATATCCGCTACTAAAATACACTTTTTTGCATGTATACTGCAATTTAATATGTATTTTCATATGCAGCATACAGATAATAATAAACATATAACAATAAAATATATTGCTTATCAGATAACAGCACATGTGAAAATATTTCCATCATCCGATTGCCTTTACAATTCATATTTTCTGAAATTTGTCTGATGATAAACAAAATTAAATATTTTCTATGAAAATTAAAAAATGTGTATGCATGCAGTTTTCTTTATTTTTTAATCACTTAATTTTAAGAATTTTATTATCTTTTAATAATTTCTAAAACTGTTTAGAATTACTACACCATATATATTACACACTAAATTTTTATTTAGATAAAGATACAAAATTAAACGAGATATAAGTAAATAGAACGCATTGGATCAAGTTAATTTTTAATTTTCTTAAATAAAAACTTTTTTCTAATGAGTCAGAAAAAAATATTTTCTAAACTTTATGAAAAATGATATTTTTATATAGAGGGACATTGACTTATGAAAACTAAAATTTGCAATCACTTTCGCAACAAAAACATACACCTCCATATATTATCTTGATGTCCGGACAAGGGTAGACGAGGAACATTCCACTACTCTAACAACGGACATCTTATGCAATGACAACAATAGTATTATCTCTCAAACATCGAGCTCCTCATTAATTGGGTTTGGTATTGGGTTCATGTCCCTCAACTCCAGTGAATGGGTGAAGCTCAACTCCTTCAAAAGAAGACGTTTTAAAAAGGAACTCAAGGAAGGCAAAACTAGAGATGAAGCTCTACCCGCTGCTTGTCAAAGCATCCTCGAAATCTGAAGCAACTACACTAGACAGTAGGTCTTGTGGTAAGCGCGAGAAGTCTTTCGAAGTTAATTTGGAACCCACTAAACCATCTGCCAAAAAAAATAAAAGTGGGCCTTCTCCGGTTAAGATCACTTTCAGCCAAGAAGCAGGCGGTGTTAGGCTAGGTATCTTACCTAACATCTGGTGATCTCGATGGCAACCCTTTCAGTATGAAGCAAATGGCAAACATAAAAGAGTGTCTTATTGACCTTATTATTGAGATGCAAGGTCTTACCCTCAATTGAAATCCTCATTTCTTTGGTTCTTTCCGGAGAACACGATGACTTTTCTTTGTATGTCCCGATTATTCCACAGTGGAATAGATAAGGATCAATTTTGACCAGCTAAGATCAAAATGTGGTCTAAGTATAACTTTGGTGGAAGAGGATGACTTTCCTCGGCCAAACATAGTTAGTTTTTTTCCACAGAGCGAGAAAATTATTGCTGCCATGGCCGCGCAGAACAATCGATATCGATTCGGGGGTATGCAAACGTGACATACCGCTTCGGACACATTAGACTCGTTCTCAAGAGTGACCCCCCCCCCCCAACAACCAAACCAATGGAGTCAGCTCCAGCAAGGGGATACTTTACCAGTCTCAAAAGGAGGTACGTTTAACGACAACAAGGGAGCAGCTGTGAACATCAGCGCTGTAGAGCATCATGTTATCGCTGCCTCTTCGTCGGGAGAACGATCAGTGGATCTCTCCCTAACTCCTACTTTGGCACCGGTAAAAGCAGATAAGGGAATCACATAAAGGTCTGTCCAAGGAAGACACGTCAAGTCAACGGTACTCATCTCTAGAATCAAGCCTTAGGGCGCTCGAGGTGTTACTGGGAAACGTGGCAGCAACACGCCTAATCCCGCGAAGATCGGCTGGTAAGAAGTCGGCGGGAGCAGCCAGGAGAGCTCCTTACCCTAATAATGAAGAATGGCTTGTACTTTTAGCGTACTACAAGCAAACCTGCATCATGCAAAAGGAGCCTCGTATACCTTTTGCAACAGGTTTGCTCAACAACATTTAAACCTTGGCCTCATCCAGGAAATTTGTGTTAGTGTAGGAAAAATCAGAGCACTCCATCTTAAGTCATGTAAGTTGATTTACGATCGTAGAGAAACAGTTCCCGAACAGCAATATCGACGTACTTCCTTGGTGACTCGGTAAGTGCGCCACCTGTAGTTATTCAGGATCTGGTGGATTACTGCAACCTAAAAAAACAAACAATTCATCATAGGCTACGATGCAAACGCGCAGCATATTATTTGGGGTAGCAGCGACACAGATAGTAGAAGTGAGTCCTTTTAAATTATCTTATGAGCAATCACATAGGCATTTTACATAAAGTATCTAACCCCAATTTCATTACCACGATTCGGCAAGAGGTGTTAGACCTCACTCTGTCGAGTCAGTTTATTTCTGACTTTGTCGCAAACTCGCATGAATCACATGAAACTGCTTTGTCGGACCATATGCACATCAGGTACGATATACCAGGAGTGGACATACAGGCGGCAGAGTCGTATCGCTTGTTTTACAAACTGGAAGACCTACAGGGATACTTTATTCATCAAAGCGGATATGCTGCCAACATCTTTGAGTTCAGTTAGTGACCTAGAAACTGCAGCTTGTTTGCTAAATTATGTGCTACTATCTTCTTACGGAAGCAGCTGTGTGGCGCGTAATGTTGTGGTAAATCGCAAAGTTCTATGGTGGAACGAACAGGTGGCTAAGCTCAGTAAGAGGGTTAGGAAATTGATTTATAGGGCAAATCATTCTAATGAGTGGAATGAATATAGGCAAGCCCTAACAAATTACAACACTGAACTAAGACGTTCCAAATGCCTTACGTGGAAGAATAACAATGCTAATATCGAGGATATACCCACACCTGCTCGACTTCATAAAGTTCTAGCTAAGGAGCAGTCCAACGAGATTAGGATTCTTCGGAAATCCTATGGTAACTATACATCGGGTCGCAAAGAATCACTCGAAACCTTGCTTCAGGAGCACTTTCCGAAAATTCCACAAATACAATTACTCACCTCATATTTTGTACATATATGGGTGCTAATGTGAGTTGAGTTAATAGTTTATTCAGTACGCTTTTTACTCCATACAAAGTAAAATGGACCACTAACTCCTTCCAGCCATTCAAGGCTCCAGACATTTCGTGTGCACATTTGTGGGGAAAGAATTATTGAACAGTACTCTGGGTCTTGTGTTGTTGTATCTCTAGATAATATATTAAACTCAACGGAAATTTATCGGGTTTTTACAAAGCTGGGAAAGTCCTGCCTAAAAGTTCCGTATCAAATGTCACTTCCATTTACTACCACAATGCCTCCAGTATTCGTGGTAAAGTTAAATTTTTTTTTGCTTGGTGTTTTGGACAATGATTATGATGTGATTATTATCACTGAGAAATGGCTGACCAGAAATTTTAACTCCAAAGAATTTTTTCAATTTTAATGTTAAATTTTTAAAGAATTTTAATGTTTTACTGTTGATGCACGTTGGAGAACAACTAATGGCCATCGGAGACTTCAACGTTCCTGATTTTACTTGGTTCAATGTTGATGGTGTTTTAATGTCTTGTTTTACCGATCTAAAGGCATTGGCAATATTAGACTACTTGGCTAGTATCGCTAAATCGCAGATAAATCGGATTTGCATTACTCAAGGAAAATTTCTGAATTTAGTTTTTTGAATCGATGTAATGTACTCCGAGGTTTCATCATGTGATGACCTTACCGGATGTTTGAACATTTACCGTACTCCAATTATGATTACTATTTTTTATGAAAAATGCTACCCAGTTTTCATCGAAAAACTATTTTTATTTTGATTTTAGGCTGACTATGTATCTTAAAACGAATTTCTTGTTAATTCTGATGGGAGTTTTCTCAAGAAAAACAAATAATTTGAACGAGACTATTTCAATTTTCAATGAACTACTCAAGACTGGCGTTAAAAGATACGTTCCATTAATTAAAAACAAACCGTGATACCGCAAATCATGGTACAACAAAGAATTATTGCGTCTCGAAATCGCAGAAAACGCCGCAACAAATTTCATTTTCTATATAAACTTGCGGTGCGAACTTGATTCTAGTTTAAAACTTTAAATTGGTTTCTATATAATAATTATATTTTGCAGATAGAACATGGATTAAGTTCAAATCAAAAAAGGTTCTGGGATTTCATAAATGGTGAAAGGAAAGTAGCAGGGTTTCCCACACCTATTATCCGATAATCCTCTTTGCCGATTATTTTTTTTCTGTTTATAAACCTTCTTCACCATCTGCTACATGAAATATCTCAACTCTAGTTTCTCATTTTAAAAATGATTTAAATTTTTTTGTTTTTACCGAACCGGAAGTTTATGATGGTTTATTGCAACTTGATATTAATAAGGGAGCTGGTCATGATGGTTTTCCAACTATCCTAATCAATCACTATGCTAAGAGCTTAGCTCCTTTTTTGCGACTCTCATCTTTAATGAAAGCATCCGTTCTGGAAATTTTCCTGATCGCTGGAAAATTTCTTTTATTCGTCCGATTTTTAAATCTGGTAAAAGATGTGATACCAGTAACTATCGCAGAATAGCAATTTTTCTGCAATTCTAAAACTTATCGAAGCCTTGGTTCAACATTTTTTATATTTTATATTTTATATTGCTCAGCACGGTTTGTATCCGGGTAGGCCCACTGTTACTAATTTAGTAGCATTTTGCAAACATTTACATGTTATATTTGATAATAAGCAACAAGTTGATAAGGTTTACACACAAAGTCTTTTGATAAAATTGATCATTCAATTCTTATCAATAAGCTCGAGAAACTAAATTGTGAGTTTATCCCTGTTAAGTGGTTGCATTCTTACCTTTCTGATCGTTACCAATTTGTAAAGATTAATGATTATTGCTCTCGTTTATTTCTTGTTACTTCTGGTGTTCCACAAGGCAGCCACATTAGTCTACTATTATTTGCATTATTTATTAATGAGCTCATTGAGAAGTTTAAATTTGCTCAATGTCTCTTTCACGCTGATGATTTGAAATTGTTTAGCCCCACTGCTAATATATCAGATTGTTTGAAATTGCAAAGTGATTTGAATAAATTCTGTGATTGATCGATTCACCACAAACTTTTATTGAATGTTGGTAAATGTAGGGTATTCTTTTTTTTTTATTTCGTTCACCTTTACGGCAGCAATAATTTCTGTATAGCACGGCTGTTGATAGAGTTGAGTTTACATAAAAGCTTAAGTTATGATAGGTTTTATTAAGCGGAACTGTAGAAACTTTTGTGACTCTAAAATCATTGTACGTATCCTTTGTTTGATCCGTTTTAGAGTACACTTTTTAGGTTTGGTCTCCATTCTATCTATGTCATTCGGACAGAATTGAAAGTATTCAGACGTATCATCTGTTATCTTTATTTGCGATGTTTTGGTTTCTCATATAGATTGTAATAAAATGTATGCGTGTTTGAATATTTATGCTCCAATACGTTGTTTGCGCCCTCGTGATGTACTCGTAAATATGGATTCGGTTTTTACTAACTTTCTGATCCAGTCTTGAAAATGTTGCAATTTTTTAATTCTGTTTATAATATTTTTTCATTTTAACAAGTCAAGAAATTCGTTACAGAAATATTTAATAGTCCGATAAATCAATGATTCGTAACTTCACAGAAAAAAGTTAAAAAAAAAGTTTATTAAAAATGTTATTTCTCGAAAATTTAAAATTTAGGATTTTCATTAAAATAAAAAAAGGTCCATATTACACAAACAGAGTTGTAAAGGGCAAAATGTATTTTTATCAGAGTTGATTGAAAATCGAGGACGGACAAATAAATGTTCGCATTAATTTTGTATCTACACATTGCATTGCTCCAGTCATCATGTACTGGCATGGATGACGGTTCTACCATCTATTTATACGAGTGATAACTATCCCTTTTTAATAAGATTTATATTTTTCAAAACTTGTATACTAGAAGAAAAATAAACACAATGAGATTTTGACCTAATATTCATTCATAACACTTTATAAGTTTATATATATAATCTGAAGGTTAAAGTATTAGGAAATCGGGGTGTTTTTATGTATAACGCATTTGTATTCTTGAATAGTGATAGTTGAAATAAAAAATATCGAAATGATTCAAATTAAACCAATAAAGCATTTTTTATTTTACTATTTTTTCCCCTAAGACATTATCTCATCTATTATTGGAAAATTTAATTATAACACAAGAATATTTAATTTATGAAAACCCAAAATTGTTTCCATCAAATAAATTTTCGGCAAAAATAACAAACAAATAAAAGTTATATATGTATCCGATTTATATATATATATATATATATATATATATATATATATATATATATATATATATATATATATATATATATATATATATATACATATATATATATATAAACATATCTTTTTTAATGAGAGGCTTCAGAACCAATTAAACAAGTTGAAAAAAAAATAAATAATTTATGATAATTTATCAGAGCATATATTATACGATCCACGAAAATTTCCTTACTTTTGCTTTCATTTATCTCGATAAGAAAATTCATTTCATTTTTAATAAAATTAAATAATATTCATTCTGTTATAATTTTTTGTATTATTTTATTATTAACTTGACATTTTGATCTACGTTTAAATATATTAACTATGCATACAAAACAAGACGCGTTACATAAAATATGATGTAATTTTAAAGATCTATCTAGTTGAGATGAAAATAAAGACATAGATATTCGTGTAAAACATAATTTGTGTTGATTTCAATTTAAATTAAAATACAAACGTGACTTATTTCATTATAAGAATTTTTCTAATTTGTTTTTTCGTCTGGGGAATGTTTTAATTGTTTAAATATTTTTACAATAAAAAATACGAAAGGTGACCAATAAGTTTATATTTGTTGTAGATTCGGATTTCGCAGGAATAAAATTGGTGGTTTTACTAAAAATTATTACAAGATAAACAGTTTTGTTGTTAAATTCTCAACCTAATTAATGGTCGAAATTTATTGAGGATAGTTATTGTAAAATGGGTCATTAATCAAGTGGTTCATTCAAATAGATGAGACCACATATTTTAAAAATTAAGAAATTAGTGTCAAATTAATTTAGTTTAAATATTTTTATATAGATTTTTAAAGTAACAAAATTTATATTTTTGAAAGTGTATAGAAGATAAGGTCGTCTATGCTATTGTTAACATTATTTTGATCGGCGATGACGATGAACACAAATATTATTTCCTGTTGCTTTGAAGAATTATAGGAAAAACCAACTAAAATCCAGTATAAAATCTCATTAGCAAATTGTTAAGTGCCTCTGCTTTGCTATTTTATTAGAAAATACATTGGTTATTTCGACTCTCATACATATTTGGATTGTAGGCCAGTTCCTAAAATCACTCGATAGAAGTAATTTATTATTTTTTCTATTAAATATTTTTTTCATTATGAAACAAATTAATTTTGAGGTGAATACATTTGTGAACTATTTCTTGTGCTTGTTATTGTTGTTATTAATATTAAGATGGCTTTATTATACGCTACAGTGTTGTTTACCGTTTAAATCTTATTGTCAGCTAGAAACTTTAGGAAGCTTTGTGTATATACTCATTTGATTAGCATTTTATTGCATATATATTTAGTTTCAATTAGCGTATTTTGTTTTAATACGAGTTTAAAACCAACACAAACTTGGATTAAAATTAATCCAAACAGAATGAACTGCATGCCCGACCATCCTAATTAGAGTTTCATCTCAAAAAATATCATTTATAGAATCTCGAGAACTTGTCATAATTGTACACTCAAAATCTCAAGAAATTTTATTTTTTAATTTTCAAGATTCTCATTTCTTGAGCAAACTTGGTCTAAATTCTCGAGAAAAAGTAGCTTGCCCTGATCACATTTTTTTCCTGAATTTTAAATTATCTCCAATTTTAAAGCAATTATACTACAATCACGCTTCCGTTTAGTGATCATGACCATTATTTGTATACTAAACTCTATAAATCTATAACTAAGATTTAGATGATTATAGTGATTTTTGACTGCGATAGCACTATTGAATTAAATTCAAACATAAGAATACATGAAACTATTAAAGATATGAAACATTGTCAAATTATTCTAAAATTGACCTGTTGGGAATAATATTCTATACAAAGTAATATAAACGGAATTGTAACCGAATGTGCTGAACTAGCAACCCATAAAGACTTTCGCGATTAAGATAAAAACTTATTTTTAATATATGTATACTACAAAAATCTGATATTCTTGGGAAGATCGAGAAATTTTAAGAGAAATATCATATTTCTCGAGAGTTGAAACGTCTGAGATTCTCGGATCTCGAGAACTGAAAACCGCAAGAAAAGAGAAGAACTCTAATCCTAATGTAAATATTGTTAATAATAGATCATCAAATTGGAAATTCAAGAAATTTAAAAAAAAAATAGCTTACTGCCAGTTCTAATGCTGTGTGCCTCATACTACTTTTAAAACTAAACTTTTCATAATTCGATGCTTCCGCTACTGTCTCATAGGCGAAAGTTGAAAAGTCAATCTACGAGGTTACTTTTCAAAGACTTTTCATTTTATTGTGTGACGTAAATTAATTTTTTTGTTAATTTGTTTTGACGTTAGTATAAAAAAAATCAAATAAAAAAAAGGGCGAGTCACTCTGTTCGATGTACTTTTATTTGTGTTTACCTATATAGTTCATAAATTAAATAAACCTAATTATTAACATAATTAGTCTATTAACTTAATTATGTATATATTATATTACGTTTAAATTATTATTGTGTGCTATACAATACGACGTATACTGGGACACAAGAAACCGAAAAAGTATTCAAGCCAGTTTGAAATTCGACCATTTATTTTAATGTAAAAATCTTTTACTTAACTAAAATTAAATTTTATTTTTACATAAATATGTTCATAAATGTACATTTATATACAATGCAATAAAAGATTGGATTATAAATTTCTGTTGGTTTATAACCTTACTGCTAAATTCGGGAGCTCTTTCATTACATGGTTCACTGAGATTATCAAAATGTTCATATACCTAATACTTCTTTAACCGACACCCACTCAAAAGTGTCGTCTAAAAAAAATATTGTGCATTACACAACTTTGTTTTTGAAATTGTAAAACCGCGATTCCCGGATCGGTTTTCGAACATTACAAATTCAAAAAACAATTAAAATCCCAATAAATTCTTATTGCAGAAAATAATTGAATTTTTCAAACCGAAATTCAACGACATCTTCAGTCTTTAAATATTTTTGTAACTCTTTGCAAGTCAATTTGAAACTTTCTTTGGCCATTAGCTCTGCTACTTAATTCGTGAGCAAAAAAGTATCGTTCTTGGGTACCACTAAAGAAAACGATTTTATGTTCCGTGCTAAAAATAGGTAATCATTTTTCAGATTAGCAAGTAAAATATTCTTTATGTGGTAAAGAATGTGGTGATCAAGAGATTGATTGTTGTAGCTGTCCCCTAATAATACTTTAAAGCCGTAAAGGAATCTGGAAACATTCCACTATAATCTGTTCCTACATAACCAGTTGAAATATAACACTGTGCATGCATCACAGAATGGTAACAAAATGTTTTTTCTGAGGCAATAATTTTTCTTTTTAGAAAAAAAAATTTGAAATCTTCAAAGATACTACGGTTGGTAGATTAATATTTGCTAAATGTTTTTGAGTTTTCATGAATCAAACCACATCATTTTCTCATTGCAATTGTCTTGCAACCGCTCATATTTCACCAACTCGGATTAAATTTAACGTTTTAATTAAGTATTTTCATGTTATTGCAAAGGTAGGCATTACAAAGCATGAAATAATTTATGAGATCGAACATTTTTACTTTGATGAGACTCCGATATTGATAAGCGGGACGCGGGATATTTAATATTTAAACGGGACTGTCCCGCGCTGGGCGGATTTAAAGTAGTTTTATAAAATAGTATATTTAAAAAAATCATACAATATGGAGAGAAATCTTCAAATAATTAAAAAAGTAAGATGTTTAGAAAAGCTTAAAGAACTGGGAAAGGGAGAAATTAGATATATTGGGTTAATTCATTCATGGCCGAGCGTATTTCGAATCTTTTGGAAGATAAAATATTAACAAACGAGTACAAAACAGTTCGTTTAAAAATTTCACGCGGCTAACTTTTGTACAATACAACTGCTATTGATAATAATTCATGTTTTACACTTTAAAATGCATTACAGTAAAGAAATATGTTTCAGGTACAAAATGAAATACGCACTGTACTTAATTTCTTATGACATTTCATGATAATTTACTAATAAAATTATGTGAAACAGCCTCCTGATAATTTGCTAATAGTGTCAAAATTTGTATAATGTACACACACATACATTGTTAAAATTTATATCCTGATAGAAAATATCAGTGGATTTGCATAGTGTAGACAGTAGGTAAACCATTTTCAAACGTTTTACACTCAAAGTCTTGGCGATATAATGTTTCGTACGATTTTTAAATTTTTGTTGTTGTATAGTTGCTTTTGTTTTCGTATTTCATTTGGAAAACTTCGTTTATTTCAAATAGCTGCTATTTTGATTAATTTTTCATGACGAATAAGCGCGAAAATACTAAAATGGCGTTGTTGTTGTAAAAACGTTCGTAATTTTTTTTTGGCATAAAGCGGTGGAATCAAAAATACGAACGAATCGTTCGTTTCATTTGCTCATGTGTCAATGCCTTAAAGCTTCTTCAGTTATAGCAGATTCAGTTATAGAACATTTGCATCTATTCTCGGTAAAGCTTCTACTGAGTAATTGGTTTTAATTGATAAAAATCTGTGACGTAACCAATTAGACCAATCAGACGAATTCAATTCGATCAGTATTTCTTCAATTAAGTACACGTCCTCTTATAAAATTATTCAACATTATGGATCAATGGAATTCCATCTATTTTTAACATCGAGCTTAAGTTGAAGTTTGTGTCCAATTATATAGCAATTTTCTTTTGCAGAATCACATTTTTTACAGTAGATTTTTTATATAGTTTTAATTGCGGTTCGAAGTGCTATTAAATTTATTAAAATCGACAACTCATTGACATGTATCACTCACGTAAACTATAATCGTCCTCGATATCCTCATCAAAACTATCATCTTCGGTGTTATATTTATTATTTTCACCGCTAGATGCAGAGCATGATTTAAGCAAAATTGATATTCCATTGAAGAATTGGTGTTAAATATGCATTAACCATAACATCAAAACAACCATAACCTGTCGTTTGTCGTTGCAACTATATCAATCTCGAGTGATATTTTGTAAATAAGCAAGTGATCTCTTTTTATCAGAGATGTACTGACAAATAAGTTGAGAGTTTCCTCTAACTGTTAGACCATCTTGGGCCACAAGTCTCACTACTATTTCACAGAAACCTGGTTTTTTATTTAAAAATTGGTATTGTGACAGCTAAACTCGTTGCTAGAACTATAAACCAATTCGTCCAAGTTCTCTTTTCTCAATACAATTTAGTGCATCAGTAACAGTTTACGAGTAATTACATTTTATGCACTAAGCTTTTTTAATTTTTTTTATAAGGTGTATGCATTAAAAATCGGAATTTGATACTAGATGTCATTACTTGTTTATGCGTTATAGTTCATCATGGACATATATGTCATTTGAAAGCCCTATTCAATACCTGTCAAAATCAGCTAAGTATTTTTGTTTTGATTGTGCACATCCAACCGACTTCAACGATGGAAAATTTATCAAATTTGCGAAAAAACAGTTTTGTTCAGTCTCTTTTTCGCAAACAAAACTTCAGCTGAAAGTCATCGTTTGCGCGTGGATTTGTATGGTGAGAATCCTCCTGCAAAAACATAGAGCTTTGAGTGGTTTAGTCTTTTCCCAAAGTAGTGGGATTCATCCAAAAAATGGGAAATTGGGTGCCACGAGTTGAAGCCAAAAAACGTGGAAAGACGATTTTGCATGTTCGAAATATTGCTCGAGCGCCACGAAAAGAAGTCGTTTTTGCATCATATTGTCACTGGCGATGAAAATGGGTCCATTACGATAATCCCAAGCCCAAAAAAGCGTATGTCAAGAAAGGCGAGGCCGGCCCATCGACAACCAAAGCCGAATATTCACGGGGCAAAGGTCATGCTGTGCATTTGGTGGGACCAGCTAGGTGTGATCCACTATGAGCTGTTGCCAAGTGGCCAAACCATCAATGCCCAACTCTATCGTCAACAATTGATCCGATTAAAGCAGAAAATCCAGGCGTATGCGACCAGACACGAGTCAATCATTTTCCACCACGATAAAGCTCGGCCACATATTGCGGCGCTGGTCAAAAATTACTTGATGAATAACGGATGAGAAATTCTGCCTCACCCGCCTTATAGCCCAGACCTTGCTCCTTCCGACTACCGCCTATTTCGATCCATGCTGAATGCCCTATCGGGAATGCGCTTCACTTCAGTTCAAGGTATCGAAAATTGGCTCGATACGTTTTTGCCCGCCAAGCCGGCGCAGTTTTTCTGGGATGGAATCCATAAATTGTCAGAAAGATGGGAAAAATTAGTGCAGCGATGGGCAACATTTAACATTTAACATGTAACATTTTTTTACAATAAAGTCTCAAATTTCATACAAAAATTCCGGTTTTTAATGATTTTTTGGACCGGTTTCCTAATACGGGTTTTCAACGAAGAACCGTAGTTTTTCGGTTCAAATAATTCTATCCGACAAACTCTAACTGTCCACCATCGTGCTTTCATCATTTCCAATGCATTTCTGACAGACAGCACTTTAGACCTTGGTATATACCTGGGTTAACTTGTTCTCTAATGCACGTAAATTACCTCTTCTAATAAACGGTAGTATAATATGGCTAGAGTGTCATATGGGAATACCTGTCATGCTGCCACGAAAACGAATAAAATTTCATTTGGTGAATATGGTATTTTCAAATATAATTGGCTATTCCATAAGGCCTCCTCATGCACGGAACCCGGTCAGCCACAACACATGTTTAGACATTTTTCAGAACGCCATTAAAATAATGCTGCGTAATCTAATTATATTTTTCATAAATTATTGAAGTTAATCATCTATGTACTTTGTTTAGGAGACCTTAAAAGTCATCAGACTTTTCGTGAACAACAAGTGGGGCAATATAATATTTTTGTTATAATATTGTATTTAACTTTTATAAATTTTTAAAATTTTATTTTAGAAAAGTTCAGTCGAATGTAAGGCACAGAAAAGACTTTTGTGCTAGTGTTATCTATTGAAACTATTGAAGTAATTGATAAAAACTGCCTTAAAAGTAAAACGTATTTGCAAATGTGTTTATCTTTTTAAACTTAGAAAAAATTTTTTGTTATAACCAGGACAACGTTAAACAATTTTGCTGTTTTTAAAATTGAACGAATCCTTATAAATGAAATAATGTTGATGGGAAAGCAATTAACAAGATTATAGCAATTAAAATTAGCAATAATACTATTAAATATAGTTATACTTTGGTTAAAAAATTTTGCCATGTAAAATTTATATGAATTAATTTACATTTTGTATTCATATTTTCAAATGTTGCCCACTCAATTTCGAAACCTACAGACCACATTTAGCAATTAACTTTTCTAACAGAAAGCGTGTTACTGAACACGCTTAATCCATCGAGCTCTTTGTTCTGGATGGAGATCATTTTTATTTTTTGTTTGGCTGTAAAAAGATACCGAAACTTAATTTAATTTTAATTGAAATTAAAAAAAAAAATGTTATATCTCAATTTTAATTCATTTTTCCTATAAAAAATGCATTATATAATTTTTGTATGTAAACATCCGATTGAAAAAGATAATATTGAAGTTCAATGTCAATTTACACAATTAAAAAAGAATAACAAATTAAATTGAAACAGAAAAAAATTATATAATCAAATTAATATAAAACAGAACATTTCACGCAATTCGACAGTTGTCACAAATTAAACCAAATTTCTGAAGGGTGTCTGTATAGAATGTTGAATGAAATTTATAATAATTTTAAGCGGCCGACTTAATTCAATAGTAAACTATAAATATTTTATACAATTTTTCCTTTCAATTTAAATTGTGCAATATGTTTTTGAAAACCTTTTGTTGTCTTATCTCACAAAAATCATGCTGCAGAAAAAGAAAATTAAATTTACATATTGTGTCAAATTTCATTGTAATAGGCTAAATGTCTTAAAGTTGGTAACCTAAACTATAAGGTTTTTGCACTATTTACTTTACATTATATACATATATAAGTATAGCATATCTTATTACACAATTTACCAAACCAAAATGCATTTAATCTGTATAGTATAGAAAAAAAATTAAAAGAATAACATTCTCATTTTGATATTTGATATTTTAAATAATTGGAACTTATTTGGTATTTAAAGTACATATAATATAGAGCAGTGAGAGGTGGGATTATGCTGACCAAAGCGCAATATAAAAATATCATTTAATTAGCAGTTCCCCGTTACAAATTTTGATTGCACATAGTTGGAAAGGAATTTATTTAAAAAATGTTCAAAGAATACTCTCGCAGCGAGAATTTTTAACATGATGGCGACATTTCTAATTCTTGTGCATGGCAGCGATGAGAGGTAACCAGACATCTGCTTTACTGCATCAATCTTTTCTGGTGTATGTTGGTTTTATTTAAAACACCAAAAATGTCTTGTAATTTTATAAACAATTTTTTAAATAAAATGTTTTAATAATTTCAACACATTGTTGCAGCGTTAGATGCTCAAAAATAAATTGTTATCGATTACTCTCTACGACTGTCAAATGCGAACTGACAAATGTCATCCAAAATAAAATGGCGCCCAAACAAAATCGTTCTGGACATTATAGCACCCTTTATTATATATATTAATATATATATATATATATATATATATATATATATATATATATATATATATATATATATATATATATATATATATATATATATATATATATATATATGTGTACATACTATAAAATAATGTTCATGTTGCGATCGCGAAAAACGTTGAAAAATCACCATATGTCTTAAAAGAACATTTTGAACTTCTTTGTTTTGTTTTTTTTTTTTTTTTACAATAACAATATAAAGAAAAATATGAAAATTAATATATTAATAAATTTTCATTCTCAATTGATGATTTTGTTGTATTTGGGAAATAAATTAGTAAAATTATAAATAGATTTTCCGTACTTTATATGATGATCATGTAACAAAAATGAAATTATGAATCCATATGTTGGCACCTGCTGATTACAACATTTATATTTTTCCTACACTATAATAACGACAACGGTATATTGTACCATAAAAAGAAAATAATAGAAAATTAGTCTAAATGTTGGATGCATTAAATTAAGATTTATTGGTATGAGTTTATTTACATTTAAATTTTGAGGTTTAAACGATAATAACTGTCTGTCTGCATTTTGATTTTGTTGATTATGTTATAAGAATATTTTTAAATGAGCCGCGATAAAATCGAAAAGTGATATCCAGGTGATAAGTTTCATATCACTTAATTCGATTTCAAATGATTTAGTATTTTTTTTTTAATTATAATACAATCGCTGAAAGTGAAGTGAATCTTGCGAAATTGCAATTTATGTATCATACACTATCGTTAAAGTTTATCAATTTCACCTTAAAATAAACTTAAACGATAAGAACTTGTAATTCTTTATAAGAATCAAAAAATGTAAACGTAGCACAAATATTATTAATTGCTGTTGAATTTTTTTTTTTAATTCATCTAATAATTTTTTAATCAAGATCAGTTATAATATATTTTTAAATGTTATTATATATTGTGTAATGATTAGAAGAGTATATTAATGATTATGGTGAAATTTCAGCTGTATGGAATTATAGACAATATACTATTCGTGTATTAAAATGTAAATGTATGATTAAATATAGGGAAAATTGTGATATACTTACACAAATTTTGTATAGTATACTTGTAGTTGAAAAATGAAAACTACTATAAATTTAATCTTACACTTAAAATTCAGACAAACATTAAAAAATATCTAGTGTACAGTTTTGATGGGTGTCTGGTATAAATTAACGTTTTAATTAGTTGCTATTCTGCCGTACTACAGATGTTTAACTTATCTACATTTTCGGCCAAATGGACCTATTGATGCCAATCGATAGATATCAATACGCTTTATCATTGTAATTAATAAAAAAAATTAAAAAATATTCAGATAATGTGTAATTAACAAAAATGCTTTTCATTCTAACAGAAAAAAGTAAGCCTGGTCTAAACAAGAATAACTTAACTAAATAATTTTCGTAATATAATTTGCAGGTAAGGCTTTTTTGTTTTAAATGTGTAGGTTAAGTCTTAATTGCTTAGTTTGCCTTAGTTCAAATTGCAATTAAGGCAAATTGACTATTTTGCAAAACTGACTTATGTGATATTGCTTATTGTTGAATTTAAACAAGAATAGCTTATCAACAGGAAAAAAAGCCATATCTTATTGAAATACTATATTGTTTTAGAAAAAAAACAACTTAAAATCAAAAGCAGAAGTTAAAATTTGTTTAAAAATCCGTTATAAATTTTTTCAAATCTGTTTATTAACGAAAATAACCCAAAGGAGGAAAGAAAAGGAAAAAAAAAAAATATATATATATATATATATATATATATATATATATATATATATATCAGAAAACCAATAAATTGGTAATTCCCCGATGCACCTGCATTATATAATTTTTTACGTCTTGTGAAAATATTATTAGTTGTTATTTAGTGCGTGGTAGTTATAGAGTTCATATATTGTCTTGTGGTGTTTCGAATATTACGAAATATAAAAGGTATTTACCTTTAAATTAAATAGTGTATATTTATATTATTTAATATATTAAATAAAATAAAATAAATTAACTATTAACGATTAAAATTTAAAAATGGATACGTTGGATTTGTTATTTGAGGAGTACATTGACAATAAAGATGATTGCTAAATCATTGAATCATTTTTACAACGTGTAGTTTCGGATCTAGCTACGATATAGAAATAAAAATGGAAGACGAGTCACTACGCCATCAAACTATTCTAAGTCCTCCGTTGTTTGACAAAGAGGATGATAGCTTATCATCAGAAGTTTATCATGAAGGTACTTTATTACACATAGAAAAAATATTAAATGTCAATTCACCGCAAAATGAACAAATTGGTAGTGGGAATAATGATGTAATGAACGTATCGTTTAAAGATCATGCATCAAGTTTATTAGGAAATATTTCAAGCGGTAAGTCAATTTCGTTATATGTTAGTCACACGTTTGTATTTATTTATAATTTATTATCGTAGTTATAACTAAGATCCTAAAATCGAATAAAATCGAATAATTAAGATCGAAAAATTTTGTTGCAAGGAAAACTGTAGCAAAAGGCAATACATCATGAAATACAGATTACACGATGAAAATGGAGAAGCAAATATTGTTTGTCAAACATTCTTTCTAGCGACATTGGTATATAATAAAAATAACAATACAATATTTAAACGAACCAAATTTGATCCAAATGAACCGACAGTTGAAAGAAGAGGTAAATATGCCAGAGAAGTAGCAAACAAAGATGACGTTAAAAAACACATAGAATCATTTAATCCTGTTATCTCACAGTATCGGCGTGATCATTCACCTAATAAGAGATATTTACCATCGGACATTACCATCAAACTTATGCACGACTCGTTTATTGAGATGCAACCAAATATGTGTTCTTACGATACTTATAGAAATATTGTCAGTGAGTTAAATATTAGTTTTGCAGTACTTGGGGATGAAGAGTGTGAGAGGTGTACTATCTATAAAAATCATAAACTAGAACATACAAATTGTGGCAACAGTTGTGAGATTTGTATGAACTACACCCTCCATAAAACTCGGCCAGTGAAAAGTCGCGAATTATACGAGTTATGCAAAACCAGTCCGTGGAGCGAAACTGAAATCTGTGTTTCGGCTGACTTACAAAAATTATAATGCTGCTACGCATGAAGATGTTCAACCAAATACTGTTTACAAAACGTATAATCGTGTTTAACGAATCATTCGTGCCAACAGGAAAATTGGGAAAAAATACTATCGATACATTAAAAAAATTAAAATATGGTTAGATAATTGCGCATCCCAGAACAAGAATTGGACATTACTATCTTTTTTGGTAGCAGTAATTAATTCTACAAATATTAATGCTGAAGAGATTGAACTGCTCTACTTCGAGCCAGGACATACTTTTATGTCAGCTGATAGTCTTCACCATTAGGTTGAACTAGGTTTAAAACGAAACCCAAAGACATATGATTTTAACGATTATTGTGATGCTGTAAAAACATGCAATAAAGGAAATGTAATTGAAGAAGTCATGAATGAGCCAGACTTTTATCTTTGGGAGGACAATTCATCACAGCAATTAGAGGATCAGATTGTTCAAAAATTAAACAATCTGATCCTCGTCCATATCTAAAAGAAATGGTTAAAATTAAATTTATTAGAGGCAGTACAAATTTATTTTATACACGTGAATATGACAATAATTATGTTGAACTGCCATTTTTAAAAAAATCATTTGAAAAAAAAGGATTATCTCTTTCTCAGATAAGATCTGAACCTAAAAGAATAACCACAGAGTATCGCAATCAAATATTAAAAGACATTATACCTTTAATTCTAAAAAATCGTCATAATTTTTGGAAAAATCTTTTAGTCAAAGACGATTTGTCAAAGGCAGCCGGAAATTAATTGGGATTTTAAAAAAATAGTTTATTGACGAATATTTATTTGAATTTATATGTATGTACATATATTTGATTTAATATAAAAATGAATTACATAAAATTATAATACATAAATAATAGTTTTATTTTATTATAAAAATTTTGATTGTTTTTCAAAATTGCATTTTGAACAGTACCATTTAAGTTTCTTTTCCATAGTTTTAAAAAAAAAATATAATTAAAAAAGAACCATAAACGACTTATTGGGTAGGTAAGGCCAAAATGGTTCATTAATGATTAGTAATAAGGAATGATTTTTATCCCTTGTGTTAGACAAAACACTATTTTGTTTATTTTTTCATAAAAAACAACATTATTTTTAATGTTTGTGTGGCGAAATTGTTGTACTTATTATAATAGTTAATATTACAAAACATAATTATATATTGAACATGATTTTTTTTAATGTCAATTTTACGCAAAACTAGTTTGTAAACTTAAACTTCAATAAACTCAAAACTCATTTTTTGTAGATAAGTTAAACATCTGTAGTACGGCAGTATTGTTCTACAGTTTTTAATTAAAATTATTTCGACTAAATTTGTATAGTGGTTTATACGACGGAAATTTAAACAAAATTCGATTATAAAAATAAAAGATATTTAGGTGATTCCCATAAATTCTTATTAGTTGTTTTTTACTACTTGTAGAAAAATTGAGTCAATTTGAATTTTTTGTTTTGAAAGTTCGTTTTTAAGAAACTGAATTCATTCTAAACCGTCTAAATGACTATACAAGTATACGTACCTCCAATATGCGTTTTCCGCGCGGAGGGTTGTATCGCGCAAAAGTTTAATCATTTAAAACATGATTTTATTTTGTAAGGAAATTATTATGTGATATTTAAATGTTTTAAATGTTATAAGACATCTAACGCGCATGTTATCCTTAAAATTCGACCACAGTATCTTTGGCTTGCCTTAGGAGGCGACTAAACAAAGTTTGGATCGCTGGGCTGACCACGATCCCCCTTATGTTAACGGACTCGCAGTTTAAAATTGGTGCGTGGAACGTATGCAGTCGCACTTTATATCGGTCATAAAAGAGGAGTATCAATTGAAACTCGTTACTCTCCAAGAACCTTGATGGCCAAAAAAGGATATTATTCGAATTCATCTGATGTCTGATCCTTCAGATTAGACAATATTTTAGAAAATCTTCTGATATTTTGAATTATGTTATTTAAACCCCAATAGTTTCAGAATTGATAAAATGGCAATAAGATCGCCATTTTATCAATTTTGAAACTATTGATCATATGTCAAGAGATGAAAAACCATTCTATTCCTTGACTGTTAGAGGATAACATCCACACAAATTAATTTTAAAAGAAAATTGTATTGTGTAACTCATATATACAGGGTGTCCCATTGGGACGAGTCCAAACGAATAGGGCGTGTAGCTGGATCAATATCATGAAAAAAAATCCACTACGCATATGCCCGGAAATGAACCGTTACCTCCTTTATGTAAACCATAAATAAAATGAATATCAGCGGGTTCTTCCAATGTGGCATTTTTGTTATTTCTGATTAGAAACTCGCAAACAAATTATTTTAAAAAGGTTAACAACGATCTTAGCAATACGTTTACTAACGTTTAAAAAGATTTAACAAATGCAACATTAAATTACTAAATGTTTGTTTTTGTTTAAAATTGCTGCTTTATTTAAAAAGAGTTTTACAATACAATAAATTTTTTACTTAAACAAGTACTAAATTGATATGTTAATATCTCGAAAACTATGCGTGATTAGATAAAATTCATCTAGACAATTTTTTTAGTAAATCGTCTATTAAATCTAAATTTGAAAAAAAATATTAAGTGATTTTTTCTAATATGCCTATTAGACCGGTGATAAACTTCACATCCGCTCCCACGTACAGGATAGCGAAACGCGTTAATCAGTATCTAATGAATAAAGTTAAACGGGAAAACAACGTTTCGTTGATAAACAACCTAGAACTGGTAAACAGAATAGAATCAGTTAAAACTGGCCTCTTTTGATATAATGAACATGTATAGTAACATTCCAATAGAAGAAACTATTGGAATCACTTATGACCTGCTCGTGAATCAGGAAGAAACGGAATGTGCAGAGGAAATTAGAAATCTCTTAAAGGTGATTACTAAACAGAATTACTTCAAGACATATTCTATGTTCACAGCAAGAAGGACTACCCATGGTAGCCCTTTATCGGGAACTTTAGCCAATATGTTCTTAAATCACTTAGAGAATTCGAAAATATTGAGTGAGAGTAACCCTTATAGGAACTGTGCGGTATACTGGCATAGATATGTAGATGATGTACTTACACTGTTTAGAGGAACCAATCGGCAATTAAAACAATTTCACGACTATCTTAACAATATACATGTCAACATCAAGTTCACTTTAGAAACTGAATAAAACAAGTGTTTTAATTTCCTGGATCTAACTATTCGGAATGACAATTATGAACACAAGTTTAAAATCTTCAGAAAACCAACACAATTGGACCACCATCCATAACGACTCACACCATCCACAACAACATAAGATTGCGGCATACCTGCACATGATCAACAGACTGAATACGATACCAACAGACCAAGAAGACTATACAGAGGAACTGAATAATATTAAACAGATCGCTAGGGCCAACGGGTTTCAACCGACAAGAATGGACCTATTGAACAGAACACACAATAGCAAGAAACTTAACGAACAGTATACTTCCCTGATAGCGAAAGACAACAAATACATTACATTTGACTACGACAGAAATACAGCGAACATCACCAGGAAAGTACTGAAAAATCATGGTATACAGGCAGCATTTAAAACTAGCAACAAAATAGGGCAAAGACTAAACCCACCAAGACTGTCTTCTCAAGATACGGGAGTTTATAGACTATCATGTGATGACTATGATGGGTTCTATATAGGCCAAACCGGTAAATCTTTCACAACTTGGTTTAACTAACATGTGAAAGAAATCGGCAAACCCAAAATAAACTCAAACTACTCACAACACATGACTGACAATAACCACAAATACACAAGCATTAACGAAAATCTGAAAGTGTTGCATAAATGTAAAAAAGGTAGCATGATGACAACACTGGCAGATTAAGAAATTTACAAAAACAGACATAACAAGGACATAATAAACGTTCAGGTAGACTAAAATCAACCACCTGTTTAAAAAAATAATGGAAAATGAAAATAGCACAAGGGGGCGGAGCCAAAACCATACCTGAAAAAGGTATATAAGAACATGGGTAAGGTAAATTCGGGTTCAAAGTAGTACAGGCTAATGAAGAGGATAGTAATCCTCGAAATTAATCCTAGTTAAAATAAAAAGAATAATTTATATTATAAATTTTTTAGAAAAATTTTTTCTTTTTAGAAATAATTTGGATAAAGAATTAATATAAATATTTTTATTATCACATTAAAGAAAGTTTTACTTCTTTTCTGAAATAATTTTTATTTTTATATATAAAACAAGAAGTATTGGGTTGTTTGTTTTTATTAAAACAAGGTTCCTTATTTTGTTTTATTAAAATTAAAAAGAGAACATTTATATTTGTTACCGTAACACGAATGAATTTTCCATTTAAATTTCCTTAAAGGTAAATTTTTGTTAATGTTTATTGAATGAATGCTTGCGGTACCCATCGTGCCGTTGTGAATTAGTAGCGTTGGCTTAGTAGATTAAAGTAAGTATTAATTGAAATAATTTTTTATCTAAATCAAATGGTTTGAAGCTACATTTTAGCTTTCCATTTTTTTTCCGTAACGTATTTCTTTAACATAAATATGAAATGTTTTACAGTAATGTAATATCTAATAAAAAATATGTCTTTAAAATTTAATATCCATAGATATCAATAGCGATAGACACTTTTAACTTACTATGTATTTGGTTTAGAATTCCAATGACACTATATTTAACGTACTCAATTTAAAGGTTTAAATATAGATATTTATTGATATTGTATAGCCTGATATTATCAAATAACATCTGAGAAATTTGATAATTTGATAATTAATACATCGATAGTTAATTTACTTGACCCTCTGACTCATCAATAACTTTCAACACTTATGGCATATGCCACCTCAACTATTACTAGTAGCCTTAACAATTAATAGTTCATTGACCACTTAGTATTAATATTTTAATAAAACTCAAAAAATGCATATTTTCGATTAGAAATACCTGACACATCTATATTATATTTTGAAGAAAGGAATCTAACTATAAAAAAGTTTTTACCCACATAACACAATTAGTTATCTATTTACATATTATCCTAATCTCAGTCACATTTTATATAAACACATTACAGAGGTCACGCTTTATAAATTCCAATTTACAATAAAATAAAATAAAAGAAAATTTTAAAAATTAAAAAAAAATACAGCATATTTATGATGGTCGTATGATAATTACCTAGCCTCGGTCAGAGATTGCACCTTTTAATTTTATTTTCCATCTCATCCAGTAAATGTCTACTGTACAATTTTTAGAAACCTATATTATTCAGTCTGATTTCTGATTTTGAAAGTGCCAAACTTTTCTATTTTTACAAAGATTAAGTTCGATTATGTAAAGGGTGATTTTCTAATAGATTATTTCATGCAAATGTTGACCGCGGCTGCGCCTCAAATGGTCCATCCGCTTAGTCCAATTTTGGCATACACTTTCCAATATTTCGGTCGGTATCTCACGAATAAATGCTTCAATGATGTCTTCCAATGCGTCAATCGAAGCAGGCTTGTCAGTTTAGACATGAGCCTTAACATAGCCCCACAAAAAATATTCTAAAGGCGATAAATCGCACGATCTAGGCGGCCAATTGGCCGGTCCCAAACGTGAAATAAAGTGTTCACCGAACTTGCCTCTCAATTGGTTCATTGTTTCGCGTGCTGTGTGACATGTGCACAGTTAAAAATCTTCTGTTAAAATGGAATAGAAGCCTTGTATTAAATTTTATACAATACAATATTCTATTATAATTTAATGCAAACCACCGATAAACAATTGTTTAATACAATACTATTAAAAAATAATGATATTGTATTAAATATTTGTGTTAAAAATGACTGCAGCGGTAAATCCATTATTTTACTCTTATTTTTACTCAATTTGACTCTCATCGACAGTTATCATAAGCAAAAAAAAAGAGAATATGTACTTTTTTATATAATATGTATAGGATAGCTATATATTTTTTGTTTCGTTTCTCGATCGGTAAATTTTTATATTCTCGACTTATCCTGAATATTTCAATTATATTTGTGTAACGTTTAGTGCAGATCCATTTTTAAATGATATTTTTTGTTTTTTTTTTTTGTTTTATTTTAATCAAGAGAAGAGTGAAGATATTTAGGTTTGTGATAAAAAATAAAATATAATATGTGGCCGTGAATCGTTTTATTTATTTTAATTTAATCGTAATTTTTTGTTTGTTATTTTTGTATTAAATAAAAATGGCCGATTTAAATAAATTAGAATTTTTTAAAAAGTGAAAATACTTAATTAAACTAATAAAAATTATTAAACATAGTGATAGCGAGTTTAAATATAAAGATTTCGTAATTTCAGGTAAGTCGCACGTTAAATTTATTGATTATATAGTTTTTATTATGTAATATTAGAAGTATTAGTTTTAATATGTAATATTGGAAGTATTAGTTTATATTATACTAAGGTCACATGACAGTTTCTAGTGATTTTATTGGCTTATTTACTTAATAGAATTAGTATTAAAATTTAACACTTAATATTTAATTAAAAAATAATTTATTAAATAATAATTATATAAAATTTTGATATTATAGTTCTTACTAAATATACTAACTTAAGTTTTTTTCAAACTTCAATATTTTAGATGACACATCTCATTTTGTGGATTGCGAAGAAACGCTTGTTC
Source organism: Tipula confusa (assembly GCA_963556175.1). Taxonomy (NCBI): domain Eukaryota; kingdom Metazoa; phylum Arthropoda; class Insecta; order Diptera; family Tipulidae; genus Tipula; species Tipula confusa. Next base: position 208,358,487 of record OY744475.1, read on the forward strand.
CAGCCCATATGTTTATAGAAATAATAAAACGATGAGTATAATCCATAATTTCACCTGAATTAAAAGAACCTACATCAGCTTTACAAAGGAGTGGTATTAATAATTCTTCAAAATTAATAGAAACAAGTTGCCAACTTATAATAATTTGATTAATTTTAATTTTTAATCAAATAAAACAAATAATCTGTAATATTAGTATGAAAATAAAAAATGTATTATAAAGAATGACATCTATTGAAAAATAAAAACCAGTTTTATAAAAATACAATAAAATATTGCATTATTACTTTTAAATAGAGGCTGCATTTAAATATAATGGTTCCATCCATTATACTAATAAAATAGTGGCACCATTGAAAGTTAATAGAAACAAAAACACACATTTTAATAGATCTTGTTTTAAAAAAAACTAATGGTGTCTGTATTAAAATCTAATAATTCAAAATTGATATTTTTTAATACAACTTGCATTAAAAAAATGGAATGATTTTCTTCTATTAAAATGTAATAGAAAATTGCGTTGGACTTATATACAATAGAAGTAGCATTGTATTTACGTAATTTTTTTTTACTGTGTGGCACCGTCTTGTTGAAACCACATGTCATGCAAGTCAAGCTCTTCCATTTTGGACAAAAAAAAGTTGGATATAATCTCACGGTAGCGTTCACCATTCACACTTACGTTACGATTCGCATCATTTTTAAAGAAGTACGGTCCAATGATGCCACCAGCCCATAATCTGCACCAAACAGTAACTCTTTCTGGATGCATTGGTAGCTCTTGCAATGCTCCTGGCTGATCTTCACTCCAAAATCGACAATTCTGCTTATTTACGAATCCATTCAGCCAAAAATGAGCTTCGTCGTTGAACACAATTTTTCGATTAAAAAATGGATCTTCCGCCAACTTTTCAAGAGCCCATTCACCAAAAATTCTGCGTTGTGGTAGGTCGAATCGATAATTGATGGTCATCACTAACACTGGCCGATACAGCTGCGATATTTTCTTCAATTAGCACTGTACGTAAGCGTGTTGGTGATTTAATATCCAACAATGTAAATTTGGTGCGAAATTTAGTCACAATAGCCCGAATATCCGCTTCAGTGGGTCGATTAAACTGACCATAAAATGAAAAAAGCGCGCGTTGAACTTTCTTAACAGAGCACGCATTTTGATAATAAAATTCAATGATTTAAAAGCATTGTTCGTTTGTAAGACGATTCATGGTTAAATTATAGACCAAACTGAAGATGTTTGAAAGTGACACAAAACACGAAACATACGTGACCTGTCAAAATCAGTGTTGCCAAAAAGAAAATAGTTAAAAAATCACCCTTTACAACTAAAAGTATTGGACAACTAAATTTAAACGCGACCTTCCACACAATTATCCTAAATTAAATCCTGTTGGTTTAAATGGGGTTTGTTATATGTATCCCAATCAACTAGATGCAGTAAATTAAAAAGATCATTTGGATTTGATAAGAATATCCGAACCAAGATTATCAACCATTAGAATATAAAAAGAAAATTCCTTTCTGATTTCCTATTTTAATTAGTGACTTATGCCCTTTATATTGTCTGTTGCCCTACAAGATTAGGAGGTTGATGTGTTCTACTTATAATTTAACGACCACTTAGCACTTAAATTCTCTATTGGAACGAGATTGGGGATACAAGATAGCCACTTCATTTTGTTACTTGAAGAAATCGCTCAGTGGACAGAGATTAAGATGTTACAATGTAGTTATTACTAAAATGAATGACTTTATTGAAGAGTTGAAAAAGACTCGAAATTTAAAAAATGGAAGTGTTGAGCGTCCAGTATTATAGTTTTCCTTCCCGAGGCCTAGTACTTTTTAAACAACCTTCGTATATACATAAACATATATTTAAATTATAAAGAATCTTATAAAATAAAACAATATTACATATTTTATTATCATATTATACAAAAAAAAATTTAAATCTCAAACTTGAAATCATTTTCTACGTTATAAAAAATTAACTATTCAAATTATTCTACTTCGATGTTTTAGTTGATATTTAGAATTAGAATAATAAAATCGAAATAGTGTCCCATATATGTATTTGTATATTATTTCAGTTTGTTCATGATATGTTATGTATTTTTTCACTAATCATAAATATGTTAACAACTTGCGATGTGATGTTACTCGTATGTTTATTCAAAAAATTTCGTTAGAAACCTTTATTTCGTTAGAGTTTCTATACGTTCTTCTTAAAATAAAATCTCAGATTTCACGACAAATATGTTTAGCTGCAGTTTTCTTTCTTCTTAAAAAAAATTTAAAATCATTTTATTGGAATTAAAATGTTTTTAGAAGTCGTTGCTTGTATATGTTTCACTTTATATAAAATATGTTCTATCAAAAATGATGGTAAAATATATAATATTTTATTTATTGAAACTAATAGTAAGTGACATTTTTAAAAGTTGTTAGCGTATTAACGAAAATTCGTGTTCCCATAACAGTTTTAGTGTAATAAATTAAATGTATAATAGTTTAGTTTATATCGTAAAAGTTTAATGTTTTAAAATATTGCATATAGTATTTTAAATATTTCAAAGCTAAAATTAAAAAGAAAAATAATTTACTGTACTATCAAAACAAGTACTAATAATATGCATACATAAACAGTAAAGTGCTACCAATTTACATTGGTAGTAGATTAGGAAGCGGGATATATACTAGATTATTAGCATCTTGTTATTATTTTATCTTATTAGTGATAAAAACATCTTGTATAACTTCCCTGATAGGAGTCAAACCACTGCGTCATTTGTTCAGTATGTTTTACTTGTATCTTTAGTTTTATGATGCAATGAAAATTTCAAAATTTGCCATAACTATATCACAAATGTAATTATGAAAAAGAAGATTCCATAATTATGATTTTTTAGAAACCTGTAATGTTTTTTTATATTCATCGACCTGTTGATTCAACTTTTAATCCATTTATCAGTAATCTGTTTCGATTTGCCATGCTGTTCGTAATGTTCTATCTGTTCAATAGTCGCTGATTTCAAACTCTGCATGTATCTATAATAATGCCTCTCTTCTCAGGGTGCACTGAGCAGCCCATACAGCCTAAGCAGCACGTAACTGCGCCGGGAATCTCACTTTAATTTTAAATAGCGAAAAGCATTAGAAATATCTCAGAAATTTTATTTTAGTCTCAGATTTTGGTTCCAAATGAAGGTAAAAATGTTTTTTTAGTGGGTCTTATTGTCCTCTTACAATGTTACCATTCACTCAAAAGAATTATGCTGCAATAGTTTTTGCATGTTAAGCCTTCTCCATTATTGGTGGTTTTTCTTGAAATTAAAATTGATAGGAGAAAAATTTTGTTTGATTTATGTTATAAACGACCCAAGTTCGTTTGTTGTCAAAATTGTTAGATGAACTGTTATCGGAGCATGCTGTGAAATACGAAGAAATTATTCTGACAGGTGAATTTAATTATAATATGCTTTCAAGTTCTTCCAAACCTAACAATCTATTTCAGATACTCACAATTGTAAAGTAATTAACTTCATGCCTACTCATGTTGCTAATGGCTGTTGCCCTTCGCTGCTGGATCTTATTATATAAACACATGCTATATTAAATTCCATAATCAATTATCTATAGAGGTTTCCGACCATGACGTGATTTCAGGAATATAGTTTATGTGAGACTTTTAAATACTGTTGTAATTTACCATGGAAAAAGTTGATTACTATGCAGCCATGCAAGCTTGTTTGGTGGTTTAATGAGGATACAAGCATTGCGTTATTTACGTGACTTTTCCTTTTCGAATTTCAAACGTTCTCAAACAGAACAATCGTTTTTAGAATATAAGAAATTAAGAAATCAAGTGACCAGCTCTATACGAAAGGCAAAATCAACTTTTTTGAATAATTTACAGAAACTACCATAGAAATCTTTGTGGAAACAACCTTCTAAATTTGGTTTTGGGAATAAAAAAGTTAACCAGCCAGCAATTTTTCCTTCAGATATACTGAATAAACTTTTTTGTTACGGCAGTACTAATTCGAACAGGGTTGCTACTAATGGATTGTCTAATGATCCGAGTGATAATTATTCCCAGACTAAGCCTAATTGTTTTTCTTTCAGAAATATTGCTGTGGTTGAACTCATTTTTGCAGTAATTCGAATCAAATCAGATTATATAGGCTAGGATCGAATTTCACCGAAGTTTTTAAATTTAATATTTCCTCTAATTGCAGAGTATATTCTCCATGGTTTTAATGTTATTCTAACGAAATCAGAGTACTTTAACCAATGGAAGGTAGCTAAGATAATACCCATTTGGAAAGTTTCACAGCCATCAACACTGTGAAAAGTTAATGGTATTTTCTGGTGTGCCTCAAGAATCTGTTTAAGGCGCAATTTTGTGATTATAATGATCTACCTTTTATTTTAACGCACTCCCATCTGAATGCCGATGATTTTGTCATATATCGCGGAGGCAAAATAAGAAATGTAAATGATTTAGTTACCAACATCAATTATGAAATTATTGGTATATGTAAATTGAATTTCGAAAACCAACTTGTATTAAACACAGCCAAAACTCAATGTATTCTAGTGTCCAATTAATTTGGAAGTGGTGCTCAAAATTCTGGTCAATGGTAAAACAGTACCTTTTTCAAAACATGTGAAATACTTAGTTAGGTATTCATTTAGACGAGCAACTAAAATTCGACAAACACATACTCGATATAAGAAAAAATCAATTTCTCGTTAAAAAAATTGTGGTCTACTGCTAATTAACTATATTGTTTTCTATATTTAAAACGTGTGGCACATAATTAAAAAGTAGTAAAACTTAAATGTGCAAGTAAATAAAAATAATAAATTATTATAAACCGGGTATAGCGCTCATCAAATAAGATCAAAACGATAGTTCCACAAAGTATCCTTCCAAATATCAAGACCTCTGAATTAATTTAATAAAATCTAGAATCAAAGTTTTTTTATGGTTACTAAAATTGAATTCCTCTTATGAAGGATCCTATAACTTAGCTTCACGGACTTGACCTCTTAATTTTAAATTTTATCACTAATTAAATAAGATAATGCAAAAGTGTATTCCACACATATAGCACAGAAAACGAAGTTTGGTTTAAAAATATATCAAAATGCGAAAAGAAAAGAAAAGAAGTTGTAATAAAAATCATTGAAGGCGACGTACGGATATAAAATATAAAAAATATCCGCATAGTAACCAATCAAATCAACACATATAAACCATGTGACTAGCGTCACCAATCAAATCACTCGTATGTGGACAAAAATATCCGTATTCCATTTAAAAACAAATTTAAAACATTTTTATCTCCGTTTTTATTTTGTTTTTTTTTTTTGATACGCATCATTATATCCGCAAACAAGTGATTTGATTGGTGAAGCTAATCACATGGTTTATATGTGGTGATTTGATTGGTTTCTCTGCGGATATTTTTTATATTTTATATCCGCATACGTACTTTCGCCTTAAAAAGGAAACAGGGCAAGTAAAAGAATTTGACAAAAAGCGGTCGAAAATAACGTCTTCAAAATTCAAAATTAGAAGACAAATTTGTAAGTACAATTCACTAAAACAAATCAATGTTTATAAAAGGTTTAGCTAGAAAATTATACCCAGCGAGTTAAAATATATAATATTTAAAAAAAATTTAAAACGAAGTGAAAAAAGAAAAAATTGTACGTCAAAACCGTTTTCAAAAACAGTATGGCACGTTATAATTCTTCGAATTCTTATATTCAAAGAACAATAAAAAATCTACCGGAAGAATATTCTCGTTATTCAAGAATATTCTGGCGGAGACTTTAGAATGTTTAAGAAGCCACAGCATAAATTTTCTGGAAAAGCGCGAAATCTATCAAACCAAGAACTTTGACGAATTGATATAGATAATGACTGAACAATTGCAAAACGTAATTTAAAAAATTATGGTAAAGTAGCATACATTTTATTACAATTAATAATTCAAACTAAACTTAAAGTAATCTCATTATGACATTTAAAATGAAAATTTTCCAGTCGGGTGATATTTTTGAAAAGTTTAGTGACGATGTTGTTTATGAAACAAGAGTGATATCATTTCCACTGTGTTTTTTTCTGAAAATCGAATGTAATTTGAAAGCAAGTAGGAGGATTTCATAATTTGTACAAAATTTTACTGAATACCATAAATAACTCCTATTGGATAGGCCTGCTTTGAGAAAATAATTACCTTTCGGATTTAAGAATGTTTTGAGTTCTTAAAAGATTATTTTAAGACTACCTATTAGAATTGGATTTCTTGTACTGTTTTTAACAAAAATGCATGAATAGTCAATAAAATAACTAAAAATGAAGAATCAAAATTTCTTTGGGTGATAATTCAAAAAAACTTTTCTTTTGGAAATTTAAAATTGTTTATTTTTTTTCAAGTTCAACATGTACACTTTACCTTTACCCACTTTCACCTGTATAGCGCTTTTATTAAACCGAAAAAAATATTATTTCCGAGCAAATGGTGGTACCTCACCCCGTACAGGATATTTAATTAATAGTGCACCGCGAAAGAACTTATATATAGGTCGTCTGAAAAAATATTTTATTTTCAAGCCAAATAAAATTTAATTATTTTACAAAAATTAAAATTGTCTTATCAGCGATTCATTAATTTTATTTCACTCATCATCTACCGTATGCATGTATGTATTGACTAAACTCTCAATAAAGGTTAAAAAGTTTAAAACAGTCAAAAATCAAAACAATCGTCGATAAGATTCTGAGGCAATTCTACATCGTACGTTTTCTATTTATCACGAACTACACCCATTTTAAATACAACAAAACCCATAACTGATAACTACAAACAATTTTAAGACACTCTTATGGGTTTTGGGTAATCGAAAATCATGAATTTAATTACATCAACGGAGTCAGGCGGAGAGGTCATTGTTACTTTTTCTTAATAAATATTTATATAATGTTTAATGTTTTTTTCTTTTCTTGATAAAATCTACTTATAACAAACGATTTAAATTAATGCCATTCAGTCACATAACTTTTTAAATAACAGTATAATTATTATTTGATTGAATTACGTAAAGTTTTCTTTATGTTGTATATATTACACTTAAAACTAATGTGCCATTTATGACATAAACAACAAAATTTTATGTACATGAAGTACATTTATGTTTGTCACTTATTTTATCAAAGTTCTAATGTTAATATGTTAAATGTATAATTGGCAAAATATTTCCTATATATACTCGAGTGTACGCATATCTCAGTACATATACTTTATATAAAATAGACTAAAATATAGTAAATAGCATAATATATAGTTAGTAATGTAAACTGTAAAAAGATGGTTTTATATTTATTATAATAATTGTATTACATCGTTTAACTAATTGTTATTATTAGTTAATTAAAATTGTACTTAGTTTATTATAAGCAACATAATTTTAAAATATGTATATAGAACATAAATATGTTAGAATTAGATATGAAATATGAAAAAAAAAATTTAAGTAATATCATTATATAAAAAGAGTTAAGATTTCGATTCGCGGTTTCTAAATGAATACGATAGTGCAAAAAGTTTCCTAAGAATTAGTTAATATTAAGTTTTTTTAAATTTACCTTATATGTGGTTTCCAAAAAAAGATAGAATTCCACCTTAAAAATTTTAACGATTTTACGTAAAGCAATTAAACGATTTTTATTTACTTTAGCGCGACCGAACTAAAACAAATTCATAACTTTTAGGGGAATAACAGAATTATATAAAAGATGACTATCATTTTCACCAATTCACTAACAAGTAAATTCATACTACGCAAATTAATGCAATCGGAATCAAACCAAACGAAAAATTGATATACATACAAAACTTAAAAACTCATATTTTCATCCTTTTCTTTTTTGTACCCGATTATTTTATTATACAAAAAATAAAATGAACATTTTCATGTTTTTCGTAAATTTTTTAGTTTTTTTTTTATTATTTTTAATCCCTACAATTTTTTTCTGGGGCCAAAACTCACCCAACTCTTTCGTGGTTATTTTAACGTCCTACTTTACGCCAACGAAAGCCAAAACGAGGACGCACGGATACAGGTTCGCGATTTTTAATATCCATCTGCGCAATGCATTGCGCAATAGCAGCCTTTACTGACATGGACGATGGTTCGGCCCATGGATTCTGCACTACAACAGGGGGTCATAGTTGTGTTCATCGTTATCACCGATCGTAATCAGGTGATGAAAACCCCATTTTGCAACCCTCCCCCATTGGGATTCGTACCCAGTACCTTCCGCCCCAAACACTGCACCAAATGCTCGGTGTATATTTTGGTTTGGATTTAGTTTTTATTTTTTATAAAGGGTTGGCCATCTATTGGGTTGTTTTTAAATCATAGGCTATGTCAACACTTTAACTATGGTAACGCTTGAAATTTTGACAGCTGCTTAGTTTGATGTTTCGCGGCAAGAAACAATCATGTTTTCGTGAAAAGCATTTTGAAATATCGAAAACTTATTTTCAAAGTAATCGCAAGTGTCGTGCAAGAACGCCAAGCGGAACTGCTGTAGTGAAATTGATGAAGAAAGTTCGTGAGAAAGGCTTGCTATTGGATAACAGAAGCGGTTCCCGAGCCACTTCTTGGGTGAGAATATTGCGGCTTTGGCCCATAGTGTAGGATAAAATTCATTGACCTCTCGGATCGCAGCCACTGACCATTAGCCACATCAGCCTGAGGAGAATATTGCACGAAGACCTCGGATTATCCGCCTTCAAGGACCAGATGACTCTGACTCTTGTGAAATCAAATGACCATCCGGTTAATCCGCTCATAAAAAAACATATTTTCAGACCAAGCGCATTCCCATCTCGGAGGCTATGAAAACAAGCAGAACTGTCGGATTTGGGGTTCTGAACAACCCGACGTAATCGTAAGGCCCATCCATGCATCCACCAAGAGTAAAAAGTTTGGTGTTGATTGTGGAGTTGTGGCATAATTGGCCTTCGAAAACGCTGCTGGTAACGCCGTTACCGTCAATGGCAACCGTTCCGGAGGCGTGCTAAATCATTTTGTATGGCTTTAAATTTATTAATGTTTTTTAAGAAGAAAATGTCGAACAGACCGTAAGCTCAAATAACTTTTGGTGGGTTTAAAGTAGCAAAAGATCATATTACACTTCTACTTTGTTCCAACCCATCGGGAGATCGGACATTGGAGCCTTTGCTTGTAAATCGGGCCCTAAAACCACGATCAATGGAATGCAAATTGGATTTAAACAAAATGCAATTTCACTAAATGGCAAAAAGAAAAGCTTGGATGACCATTGATATTTTTACTGACTGGTTCCACGAACATTTTATGTTCGAATTGAGACTAGTAACTTGTACGGAGTTTACCAATATCATAACATTGTTAGAAATTTTAAAAACCTTATCACTTTGCACTTTGCAAAATTTTGATAAGTGCTAAGTCTTTTAAAGGTTATAATAATTTTGCAAATGAAACATCGTTTTTATTGCTCTTATATTACTGATTAGTCAAGAAATAATCACATATACTTGCTATTTCCACGAAATGACATAATTATAAACAATCAATTATTTTTAAAAAACAAAAGTTTAAATTGCATTTTAAGATAAGTTTAATTGCTACATGGAAAACGTGTCTATAGGTCACCAAAAATGGTTCGACGGGAATTGTTATACGGAAACGAAACTAAAAATAAAAATATTTGTCATAAGAGAATTAATTTTAATACATCCAACGAGTGACAATACTATGGTCTTGGTCTCATAAATGGCGTTGCAAAGGATGTAGTTTGCACTACAGTTAGTCGTGTCTGTGACTAAATAGTAGACTAATTTCCAAAAATTGTATTTTGACCGGAAAACGTGGCGGAAATTGTCCTCAATTTTTATATAAAAGGAGAGTTTCCAATTGTTTGTGGATAAAATATATGGTACAATAATTAATATTGATGCACCATCAAATAGCGGAGCTATGTTTGTCGATAGTTAGCAATATTTCGCAAGTAACTAATTTTAAAAAAAAGTTGATAGTGATCTTATTTATATCTATTTTTGGAAAGTACAGATTTGAAAGTGATTGAAGACCATTTGAGGGAGCTGTTAGTTTAAGTAATAGTTCATATCTCTCAGAAATTAGTTGATTCCACCTTTAATATAAATTCAGAGAATACCGCTCTCCAGAACTTTAATAATACACACAAAAAAACTTGTCGTCTCGTTTAGGATATAGTCTTGGAATTTTAAAAGAAAAGTTCCCTTGTCTGAATTATTTAAGACTAAAACCTAGAACCGCAGCAAAAGTTGTACTCTAATGTTCAATAATACACAATATTGCTTGCATGGTAACTCGAGAACATAGAAGGAACAGGTTATTGAGGAATTCTGCACTCCAACAGGGGATCATAGTTGTGTTCATCGTCATCACCGATTGAAATCAAGTGATGAAAACCTCCCCGTTGGGATTTGAATCCGGTACCTCCCCACCCAAGCACCGCAGCTTTAACCACTGCACCACTTGCTCGGTGAAATAAAATTATTTAAACATGTAATAATTTGTTGTTTCTTGGGACTTTGTTTGGCACCACTGTAGTATAACACTATATGATAGATTAGGTTAAGGTGGCCGTCTAAAAGGACGAGGCATAGACACATATGGTCCGTATAGCCTTACCACAAAGATTACTTCTCCGCACTACCTTACTGAAACCAATTTGAGCTTTTAGCGAAGCAGCGGATATCCCTAACGCGCAATTGACTGAGATCCGTCAGATCGCACAGGAGGTGAGGTGCCAAAAACTTAAGTCTCTTTTGAGCCAGACTGGGACAGTTGCAGAACAAATAAAGTATTGTTTCCTCCTCTTCTTCTTCCTTGCAACTTCCGACAGTAATCATGAAAGAAACATCAAGTCTACTGGCATGTATACCGATAAGACAGTGTCCAGTAATGACACCCACAACTTTGCTAATTTTACGCCGTTGCATAGATATTAACTGGTTAGACCTTTTTAAGTCTAATCTGCCTTCAAGTGGTGCCTTGTCGCAAGAGTCCATCGGCTTTTATATCCCCCATAATATTGAAAAGCCCTGGCACTCATATAAGATGGATGTTGATCTGTTCAGTCATCTCGTTAAGAGAACAAAGGGGCTCCGGGCTACTTTTGACGTGATAAAGCCTAATTGTATAATTTTAATTGCAGCCTGACCATCCGTAAAAATGCCAATATCTCTTTCAGATATTACATGATACTTTATGAAGTCTATGCGGCTTTCCTGACTGCTATAAAAGCTCTGCCTGAAAAAATACTACAGTGATCAGAGAGGCGGAAAGAGAAATTTACATTTAGGAACCCCACCGCCGGTCGTTCCATCAATTTACAAACCATCTGTAAAGAAGTCAATAAAACCTGTTTTTAAAACTGCTCCAGCCAGTCTTCTCTGCAAGGAATATTAGTTAGAAATTAACCTTTGAGGGATGATGTCAAGATATTCGATAGATTTGGGGATTTCTTTATTCGTTAGACTAGACGAGTGTCTCATACTGTTACAAGACCACAGAGAAATTGATTAAAGCCTTATAGCTGTACTCGCAGCCACTTGCTTGGTCAGGATATCAAGAGGCAAGGGGTGAAAGAGAATCTCCAGTGCTTGAGCAGAAGTGCTCCTAAGTGCACCATTAATACACAACGCAGCAGTTCTTTACACTTTTATCAACAACTTTTGGTTTGCCACTGTATTTAAGTCGGGCCACCAAACCGTAACTCCATACATTAGAATTCGTCAAACTACAGAGATGTAAAGCCAATATTCGATGGAATTTTTACAGGAGCAGAATGCTATCGAAGCATTGTTTACTCTTTCCAGAATATTTGACTTCCAGCTTAGTTTGCTGCCCAAAATAAAACCCAAGAATTTCACTTTGTCTGTGATATTCAAAACAACTCCATTAAGAGTTGGAGGGTCAAAACGAGGAGGTTTATACTTTCTGGAAAAAAGAACCAATTCAGTATTATTTGGGTTAACACTAAGACCACACCTATTAGCCCAATTAGTTAGGATGCCAAGAGCATTCTGCATAATATCTCTGAGAGCACAAGGATATTTACCGAAAGCGCAAATAGCAACATCATTCGCATAAGCAACCACTTTAAAGACCGTCTACGGATTCGCCTACGTCGGCTTATAGATTTTGTGGCCCTGTACATATGGTTAAACAAAACAGCAATAAAGTGTTTGTAGTATGTTGTTCGCGGCTCATAATCTAATATCAAACGAATATAAATTCCAATCTCAAGTGTGTGCTTAATAATAGAAGTTCATAAATAAAAAAGGAAACACTCATGCATGGCTAAAAACAGTTAAGTGGTGTGTATGTTCTTCACGGTTAACAGTCTAAAATGAACATCCGCGAAATTCTCGTATAGTTACTATTATTATTGCAACATAATTTGTTTTGAGATTATTCACTCAAAGATTTAAGTAAAACTTATAATGAAATAATGATTGAATTGATCATACTATATATACGAGTACACACACATCAGTCTGGCTTTTATCAATGAATTGACTAATTTAAATCGCAAAATTACGCGAATTAAATTTTTTTTTATATGGTATACTGTACAGTTGTTGTTGTTAAAATAGTTGATTTCAACATAGTTATTGTATTTGATTATTGTATTGGAGTATTTTTATTTGTGTTACACATTATGTTAATTCAAATAGAACATATCTATCGTATATGTATATAATTTGCATTGTTGTTTTACCTAATGCGTGTTTTTGAAAGTTACAAGTGCAGTCAACAGTATATGTATATGTTGCACGACAGTTTATAATTTTTAATTTATACTTAGATCGAAATTTTAAAACGAATGAATTTTACAATTTTCAAGATGATATTTTAAAGATTTTTTGAATATTCGTAAAATGTTTTCGTATTTCCTACTGGATTTTTTTAATGTCTTGTGCGTGGAATTCCATATGTTTAAAGTGTACGCAGATGTTTATACAAAATTTATGTATTATGATGTACATATTATGTATATGAATTTTATGACAGACTAAATAATTGATTAGTGAGTTGGTTTTACAATACAAAAATAAAAATTTTGCAATTATCTTTGATGTTTTGTTGATCAACTTTCACGATATACGTTCCATTATGGAATATATTTCAATATGTGATTTTGTTATATGAACAAAGTAAGCTAATATACAAATAATAGTGTATAATGCGGTCGTTTAGTTTACTTATATTGTTTCAAGTTCAAATGAATTTTATTATTTATGTTTTCACATGAAGTTCATTTTCATTTAATCTGCGTATTAAACAAATTAGAATTTATCATAGTTTTATATTTGTTTATTTTGATAATCTCCGATTTCTTAATTTTTTTCTCAATGTCTTCGATTTATGTTTAACATATGGTACTATATTCGAAAAAATTATTAAATTATAATACGATATAAGATATAAGATATTTTTTGCCAATGGAATGGACAAAAAATTTAACATTCAGTGTAACAAGAATGTTAGCTGCTAAGTAATTTATAATATGTACAAAGTCCAGTTTGAAAGAATGCATGATCGAAGTTAACATCGCTGTTAAAATGTTTATTTAAATTCTAAATCTATCAATTTATATCTATCAAGCACACGTTTAGCTGAGACACACTATCTAATTTTTATATTTTAAAAGATCAAAATTATTACTAAGTTGATTTGATAAGATTCTAAAATTAAAATACTTATTTGCTCCATAAGTTCAAAGATCTTCTTTTTTTCTAAGCTCTGTAATCTTTTCTGGGGTCGAAGCTCTCCCAACTTTTTCGCGGTTAATTTTTAACGTCCTACTTTTCGCTGTTACCAGCCAATTCGAGGACGCACGAATACAGGTTCGCTTTAAATCCATCTGCACATTGCATTGCTCCAGCCTATACTGGCATGGACGATGGTTCGGCCCATGGATTCTGCACTCCAACAGGGAGTCATAGTTGTGTTCTTCGTCATCACCGATCGTCATCAGGCGATGAAAAATCCCTTTTGGAACCCTCCCTCGTTGGGATTCGAACCTGGTACCTCCCGTTCCAAACACCGCAGCTTTTTCAAAGATTTTTATTGGCAATGTTATTAAATTATATATTAATTATTTTAACACTTCTATAAATTCTATAGACATAACCCGTTCAGAACTACAAGCAGAAAATTCTCAAATTTATAGCTTCTTTATGTTTAATATTCTTATCTCAACCATGCAAGACAAACTGCAATAAATGTGATGACTAAAAGTGGAAACCACATGTCTCAAGGCTAAACGTTGATTTAGAGTAAAATACATATTGACAATCTTATTATATTTTTTTGGAAAACAAAAGTCTCGTCTAAACTATTCCCAAAGAGCCAACTCTGGAAAGTGACAAGTGAAGATGCAAGCAGTGCTCGGCATATTGGTTTAACACATAATGAATAACTATCTTTTGGGCAACATTCGTGGCAAAAATGATAGAATATCATTGCGTTAAATTATAGACGAAATTTACAAACAGCACTAAAATAATTACTGAAGCCGAAAATTGAATAAAAAATTAATTATTTTAATATGGCGATGTGTTTTACTTGGATCAGTGATTGAAGATTTATTTTTTGCCCTACCGAATTTTAATTTTGCCAAGCTCAAAAATTTCCAGTTATTAAATTGTTCAAAAATCATGTAAAAATAATTTTGAAAGACAAATAAAGAAACCAGAAATATAATTCATGGTGGTTTTATGCATCATTGTCGTTCTTATTAATACCCAATTTATTAAAAAATAATTGTCCGGATTCTAAAATAGTCCAGAATATGAAATATGACAAAATGGAGGAATACACATAGCAAAATGTGTTTTGGAAACTAACGAACCTATCAAAAATCAAAATAAAAACTTTAGCACAATCATCGCTGTAACTACTGATGTGAGGCCTGCAAAACCATTAGCATTATTAAATTATTAGCATATTTAAATCTGACTAAATCGGACGCTATGTCAATTTTAGCAATATATTAAACCATTAATATGCATTTTAAATTCCAGTAAAGTTCATGCAAAGAAGTGAAAATTACAGAAGACTTTGAGGTGGCAAAAAAAGTAAAGAAAATTTATATGGAACTTATAAAACGCCTATTTAGTTTTAACAATTTTTATACTTTTTAAATTAAGACACATCGAGATATGTTGCAGTATGTAGTGGATTAATCAGAAATTTAATAGGATTGCCATTCTTTCTAGTAAATTGCAAAAACTATTCCGAAGTCATAAATTGCCATAAATTGCCTTAAAACTAGGCGTCTGAACTCTCGAATACATAAAAGACCACCATTTATTTGTTGACGACATATTTGCTAACAACGTTTCTTCAAACAATGATATAGCAAAATTGCATGGATACGAATTTTACAAGGCGGCTTCGACTTTCTTGCCATCGGTTTAGATCGTATTTTATTTGTATACCAAAAAACACGCAATGGGGCAATCAAAATTTGCCCCATTGCGACTATCATTATTTACGCGTCGCTCAGAATAGTCATCTGGAATGCAAATGGGCTAATACAACATATTCCAGAACAAGAAATATTTACAGAAAAAATAGATTTATGCCTAATATCTGAAAGCCATTTTACTAAAACTTCATTTGTTAAAATACGTGGGTATTGTTGTGTTATCACGCCATCCATCCAGCAGGAAAAGCGAGAGGAGGATCAACTATATTTGTAAAAGAAAACATCAAACACCACGAAGGAATAAAAATTAAAGCAGAAATTATGCGCAAGTAGCAACTATCAATTTTCAACTAAATGGTGGAAAGGAATACAATGTTTTCTAAATCTATTGCCCTCCGCGGCATAATCTAAATAAAGAGGACAATATCTCTTATTTAAATCATTATGGTTTAATTTCAATATTGGCGGTTTATTATAGCTTGTTTAACGCCAAAAATACGTTTTGAGGAACAATACTTTTCGCAGGTCAAGCAACAAAATGCGTACTTTACTCTGGAAATAAACCAACATACTGGCTTATGGATTAAAATAAAATTCAAAATCTCATAGGTTTTTATGTAACAAAATATCAGAAAACTACATATTCATAGAAGACAGTGAAGGGCTATCGTCAGATCACTCTCCTGTAATAATGACATTCAGTGCAACGATTGTTAAGAAAGAGACGTTGCCTAAATTAACAAACAATAAAACAAATTGAAGACTGTTCCAGAAACTAGTCAGTGACAATATCAATCTTCAAGTAGCAAGTTAAAACTTTGGCACAATTTGAGGACCAATTAGAACAACTTAATATTATACAACAAGCAGCTTAGGGTAGTAAGCGTAATAGTCAAAACAAAACTCGAACACATATCAGCTTCTCTTTGAAAGTTAGAAAATTGGTAAGAGAAAAACTTAAAGTTCGAAAAACGTGGCAGAGAAATCGGGCCCCACAAAGTAAAACTATACTCAACTATCTTAGTATAATAAACGAAAACTTTTAATCAGAGAAAATAAAAATGAATCGATTCATAATTACCTTACTGACCTTACTGATCAAAAACATACCGATTAATTTCTCTGGAAAGCAACAAAAAGTTTAAAAAAAACCTAAAACGCAAGTACCTGCAATAAAATGTGACGATGGAACTTGGGCTAGAAGCGCAAAGGAAAAAGCTGATTTTTTTAAATCATATCTTCGAGATACATTCGGACCACTCCCAAGACAAACTGTAGATGAAAACATAACACTCAAGTTTTAAACTTAAGCTCAAAAAAATCTCCTGTCTATGATCTAATTACAGAAAAAATAGTTAAAGCACTACCTGAAAAAGGATTTCGAAAGCTACTTCAAATAAGTAATGCAGAATTCAGACTTAATTATGTTCCACACCAATGGAAATTGGCAGAAGTGATAATGATACCAAAAACAACCAAACCACTTAACGACAAAAAATTTAATAGGCCGAATTCTTTGCTTCCAACTAATTGTAAATTATTCGATAAATTGATGATTCAGAGACTCAAATTAATCATAGAACAAAGATTTTATTCCTCCCAACCATTTCGGTTTCAGATAAAAACATTCGACTATAGAACAGGTCCACAAAATCACAAATTATATCTGAAGATACGCTGGAAAGTAGAAAAATATGTTCAAGTATTTTCTTGGATGTAGCACAAGCCTTCGATAAAGTATGGGGCAGAGGACTAGAATATAAACTGCATCGAGATTTTTCAAAGCAATTTTATCAGAGTAGAAATTGCAGAACACTGAGTAACTGCACTAAGTGGTGGCGAATCCAACTAAATGAAACCAAATCAATTATGGAAATTAACTCACAGCAAGTTCCACATGCAAATACACTCAAATATCTCGGGATGACACCTGACACTAAGCTTAAATGGAAAGAGCATGTCAAAAAAAAAGAAGAGCTTAACATCAAATATTGAAAAATTTACTGGCTTATAGGTAAGAATTCCGATCTATCAGTATATAATAAACTGCTTCTATATAGACAAATTCTAAAATCAATTTGAACCTACGGTATTCAGCTTTGGGGATGTACCAAGAAGATCAATTTTAAAATAATATACAATCATTCCAAAACCAAGTTTTACGTGGTAATGTAAATGCACCATGGTACATCAGAAATGTAAATCTCTATAGGGACTTAAAGATGGCATAAGTCAACGAAGAAATCAGGAAGCACGCGAGGAAACACATACAAGATTCTCCGTTCTTATGATGGATAAAATCAATTTAGTTAGCCAGAATAAAATAAACTAATTCGGGACTAACCGATGGGTTATATCTCCACAAAAATAGAACCTCAGATATTAAAGACAAATTACTAGATGGATTGTAATTCAGTTGTAATAAAACTATAATACAAAAAATGTAAAAATATAATAATAATAGCTGAAATCATTGCAACTATGTATGTCCATATTATGAAATAATCAAAACAAATAAATTGTAATAAACATATCATCTGGCCGTTGCGAGAATTATAATTATGCACGTCTTATCTTATCTTTAACTTTATGCTGAACTTAGCAATACGCTCGAACAAATTTAACCAACTCAACATTTGTGAATATGTATGTACATAGATCGATCTATATAGAAAGATATGTATTTAACATACATAATTTAAAAGTGACATGTAAACAAATGTGTATACGCTTTTCTTAACATAGCACAATTGCAGCAAGTGTGTGATCACTCGACGAATAAATCGGACAAATTTCGCGACAAAAATGCAAAACTTTATGAAATATATTAGGGACATAAAAAAATTGACGCTGCTTGTATATAGTTTTAAATTTGTTTATAGGTAAATATTATCGATTGCATTGCGGACCATGCCAAAAAAAAATTATGTCAAATATTTATGTATACTACATATAACCGGTCAACGGCTTAAAGTAGATCGATTGGTCTAACTGTATTTCTATAGAATTATTTAAATAGCATAATAATTAGTTTAAACTATATACCCTAAGATTATATTTCGATTATATAAACTAGCGATTTTAAACTATTTTTAATTTAAGATTTCATAAAATATATTATATATTATAAAAGAAAGCATAAAAGATTTGAAGGGCATCTATATTATATTTTATGTTTACATATAAATTTTGATTCATATTTTAAACATTTTTGTCAACATTGTGATACGTGTCATTGTTGATGGATATATGATAAAATCTGTTACAATAATAATGTTCTAAAAATAGTCGACATAGTTTTATTTGAAAATCGATTTAGAAACAGTTGGCCGTCATAACTGGAATTACAATATATTTCGATCAGTCAGAATGAATTGATTCCGTTCTACTCCGTGTTTTTGTTCACATTAAAGTTGTATAATTTTGTATTTGTTTTAAAAAATTGACAGTGAATAGTGGATTCTTTACAACAACATAAAGCAATAAGGTCATAGATATATTAATGTAACCCACCTTTATATATTCCTAATTGTGGTATAAACCAAACGATTGATTCGGATACATACTAAGCCCAAAATAAACCTGAACTATCAAGCCTAGCAATCAACAAAATTAAACTTTAATAGATTATATAGTTATAATAGTGAATGATAATTGTAATGTTTAGCAAATGTTGGAAAAGACTTAAAAATAAACACAGTTTCCCAATATCGTGTAACTAATAACATTATTAAATTTGTAAAGTAAGAGAAAGAAAAGTTTATCTATTTCACAGACACCGATAATAAAACGGAAAACTTTAGTGGCAATTTGCAAAAAATTATAAAAGAAGTTACTGTTTTAAAAGTTGTGAGTAATAATTTGTCGTATAAATCTCTATTATACAGAGCAGTTAGAAAAATTAAGTAGTGATAAAATTAAACAACATAAGTAAGCATTAATCAATGATATTGAGTGTGCGTGGGCTAATTATAAAAAGGCAAGAAGACATGTGTTAATAAAACCAAGAGCTGAGATAAAACAGGTGATATTTAATAACAACGAGACGATTTTTTTAATAAAAGCATTTCGGTAGTACCCTACATGATTAATATTCAAGTTAATAGTTGTATGTTCAAATTTAGGCAAGTTAGTATACATAAATGAACTAAAAGATAATTTTGACCTATTATGAGATAATCTACTAACAATAATCAATCAATCATTACAAGTCGGAGTTTTCCTCAAAGTGTGGAAAGAACCCGTAGTGGTGCCGATTCAAAAAATCCCCAATTCTATTAACTGTGGTGATTTTCGTCCTATAATAAGATTTTAACCGAAGCCATTCTCCATATTAGAGAAAGTTGTGTACTCACAGCTTGAAGTATTTTTTGAGGATTGTAAAATAATTTGTAAATACTTTATTATACATGGTTGGAGACTCAGTAGAAGAATTTGTATATCTATACGATTAATAGTGAATTAGAACAAATGGCGACATGGTTCAAAATGAATAAATTAACATTAAATATAGAAAATACAAAATGTATGTGTAAAAATAGAAAGCTTGATGTACATATTTCAATTGACAGTGAAAAAATTGAAAAACTTAATTGCATTAAATACTTGGAGAAACTTGATTTTAAGGATAATTTAGATTACATTTGTAAAAAAATTGCAACAAAATATGTTATTTAAGAAGAATTAGAAGAAAAAAAATCACTTAGATGGCAATAAATATTTATAATGTTATAATTAAGCCATATTTCGAATATTGTTCATCAATTACATTTTTATGTAACGTAGGAATGATGTGTAGATTGCAAAACTTGCAAAGTAGAGCAATGCGTTGCATATTAAAGGTAAATAGATTTACTTCGAAAACGTTGTTAAAAAAATTGAAGTTAAAAAAGACAAAGGCTTATGTTTTAATCATGATTGTTAAAATGAAATTTAACCTTCTTTCAAATTATTTAGCGGAAAAATTGATTTATGTAAGAGACGTCCATAATTAATTTTTAAGGAATAGCAGTCATTTTAGGTTAGGTTCAAATCATAAAAAATCATAAAAAATATAATGGGCTGAAACTATTTAATTCTCATCTTGAAAAAACAGAAAATACAATAAATATTTAAAATTTTAAAAGAATGAATTAATGCGTATTGTAAAACCAACTTTTTGGAGTAATCCTAAACTTAATAAATGTATAATCAGTAATTATATTATTTAAAAATATTAAATATAAAAATATGTAAAATGTAAATAGTATAAGATACTAAATAAATAAATAAACAAGAAACGTTTAGATCTCGCCAATATACAAAAGAGTGAAATTGAAATTATTTCAATTGCGCTAGATGTTTTATCCCATCCTCCAAAATCATTGAATAAATCAAAAATTTCCAGATGTGGTAAAGATTTTTACTATATTTTTCAGTGGGTTGATTCTCGTTTTCCTTAGGAATAGGAATTGGCCTTCTATATAAAATAATTTTTTGTTGCAGTTTTTCCCGTTTTTTCTTATGGTTGATTCTAGCTTATACTTTAGGAATAAATTTGCTTGATTTTTAAGTAAAGTAGCGTATTTCTAGGGAACTCGATCATTATTTTAAATTTTAAAACGTCAAAAAATTAAAAAAAATTAGGACTGGGAGGTTTAAGATCTCCTAGAAAAGAGTTTACGAAGCGGTTTACAGTCTGAGCATGTCTATAAGCATATAGATTTTACTTATGTTGTTTTTGCCTTTAGATCTCTAACACAATCTTAAATTTTTTGAGAGCCTCGTTTAGTAGACAACACGATATAATCTTGTGATAAATGATGCTCCAACTGCAAAAGTACGTTTAGACCTCCCCAGACTCCAGCTGTTGTGTTCCCTCGCTTTTGTAGTTTTCACTTTACTTTGACTAGTTGTTGGTAGTGAATTTTAAATGCCCACAGCTGACATGTCGGTAAATTTTCTGTAAAAATGTCGGTAGTATACTGTATTTTGATGAACGTATTTAATATCACAAAATCATATTTAGTCCACAGCACCAACATTAGTTCTAAGGCGTTCCCACACTTCATATAGAACATGGTTAGCAAAAAACTGTATGAGAGCCTACAAATACAAAAAGTATCTCATACCTTCAACGGTATTGAAGGTATGAGATACTTTTTGAACCAATTTTCTGACTGACGTTGTTGAGAGAAAGTTTCAAGAATAAGCGCCGACATAACAAAACGAATTAATAGAAATGCAATGGTTTACAACAAAGCTTGCATTAACTTTTTTATTATTTATTATTAAATTTATTAAATTATTTAAATATGTGTGTTTGTGTAAAACGACAGGGATGCAGTCGCAATGTTGTGTCAATGACGGCAATGAAATGCTCTGTTCCCGATACTCTATCTTCTCATATTAGAATTTATCTTTCGTAAAAGTGAAACACCTAAGGACAACATCTTGTACGGTCAACATCTTTTGGAATATGTAACTATGACTATGTATTTGGGAATCTGGATCGATCAACGTTTAAATTTTAAAGCACACATGGAGAAATTAACTGATAATTATTAAAGCAGACTGAATGTTATGAAAAGGATGAGTAAACCAAAATGGGAAGCTTATCTAGGTGTAACTGACATTATGCAAAAGGCGCTGGTGTCGTCCAAAATTACAATTAATGAGCATGTATGGTGATAGTTCAAAAGTTAGGTTTAACGCGTTAGTGAAGGTTGACAATGCTTGTGCTAGAGTTGTATTGGAAACGATTAATGCAACCACAATATACACTCTATGGTCTGAAATGGGTGTTTCATCTCTCAATTATAAAAGAGAGTGAATCACCATGTGTGAAACTGTGCCAATGGTTATGAAAGATAACAATCTTCAAAGAATGAATGAAACGATAGCTAGATTGCAGGCAGGAACTTGGAATTTGCATTCCGCAGCACTAAAAAAGGAGAAAATGTTGGTTGAAATTATGAAAGGACTCAAGTTGGCAATGAAAAAATGGAGGATGGTTATTTTACTCTCCGACTCTCTGAGCGGATTAACTTTGATAAGCAGGGGAGGAGGTACTCAGGACAATGTATAAGTGAATAAATCGTTTGGGTACCTTCGATTTTGTGAGAATGAAGTGGTTCTTCAATGGATACCTGCACACCTACAGATCGAAGGTAATTAAAATAGGAGAGTGAATTTGTTGAAAAGTGTTTAATAAAAGACACGAAGTACTTTGAATGGGTAGTGTCCCTTAAAAAGAACCTTTCTATAAGGAAATCAAAGAAGGCACTACAATGATTCGAACATTGGGGCGAATGAGACTAAGTCATGGAAATTGGAAGGAATGTCTGCACAAACGTCATTTGAGTGAAGTAAATGTGTGTGATACTGGTATGATTATCAAGGACATTGAACATTTGCTTCTGCACTAAATTTGGACACAGTAGAGCAGATTTCAAAGTGCTTATCAATGCAAGGAGGCTAAACAAATTTTTAGAAATCGGGCAAATGGCTTCTATTGCTTGGAGCTGGCGCCAAATTAATGAAATACCTGGGTTCACGAAGAAATACAACACGAAGATTGCCGAGATCATCTTCACTACATACAAACGTATAACCTTGGGACATATGATCTCTACTTTTGATCGTTCGAGTTTTTGGAGATCAACAATTCTAAACCAATTCTCTTAGATGGCTAAGATAAAACCGTTAAAGTTGCTTAGTTGGTAATCGTGTTAGCAAACTGGTATTCTTTTTTTCTATTATTTACATTTAAAACAATGGGGTTTTAACAGATGCTGGTTATCAGCCCAGTCATTCAACCGTTTAATCGTCTCTTTCGATAGCAAAAGGATAATATACAAAGCAAAAGAATGTACTTTAACCACAGAAGCCATTAACTTTTTGAACATTTTATTTCATTATTTTCAAATAGTTTGTGCCTTCTTTCGATTATGATCTGGGTCTTAATTAAACAACCCTTATCAATGATTGAAAAACGGCTACAAAAGTTTAAATTATTATAAAGGGACAAGTTAAAAATACTAAACGTCCCTGCTACCAGACTAATTACCGATAATTTTTTAGACGAACATATAAATCCTTAACATATTAGTTTAAAGCCAAAGTTATATAAAGTCGTGGCCTACTTATAACAATATCCTTGATACTACTGCAACAATAACCACAAGTAGAACAAAAATAACAAATCGATTAGGACTATAATAGTAAAACAAACTGCCTGCACCGGAAAGGTTGACCTTCCCTATAATTTTTTGTCTTTCAATTTTATATAATACATACTATCAATGCTGATCGAACATAATATCAACCAGAAAACCATCACACAACTACATTTTTTACCTTCAACAATAACTAAACGAAGACTCAGAATATTATGAAAAAGACGATAGATGATTATGTACATGATCTTATGGAGGGAACAAAATACATAAGTACATAACTACACAAAAAAAAAATTTAAATATTCTTTTGAACATATAAATAAAAGACAAGCCAGCAGACCAGCACAAAAAATAAAACAAGAAAACTTGAAATTCCTCGTGTTTTTTTGTTGTTGTTAAAATATTAAGAACTGCATCACCAAATTCAACACGAAAGTTTTCTTTAAATGAATGCAAATAATGTCACGATATTAGTATATTTCATTTAGTTCAATGGTAAATTAAAGAATACAAACAAAAATATATTAAGAATATGTAATAAAATACGCATTAAAATACCTGAGAAGAAAGTCGTTCGATTGTTTTTTTAAATTATTCCAAAAAATTCAATGTACCAAAATGCATATGCACACACAAATCACTTTATAAAAACATAAACCGGTTAATATTCACTTCAAATTCATAAAATATATAGCTTTTGTGTATTCGTTAAATTAAAATTTAAAATCAATCACTTTTTGGTGTTTTTTTTTGTCTTCTTATGTTTAAATAATTACGATGATTGATTTTAACAACGGAAAAACATTTATTATTGCACTCGAAATGCGCATTTAAAAAAAACTTTCACTGATTTTTTAATTTTTTTTAGATACACTTAAATATGTTAAATGCGTTAAATATATAAAACTGTTTAATTTAATTTAATAAAATCGTTAAAAAGATGTATTTTAATTTATTTATACAAACAACTCAACAATGCACATTAAATTTATAATGCTCTACTACGCATAAATACCGTTTCGAAACTGAAAACAAAAACTGATATGATCAATGAGCTTGATGTTATGTTTTCAAAACAAAACGATATGGAAGAGTGTATGCAGATTTGACATATTCACAATAAAATATAAATGAATATAAGTTCTGTTTCTTTGAGAACTCCGAATCAATTGATATGTATTCTTTTGTACATACAAGTAGTGAGAATGACCTGCTTGTATGTTTTTTTGTCTTTTTCTGTTATGTTGATATGATCAGTGCAACTTGTTTCTGATCTGAAACCAGCTGGTGCGGTTACAAAAACAAACAAAAATTGTTTTGTTGTTATTGTGTTGTGAAGAGATGCCTCGCCATTTAGGCTATCTCTCTTGAAGATCGTAATTGTCAAGTCAACTGCTTATTTTTGTGCTGTTCTGCCAGAATTACTGTGTATTATTTTGTTTTGCGGCTTCCTCCTCACCAGCTTTGAGAAAAATTTGAGTTCCATCAATGGTAAAAACAACACGGACAATATTTTTTAACACTTTTTTTATTCTGTACACATTTGCCTAATGTGTGCTAACGCGCTGCTTGTTGGCGTTTTTAAAAAAATAATAAAAACTTCGATTTTCAGCAAAGCAAAATTGACTTTTGACATATACAAATGTCACAACAAAACAAATCCAGTTTTAAAACGACGTCGAGTGACACGTTGAAAGAAATTCTAGTAATTTTATAAAGAGAAAATATATTTTTTTAAACAATAATTTTATAATTTTTTTTTATTATTTACTATTAAAATACTTTCTACATCAATTTATAAATAAATAAAAGTAAAAATATTAATTTGATATAATAGAGCAAATCTAAACTTTCTCTTTTGAATAATTCCAGCAGCAACACACAAAATGCAAGAAGAAATAAAAAAATTGCGGAATCTAGTGCAAGAACTACAGAATGAGTTAAAAAAGTATAAAGTTACGTCGAATACAAGAAGTAAAATTGAAAAAATGTCATCAGAGGTGGTCGATTCAAATCCATATAGTCGTTTGATGGCCCTTCAGCGTATGGGCATTGTAAAGGAGTATGAAAGAATTCGACAAAAAAGTATAGCCGTGGTCGGAGTAGGTGGTGTTGGCAGTGTCACCGCTGATATGTTAACACGATGTGGCATTGGAAAATTAATATTATTCGACTACGATAAAGTTGAATTGGCCAATATGAATCGATTGTTTTTTACACCGGATCAAGCTGGACTCTCTAAGGTAGAAGCAGCTGCCAGCACTTTAAACTTTATTAATCCTGATGTACGAATATTAACTAATAACTATAATATAACAACAGTGGATTCGTTTAATGATTTTTTGGATGCTATTAAAAACGGTGGTATCGATGATTTAACGCCCGTCGATCTAGTCTTGAGCTGTGTCGACAATTTTGAAGCAAGAATGGCTATTAATACAGCATGTAATGAGCTCGCATTGAATTGGTTTGAATCGGGTGTGTCAGAAAACGCAGTTTCAGGACACATTCAACTATTAAAACCGGGCGAAACAGCATGTTTTGGTTGTGCTCCTCCATTAGTTGTGGCCGAAAATATCGACGAAAAAACACTTAAACGAGAAGGTGTATGCGCCGCAAGTCTACCAACCACAATGGGAATTGTGGCCGGTATGTTGGTACAAAATACATTAAAATATTTATTAAATTTTGGCGAAGTGTCCGACTACTTGGGCTACAATGCATTGATCGATTTTTTCCCAAAAATGAGCCTAAAACCAAATCCATCATGTGATGATAGATTCTGCCTGGAGCGCCAAGCCGAATATCAAGCTAAAATTAAGAACGCTCCACAAATCGAAGAAACCCCAAATGAAGAAGAAGAAGCACCACTCCACGAATCTAATGATTGGGGTATCGAACTAATTGATGAAACTAATCCTGAACCATTGCAATCAACGCCAACTTCATCTACGACAAGTGGACTTAAATTAGCCTATGAAGTCCCGGTAATTAAAAATAGCGCGGAAGAAACCATAACATGTAATGATGATGTTAGCTTAGATGATTTAATGGCCCAAATGAAATCTATCTAAATCACAGCCGAAACTACTAACGTTGAGCTTAAATAAATTGTATCATAAAGCAAGCTTTCATTATTCTTTCATTAATCCTGTCATATATTTAAATTTTTCCATCGATTTTGGAGTTATCAAAATTATTAGTGAAATGCGTGAAATTATTTTCTTGCAAGTAGGACAATGCGGCAATCAAGTTGGGCTAAATGTTTGTTATTTAGTTCTTTTGACGTTACCTTAAAAAAATTTATAATCCGTTGCATTTCAGTTTTGGGAAACTATTTCGAATGAACATATGATTGATCCTTGTGGCCATTTCAACGGTAATTGCCAATTACCTCTCGAACGAATAAATGTTTATTATAACGAGGGATCAAACTACAAATTTGTTCCTCGAGTGATAATCACTGATTTAGAGCCGGGAACGGTAAATTCTATAAGAAGTTCACCATACGGTTGTATATTTTCACCGGACAGCTTTTTATTTGGAACGTGCGGCGCAGGTAATAATTGGGCACGGGGATATTATACGGAAGGTGCTGAGCTCATGGACGGTTTACTCGATAAAGTACGGATAGAAGCCGAAAGATGTGATTGTCTACAAGGTTTTCAGATGGCACACTCGATAGGTGGTGGCACAGGTTCAGGTATGGGGACATTACTCCTTTCAAATTTATCGGAAGAATATCCTGACCGTATTATAAATACGTGTTCGGTTATACCGTCACCTCGTGTGTCTGAAACCGTAGTCGAACCATACAATGCAATTCTGAGTATATCTGACATGATGATCCATACAAACGAAACTTTTTGCGTCGACAACGAAGCACTGTATGAAATATGCCAAAGGCAATTTCTGATGATGCAGCCAACCTATCATGATCTAAATTACATAATTGCACAAACCTTGTCCGGTGTTACGACATGCTTTCGATTTCCGGGCCAATTGAATACCGACCTACGAAAATTATACGTTAATATGGTGCCATATCCAAAATTGCATTTCTTCGTACCCGGATTTGCACCATTAAATCCATGTAACACAAAATACTTTCAATCTGTTAACGTGCCAGATCTAATAGCACAACTCTTTAGTGCCGAAACATTAATGGCAGCTTGTTCACCAGAAAAGGGTAAGTATTTAGCTGCCGCCATAATATTCCGAGGTAAAATTTCAACGAAAATGGTGGACGAAAACTTGTTTATGATTCAGCAAAATCATCCGAAATGGTTCGTTAACTATATTCCAAACAATATAAAATCGGCAATTTGTGATATTCCCCCACGAGGTTATAATATAGCGGCCACATTTTTAGGTAATACAACATCGATAAAAACCGTTTTTAACCGAGTGCTAACTAATTATAGTTTAATGCTAAGACGTCGCGCATTCATACACTGGTATGTAGGCGAAGGAATGGAAGAGGCTGAATTTACTCAAGCCGAACAATTTGTTCTCGATATAATCGATGACTACACCAGTCATGAAGAGTCAAATGAACAACCTGATTATGGGTATTCAGATGATGAACAAGAAGATCAATAAGCAGGCCGGGCCTAGTTAATCAATTCATATTTGTATTAATATTTATTTCGGTTGGATCAAAATTTTTAAATCAAATGAGGGAAATTATTTTTCATCAAATTGGACATTGTGGAAACCAAATAGGGCTAAACGTGAGTGTGGCCATGACCACAGTTCATATCAAAATGTTATTTATATGCGTTTCACTTTTTAGTTTTGGGAATATATCGCAGCTGAACATTCGATCGATTGGAATGGTTATTATCAGGGATATTCTAATATACAATTGGAACGAATTTGTGTGTATTTTAATGAAATCGGATGTGGGAAATACAAGCCTAGAGCTATAATTTCCGATTTGAAACCAGGGGCAATTCAAAATATACGCAATTCTCCTTATGGCCGAATTTTTTCGCCCGAGAGTTTTATATGTGGAACCGGTGGTGCTGGTAATAATTGGGCTCGTGGATATTATACTGAAGGCGCGGGCATAATGGATGAGATATTGGAAAAAACAAGAACAGAAGCTGAAAGATGTGATTGCCTTCAGGGATTTCAAATTGTTCATTCGACTGGGGGAGGAACTGGAGCGGGAATGGGAAGTCTGCTATTTTCAAAACTTAAAGAGGAATATCCGGATCGAGTAATCCATTCGTGTTCGGTAATTCCGTCGCCAATGGTGTCCGAAACCGTGGTTGAATCATACAATTCTGTGCTTAGTGTCAAAGATCTGACGAATTACACCGATGAAACATTTTTTGTCGATAATGAAGCACTTTATGCGCTTTGTCGAAAGAATTTAGGGATTCCACAGCCAGGCTATTGTGATCTTAATAATTTAATATCCCATGCAATGGCTGGAGTAACAACATGCTTTCGATTCCCGGGCCAATTAAATACAGATCTTAGAAAGCTCTATACAAATATGGTTCCGTATCCTAATCTACATTTTTTTATTCCTGTTTTTGCACCATTAACTCCATGCAACAAAGTAAATTATAAACAAATAACAGTTCCTGAATTGATAGTTGAACTGTTTGAACCAAAAAACTTGATGGTTGCATGTTTTCCGAATGATGGAAAATACTTAGCATGTGCTGCAGTATTCCGAGGACGAATGTCTACGAAATTGGTTGATGAACATATGGCACAAATGGCACAAAAGCATGCGAGCAATTTTGCTAGTTTTTTGCCAAAACACTTTAAAACGGCAATTTGTGATATACCACCAAGAGGTTTCAACATATCAGCCACATTTATTATGAACTCAACCGCAATTCGAGGAGTATTTAAGCGCATGCTTGATAATTTTACGTTAATGTTACGACGTCGGGCATTTGTACATTGGTACACGGGCGAAGGAATGGATGAGACTGAATTTAAAGATGCCGAAGAATTTTTAATCGAAGTTATAAAGGAATACGATCTTATTTAACTAATCTATCGCCTTTAGAATGTATTAAGCGATGTAATCTGATATTGATGAAGAAGATTTAGCAGGCCATGTCTATCTTTCAAATTATTATATTTTGTGTGTCAAAATTTTCAAGTGAAATGAGGGAAATTATTTTTCATCAAGTTGGACAATGTGGAAATCAAATAGGATTAAATGTAAGATGATAATGAATGCTGAAATGATTGCAAAAAAAATTCATACCGATTTATGTATTTTCAGTTTTGGGAAGCAATTTCAGACGAGCACTCTATCGATCCGAATGGTTATTTTGAAGGATATTCGGATGTACAATTGCAAAGAGTTTGTGTGTATTACAATGAAGCAAGCACAGGCAAATATGTTCCGCGCGTTATAATCTCTGATTTAGAGCCAGGATCAATACAAAATGTACGCTGTTCACCATATGGTAAAATTTTTTCACCCGATAGTATAGTGTGTGGACAGTGTGGTGCCGGAAATAATTGGGCCCGAGGATATTATACAGAAGGAGCTGAAATGATGGATGAACTTTTGGATAAAACTCGAAAAGAAGCGGAAAAATGTGATTGTCTGCAAGGATTTCAAATTGTTCACTCAACTGGTGGTGGAACTGGCTCGGGAATGGGAAGTTTACTTTTTTCTAAGCTTAAAGAGGAGTATGCTGATCGAATAATTAATTCGTGCTCGGTTATACCATCGCCTATGGTATCTGAGACGGTTGTTGAACCATACAACGCTGTACTGAGTGCCAAAGATATGGTAAACTATACCGATGAAACATTTTTTGTTGATAATGAAGCACTTTACAATATTTGCCGAAAAAATTTGGGTATTCCTCAGCCAAGTTATTTCGATCTTAATCACATAGTATCGCATGCCTTAGCTGGAGTCACTACATGTTTTCGGTTCCCGGGCCAATTGAATACCGACTTGAAAAAACTTTATACAAACATGGTTCCATTTCCAAATCTACATTTTTTTATACCTGTATTCGCACCATTAATTTCAATGGATGCGATCAACTATAGGCGAATAAATGTCCCTGAATTAGTTACAGAATTATTTGAACCAAAAAATTTGATGGTCGCTTGCATACCCGAGGATGGTAAATATTTAGCGGCGGCCGCAATATTTCGTGGACGAATGTCTACTAGGTTGGTCGATGAAAATTTGGCAAAAATGGCAGAAAAACAATCGGATAATTTTGCCAGCTTTTTACCAAAACATTTTAAAACTGCCATGTGCGATATACCGCCTAGAGGTTTTAACATATCGGCCACATTTCTGATGAACTCAACCGCAATTCAAGGTGTATTCCAGCGCATGCTTAATAATTTCAGTCTTATGCTGAGACGGCGTGCGTTCGTGCATTGGTACACCGGTGAGGGTATGGAGGAGCAAGAATTTTGTGATGCTGAAATTTTTCTAAATACTATAATTCAAGAGTATGCCGATTTGTCTGAAGAAAGTGCTAACGAAGGTGGTGATGGTGACTTTGCTTCGATCGAAGATTCCATAGAATCATCAAAAATGTAATAAAAATTGTAAATTTATGTTTAAAATAATAGTAATTCGTTTTATTTTTTTGATTTGGTCTTAGAAGTTCCGCCTCCGGACGGCGGTTTCGATTTACGTGACAAATTCATATCCTGTAATTTGTTTCGCAGTTTTTCGCGACTTTTTTCCAAATCTTTTTGTTCGTTGACGACTTTTTGTGGCACGGGCTTTAAAAATTTTGTGCGCTCTTGTTTTTTAATTGATTCGCCACAACCGTGCACCTCCGGCAATGTATGTTTCATACAGTATCGAAATTTACATAAATTACAATCGGTCCCGATTAAACTGGTTTTTGTTTTACATTTGCAATAGTCGCATGTACGATCTAATTCCTTAACAACTTCGAGCACTTCTTCTAAATGTGAATTTATTGTGGACGTTGGAATTTGTTGAACGACCGCCGATGTTTTATTGCCACTTTGTGGCAACACTGTGATTGTTTCGTTTGGTTTTTCATTATGACTTTTAGTGGCTATTAATAAAAAGAAAAGTACTGAAGTTTATCTAATACAAAATTAATTAGAGAAACATACGTTTTTTATTCATATTTTTTAATATTAATATCAACGAACGTAATGGTTGTACTTCCAAAATAATTTTGACATATCAAAATGATAATTACAAAAATGTACTAGAAGAAAAATGGTATAAAAGCTCAATTATAAACAGTAGGGGTGTACATGATTTATTTTGCCGGTTTGCGAAATTTCGAAAATACATGAAAGTTCGTTAACCTTGTACAACGCAAATTCCATCAGTTCGTGAATTTTTTGTTATTCTGGAGGGTACAACTATCGTTTCTCTAAACTAAAAACCATTCGTAAGTGAAAATCTGGAAATGTGTCGACTCGAAGTCGAATTTGGAACATTAAGGTTAGTTGGGAAGGAAATACAACGCTATAACCAGCTAAACGGCGACTCACTGCTAGAATATCAAGAAAAAGCAAAAAAATGCCTTGACGAAAACTTTCCCGAGACAATAGAAAAGATGGCTTGGCCACGTGAGTGAAATCAAGAACAAGGAACACAAACAAATTTACAAAAAAAAATATCAGAAATCAAACACAAAGTTTGCCGAGGTCTTCTTCACTACCTTGGAACACGTGTTCTTCATTTTTTGGCCATCGACCATAATCGGTGCTTGGCGGGCATCTAGTTCCGAATGATAATATCATTAAACGCGTCTGGTTTTATTAGTGACTACCAATTTCCAAGTGCCAATCGAAGTGCTAATCCCTCCTTTTGGGACGAAGCCCATCCATTTTCGTGCCACCCTTGTAGTTTGAAGATGGATTCTCCGCTGAGGAAAGTTGTGACAAATCAAAATTCAGTTTTTCGGCATATTTTTTTTATTTAAAGAACAAAAACAAAAATAATTCGGTAATGATTATAATTAAACAAACAAAATAATGGAAAAATAGCCTTCATGCTTCATTTTTTTTTTAAATATGTATAACAATATATTTATGCTACATATTTACATAAATATATGGTAAAATGTGAAAAAAACAAAATACTATCATGGTTCAACTTTACAAATTGCTCTCCGTTGTTTTTTGTAATAATGGATTGATCGATTGTTATAATTACATAAGAAAAATTAAAAGTGATAAAACTTAATTAACGGCATTAAAATATTCCTTTGATTTTTCGATAGTGGCATGCATTGTTTTTGAACCAGGTTTCCAATTGGCTGGGCAAACCTCACCATGTTCGTCGGTATATTGGAACGCTTGTACAAGACGTAAAACTTCATCGACACTACGACCGACTGGTAAATCATTAACGGTTATTTGACGTAATTTTTGTTCATTGTCAATTATGAATAATCCACGGAATGGTACACCAGTATCTTCATCCAATACTCCATAATCACGTGCAATTTTCATCGATTTATCAGCAAGAAGTGGAATCTTCATTTCGCCAAGTCCACCTTGTTTACGTGGTGTATTTACCCATGCTAAATGTGAGAAATGACTATCCGTCGATACTGCAATTAGTTGACATCCAATTTTATTGAATTCTTCGGAACGTTCCGAGAACGCAATAATTTCGGTTGGACATACAAAAGTACTGTAAATATAAATTGTTTATGTAATTAGTCGTAAGTTCACTTAACATGATAATTTTCATTCATGTTAGACAAGACGTAATGATAAGTAGTCGGTCATAGTATATAAACCACGTTTTGATAAGGAATTATTTTGAGTACTTGAGACAAAATTGTAAAACTACTTAAATATTTAGCGCACATGTTGCATTGGCGGTCGCCCAAGATAGTCTAGGAATGATAAAAATAAACTATAAATGATTAGTTTGATGCCGAGGGCCGTCTTGCCAAAAAATTTTTTTTTCTTGCTAGTTAATAGCTAGGAGAAACTAAGCAAAATTGAGACACAGTTTACGTAATTTCTTTACAAGAATCATTGGACTGCTCTATACCTTGAAACATAAATCTTTAGCCATTTGGGACCATGATAGAAATCTTTATGTTAACATCAATGCAATGTCCAGCATGTAATGAACCCAATGGAGCCCAACTATTGACGCGGTATAGTCTATACAGTAATGACTTGCAAATATGATTACGTAAAATATCAAAACTTGAGTTTAACAAACTTGAAATAATGACCATCATAAATTTGTGTGACTGGACAAAATTGCTAAACCTTGCCAATATCTGATTACATTAAAGAATTAACCAATAGTTTTAATTGAAGGATACTAAATTAAGCGTATCGATTAAATCTCGTGCACACATTTCTTGTAATGCTAAACGGTGGCTCAACATCATAAAAAAATTACTATGAGCGACGTCGTTTGCCAAATTGATAAGATTTTTGTAGTAAAAATTTAGTAGGAAAAATTTCGCGATAGCGATTATTACAAATATTTCCAGTCATTCATAAACCAAAAGATTGAATATTCTATGTATCACGATTTTTGCACACGGCACAATTTCAAATTGTAGCAAATTTTTTTTATTATATACAAACATAATTAGCTATAAAATTAAAGTAAATAAATCATTAAATTTAGACAAATTAGAATTCAAGTAAGAAACATTTATACGAACCATTTTAGTTCCGATTATCTATAAAATGCCCTTGGTATTTCTATAATTTTAAATCAAATCAATAATTTGGTGTGAGGAAATCACTAACTTTTCAATTAGATTTCATAACATTTCCAGTAACAGCAGGTTCATTTATGTATTTAGGTAAAACATAATTAGATAACAAAATTAGTGATATGACTCTTTAAAGTTCACATACAAATTGTTACGTTAATTAATTTAACAGGTGGTGTCGATTAGATGGATATAAATCATGATGTGGTTTGTTTGTAAATATGCAACACGAGTGTTGAAAATTATATGCAAGGCTTTATTGTGTACCTAGTATATAAAACCACAAAACTAATTAACTTTTAATGAATTTTCGCTTAGTCAGAGGAAAATACAATATGCCATTGAAACGAATTTAGTGTGAATACCAAATATTCTAAAATATACCGAGGACATTTGAAATTACTGTAGCATTACACAACCATTTATGCGCAATCGACGATATACAGTTAAAAAGCGAACCAATTCTTAAATGAAATATTTATGTCCAAAATCATATAAATCTAATTGGTGTTTAGGGAATTAACAAAAAGTAACCAAGGTCGCGCTCCAGAAATAGTCACGGTAAGGTATGTTAATTGCATCATCGCGTTTTCTCCCCAAACGACGTTTAAAACCGGTTTGAAATGATTGCGAAATTATAGTAATCGCATCATTCATTTTGGGCTTAGAAAATGTGTAAATTATCGGTAAAATAGATAAAAGCTATTTTTGTATAACCAAAAATGCCGACCGGACATTAAGTAAAAAATAAACACCAATAAATTGAGGTTATATCGAATTCCGTTAGAGATAGCTTTCTAACCTTGAACTTCACTATAGTTGAACAAAGAAAATTTATTATAATTTCTAGCATAAAATAATCTAGAAGATTCATTTCTTCTAACACGACGCACACCACATTAAAAATGTTTTAGAAATAGTTTTACACATGCAATGTTATAATAAAAACTATGTACTTACAAATCTAATGGATAGAAGAAGAGAACAACATATTTGCCCTCATATTGTTTTAATGTTACATCTACAAAACTTCCATTCACCACAGCAACTCCACTAAAATCTGGTGCTGGTTTTTGAATTTTCGGTGTCATTTCTATTTAGCTGGATTTTTTCTATAAAATAAAACAAAACAAAAAAAATAGTAATAACAGTACTGATTGCGCAATATATTTTTAATAGCGAAATGCACATGTTAGAAAGAGACACCATGTTTTAATTAAACTATCAATTAACTACCGGAACATCATAGAAAATATATTGATTAATTTTATTTTAACTTTTTAATTATTAATAGTTTAAAAATTCACATTATAAATGTTTAAATCTAACTACAATTTAATTTTGTTCTTACTTTCTTAATTCTTACCAATTGCTTTAATAAACTATAGTAAACTGAACCACGAAACAACACACGATTTCGTTTTATAAAAAGCTCACCACTACTAAATCAATTGTAATCGTGTAGTGGTTTGTAAAAAATTACCGGTAATAATTTGAGTTTTTGTTTTATATTCTAGTACTTCATTGTTTGGCCTCAGTGGTCCGTGGGTATTCGAATGTCTTGTAAAGAGTACATTTAAACGAACTTATCGTTAGAATCCTTTGCTTGCCATGTGCCATCAAACTGAAAATAATAAACAGTTAAGGTAAATATTAATCCCAATAATCGAGCAACAGAATAGAGCCGTTAGAAATGTGCGAGCTCGTTTGCTACAAAAGCAGTCATTGCTAGGAGGACCGTCAATTGATACAATTCAAATATGTATTTCACATGCGACACAAATGTGCCAAACTGGCACGTGTATATATTAGAGATCTCATTATGTTATCTTAAGGATGGTTTGTTCTAGTCCTCAAGTTTATTTAGCCATTCGTTTCAAAGTTAAAATTCCGTAAGCATCTTGATATAAGACTTTTTCAAAATCCAAACTAAGTCATAGGAGGTAGATCACTTTGCGCTTTTCCTAAACATCTTACCTTAACTTGCCGCAAAAAACTTTATTATGGCCACCAATTTGACCTGATTCTTCCAAGATTTAGGAAAAACACATTTATGAAGTCAAGAATTTAGAAAATTTGTGATGTTTGATTTTAGCCCGTTATCAAAACTCCGCCCATTATTTCCATACTCGAGTTGAAAAAAAATTTGAGCAAAATGAGTACGGGACTTTGAAAATTATATCCGATGTTATAAACTCAACTTTATTGTCACTGTCTTCGGCTATTCGGTAGATTCTTTTGTCGAGGTAAAGGATCTGTTTAGCGATAGAACTGAAGTTTTGGCCGTTCAATTCCCTTTCATGTTCGAATATGTTTGCAATTGCATTGCGATCATAGATCGTTGCTTGGTCGCTGTTCCGTGATAAACGAAATTTGTAAGACGAGATTATTGGCATTCGAAGCAGTTTTGATTCTTGTTTTCCAGTTTGTACTTGGATGATTGCCGTGGTTAATAAGGTGCCATGTCTTTTTGTTTGCGTGTGGCATGTCATGTATAGATAAACCCCTTCGGTTTCGCTTATTCAGCACTCTGTTAATTCTGGCTTTCAATAACTGTAGTAAAAAAAAGAAAACTTTCTACAAATTAATCGCAAATAGACGTTTGATTTGAAAAGTTTTCAAACTCCAAAATTTGTTGGTCTTCGATTTCTCTAGAGTTAAATCTCGAGACATCTATGAAGTATTTTTTGTGGATCGAAACAATAAATTGTAGATTAATAATGTACTTGATTTAAAAGCATTTTGATCGTCCAATAGATGGCTCTATCATCTATACTTATGTCGTCTAGTCTAACCTTTAAATACGAACAAAAACAAAATAAACAATATAAAATATGACATTCATTTTACTGTCAACTGCCCTAAATACTAATTTTCGTTAAAATCATAATTAATTATTTCCGAACTCAAGTTCATAAGAAAAGTGCATTAGTTAAATATATAGTTAGTAATTTGTAATTTATTTTTGTTGATAATAAATTAAAGTAAATCATTTTCTTTGTACATTATACGACTATACAAAAAAATAGAAAAAAAAACAATAGAGTGCAGCATATTCTATTTTGTGTAAATTCTTTTTTTTGTTGTGTGACAAACAGAGATCGATATCGTGTAATTTGATTAATGTTTAATCAAGGTCAGAATGAGATAGAGTATATTTTTAAAAGTTTTTGTTGTAATAAAAAAAAGTTGCCTTCATTTTTTTTTTTTTTTTCAAAAATTTACAAAATGTCGTAGATGTCAAAATTATGTGAAAATATTAAATTTTGTTTTGAGAAAAGAATTATTTTTAATTTTATAATTTTATTATTTTGGTTTTACTCTAGTGAAGAAAACGCCAAGTTTATTTATTAAATAATTTAAATTTTAAAGGTATTTGAAGACGAATTTTGATATAAATTTTATCATCACAACAAAATATACAAAAGGAACAATAACAAGAATTGAACTTTTGAAATTTCACAATATTGCATTTAAATAATGTACTATCTTAACTTTTGTGTTTTATTTTACTTTTAGATAATCTAAATTGTCTGTGCAATATAAATTTATAAAAAAAAGTAAAATATTTAAATATAAATACTAAAAATGGATGTCGATGATAATCCAGCAAATCAACAAAAGTCCCAACAACAAACACTGGATGAAGCTGATATTGAACAAAGTTTTTTACAACAATTTAGTTGTTTGGGTACAACCGATCATGATGAATTGGTTACGCGATTTCAAAAACTCTTAGGAGGAAATCAATTAAATTATATGACAGCTCATTTTTTTCTAGATATGAATAATTGGTAGGCCACACAATAAATGAGTCCAAATTTATTTTATCTAATATATTTCTAATCAATTTTAGGAATTTACCAGCTGCTGTTGGCTGCTATTTTGATTTCTACTCCGGTCAAAAACTACCATCAATGCATATGATTGCCAATGAAACTGTTGGAGAAGGCGAATCGGTGACACCGAATACCACGTAAGACACATTTTTAATACTTGATGCGGTAAATAGACAAAAAATTATTATTTTTATTTAAAGATTTCAACAATCGTGGAAAGTACTAAATAATGGTGATGAACGTTGGCCAGATGGTTGCTACTTAAAATGCACTTCATCATTAGATCTTGCACAAATACCTGTACCTGCATTAAATCCGGGTGAATCGAACATAATTGCAATAAATTTAGTTAGTCCAGATGAATGTGGTTCGTTTCAAACTAAATGGAGACTTTGTACACCGAATGGTTCACATTTTGGAGGTAATTACTTCTAATACATTTTTTTTACTAGTAACTAATTGCACCTTACACATTTAAATGTTTTTCTGTTAAAAACATGTCGAGTATTTGTTTAAGATAAATAACTATTATAATATATAGTAAATGCATTAATGAACAAATACATAATATAACAAAAAGATAGTACATATGTAATCGTAATTAATAATATGTCATTCTGAGCTTTCATAATTAAAAATTTTAAGATAACCTTCGTCAAAGAAAAAAAAAAATAAAACGACGAATTCATATTAGACTGAATAACTAAAATTAAATTTAATGTAAATAATAGCACCACTACAAAACTACCATAAATTCTATTAATAGTTTTGAAATTATCGAATTTAATTTGCAGAAACTATAAGTTTCGGAATGAAAAAAAAATGTATTGTCTATGGTAAAAATGCTGTATGTCTCAACAACATGTGGCTGGAAGGTGTCGCGCGTAAAATCCATTCAAGACATAATGAAACACTTCAATTTTTTCATGTATGTAAAATATTTATTATTTGTAATTCTAGCGAATAATTCGTAATTAGCATGAAGTATTTCTACCAGTGAAAAAGACATTGATGGTCCGTACCGGTTCTATCTATTTCGATAGCGAGGCTAAAGAGTTCTTAATATGTCCCTAGGGAATCAGAAGACGCTCTCTACAACGAGACCTCATCGTCACCAAAGCGATCTTTTGTACCTACTAATAATAATATCCCTTTTCTTAATCATACTATTATTTCATGATTGTAAGGAATATGATTTAGGCGATTGTCGTCGCTTTACTACGTAACTAAATTTCTTTGAATTTCTCCGTATCTCTTTTTTTATTAAAAAAAAATAGAATGGAAATCGATCCACGACTTGTTTTTCTAATTAGAGAGAAATGCAGAAGCGAAAGATTATTAAAATATTTGTAACTAGTCGAAAAAGGCAGCTAGACACAGTTTTTAGGGAAGTAGTAGCATGCCCGTTTATTCTTTTTTATAAATAGATGAATTCATGAATTAAAATTTTACGGTTAACATGCATTAGCTTTTTAAAGGCTTTTTAAAAGAACTCAAGGCCAAAGTTGACCCTTTACTGAGATCTTTTGAAAGATATTTCAGACCACATTTTTACAATTGGTGGTCGTTGCAGGTGGTTAGACCAATGAACGATTTTATTAACAATTGGTCACGACATTTTGGTCAGCCGCAGTGATCGAACTCAGGACTGCGGTGCGTTTAGTGCGGTGCATCTAGAGTGGAGGTTTGTTGGTTCGTTTGTTTTTCAATACATAATTATTCCCATTCTAGACAGCTATATTTCGCGACAAAGGATCGATGTACTTCAAAAATTCCTTTGAAATTGGTGTCATATCTTATATTTTTTTCCAATACTAAATAAAAAAAAGCAATTCCTAAAAAAGGTAGTCTAAATAAAAATTAAATTCTTTTTCCGTTTCCTGTTTCTAAAGAAAACGAGCATCGTCCATCAGCGGAGATCAACTGAATACATCTTATAGCTAATATACATTTTTGCGAAGATTGTCATAACTGCACTACGGAACAAGAAAATCCACCCTTAACCCATTATTAAACGAAATTTAGATATTTGAAATCAGATTAAAATCGAAATTTTAAACTTACATTTTTTAAAATAATTTTATAATATTTGGAAAAATTATTCGCCAGAAGGTTTAAGAAAACTGCCATAATTATATGGCGATAATTCGCCATATAATTATGGCAGTTTTCTTAAACCTAAGAAAACTTTCTTAAACCTATAATTCGAGACTACTTGAGCTCAAGCAACATATATGAGAAAAACGATTTCAAGAATATAGAGAACTGGAATACTGAAATAGGCACGGAGTGTTTTCCGCAGACACAAAATAGAGCCGAGACATGACAACGCAGATTAAAAGTTGTTGAAACTGATTGAAAACTCCATTTTAAGTAAATTCGGCAATGTCCTTTTACAATTTTTAGAAAGGAAACGCTCTTTAAGACATAAACTGTTAATCGTAAAACATTTTTAATTTTTAACCGATTTTCTAAAATATTTTCATTCTATAATAATATTAAACTATTGACTATTTTCAGATACAATGTGGGCAATAGTTTTAGTACACCGAACAGGGACATTAGCAATAACACAACAGCTATCGGAATTACATACAACAACACTAACGGTTGATGGTGCTGCTACATCAAATTTTGTAACATCACAACTTGTGCCAATAACATTACCTGCACTGCCGGTATATGGTCCGTCATCGCCGCCACAATCCACGGTAGCCGATATAAATTTAGCAACTGCAAATATAAATGTGAATTTGAACAATGATGATAATGAAATGTGTTGATCTTTAAAAAAAAAAATATATATTTTTAAAATAAGTTTTTTTTTTTTTTTTTAATTATAATTAATTTATTTAA
Organism: Tipula confusa; assembly: GCA_963556175.1. NCBI lineage: Eukaryota > Metazoa > Arthropoda > Insecta > Diptera > Tipulidae > Tipula > Tipula confusa. The sequence continues at coordinate 208,399,612 of OY744475.1, forward strand.
AATTTTTTGATATAACTGATTTTTTTTTTTTTTAATACCTAATTATATATACTTTTGCTGAATTTAATATGAACGCGGTCGCACCATTCAAATTTTTTTTTAAAAATTATTATGAACAATGTTAGAGCCTAAACATCGTAATATGTAACAAAATAACAAGACTGATGAAATACATAAACATTTCGTGTGCATGAAATCATGTTAAGTTTTGTTATTTTTCTAATCATTTCTTTATTTCAATAGTTAATGGCTATATCCTTTATTATTTATAATAAATAAAAAACTAAACAAATTATGTTAAAAACAATAAAAAATTTAATTTTTTTTTTAATTTTAGTAATTACATTACATATATAGTATATTTACTGAAAAGAGTATATTAATTAGGCATGAATGTAGTTGCATTAATCGTTACGTATATCATAATTCTGGATTTCTATTTTATTAATATAATTATTTTATTTTTTGGGTGAATGATATATTTTTAATATATTTATATACATATTTTATATATATATATATATATATATATATATATATATATATATATATATATATATATATATATATATATATATATATATATATATATATATATATATATTTATATATATATATATATATATATATATATATATATATATATATATATATATATATATATATATATATATATAAATATATATATTTATATATATATATATATATATATATATATATATATATATATATATATATATATATATTCGTAAAAGATGTTTAATTTTTAGTTTTATTAGAATATATAATATAGAAATACACACATACATTATAGGAATGAATGGATAGTTCTGTTTTTATGTTAATTCTGGATAAATAAAAAAAATTATAATATTTATATATATATATATATATATATATATATATATATATATATATATATATATATATATATATATATATATATAAATTTATATATATATATATATATATATATATATATATATATATATATATATATATATATATATATATATATATATATATATATATATATATATATATATATATATATATATATATATATATATATATATATATATATATATATATATATATATATATATATATATATATATATATATATATATATATATATATATATATATATATAATAAATATTTAAATAATATTAATTTAAGATAAATTGAAATTTAATTATTTTAGTTAATAATCTTTTATTTTTATCTTTTTTTTTTTTTTTGATATATTAAATTCACACTTTTTAAAAATTCAACAAATTTGTTTTGTTTTTCCAATGAGCATGTAAATATTGTCTTGTGCTTTTAAATATCCATACTATATATATTATTATAAATAGAGAGAACCTATTTTATTTTAATTTTAATGAAATAATAAATAAATATAAAATATATTTAAAATTACATTTAGTTTAATATATTATTCTGTTATTAAAAACCATAAAAAATACTATCCAAAATATCACAAAGCCTGAAACGGATTATGCTGAAATCTTACTCAACAAAATATCGAAAAGATAAAATATAAAAAAAAAAAATCTTGAATTTTAAAATATTGAATCTTAAAATATTACTTTTCAAAATATCGAATGAGAAAAACTCGAAAATTTAAGAGATGTAACAACGTAGGTTAATTTCTGATAAACGATCACTTATTTCGAGATAACACGCAACAGTAACATTACGAAGAAATGAATATCAAAAAAAAAAAAATATTCTAAGAGTTGTAACGACCGAAACCTTTACCACACGGAACGAGCTCACCTTTTTTTTGGAATTACTAACAATTATTTTTACTTAAAAAAACAAAGCTTAAAATTACAGAGACAAAATTAGAGATTAAAATTAGAGAATTTAATGATGTTGCTTTAATGAGGGTAGACATTTTGAAACCATCTGAGCTTGGAACGTTCTGTTTCCAAATCCATAGGTCGGTATTTTTACTGAATGCATCATCTTCATCTTTGATGGAGATTTTTCCACCGATGAATGAAACTGGGAAAGAAATGGTACATCCATTGTATTTCTATATGGAGAAAGAGGTTGGCCATTAGATTACACAACTGAAATTTTATTCATTTAGCGCTCCGTGAAGAATTCATCATAATTCATTTAAGTAAAAGCCTTTTTAAATCATATATTGATGACGTTACGGTAAATCAGAGGGTGCGACCAAGGTTTATGCAAAAAAATGATTAGGTCGCAATGCCAAAAGTTTGTAAATTCGGAAAACCGAATCTTTTCTGGTGAAAGACCAAAATACTTTCGTGATGTTGTATTGTAGTACGAATTTTTATAACTAAATTAATGGAATTACTAGACCATATTTTGAAGATATTTATATATATATATATATATATATATATATATATATATATATATATATATATATATATATATATATATATATATATAAATATATATATATATATATATATATATATATATATATATATATATATATATATATATATATATATATACATATATATATATATATATATATATATATATATATATATATATATATATATATATATAAATATATATATATATATATATATATATATATATATATATATATATATATATATATATATATATATATATATATATATATATTTGCTATTTCACTCTGCTTAACAAAATTGCTCAAAATTTGAGCCTTTTTCTTCGATATTTAAAAATTCGAGATTTTCAAAATCCTGAAATTCCAGTAGACCTAATTCATTAGGTAATTTAACACAGATTAATGAAGATTTTAGGGATTCGATATGTTACATTACAAATCTTCTGTAATATTGGCCAATGCGCACTTCTTCGACAAACCACACTGGATATTTTGCCAGACAATGTGGATTCATTCTTTTTATGAACTCGATCTAGTAGTTAAAGGTATCCTCGAGCGCAAGTTACTGGCCCTAAATATGATAAAAATATCGGTAGAATATTTTTTGTTTTCAATATGGCGGTAGAACCCCTTTCTTCATACATCCCGTTTGATAGTTATCGCCATTGATTGTGCAGGTGTGTTTGAACTCTACATTTTTATGTAACAATTGCAAAACCGTCAATGTTGCATAACGCGAAAGATAGGCGAGCTTCGGCCCTATTCGGTGGCATAAAATTGGCTACCCGCAACGGCTCCAAGGAACAAGACTTCTTGTTAACGTTTACGCATGTGACTAGTCAACTTAACAATCATTTGTGTTCGCATGCTTACGAAAGTTAGTCAACCCAAATATAAAGACTCATTTTACAATAAACTGCATGATGAATCTATACAAAAGCATGACATCAGAATAGTGATCCATTATCGTACTGGTGATGTGAACACTCTCTAGAGGTATTGAAAACTTTGGTTATCAGTGTCGCCCAGGTAACCGAAAAAATAATTGGTTTGAGCAACAGAATATATTATATAGAGAAAAGCGCGACTCCGTTTCATAATCGCACATAATAACGAAGTGATCCTTGATAGGAGAACCGCTAAGCAAATCGGTAGTAGAAAAAAACGTGAATGGTTGAAATCTTAAAAGTAAACGAGCGCAGTCCCGTAATTTGTTTGAAGGAATAATAATAGTAATAAAACACAGTCAACAGTCTGGCTCCAACGGATTCGATTCCTAGTTTGTTCTTCGTAATGCTCTAGATAACCCGAAAAAGCCAAGTCGTGCTCTACATCGTCGCCGATAGCGACCTCTGCGCCTGTCAAATGGTGGCTCTCTTCCCAGAGGTCAATGCACCATCGTACTCTCTGTCCTTTTATTTCATGAACGAGATCAGAAATTTTCATTAAATTCCTGATCTCGTTGTTGAATAAAACTCGGTAAGTGTCGTCATCGTCGCGTTTGGAGCCATATATCATGAGCATGATTCATCTCTCGCATGTCAATACCCATCTGATATACTCAACCGCTAGGGTCCAACTCTCACACCCATACATGACAACGGGTCTGATCAACATATTGTACAACTTCAGCTTGTCGGCATTTGCTAGGTATTTTGACTTTAGCAGTGGACGTAAGGCATACAAAGCACGGTTGCCAACGATAAGATGCGCTTTAATATCCCAAACCATCGGAAGAGCTTTCATGGTTGGCTTTGTGATTTCTGGGAACAGTTTCAAAATAAGTGCGGTTATGTAAAATGATCACAAGCTATCGTGAATTTTTGCAATCAACTCTGATGTTGACAAGGAGATTTGTCCTCGATACTCTTAAATTTCATGTTAGAATTTATCTTACGTACAAGTGAAACTCATCAGACCACATATTACGAAGCTTCCGTTGGTCACAAATGAGGTTAAAACCAAGTATATGATCACCATGACGGAAGAATATCAAACGAAACGATGACGGAAATTATTGAGTTCTCGTCAATGCATCGCCTCGGTACCGTACTGCCTAGTCTCTTTAGACTATAAACGTCTTTGGTTTTTCTGGGATGAATTCAATGAAGTCAGATTTTTTATACGGTACATGCCACCATTGTACTGTAAAGACCATTATTATTATAAAGATTAGAGTGGATTAACTAAGTACCCAATTAGTATTCCAAATTTCCAACTGTGATTAAAAAAAGTGTAAACAAACATTTCCGTCATAAATAAGTATGTGACCACCAACTTAAAGAAAAGCGTGTTGTTTTTTATGATCCAGAACCGACCAAACTGACCCAAATTTTATTTTAAAATAAATTAGAACACATGTGCTATTAAAGCGAACGATAACAGAGAGAGCTTATAACTTTTACATACGAAACCAGCCAAAATACAAAAGAAATATGTTAATCCTTATCAGCTAATTGGTAGTGTAAACACGAGTTCGATTCAATTTAACTAGACACACAGCTTAATTAAACGGCTTACATAGTTGGTCACGTGTCTACATGGGTGAGCTGATCATATTTAAACACGTACTTTTTTTCAAAATCCGATTAGAATCTTATTGTAAATGTGATATGATTTCGTTCATCAAATAAAGTATGTTGATCTTAGTTCTTAGATTAAGCTTCTTAAGATTTCATAATTGTAAAACGTAAATTATTGTTGGATATCGACCATAGTCGTACGCACTTGTTGCTCTATTATAGGTTTTATAATGGAACATTAATAGCAGACCACGTGCCTTAGTACTGATTTTGATCCGAACAAATTTGATCTAAAAAATAAATGGGAGCATATCATGCACTATTAAACCGAACAATAACAGAGAGAGTTTATGACTTTTACTTACAAAAGTTCGAAATTTGATTTTACCTAATCATAGTCATTACTATACTTAAATATCTTTACTCAGCAGTCACTAGATGACCACGACCTACGTTAGCTGGTCACACGTGAGCTTATCATTTATTAATCACATGTTATTTTGAGAAGTCGTTGCATTTTTGTCGTATCTATCGAAATTAGATTGACCTTAGTTCATTTATTGTATATAAGCATCTGAAATCTAAGATTTTACAATTGTAAAACGTAATTAAGAAAAAAAGTGTTAAATAAGCAAATTTGGAATTTATTTCATAATTAAAAAAAAACATTCAATCGTACAAAAAAACCAGCTTGGAATATTGCGTTTTAAACAGCCATTTCCATTTTAATTGTTGGATATGGATCATAGTCGACCAACTCCAAATCATCTATTGTAAAATCTTCAATTTTTGTAACGTTTCGTTTAATTTTAAGTGTTGGGAATGGTTTTGGCGTACGCACCAGTTGCTCTTTCAACGGTTCTATATGATTTAGATATACATGAACATCGCCCATTGTATGAATAAAATCGCCCGTTTTAAGTCCCGTGACGTGTGCAATCATATGTGTCAGTAGACAATAGCTGGCAATATTAAATGGTACACCAAGACCCATATCGGCCGATCGCTGATACAACATACACGATAATTCACCGTTTGAAACATAAAACTGTGATAGAACATGACATGGTGGTAACGCCATAAGTGGAATATCGGTAGGATTCCATGCTGACATTATAATACGACGATCCATTGGATTATTTTTAATTTTATCGATCACATCGTACAATTGATCAATACCTTGGCCTGTGTAATCGTCTTTGCTAGTTTTATATTCGGCTCCAAAATGTCGCCATTGAAAACCATAAACTGGACCTAGATCACCTTCGTCCCGATCTGTTAATCCTAAACTATCTAAATATTGACGGCTACTGTTACCATCCCAGATATGAACATTTTTGTCTTGCAAATGTTTTACATCGGTACGTCCATTGATAAACCAAAATAATTCTTCGGCAACACCACGATAAAAAACTCTTTTAGTTGTTAGAAGCGGAAGTACACCATCCCGAATATTAAAACGCATTTGAGCCCCGAACATAGACATGGTACCAACACGAGTACGATCAATACGTTTGTTTCCTTAAGTATAAATACCATAAAATAATAATAGTTTGTTTTACAATTATCGTTTTTTAACTTACCATCTTTGAGCACTTTACGAATTAAATCCAAATACTGATCTTCATCGGGATTTGCGGATTTATTACCAACACCATTTGTAAGTGTATTACTCATTTTTTTTTCTCGTTTATAAATTATAACGAGGGATTTTTTTTTTTCTCTAAATAGTCTTCACTCAATGAAATATTAAACTTAAATAAACTTTTTAAATATAACGAAGATTTTATTATAAAATAAATCTTATGTTTTTAATAGATTATCTCGCAACTCAACAACAACAAATAAAATAACAAATAAAAGATTTGGCGCGAAAAAAATTCACAATAGTCATAAGTCGATAATACAGTTCAATGCGATTGTTTATTTTAATATTTTTTTGTTCGATCCAGAGATGGTGCTGTAATACTTAAAATTGAAACTTATGAATGTGCGGTTAAGGTGAATTTACGATGATCGTTAAAATCAGTAGTTATGTAGCTGCAAGTTGATTTTTATTTACCATTATACTTGTGAATACATTTTTCTGACATTTTGGCAATTAGCGTATTTTTAATTAGCTTCAGTATTGAGTATATTCTTGCACATATCGCAATTTATCAAATTGCAACTGTTAAATATGGCAGACATGTAATTTAATTTACAGTTTGCTAGGCATAGCTTCTACATCACAGCCGATACGTAGTTCGCTTTCTACGGTATGCCAGTCAGCACAGGAATCTTTCTTCAAACAATTTTCTAGCTTTGAAACTGACGAAATGATACTTCACCACCGCTCTAAGGCTCTAAGGAGAAAAAATACCAAAAACACAGAGAGCAAATGCAGAAGTTGGATGAAATATTAAGAGAAAGATAAAATAATAGTTAATAAAAATTAAATAAATAAACATTTAATGTCCAAATGTAACCTCTTTCGATTTCCTGCAAATGCATCAATACAGCTTCAGATGTTTTCTGTATATTTTCGGTAAATAATATGCTACTCAAATTGTTGCCAATGACGTCAACTATCGTTATTGTCAAGTTAGAAGTAGTGCTTATCAATTTGGTGACTGCAAAGCAAAGATGTGCAGTTTTCGTACAAGTCAGTGATCACAGGAAACGAACCTTAAGTTTCTACTGTGAAGGTCTGATAAGCGAAGATGAGAAAGTACAATATCAAAATCTTGATAGTAGTAGCATTATAAAAAACCAACCAATGTTCTGAACGCCCTGTGGGAGATATTAAACACTTCAGTTAAGTCTTAAAAGTAACACAGCAATGAGCGCAGTTCTCGTAACTTCTTTAGAGGAGTCACTGGACTGTACCATACCTTAAATAAAATAGGCCTAGGTCTATTGCTATTACAAACCTGGACGGAAACCTTCCTCAACATCGATGCTGTTCTCGACACATGGAAGGAATATTTATTTGATTTACTCAATGTCCAACAAGTGTTAAATGCTGTATCTGAAGGTTGTCAAATACAGACTGCGGAGAAGTGTATAGAGGATCCATACTACGAGGAACTCACACTGGTAATACAGAGACTAAAAGGAAACCGTTACCCTGGAGTTGATTTCATTAACTCTGAGCACTTGACATTCGGAGGGGATACTTTGTAGAACTATGTTTTCGACATTATTCGATTAGTATGGCAAATCGCAGTAATGCCTGATGAATGGAAAATGACCGTGTTATCCTTAAAAATGGAGATCACTCAAAATGCGAAAACTATCGCGGCAAAGCTCTTCTTAACACAGCATACAAACAATTGTCTTACATAAAATTGGAGATACTCTTCTAGTAGAGGAAATTGTAGGTGACTGCCAATGAGGATTTTGTCCGAATCAGTCAGTCACTAATCACGTTTTTTCGCTGAGGATGATTCTTTCTAAATATTACGAAACATCTCTTGACGCATCTCCAGCAAGCCTATGACCCAATCCATCGGGATAGTTTATGGTTTGCTTATTTGTAATGTCTGAAAAATGACAGATGATATCTGTGTAATTGGACTGAATGGCAACGTTATTAAAGACACTTACCGAGTTCTATTCAACCACGAGATCAGGAATTTAATGAAAATTCCTGATATGGCTAATGAAATAAAAAGACAGCGAATACTCTGGCTCGGTCATGTTTTACGAGCCGATCCTAAGCGGATGGTGCAGTGATCTGTGAGAGGAGGGGCGTAATGTGGCAGGTGCTAAGGCCACTGTCGGTGACGGTTACTCTTCGGGTTGAGAACGACTTGCCTTATTTACTCGGGATCGAATCCGATGAAGCCAGATTATTGATTCGGTACGGGCCAGTAATGGCCTGTAAAAACCGTTATATTATTATTACTGTATCTTTGGTCTATTGCTGATTCTGCTCACGTTTTATTATTGTAAATACCTTTTTACGCTTCTCAATGACTGCTCCTATCTTAATGGGTTTTAAAGTATTTGAGAGGTTTAGAATCCGTATTAATAAAAGGTAGATTTATTTGTAAGGTTCTAAAACAAAATATATAATCAAAGTTCTTAGAGACCATGACTATTATATATCTCTACCATGACTCAACGGATTTAAGGAGTAGTGACCACACACTTGAAGTATTGATGGGTTTTCAATATCACGTTTTCATTGTACCTCGTGATAATAGTGTAGAGGTGATACTAAAATGCGCCTGGCCAAAGGCAATCTTGGTTTACGTCCCTTATGTCCACTACTAAAATTAACAGTTTCACAAATTCTTTCAAAACGTTTGGCAGCAAAGTTAAATCAACTCAAAATCGTTTCGAAACGCTGAAAATTTTAGGTTTCGACACTATGCAACCCACATATGCAGTATTACTAAAAGTTCAACTAACTTTTGGCACACGATTTAGTGAACTCTATTGGGAATGAAATCAAATTACGTTATCGCGAGCACAAAGTGTTTGTAAAATTTTAGCGCACGTGTTGAATTAACTAAAGCTTTATGTTAATTATTTTATAAAAATTCAATAAAATTTTGGAATATATCAAATATACGATTGACATAAATTTAGAATTTAACATTTGAATTTGTGTAACTGTCCTAGTACTATGACGGCTGCTACTTTATCAGGCATGATACCATTATATAAATTCTTGATATATAGATGGTTGCTATAAAATATTGGACAACAAAGGTTAATTTCTTAATTATATACTCGTCGTTGATATGATGCTAATGTATGTAAATAAAGTATATTTTTTTTTTAATTACGAATAAACTCGAATACAATTGTGAATACTTTCCACATATCATTTCCGCATTGAATACTTATAAGCATATAATGTCTGTGCTAATAGTTTAAAACAATTTTATTGGTTGTTCTACAAATTTATTGTTAGATTTTTAGAAATTCCAAATTAACAATGGATTTATATTCAAAAAAGTTTACCAACGATAATCCATGTATTATAATTAAAAATAATCTTTATGTACAGTATGATCTGTAAAACAATTTGTTTGCCAGGTTATGTTGAATTGTCACACGGTGATACAATTGCTTGTCTATCTTAAAATTCTGGTCGATTCAGATGAATGGAGATCAAAATAAACAGTTACAGATTTACAGAGACACTAAACCAACAACTAGAGGCTTTATATATTCATCAGTTCAAATTCAATTACGATGATTATTGTGCAAGTGTTTTGTCGATATTTTCATTTTGAGAAGGAGGATCAGGAGCACCATCTCGTTGAAAGTATAAATATCACTTTAGTATTTATATAAAAACCAAATTTAGTTCCAGAATACGATGATCGATAAAGTCAAATTTTTCTTACAAAATTGGGAATCATAATCACTTGTTAGGTTGGTTTTACTTAAGACATTAAGTCGAAGAAATACGCCAAAAAAATGCATGTACAATTGAAAAAAGCAAGTTCATCAACTTTGCAAATGATTTCGCAGTTATAGCAGTAGCTAAACACATGCAGGAGGTTGTCAAAAATTTTAATGGTACCAGACATAGGTTCCGGGAATCATTGCTCATTGTTGATCTCTATATAAAGTGTGTTATTACCTCGCAGCTAAACATCAAACACCACCTAAATAGAGCGCCGTTTGGGCTATAAAATCAACGATGGCGTATTGGTAGAAGATAAATTCTATATATATATATATATATATATATATATATATATATATATATATATATATATATATATATATATATATATATATATCAACTTAGCGCTTTAAGTGTGGTTTAGCAGAATTTAACAATAACACGTTTCGACTCGAAGATAAGGAATACCACAATATCTAATTAGTTTTGAACCCAAAATTTGGAATTTACAACACCAGCGTTTCATTAATCATGGGTAGATTCTGTTCTAAAGCAATGAGAGGTGCATATGTACATAGTGCAAGTCAACAATGATGCCAGCTTAATTGAAAATCAAACCAACAGCTGTGAAACATAAATAAAATAACTGAAATAATAACCAACGCTTTCTTCTCGTAAAAACCTTCGAGTGTTCAATGCACATACGTGTTAAATCAATGCCAGTTTATGGATGTGAACCATTGAAGTACGCACTGAATATCACTAGGAAATTATGAAATGGTATTTGTAAATAAGTGTATTAGGCGGGTAATAAAATGCTTCTGGCCAAATTGTCAAAAACACAAATTGACATTGAAAGGGAAAGTAGGAAACGAAAGTGGAAATGGATAAGATCTGGTAAAGAACAATGCTAACCGAACCAAAACACATTGGCAACACATTAATATTTCAACCACATTTCGAAAGATCACATTAAAAATGTTCTATAGATCCTACTGTATATTTTTTTTTAATTATAGAGAGATTCTACTACGTATATATTTCCTATATAAAACTTTACCATAACTTAGCTTAAGTTAAACTTAAATTAAAATTTAACTTTTAGTTTATTACCAGTTTCTTATCGACATCGTTAGTGATTGTATCACTCGGTTTATTGTGGTTTCGACATGTTCAAATAATAATACAAATATTTAATCAAGAATATTTTGTAACAATTAAATTAAATCGAAATGCAGATTCCATAAATATTTTGTTAATTTTTGTCAATATAAATTGATAGTTTATTTAAAGTTGGACATAAACAATTTTTGTGATTTTTTAATAGTTAAAATTTAATTTAATTAAATAATATAAAATGGTGTTGGTAGTGCGATGGCTGTACCATCAGTACGTGTATTATTTTCATGAATTTACAGGTGAGACGAGTGAATTTAAAATGTAGATCAAGTAAGATGCTATGATCACAAGCTGTAAGTTTTCCCAGAAAACTTATGAAACTGGTTTAAAGCTCATTTCTGGCTAGCCTTAGAAAATAATTTTGATCAACCCCGTTTAAGAAAACATTCGCACCTATCAAATATTTTGCATGACAAGTTGTGATCTTCTGTTATTCTGAGTCAACCATTATAGGTCCAAAAATACGTTTATCATTCTTTCCAAGATTATATTACTTCTCCGAAGATGACTTAACAAGTAATCAGAATAAGTAAAAATAATGTACACGTATCACTTACTGATAAAATGTCAATCCGGAGCAGTGAGAATATTGGTGATATCTCACATGTGATTTGATATTCCCACAATTTCCCTGGATTCGTCCTTCTTGTGTAGGTTAATATCTCAGAATATTATTACAGAGAAAATATTTGTAATCTCGAATAGTATTCTTGTTTTTGTCATACTTTTGTCATCATATTTTGCAAAATCATATCTTTGTGTAACTAATACTTGAGTAACTGTTTGTATTTTAATTTGCAGATCCAAGATCAGAACAATTACCATTGATGAAATCGCCCATTCCAATGCTAACCATACTTGCAACATATTTATATTTTATAAAAGTACTAGGACCACGGTTAATGAAAGATCGAAAACCATTTGATATACAAAATTTGATGGCTGTATACAATATTTTCCAGGTGGTTGTAAATTTGATTTTAGCAACTCGCGCCTTATCCGAAACCTATTTAAGCGGTTTTAGTTTGCGATGTGAAAGTTTGAATACAAATTTCGAAGCGCGTGGCTATAATCTAGTTCTACTTAATTATTCATACTTTTTGATTAAACTTATAGATCTTTTGGATACTGTACGTATTTAAATTAAACTGACGCTTAACTATACATGCAAATAATAAAAATAATTTTTTTGCCCTTCTAGGTATTTTTCGTAATGCGCAAGAAATGGAATCAAATCACATTCTTACATTTATATCATCATGCGGGCGTCTGTTTTGGAGCATGGCTATCAACAAAATTTTTTCCCATGGGGCATGCCTCTTTCTTGGGCATCATTAATTCATATATTCATGTAGTAATGTATTTTTATTATTTTTTGACTGCATTCAAGCCGGAGCTAAAAAAATCGTTGTGGTGGAAAAAGTACATAACACAAATGCAATTGATACAATTTGTCGTTTTGACAATTCATTTCTTTGGGCCAATATTATTTCCGGTCGAAGGTTGTACATATCCAAAATTTGCATTAGTTTTGGGTGGTTTGCAAAATGCATATATGATGTTAATGTTCGGCGATTTTTATTATAAGGCGTATGTAAAGAAAAAACCGATAGAAGAAAATGGGAAAAGATGAAAATATTACCCTAAGCTTGACATTATTTTTGTGTATAATTAAAAAAAAAAAAATTAATTAAAACGCACCTCACAAGCTACGTACGTTTTAAACATTGTTGACCTGTAAGGTAATTGCAAACGGTCAATGATTCTTTTAAAATTTTAGTTGTTATGATTTTTTTGCATAACTTAAGTTTAAAATTAAATTAACGTAGATGCAAATTTTTTAATTAATATATAAACGTCCACGGTGAGTTATAAGTCAACAAACCATAGTACGATTTTTAAAAATATTTATAATTTTATAATTTTTTTGAACTTTTTATACACTTCACATTAGATCAATACGGGTTAAAATTAGTAAAACATTTTAATTAAATTAAAAAAAAAAATTCATAAAATTATAAAAAAAAATGTCGTAATTATTTTAATGACGATAAAGACTCATGCTTGGTTTTCTTTAAAATGCTGTAAATAAAATTTTTTGTAAGATTGATAATTTTGGGTTTTACTGACTTTAATTAAAAATGCAAAAAAATGAGGCTGATGTTTCTTACCTTAATCGCTATTTCCTCTGTGGTCGAATTAAAGCAATGTAAAGTGGAATACTACTTTTTATGGGGAACGTATATGTACAGGTGGTTTGAACCCCTGTTGGATTGAAACCCAAAAATACTTAAGAGTTTGATGCTATTGACGGATTTGCATAAGGACACTGGTATTTAAAGAAGAATAACTTTGAGAAGCTGTCATTCAAAGGTATGTGATTTATTTTTAAATTTAAATTAAGTTGTTAGAGTTAAAGTTATATCAACTACATAAAGAATCAAGAAATGTACCTGAATCATCCTCGTTTTCATCAACTTCTTCATTTTCTAAGCGAATGCTAGTTTTATTTAAAGTTATTTGTAATAATTGCTCGAGTCCCTGGCACATTAACGTAACTGAGAAAATGTTTCTTTTCTTTGACTGATCCAGCTTAAATTGTAACCGTTTGGAAATCTTCACTAAACATGTTGGAAATTTCCAACATTGGGAAGTTACTAGTCAATTAAATTTTCTTAAGTCTCTAGCTTTCCCAAGTCTCTCTTAAACGTCAATAATAATAATAATACCATAGAATTGCTCTCTGTGCTCTCTGAATCCACTGAATGGTAGCTTTTCTCTCAAAAATCACAATCCACACACCTTTTATATTTTGTTGGTGTTCTATCTCTTTCTTTGCTGTGATACACGTGACAATTTTATTGATGTAATTCAACCCAGAGCTGGAAAAACTCTCAAACAATTCTTGATTAAATGCATAAATAATTGGTTGTGCATAAATTATCCACAAAAAAGAAAACAAATGTCTTTATTTAAATTTATTGTGTTTATACGTGGTCATCGTATGACGATCGAAATTAGACACCTTTATAAAATGCTAGTCATCCTGTTGACTGATTTTATACTATGTTAAATTTGCTACATTAGCTTGTTTAATGAGACGTTCTGGAAGTTGAACTTTTATTATCGAAACGAAAATATTTAATATGTGAACCATCCATATTTTTTACCATTTGAATGAACGAACTTAAACAATTAAAGACTTCATCTTTCGATTTTAACAAATATTCAAATCGAAAACTTGTTGCTTCCCTTTCTCTTCCACACCCATGCCTTTTTCGGACCACACAAATCAGCATGCATCTGTTTGTACCTTTTGTTGATGGACGTTTTTCTGATTGTTTGTGTAATGCACGTGCACGTGTCATTTTACCTAGCTAACAATCTTCGCATAATAATTTATAGCTACTTGATAAATCAACACCACTCACTAATCCATCTGACTCGACGCATCTGAGTCAGCATACCAACAACTGTTGTCATTATTATCTCTTTCACTTTTATTAACAACACACCAAGCTGAATCGCTTCCTTATTATTGTCCTTTTTATCTAATAAACTTTTATTATCGCAACTTTTATTTTTGGGACATTCTTTTGACCAATGAGGAGTGCGTTCCCAAACTCTACATGGATTAAAGAATGGTTCCAAACGTCAAAACTACAAACGTATAAAACAAATACATTTGTTCCAAATTTATAAAACTACGAAGAAAAATTAAATTTATAGTAGTGTGCGTTATTTATTATCGTTTATTATAATTGTCATAGCAACGAAAAAATTCAAATATGACATGGAATTGGTGCATTCCAATACTACGTTTTAGTTAGAGTGTTAAATAACAGGTGCGCTACTTCCCATGTGTTTGGTACTTTTTACTGAAAAAAATTTAAATATTTAAAAAAAACATTACAACATTAAATTGTGTATGTCTATAAATTTTCAGTTTATTTGCTTGAAAATTAAATTCCAAAAAAAAAAATTTTTATATGAATTTCAAATCCAATTCCAATTCCATATCAAAAATTATTTTTCCGTGTTTTATTTCATTTTAAATTTGAATACCACTAAAAAACAAAAAGCTCTATATTTTGATCAGTAAAACTTACATCAATAGATGTATAATATTGTATAACAAACAACTTTAAGCCAAATTATGGGAGATCTTTCAATGGCTAGAGCAACTATCCGACACGAAAAACAGTTTGGTATAATACGAGTAAAACACGTTCAATTGACATATTGATGTCATCCTTACAATTGGCGGAGGACAATTTGAAGCGAATTGATGGTGAAGATGTGTCAACATTTGGTGTTGTTTTTGCTGTAAAGCGATCAAAGAAGGAAATTGATAAATTAAAGTTGAAATTTAGATGTCATTCATGCAATCAACCTGGACTGCGTTCCTAAACTCTACCAGTTTTCAATCGTTCTTAAACTAATATTATTACAACAAACATGTGCGTTTTGGCGTTCATAGTAGACTTGTTGTTCTTCCATCTTTCAACCACAGGTGGTGATTTAGTAGCTTAGAAGTATTAAGACCCCTTGATGTTCAATGTGTTGGATTAACTTCTGATTTTACATAATTAGATTGAATTTTGACGATCCTGTTAGCAACAAACGTTTTAAACTTATTTGGGTTTCCTCTGACTCAAGCCAAGGTTATCATAGAATCTGTCAAAGCAAGTGTTTTGATATTGGGCAGTTGTAACGATTTTTTTGTTTTTTTTTTTAGAATTCCATTCAGAATTGTTAATTTTGCTTTTAATAGTGGTCACCTTGCTACCATCGACCTTACAGTTGGATTTTTAATAAATTATAGCTGCAATGCATCTTTTTTAATAGAAATTTTTAATCGATTTGAAGGAATAGAGTTACGAAGTAAACGGGATAAATGTAAGCTGGTGGCAATATGTGGGTCATAAATTTATCATCGGTTGCCGCACCATTAAACGAACTTCGACACAAAAACGTTCTATTTACTTGGAGTGAATGTCAAGAAGAATCCTTTCAATCATTGAATACAGATGTTTCAGCGATAGATTGGTGCTGTTATTTCTTATCGGTATGATCTCTAACGAACTATACGACAAATGTTACACGAAGGCCATCGAGAGTAGCAAAAATGACTACTCGACGATACTGCTAATTCCCAAACATTGACAAACATATTGAAGAACTTGTAAAAAACTTGCATCCAGTAATCCGAAAAGGTGTTTTTCCAGTTGGCCACTTGCCGAGAAACCTTGAGAAAGGATCTATATAGACTTGGCTGGCCGTTTTTTTAACAAAATGTGGTTAATTTGATTTGATTCATTTTTAAAGTATCCGTATACGGTGGAAATTGGTCAACAACGATCATTTTGGCTTTACAAAAATTTTTTTTCAATAGAAGGGTTGCCTGAAACTTTTATATCTGCCAATGGACCTCAACTTGTATCCCGTGAGTTTGGGGAAATTTGTATAAGCTAAACTCAATCAATCATTTGACAACCGCACTGTTCATTCAGCATCAAACGGACAAGCTAAGCGTTTTGTTAGAACGTTCAAAAATGTCATTTACAAAAATAATTTGGGACAAAAAAAAAATAGTCAATAGGCTTTGCTGAAATTTTTATTAACGTATCGAACAACCCCTGATCCAATATCACTACAATCAGCAGCTGAATTGCTTCCCGTTAGACAACGTCGGAACCTACTATCGGTTTTGCTACCGAACGAGCAACATAAATTCAGTAATAATTAGGAAAGCAAGTTTAAACTCTTAGCAAAAAACTTTTCAAGAGGTGTCAAGTGGGTTGTAGGTCGAATAATCAAAAAGATGGGACGAAAATTGTTTTTGGTCGAGACCGAAATCGGAGTCTGGAGAAAACATCAATACTAGCTTCGTCATAACTGTCTTAATCAAACCCCTTTGTCTCATTTTTCCTAATATAGTAGTTCTGGGTGATTTTAATTTAAGTAACATTCAATGGTCAACTGATTCTGAATCATTGGAACTATTACCGTCAGATAGTCTATCAATAAATGAGTAAGCGGTATTAGATGCGTTATTCAGTTTCAATCTTAAACAAATTCATTTATTTTCTAATAATAATAATACATTTATAGATTTAATTTTTGTTAATAATACAGAATTTCTTACTGTTCAGGAATCTTTGACAAATTTTAAGGATACTGATTTACATCATAATTCATTGGAGTTTCTATTTCATATTACAAATCTTAAAGAAAATGATTTTAAAGCCTGTGATATTGGCGGCCTATCTGATTACCTCCGTTGTTTACCCTGGTATGATTTATTAAGAGATAAGGATATTGATGCAAATGTGGAAAGTTTTAATAATTTACTTTTTGAGGCTTTTGACCGATTCGTTCCAGTCAGGAAAAAACGTAACCATAGCTATCCTGATTGGTTTGATAACGATTTGATCAACTTACGGAACCGAAAGAATAGAGCGTACTATAAATTTAGGAGCATTGTTTATCAATACAAGTAAGTGTAAGGTAGTCTCATTTTTCAGAACACTGAATCCGAGGATATATTTTCCTGTGTAAGGTTATTTACTTCTTTGGTTAGATCTCACCTTGAATATGCAGCAGTGGTTTGGTATCCTCACCATGATGTACATATCCCAAGATTAGAATCTGTACAAAAACGCTTTACCATTTATATTTATAGAAAACTTGGTCACCCCTCAGTTCGCAATGTAATAAATGTGGCAGCAGGTACGTCGTCTACCATCGTATGAAATACGGTGTCATAATATACACATTGATACTCTATTGAAACGTCGAAAAATTCAAACCATATTTGTTGGCGATTCTCTGAATGTCCGTATTAAGTATCCTAATCTTTTATCAGCCTGGAACATTTATGTACCTACAAAGAGTTTACGTCCGTAAGATTTCCTGTTTATTATGTTTCATAAAACTAACTATGGATCTATGGAACCAATAATGTCAATGGCGAGAATCTTTAAAAAATAAAATAAAAATTCTAGCTTGGATCAGCTGAACTTTTATGTATCAGTTGAACTCTCTACTAATCATCGTCGAGTAGTCACCAAAACTACACGCCGAGTCAGAAGAGATCTTGTTTGACTAATAGCCAGTCTCCAAACAATAATGTTCAAAAATCATTTGATCAATTAACGTCAGATGTTGTTAGACAAGAGCCTGTTGTTGAATCAAGTTCGAGTTGTTCATTACCACCATATAACATTAACCAACCACAATCGGGTCAAGTCACTGAAGTTTATACACCATAAAGAACGGTTCTCTAAACAACAAATAATACTAGATTCCAAGCTTTCACTGGCCGTTGATCGTTTTGTCTAGTTACTCTAGTATACTTCCAAGCGATAAACCTAATACTCAAGAAAATTCACTCTAATCGAAGTTTGGTCTCATGTATTGGGGTGGAGACCAATCATTGCTATACTACAATTATTACAACTAATCCCAAGAAATGTTTGGAATTATTTTCACTGCAAATGTTAAGTTCCTAACTCTAGATGCCTTCTTGCATTATGCGGACTGTGAAGTGTCAAATTTTAATGAAGATAAATTTAAATTAGGTAATCAAATTATTTAAATCTCTTTTAAGTTTCTTATTCCAAGTATAGTTGTTCTATTATGCTCAACACCAAATAAAACACAAACAATACATTTTTTATTTTTATTTTCATAATATATTTTTTTGTTTGTTGTCATTTATTTCCATTTTATGTTTTTTTTTTGTTTAAAATTTTTATTTATTTATACATCCATTTCTCTGTTTTAAATTTAAATTTTATTAATTTAAAATTTTAATCAATCGGGTTTTTCATTTGGTTGGCATACATATTATATATATATATATATATATATATATATATATATATATATATATATATATATATATATATATATATATATATTTATATATATATATATATATATATATATATATATATATATATATATATATATATATATATATATATATATATATATATATATATATATATATATATATATATATATATATATATATATATATATATATAGCTTAAGTTGTTTTGTTTTGTAATTGTTACTATCAAAAAATAAATAACAATATTTGTTAATAATACTATTATTTATATTAGAATTTTATAGCAGTTAGTGTTTAAATTTTTTTTCATCCACATTTTTAAAATTTAATTATTTTATTTTAATAAATTAAATTTAAATAAATTTTATTTTCCAGTTTTCTCTCATTTTTTTTATATAAAAAATAAATATAATTACATTATTACAATTACTATTCAATTTTAATATTATTATTTTATTTTAGATAAATTGTTTTTTTTTTTTTAAAATTTTTTATATTTATTTATTTATTTATTTTTTTTTTGGGTTTTATGAATTGAACTACAAATTTATTAAATTTTTATTTTCTTCGCTTTTTTTTACTGTATATATATAAATTTTTTGTTTTTTATTTAAATTAAAAATTAATAAATTTTTGGTTTGGAAAATAAATTTTTTTGTTTAATGTTAAGCTGTTTTATTATATAATTTTTTTTTTATTAAACTTAGAAATAAATTCGTTATCTTTTATTAAAAATAATTATTAAGTTATATAGATTAATAAATAAAAATTTCGGAAATAATATGTTTATGGCACCATTAAATATTATTAGATGAAAATTAAATAAGAAGAAATTGTTAACTAGTTTTTAAAAATAAATTTAATATTTTTATTTTTTTTTTTATTTTTTTACTTACCAAAATATTTTATCTATGTTTATAAATTTGTTTAAATTTGTTTTTTTTAATTGACGCAAAACACATCAACCCCTGTGGTGGGATACGATACGGTCAATAATAAAATGGATCAGAGTTTTGGAGGACGCAAATGAAATAAAAAAAAAATTTTGTAATATTATATTTTGTTTTTAAAGTTTTTCTATTTTTTTTTGTTTTTTATCAGCATAAAAATTAATAAAACTTAAAAATAAATTAAAAATTAAAACATTCATACACATAGGAAATCATTTTATAATATTTTTTTTTTGTTTTTTCTCATTAAATTCATACTTTTCATTTTTAATTTTAATATTTTTTACATTTATCTATTTATATTATCATTTTTTTTTGTTATAGTAAAAAATTAAAACAGAAACAATATATATATTTTAATATAATTAATAAAAATTAGGAATAATTATTAATTAATTTATAATAATAATACTTTCATTTTTTTATAATTTTTTTTTAATTAAAAAAATGAATTTTAATTTAAATGAATTATTTTTTGTTTTACGATTAATTTTATTTACACAGCTCATGGTTTTTTACTTCATTTTATTTTTAAATATACGCTAAAATTGATATAAATAATAATAATAATAATAATAATAATAATAATTTCTATGTATTATTTTTAAAAATGTTTCGTGTTTAAAATTAATGTTTTATGGTTTTTTGTTGTTGTTTGTTAAAATAATTTTAACATATACATTTATTATTTTATTTTGTATTTATTTTTAATTAATTTTACAACATTATGTTTTTTTTTGATTAACATTAATCATTTAGTTCTTGTTATTATTATTATTATTATTTTTGTTTATAATTTAAAATATTTTATTTTTATTTACAATAATTTATTGTGTGTGTTTGTTTTTATTTATTAATTTTTTTATTTAGTTTTTTAAGAAATATAGAGACCGCGTCAAGTTATATAATTTTTTTTTGTTCATTAAATTTATTTTAATTTAATTTATTTTATTTTTAACACTCATTTAATTAATATTTTGGCAACGCAGTTTATTTAAAAATAAAAAAATAAATTTGTTTGTTTTGTTTTTATTAAAATAAAACAGGCGCGAGTGATTTTTGGGACAATTTAATTTGCGAATTAAAAATTTATTTTGGTTGAATTAATTTTTTTTGTATTTATTTATTTTGTATGTTCGGACGGAACTTTTCTATCGAAACGAAAGGGTGTGTATTTAGAGGATATATTATGGTTTGTTATTTAGGCAAAATAATAAAATTAAATTAAAAACTCGCAATTATTTTAATATTTATATATGTTTTTTATGTGTGTATTTAACGGCAGTCTCAAAAGCTCGAATCACCATTTTTTTTTGTTTTTTTTTTTTATTTTTAATTTTAAATGTTTTTATACTTATATTTTTAAAATTTTTTCCTAAAATTTAAAAAAAAGGATAAATCTAAAATACATTAATTAATTTATTATTTATACATATATATGTATAATTATATAAATTTATTATTAATTAAATTAATATTAAGCTAACATTTTATTGTTGTTATTGTATTACTAATATAATCCTTCCGCTTACACGGTATTGTGGCCGTTATTTGCCTCCGTTTTCGTCGTCGAATTTGATTTGTTTTCTTTTTTGTGAAACGTATATTATACGGATCCTCGGCTAATTCGGGATATTTTAGTACATCGTGAATGTATTCACCTTCGTATAGGTTGGCGTAGCCCTGCTTTAGAATTTCATCGATTTCGGTTTGTGACCAGTCCATTGTTGTCGTCAAACCATTACGCAATAATTCTTTTTCGCGATGCCATGCCTTGCGCACTGCCGTCAATTTAGCATGATGCATTAAACGTTGTTTCTCCTTTTCGACCGTTGTACCATATCGTAAATTTATTACAGCATGTGCACCATGTATTTTAACGTCTAAATAATTGTTGCCACTTCCATTTTCTCGTGTTATCTCATGGAATGTTGTATTCACTTGACCTTGGAGACGTTTTAATTGTTGTCGATCTTCACTCGCTCGCCACGAATCTTCTTTGACGAAAAAGAATGCGTCTTGCTGTGAATTGTGCACGACAAAAGTAAATGGCAATAAACTCGATCGATTGAATACCGATGTGTAAACATCGCGGTAAATTGCGTTGGCTGCTGGCACACTTGAAACTATAGATTGTCCTTGTGGTGTTCGCGAAACAATAATACCTTTGCCGAAGGGAGGATCGGATGCGGCACCAATTTTGGTAGGTGTGATTTTCATTACATCCGACTTGAGGGCTGATTTAGGTGGTGATGATAATTCTTGTATATCGGTCATTCGTCGAATACTTAAATGCGATAGGAATCCAGATTCTATAGCCATATTTGGTGATCCTTCAAATGGTCGCCTAAGATTGAGTGATGGTAAAATTTGTCGTATATGACCCCATGGAATTTCTGATTTAAACAGATTTGGATCGAGTTGTGGCATTAAATTTTTAATATTATAACCTATTCGAGCCATCCATTGTGTATGATCGACGGGATGATTCCGATCGTGATCAACATTGATTGGATCGTTGCCATTGAATCGATACAAATGTAGTTTGGTTGGGGTCGAAACTCGTTCGGCAACATGCTCCCAATTCGGTGACATCCATTGTCCAATAAGTGGATCATACACTTTACCATTTGGCATATGAACTAGCGATGTTACTTGATCAAGCAGTCCTCCGCAAAAATCGATCGGTAGATATAAGTATGGATTAGAATCGTACACTATGTGACCATAAGGTGATCGCATAATCTCTCGAATACCTTCACCATATTGATTAAAAATCATTATTGGTGTACCACATTGGTCTGTTGCTATGTAGTATTTGTGACGATACACTTGGGCGTAAATCATGTGACCACGATCATCGTAAATCAGCGACATAAGTTTTCCGTCTCGTGGCGAATAAATTTGGCTTACCTCGTGCGGCCGGTCTTGATTGTTGTAGAAGAATTGCGTAATATTAGCGAAATTATCTTTCCGCGTTGTCAACCGACTCAAATGATCGTAATAGTAGCGTACATCAAAACGGCCACGTTTAGTTGCTCGTACCAATAATCCTTGGGTATTGTAATGGAAACGTTCTTCTCGTGCATTTTGTGCCACTAATCCTCTGACATCGTACTTATATTGACCTTCGCCAAATTTAATGATACGATCCATATTGTTATACTCCATCGGAATTGTATTGCCTCGGTAAGTTAACGATAGCATATTACCGTTGTCATCGTATCTAAACCCCCACGGTTCTTGTGCCTCTACACCGACCAGTTGTCCATCACAATCCCATGTATAATTTTTAACATTTGTATACGTATTGACACCAACATTTCGGGTGTATGTTCGAGTCTGAGAAATTCTACCGTGTACATCGTGATTAAACTCCATTTTGAATACTTCCATTCGATGGATCGTTAAAGACATTTGAGTTTCCAAAAATCGACCATCTTGTATTCGACTGAATACGGCTGTACCATCAAATACTGTAGTTTGGTTAGATTTTGGATGTGTTACTTTAAACTGACCAATTTTTTCGGGACTACCGGTCACTTGACTGTAGCTAAATACTTGTGATGGTAAATTTTGTCCACCAATTCGGCCTTGTATCAAAATAAGTCGAAAATTTGAATCGTACTCATATGAAAATTTAGCATTACTTAAACCAGTCTTTGCACTAAAATCAACTCGCTCTTCGGTTAATAGACCACCGGTATGTTCCAAGTCCCAACGATATTCGAGTTCACGCTCGGTATGTGCGATTGTTGTTAAAGTCCCAAATTGAGTGTTGTATGTGAATTCACTTTTACCATCGCCATGCACAATTTCGGCTAATTCACCCGAAGGATTATATCGGTATACGATTCGAGCTCCATCACCCGGGAAGACAGTTTGTAGTAAGGCGCCGGAATGTGAAAAGTGTTGTAAATATGGTTTAGTACTGCCTGGTGGTGTGTAAGTGAATCGGTTAAATCCAATCGATGGTTGCAACGAGAATGAGTGCTTTGTTCCACTCGGTAGTGTTATATGTCGCATACCACCATCTTCATCGTATGCCAATAAAAATTTCCGTTGACTTGCCAACCCAATTTCCGAAACAAGATTCCAATCGTTATAAACAAATGAAACTGTACCATCTTGTGCGCTTGTAATTTCTGACAGTAAACCATGCCGATCGTATGTATATTTTAGTTCTTCGGGGCCCCAAGCCCATCCATCCATTCGATTAAATCGATCGTACGAAATGTTAAGCGTGAACGCACCATTTGCTGGAATATACGATTGTGGTAAGCCGGATGCATCAAATGTTAAAGTTAGAATTGGTTTTCGATCGCGATCGTAGAATATTTCTTTACTCGTAAATTGGTCGAATTCAATGCCTAACGCCCGTGTATTATTAACCCATATTTCTCTACTTAATGTTTGTTGCGGATTTCGAACATCACCAACTAAATTAAACACTGAATTCATCGAGTTGACTAGCTGGTCGCCCATTGTAATCGATTGCTGTGACCACATTGGTAACATTTCTGCTTCGACTGGTAATGCGGCTTCTAATAGTGGATGACGAGCGACTGCTGCCGATTCTATGAGTACACCATTTGGTGAGTGTATCATCATTGTGTTGTTGTTAAAATATTGGGCAGTGGTTTTTTCTGATCCTTTGTACATAATCAACGATTTTATGCTGCCCGTAATAAACAATTCAGTTATATCTGGCACCTGATTTGAGAATATCGATTCGACTGGTCCATTAACTAGTACGCCCAATCCCATCGATTGACCCAAATTCGAACTTATCGATACAGTTTCACCACTGGGTAAAATAACACCAATCACACGACCAATATCGTTATATCGATAAATGTAGGTTTCACCACCACCCGATCTGCTACTCAATAAACCCGATGCACCGTCATAATCAATCTCAATCTCGGATTTTCCTTTTTCTGTTAATTTTGTCAGGAGACCAACACCGGATATTTTTAATTCCGATTTATGATCCTGGGTATTTTCGATCGAACTAACTATATTACTGTAGTCACGTAAAAATTGAATTTTATTACCGGAACTGTCTGTCACGGTCGATAATTTTCCAAAACTTGTATTTTTCGAATACAAAAACGAGTAACGTGTTTTCGCCGATGTTAAATCTTTGGTAGCAACATGTTGTCCATATCGATTGAATACGTAAATTTCACTTTTTGGTGGGAATGGTATATGAAATTCGCCGTTTTCATCGTGACTTGGTAAATAATGTTGTAATGCCAGGATATGGAGTGAACCTATATATATAGTATGAATAAAAAATAAATTAATTAAAATAAATTTGTGTGCTCGTATGTGTATCCACAAAAAAAAAAAAAAAAAAAAACTAAAGTATGTTGTTACATACCTTGATCAGCAACATTTATAACACCATCCTGTGATACAGCAATTGCTGAGATACTCTGGAATTTTGCATTCGACGATAAAAGTGTTTCCGCATTACTTGTTGTTGTATCATCAGTGGCGCCTGCCACTCCAACACCACCGGTTCCAACTTGTAATACCGGACACAGACATACGCCACCCACAATATTATTATTGTTGCTATTACTGTTATTATTACTTTGTGAATTACTAACACCAGGATTTCCGACATTTCCTGTATTACGAGTTGGATTTACGGTGGTCGCTAATGTTGATGTTAGATTACTATTATTATTGTTACAATCGCATGTCTGGGACCTATAATATATAGATTGAAAAAAAAAAAAAATTGTTTTTAATTTATTTTTATATTTTAATTTAAATTTAAAAGTGTATTTTTAAATTTCAAAAGCTTATAAATACGTGCGAATTAATTTTAATTATATTCCACATTGTTTTGTTTTGGTTTTAAAGGTGTTGTAGGTTAATGCGGTATTTTAAATGGTAACTTAAAATTTTAATTTATTGTAATTCTTTTTTTTAAATTTTTGGTTATTCAAAAAATATATTTTTACAATGAATGAACAATCAATATTATGGCAATAATTGGGTCATATTTAATGAGACCACATACCGATGGTTTATTGAAATATATAGGAATTTAAATTGTTCATCTGATTGTAAATAGCAGTTGCAGCAATGAATCACTTATATTCAAAACCTTTTAATATTTAATTCTAGAGATTATAGATTTTGGTTGAAGGTGCAGTATTGTATTGTAGGCTTTGCCTACATTTGCTAAAGAAAGGAAAAAAATATTTCCCATCAAGGCGTCCAATATAATTCGATATCTAAAAAATTATCATGGTTAAGTTTCATGTTTTCGAGTCGAATTAAATGGCTGGGGTTGGAAAAAGATTTAGATTTAACCCTGAGAGTATTACTGATATTGCAAACCAACATCAAAACAACATGGTAGTCCCCATTTCAGTGAAATCTAGAAATGGAAAGGTAACCGGTGAAGCGGCACTTACTTATGAAGAGTTCAGCCCAATTCTAACATATTTTGATTTTATACCTAAAAATATTCAAAACGAATGGCAGTAGCTAAGCCCCTTTAAATCGAAAAAAGACTAAAAAGGGAACTAATATACTCAAAGAAAGGTATACAGGTTTTTTTACGAAAGTACAAACCTTTAAACGTATAATGTTACATATGTGACAGAGTCTGCAATATGGTATTGGTCATAAAATGGTTAATTTTAAATCTAAATTGTATTAATTTTAAAGTTTTGTGTCAAATAAAGTGTATATAAATTAGATTTTCGGCGATTACATGACGTATTGATCATAAAACGATTGTTTCAATTGATTTGTAATGTTTAAACATTTTTTTAAAATTTAATTTATATTAATTTTAATGTTTTGTGTCAAACAAAGTGTATATAAGTTAAATTTGCGGCGATTACATAATTTATTGGTCATAAAACGGTTAATTCAATTCATTTGTAATGTTTAAACAATTTTTAAAATCCAATTGATATTAATTTTAAAGTTTTGTGTCAAGTAAAGTGTATATAAATTAGATTTTCGGCGATCACATGACGTATTGGTCATAAAACGATTAATTCAATTGATTTGTAATGTTTGAACAATTTTTTAAAGTCTAATTTATATTAATTTTAAAGTTTTGATTCAAGTAAAGTGTATATAAGTTATCAAGTAAAGTGTATATTTTCATACAACTCATACAACTTAAGAAAGAAGAAACATGGTTAAAATTGTGTGCTCTATAATAACGTGTAAAATTATCCCACATTAGAATCATCAGTGGACGAAGGGCAATTGATGTACATTAACAAAACAAAACCTGCAAGGAACGCTTGGTCTGTTTTGGCATTCGTATTAACGATAAGTAGTTTGCTTAAACTAGTTTAAAATAGCAATTTTAAAGCAAGCAATTCGTAAGGTTCGTTTAGTTGTAATATGGATCCGAAAATTGTCGAAATAATTTTTGAAGGCAATCAGAGATGCTTGAAGCAGATTGAGTCCTCTAAAATATGTGTATTCTTCATAAGTAAGTATATGGCGGGTGAAGAAATTATATTCAAAATATTCGAGATCTACCAGTGTTCTTAAAGCCTAAATATTTAATAACATTTTTCGGAGAAAGACTAACTTGCAATATTCCCTTAACTTTACAAAAAAATTATTGTATTGTATTATAAAATTCCCAAGTATTTATATGTTCTTGGAAGTCGAAATGAACCCAAAAAACCAGTAATGTTAAATGGGTTATTTATATATGTTTTTTTAAATTCAAATTAGACGTAATTTAATTTCTATTTTAGATCCATTTTCCTAAGAATTTTACAACGGCAATCCATCAATTATTATGCCATACAACTCTCCTATGTGTATCAGATTAACGTCCAACCCTAATAATTCGACATAATATTTAAAATTAAATTTTTCGGAAAACACACAAAAATTGTGAAAATTGAATTTTCATAAACAAAATGGTTCTATTTTCAATATTGAAAAGTGATACGACAAATAAAATTGTGTACCATATTTTCAAAACAGAAATAACTTTTTTTTTGTGCTTTTACATATAATCGTTCGAAATAAAGTAAAAATTTGAAAAATCAACTCATCCCTTCGAAATAGTTCGGCCATATATATATAGATGCGGATTTATACAAAAAATTACATTGCGGAAATTAAAATTGCAGCTATTTTGCACAAATTCACTAATACATCACACTAAATCTAAAAAAAAAACTGCAAAATATATATTTATTCTACTTTTTAAAGGGGTTTTCAATAGGTGTGTCAATAATTGTTGAAAGAACTATGATTTCAAGATTAATGGAATATTCAGTTACCATTGAAACGAACTAAAAAATGCAATTAATGAAATGGGATGTAACACACATTCCACTGGCAAGCCGACATATTGGACTACGGACGCAGTTAAAACTCCTGATCTACTGGATTTCTTTATATCAAAACAAGTTACATCAAATTTTATTGAAGTAGAGGATAATTCAGATATGGTCTCTGATCATTCTGCAGTGATATTTACCATAAACGACAAGATAATTAGGAAGGAAACAAGACCAACTCTAGTCAATAAAACAACTGACTGGGTTAGCTTCAGATCTGAATTAGAAAGCAATACTAACCTACAAACACGATTAAAAACGGTGGCGGAGCTAGAGGAAAAAAGAAAAGCTGGGAAAAAAATGGCATTAAACGAGAAGCCCATCTGAGATAAGACGATCCTAGACGATCCTAAATAACAAATCACAGCAGCTTAAGTGAGAAATTCAGAAGCTAAATGAAAAATCGTTTTCTTCGTTTCTTGGAAAGTTGACGGCTGATGAAAATACAGACTACTTATTATGGAAGGCAACCAAAAGAATGAAAGCCCCAATCATGCAGATCCCTCTTATTAAGCGAAGTGATGGATTGTGGGCCAGGGATAACAAATCAAAAGCTGAAGTGTTTGCTGATCACCTGGCTGGTATTTTCCAACTGAATGAGACCGAAGCGAATATTATAATCGAAAATGGAAGCAACGACTATGGGGGCAGAATCCCTCTAATAACCCAGAAAGAAGTTAATAGGGAAATAAAATTCAATCTGAAGACCGGAAAGGCTCCTGGATATGATCTTTTAACAGGAGAAATTTATCTAACCCATTTGTTTAATGCTGTTATTAGATTACGGCATGTTCCTTCTGCCTAGAAAGTTGCAGAAGTTATAATGCTACCGAAACGAGATAAACCGCCAAATGAAGCTCAATCATATCGTCCGATATCCCTGCTTCCTATCATCTCAAAGCTAATGGAGAGACTTCTTCTGAGAAGAATGACACCAATAATAGAAAGTAGAAACCTAATACCGCATCACCAATTTGGATTCATATGTAAACATTCAACAATTGATCAGGTTCACAGAATTACAGATAGAAAAGGCGTTAGAAGATAAACAAATTTGTTCTACCTTATTTCTGGACGTGGCAGCAGCTTTCATGATAAGGCATGACATGAGGGATTAATACGTAAACTAAAAATTATGCTTCCGGGACCATATGTTGACCTTCTGGAGTCGAACTTATCTGAAAAACTTTTCAGAGTAAGACAAGAAGATGAGTATTTTGAACTGAGAGAGGTAAGAGCAGGAGTCCCACAAACGGCAGTATTCTGGGCCCTCTCCTATATCTACTTAATACAAGTGATATAGCACAGTCCAATCATGTAAGCATAGCAACGTTTGCTGACGACACCGCTATACTAGCAACAGCGTAAACTATCGAAGAGGCGGTGAATAAACTTCAATGTGCAAGTGAAGAAATTCACCATTGCACCAAGCGATGGAAAATCAAACTAAATGAATTAAAATCTGGGCATGTCAACTTTACGAACAAATTATTGGTTAATCCGCCGCCAATCAGCATAAACGATGTCATGGTGCCATACGAGAACTCCACCAAATACTTGGGTATGACATCGGACGTTAAGCTCAAATGGACAGAGCATGTGAAGAAGAAAAGAAAGGAGCTTGATCTTAAATATAGACAATTGTACTGGCTAATTGGACGAAGGTCACAATTAAGGGTATTAAGGGTATATGGTATTAAGCTTTAGGGCTGTACTAAAAATGCTAACATCAAACCTATACAAAACTTCCAGAATAAGGTACTTCAGAGTATAGTCAATGCACCCTGGTACATTCGTAATAAGGATTTGCATCGAGATTTGGGGATACCGGATGTAAAACACGAAATAAAAAGATTTGCAACGAAGCATGAATCGAGGTTATTGCAACATGTTAGTGCGGAAGCCTCTCGGCTACTGGATAATAAACACTTGGTTAGAAGACTAAAAAGAACCAAACCCTTCGAGCTCGTCAGTATGTGAGCAGCTACCTATTAATGAACAAGCATTAGAGCAACGCTGTATCAACAGTGACCTCATTATAGTTTAGTTTTTAAGAATTCAGTTGTAAATTGATGGTTAGTCTGAAAAAATTGAAATGTATTCATCCTGTCTTTTTGTCGATGCTTTTCTAATTTATGCATCGGTATATAAATTTTTTGTGACCTTTCTTAAAAATTTTAGGAAATTGTTAATGGTTTTAAAAAGTTTGAAAATAACAATCTCTTGAACAACATTACGTTTGTAAATTGGGTTTTGGCAAAATAGATACTATGACCATTAGCTGTATAAATTATATTGTCTGCTTTACTTATTTGGCCGCTAGCACTACGTTGACACTATGCAATGCAATTAATTGAACATTTACTTAGATAAGATCGCAAAAATTATAAGCTCGGAACTGATTCAACACACTTATGTCACTATAACCTAAAATACATAATTCAAAATTCCATTTAAAGTCTAAATGGAAAACCCTCTATTTACGGCAGTAATGTAGAATTAACACAATTTAAATTG
The DNA here is from genome assembly GCA_963556175.1 of Tipula confusa. Lineage (NCBI taxonomy): Eukaryota > Metazoa > Arthropoda > Insecta > Diptera > Tipulidae > Tipula > Tipula confusa. The sequence goes on from OY744475.1 coordinate 208,430,712, forward strand.
TATTTTTATCTATAAGCAATGTGCAGAATATAAGGGTAATATTGTTTTAATTTTCACAAGGAAAATCAAATTTACAACAAGAATTTTACACAAACGGCTATAATACATTCGAAAAGATAACACAATGAATGGCAAAAATGAGGCAGAATCGACGCGTCGCCGATAATAACGAGCGTAACGCACCAACGCATTAACGGTGTTCATCCCTCGATAAGTTATTCGTGCGAGCGACGATAGGTTAAAACGTCAGAAGATTACAAGGCGCGGTTGAGATAATAAGCAAGAAGAAGAATAACAAATTTACACGTGTAAAAATCAATTTCAAATAAAACAAGAAAATTACATTAAACTTAGAAAGTTGTATTGATAAGAAACGATAAAGCAGTGACCACTACAAAAGTATATCAACGAAAAAAATATTAATCACCCAAATCTAACCATTATGACGTGTCAAATTAAGTTTTTTAGACGCATTTACAAAATTTAGATTTGATGGTGTACTAGAAGATCGAGTTACAAGGGCCCGAAATGCAATATTAATGATTTTTTACGGCATAACCAAGAACTTTAAGTATTCAATCTAGCTCTGGGACAACACAGACACTGAGAAATCTTAAAAGAGTAAAGGGTTTTGAAATAACTTTAGGCTCATTTCAAAATATAGCAACAAAAAGTTAAAAATGTATCGATGCAAAGTGAGTCATTTTATTAAGCTTAAACCACGTCGTTAAGTTGATTTTCCATACACAATGAGTGGTTTAAATAAAAACATTTTCCAACTAAAAATAAAATTTATCGTTGGTGTATTTTGAATTGTTTATTGCTTTTAGGGAATTGGAAAATACAATTCGAACAACAAACAAACCCAAAGAAATCGAACCCACATATATACAAATAAAAAAAAAATGTCTAATAAATTTAATAATAGCATTAAAATAGGAAAAACATTATTTTGTAGGTTGTTTGTTGTTGGAAAATTAGAACAAATTTTCAATTAGTACCAAATCAATTCACTTCAATATATATACATTTTATCCTCGGTTCATTTTCCCTGTCTCTCTTCCGTTCGAAGGATGTATGTGTGTGTATACATTAAATTTTCATTTTTTTTTTGGTTACAGAATTCATTTACCCTTGAGAATATGGAACAACCAAACAGAATTTATATGGTATATAGAAAAGTAAAAAGGAAAATGTTTAAACAAAACAAAAATTGTCCGTTTGTATTTAGGAAAATGTGAAAATATATTTAGCTAAGTGATTTTAAATTTAATTAAAATTTTATTTATTTATTTACTCACATTAAATTATCTTGTTTGCCGGCAAATTGTCTCATATTGCCCGATGAATCAACAACTCGTATCGAATTTATGCGTCGTGAATCACTGTCTGCTATAAATAGTTCACCACTTGGTGCAAATGCTATTGCCAATACGGTACCGAGGACATCGTCTGATGTTTTATTTTTTTCAGCCGCCTGAGCATTATTTATGTTACAATGTAGCGGACTTCCGGCGACTACTTTAATTTTCATATCGGATGTTAGCTTTAGTACGAGCCGATCGTCGATAAAATGTAACGAACCATCGAGCGGTGATAGAGCTAAACCAGTTGGCCATTGTAATTGAATTAAATTTGCGGATAATGCGCCTTTACATGGTGCCGGACTCCAATGATTATGGTGACCGTGATGTCCAATTAGTGTATGTATGATACCTTTTGGATCGACCGCCCGTATATTTGTACCATCAGCGATGTACATTGTTTTATCGGCTGCAATTGCTAAACCTTTTGGATGCGACAATCTAGCGTTCATCGCTGATCCACCATCACCACAATTTTCTTCATCGCCTGGAATACAACGTTGTCCACTACCGGCCACCGGTTCACTATTTAACGATGGATCACGTACTTTATCGATCGCCATTACGCGTAAAACTTGATGTTTTTCAGGATCAGAAATGTATAAGTGTCCATCGGCAGGTGAAACCGCTAAATAATATTGATACGATACTTGAGTCGTACTAAGCTCTAATACGGTTAATACTTTTCCATCTGGTGTAATGCGACGAACCATATTAAAATCACCAACATATAAACTACCGTCGGGTCCCGATGCCAATGCCACAGGCGTTAATAATTGTGCATCTTTAGCGATACCATTACAAAAATCTTTACATTGTAATGGTCGTTGCAATCCAGTACCCATTACAACTTGTACCGTTCGTGGATATTCCTTAAAGTGTAGCGTAGATCCGTCACCTTTTTGTAGTATACCCTCATGGAAATTATAGTGATGATGAATATCAAGTCCCCAACCTCCAACATCCGATATATCAACATCGAATCCTTGTAATTTTGCAGTTTGTGTTTCCCAAACTGGTTCGTTACACGTCGAGTGTTGGTAACCAATTGAAATTCGTGCGACCACGACGCCATATACCTTTTGTTTGTACACATTACGTTTGTTCCATGCAAATGTGTGCATTAAATTAGGATCCGCTTCGTACGTTTTAACATGTAACGATCCTTCAATTTCAACGCCAACATGGACATGAGTTAAAGTCGGTGGTATAACGTCGTGCGTTAATCTCATGCGTACAATACTTAAATAGCCTGATGCCTGCGATGATTGATAGGTTAAATGTAGCCCAGATCCGGGAATTCGAATTGATTCTTGAATTATCTGAAAATTGGAAAAACAATTTTTTTAAATTAATTATAATGTCTAAATAAATAAATTTAAATAAAAATTAAATAGTTCTTGTACATAATAAAAATTAATGAAGGCACTCCGATTGGGTGGGGAACTTTTATTGGTATATATAAAGTCAAGGGATAATTCAGACGAAAATTGTTATTGGTGGTGTTTGGATTTTCATGATAATTATTAAAAACGGATAAGTAAAATTTTTAATAATTCTGAATTATTAATTAATATATAGTTTATAAAATGTTTAATTTTACTTTATCCCTATACCGTTTATATATTATGGCAACTGGGAATATTTTTTATATACAACATAAGAGTTCGGTTGTATGATCATAATTGTTTTTTAAAGTTACTCTACATTATGTATAGTATTCTGTTTCTGGTTGGGTGGTGGTGTGTGTGGTTGATATTTGTGCTATTAAAAATGCTTCGTTTGTTTATAAATTTTAATTTATTGAAAAAAAGCCAAATAAAATTTGAATTTGTTCCAAAATTTTTGTATTTAGGTTAGAGGTCAAGTTAACATAATTAAAACTTTAAAATAAAATGTTAATTTTTATTGGAATACAATTGGATTGTAAAGCAAGTGGAATTGTTTTTAATTACAGTGTTTTTTATAGTATCGACGGACTTATCGACCGGCATCTTTCCGGCATCATTCGCGATGTTGCCTTCATATTTACCACTGTAATTTCCTCATCAATCTTGTTCCATTGATTGTAACAATAAATTTGTACTCATATTGCAATAATATCAACCATTTAATGTTAAAGCATCTGCATCAAACATTTCAAAAAAATACGATTTGAATAAAAATGGTTTAAATTCACGATAAACATTGGGAAAATACAGGGTATTTACCTTTGATGTCTTAAATACTTAATTGCAGATAACTTCACTTCGATTGTTTGACAATTAGATTTTTTTCGTTAATTTTATTTTTAACATGCGGATTTTTTTTTTATTTATTTAAATATTTATTACGGTTTTTATAGTTTCAAAATATTTATATGTATATATTTTAAAATATTTTAAAGGTGAATTAAGTTGGTCACTGATTATTAAACCACGTGTATGTATGTTATTTTAAATTTTTAATTTCTATAGTTGTGTAATTTGTAAATTTGTGTTGTGCTTTTAAATAAACTAAAGTTATTTTTGTGTGACATTGACTGATATATTGTGTAATATAAAATAGAAATTATACATATTGGACTCTGTCGCATTTCCCAGAGAACCAGGTACCAGTAAATCATCTTTAATTGTACGTTTTTTTTGAAAAATTGAAGTAAGTATTACATTTTACTTGCACGGAATATTTCATGATAAATGATTATGGCGTATAAATGGCTGCCTTCTAGACATATTATAGTTATCCATGTTAACGGTTGACTAGATATTTTTAAATGCTAAAACATTGAAATGTTTTAATTGTACAACTAAGAATTTAGAAACGTAATTGGTAGATTTTACAGGTATAATAATTTCAGAAGCGATTATATCATTTTGCTGCATTTTTAATAATTTAAAGGCTCAAACATAATGTATCTGTTCCCCTTCCGGCCGTTTCTTATCCGTCCGTTCTATCCGTTTTGTAAAAAACAATGTATCAGCTCCGTTTAATATTAATATCTGATAGTTTTTTTATGATAAACGGACTTTTTATGATAAAAAACAATTTTGGTTTTCTGTCAAACAAAATAAATTGAGGTTATGTGTTCCATAAAAATTTAAATTCATGTCTAGTGTCCACTCTGTTCTTGTCCCCTACGTTTATTATGCTCACCACATCGCTTTTTATACGATTTGACAGTTTTAATTGAACGGAACGGATACGTTCTGTTTGAGCCTTAATCGAAAAGTTGTAACTCAGACTCAGTATACACGACAAAAGACAAAATTCTGAACTTTCATAGAAAGTATCCAATTTGATACAAATATAAGCAAATGTGCTTTAAAAAGTAAAAGATGAACTTTAAAAGACTATTTTATGGCTCTCAAAACGATACCAAAAAGACTATCAATACTAGTGAAAAGAGTACTTCTGGTCAGCTTTGATTGTAAGCGATGAGGATGACAAAGTCTTAGAAGCAATGAATGAGCCTAGGTGAGGCCTACTTAATTATTACCGAGCGTCCTTATTGTTAAAGTCTCGAAATATCACCCGATTATCATTATTTTTCACTCAATTTGTATTTATATTACTAGGGAGGGGTGCTTTGTATTTCATGTCACTCAATAGTATAAATTTTTATATTACTGTATCGATATAACTACTCATAATATTGGAAGTGAAATACAATTATAACTTTGTGCAACGCATTCCAGTAAAAATCCATATACAGTATGATAAGCACAGCAGTGTGCCAGCAATATTTGGTTGTATTTTATAGAAAACAACACAGAAATAAATCCAGACGTTATGTCTGAGATCGAAAAGGCCTGAGAAAATCTCCAAAATCTTTAAAGCTTCGAATTCGTTTATTAAGGCCCGTTGCAAAATTTAGCTAAGCTAAGCTAACTGATGTAAAATTTGTTATTGTTAACCTATATCACGTATTTAAATAGATCGTTGCATACTAGATGAGCTAAGCTATGCGAGATTTTGTTTCAAGCGATGAAAACAATAACTTAGTTCGAGTTGTATTTCCTACTAATGTCAGCGATATCGCTCACACGTGCATTGACATTTTTTTATATTACATCAAAACCTTCTATGTTAAAATAAAATCTAATTTTGTTTTTAATATTGAATGTGCGTCAATTACAGCTCAGGACTAAAATATCCTGATTTTATAAAATTATTTTGCAGCTGGATACAATTTTCACGACAACAAAATTAAGAAAATGATAAGGTATGAGCGGTATTGCCAAACTTTTTATGACTTTTTATGTATTCTATCGTTCAGACTACACAAATCGCACACCACATGCAAAAAAACGATAAGTACCACTTATTGTCAGATGAAAACTATTGATTTATCCAACCAGATTTGTTTTACAAGTCCTCCTGTACATGAGTAATTTAAAGTTCCAAAGCCTACTACTGTAAAACATTGTTTTTGACTTATCGTTTTATTGTATGCAGAGTGCGATATACATATAGTAAAAAAATTTTGGTTATATAAAAAATCAAATGGATACATATTTTTGAAACGCGTTGCGTGTCAAAGTTAAATATTGAAAAATAGTTAGTTAAATCGTAAATGGTTTGCACGTGTTCCACAACTAAACTATAAAAATAAAATCTATCACTATCATGAATAACTTAGAAATTCATTCGTTTATATATACACGCGGTAGCATAACTATATAATCGCCAAATTTTTTTTATTAAATTCCAAAAATTTTTTTTGGGTTGATCGAATCAATTGACTGATGGATTGGAGTGTTCTACGTAATGAAGCAAGATTCTTTGAGATAACCGGTCTAGTCATCATTCCCTTTTTTTATGTATGACTAAATTGCTGATGTCGGGAGCTTTTGATGCTAACCTTTACGGAGAATATTTAACGTTCTCTTACCATGCCATAACTTGTAATGGGTGATCCATCTTGCGTTTGCAAATTCAACTATCGGTTATTTCGAGTTTGGCCATACTTATGTCATTCTTCTTATAACAGAAAATAAGTTCAATGTTAGATAAACAAAATTGAGAAATAATGAAAGCTTACTTTCAGAGTAGTGAGTAGAAATGAAATGCCGACAAGGCAATTTGTGGACTAATTTGTGAAGTGAAACCATGAAACTGGATTGTTATTAGATAAACCACCACATACACGTGCATTTAAAGTCGCATCTGCGATTTAACTCCGTTGGATTTTTTCTTGTGGAGAGCCTTTAAGGATAAATGTTACGGTAACTATCCGGAGACTATCCAAAACTTGAAAGATCAAATCGATCCATTGATCCAGTGATGAGATCCATTGATTAGATAGGAGCCCATACAACCGAAAATGTTCTGAAAAATTTGATTTATAGAATGGGGTACTGTAATACCCCACACTGTGGAAGTCATTTGAATGAAATTGGTTTCCATATTTAACGGGAATGTGTTTTGAAAAATATTCATTCGTCTTTGAATTTAGAGCCAAATTAAATTGCAAACTTTAAATGGGTCACTCTTTATAATAGGGAGACCACATGTGGTGCTTATTAAAGTTGTGAAGAGACAATTGAGTATAGGTATAGCGAAATAAAGACTTTCGGGTTGCTAATATTTTTCATAAAGTTCGTTTGAATGATTGAATGAAAAACTTGGAGTAAACATGACACCATGTTATTCGTGACACATTTTCATCATTAGTTGAATAATTTTGGATTGCATATGAGGATGAGCGAATAAATGACATAATTTTAAATTTTTTTGTTTAAAAAAATAAAAGATTATTTTTACATCAATAGCTATGTAATAGCATCGATGTCCCTCTGTAGATAATTTCGCAAAAAAAAAAAAAAAATTCTTGCGAAGCCAAAGGAGTTTAATTTTTCTAGAACTATAACGTGGTTCATTGAGCCAAGCATCAACTGAGCTTTAATCACTTCCAAAGCCTGTTTTTGAAAGTTAAATTAAATTCAATACTATAAGGATGAGGCCAAATACATGTGATGAATAATTTAGGGATTACTGACAGTATGAATTTGTCCCTATAATTAGAGGTAATTTCTGTTACCGGATTTGAAGAAAGGAATATGAGGGTAGTTCCAGACATTTGGAAAAATACCCGACAAAAGTGATTTATTAAATAATATTGACACAGAAATTTCTGGCGCATAGCCAAGTTTGTTTAGGAAGCTAAAAGGAACAACATCTGATCTACCTTTCAACTGCCGGATTGATACAAGGTAAAAATATGTTGGTATTTAAACTGTTATATGCTGTATCCGCAAATATTCGCTGATCAACATTATCTATAGTCTATAAAGTATTTCAAAGTTCAAACATGATTTCGGATTTAATCTCAAATCGCTTCAAACCTTGTTAATAAAGATCCAATAAGCTATTTTATGCATGCAATCATTAGATAAAAAGGAAAAGACCAATTTAACAGAAGAATTGTTGAATTATTTTCATTTCCAATTAAGCTTTTATTAAACCACGGAAATATATTGAATCTGTCTATTCCATTCAACAAATTTAAATGAAAATTCATAAATTTGTGAATTCAAAAAATTTTAATTTTACCGGTTCAAATCTTCCAATGTTTTAGCGTTTTGCTAAAATTCAAAGAGGGCTCACGAGATGAAGTTAAAATTTTTATTTTATATCAGTGTACATGAAATGGTTTTTCTTTAGTTATGCGATTTTATATAATTTGTCTGTGTCTATACATTAAACAAACAAACATAAATAAATTGGTTAATAAAATAAAATGGATTTTCATTTAATTTAATTTTTAATTAAAATTTCAGTTTTTAAATCTTTTCATCTCATTACAAAAAAAAAAAAAAAAAAAAAATGAAAATATAAAAATTCTAGGGAAGCTTAACAAAACAAAATCTATTAGCTCTATAAATACAAGTTATGTACTTGAGAGGAAGAGCAAAAAAAAATGAAAATTAAAGGAAATTGGAAGAAATACAAAACAAAAAAAAAAAAAAATAAAAAAATTATTTCGATAAATTAATTTCAATGTTGCTGTGTTTGGTTGTTAGTTTAATTGTTATCAATAAAATATGTACTTTGTTATCAGTATAGTAGTTTTTTTTTAAAGCTCCATTGTATGGAGTTTTATTTTTATTTTTTAAATTTAATATATTTTTAATTCAATAAAATTTTTTATTTTTATTTTCTTATAATAATAATAATATATAGTTATATAACTATTCTCTTAAGAAATGATATAAATAAATAAAACTACTATACGTTATATTATAGCAATAAGATACGGTACATGAAGTAATTACGTTTGTATGATAGTTTGACAAAAACAATTTCCCGTCTGTACATGTATGAACCAAACTTAAATCAATAAAGTATATCAACTTTAACATATGGACGGAAGGGGAAGACTTACCATATATATTATATATATCTAAGAAAATTTAATATAATAAACTTAAAAGCTTGAAATAATAGAATTTGATATTTTGTATCGTGTAACGTTTCTACATCCATATACGAGTGTATATATATATATATATATATATATATATATATATATATATATATATATATATATATATATATATATATATATATATATATATATAAGTACATAGAAGAAATAATAATAAACAAAATTAAAAAAAAGCTCTTGAATTCATAAATCTACTAAAAATAAGCTGAGAAAACTAACAAAACTTGTGTGCTGTCTTTGTTTAGGTATACAAATACACAAACACATATCTCGTGTAACATAAACAATGAAAATAACTTTTTTTTACTTTTCGTTTCTTGTGCAAACCAACTCCATATAACATTTGCAAGATGAGCATCACAAAAAGCTTGCAAACCAATAGAAGCAAAAAGTTTAACAATAAGACAAACACCACAAGAGTAAAGTAAAAATGTCGTATGAAAAAATAGTCAAGTCAAACCAGGTAAAAAATTAAATAGGAATTATTTGTAATTTTCTTTAATGTATTTTAAAATCTTTTGTTGCGAGAAACTACAAAAAAAATAAAAAATAAAAAACTAAACAATTTAACACTTAAATCAAACAATGGTTTGAGAAGTCGAATATACGAATATAAGTTTATTCAAGTATACATATAGAAGAAAATTGAAAAATAAATAAAATTAAAAATTCCAACTTACTTGTGTCTCAGCAAATATAACGCGTCGTCCGGGCATTGCACCAACACCATTTGGCATCCATGTACTTATTAGCTGGGGTTTTAATAATTCATGATCGTGATCGGAACAAATTGCTTTCGGTTGTATTTCATCGTCGGAGAAATGATATTTTATTGTGTTTAAAAAGCTATAGGCTAAATTTGGTGCGGTTACCCTATAAAAATGTTTAATAAAATAAATGTTAACAATATTGTTTGTTGATACGGAGTGACGTGAGTGATACATTATATAAATTTAATTGTAAATTACAAAACTCCGACAGTTTTCACTCACTTCTTAATAAAACCAATAAATTTTCAAGAAATAAAAATATAAATATATATATTATTCGAAAAAAAAACTAAAGATTTTATTAATATTTTTATAATAAATTTCACTACTAGTTTCGATTTTAAAAAAATCATCGACAGGTGATTATTTGCAATTGATTATACCATTGCAAATAATCACCTGTCGATGATTTTTTTAAAATCGAAACTAGTAGTGAAATTTATTATAAAAATATTAATAAAATCTTTAGTTTTTTTTTCGAATAATATATATATTTATATTTTTATTTCTTGAAAATTTATTGGTTTTATTAAGAAGTGAGTGAAAACTGTCGGAGTTTTGTAATTTACAATTAAATTTTTATAAAATAAATGTTATTTAATATTTTTAAAATTTTTACGGTGCAATTTTTTTAATCTTACTTCATTTTTGGTAATGAATGCTCCTCATCGTCACTTAATTGCATTTGTACTGGCGGTAAAACAACAATCTAGAAATTTTAGAAAAGAAAATTAAAAAATTAATGAGAAAATTTTAAAAAAGCTATATTATATTTAATAAAAAAAATTGAATCTTGATGTAAATTAATTAAATTAATGAATTAAATTAAATTTTACTGTAAATTATTAACTTGCTATCGTTAGCTTTTTTAAAGAGATGTTTTTTCGTACTGGAACTCAATCGTTGAACTCTAAAGCGTCTGTTCATATCAGAAAAGATTAGAGACTTGTGATAGGCAGATTTGCTTTATCTGTAGCTAAAGAATATAACTTTTTATTGCCTGTTCAATACGATTTCAATTTTAGATACATGAATTGGCAATGTTTGCCAGAAACCACTTATCAGTTTCCAAACAAATTTCTTAGAACAGAGTTAATGACTTCTGCTTGTTTTGACTTTATTCTTGTGCCATAGGGGTGTGTACATTTTAAAAGTGCTTTAATATGACTGTGATAAGTTGTTGTATTCTCAAGAAGTGTTGCGGCAATGCAACCGGATTTTTCTTTGTGTCCTCTTAAGACATTTGATATAGTGTTGTAAAGGAAGGTTTTACCGCTATACCATTGGGGTATATTCAACGGAAAATAAGCGATTTTCTTGACATACCCGTAACTACAGTTACATCACTATTTAAAATTAATAAAAATAATTTCAATTTTAAGCCTAATTTTAATTTAAACTTAAACTAATGATCAATGTGACTTAAATTCACATTTATTTAAATAGTTTGAAATATTATATGTTGCTTAAATGGTATCACTATTTAAGTTACACGAATTAAGCTTAAAAAATATTACAATTTATCCAGGAAAAAACTATGAGTATTGCATGGTTCTTAATAATGTCAAACTACTAGATTATACCGGGTTTCCACATTGAAACGTTTACTGTCAGTATTTTTTTACTGTGAAACCAGAAGGTGAGAAAATACTAAATTACTTTAGAGTGACAAAGACAATCGTTTTTGTTTTTTTTTGTAACAAAAACAAACTAGAAAATAAAATAAAAACGGTTGCTTCTGTCACTCTAAAGTAATTTAATATTTTTTTCTTCTTCTGGTTTCACAGTAAAAAAATACTGACAATAAATGTTTCATTGTTTGTAGACGACTTTACGCTTCGAAAATAAATTCGCTTGTTTATAGATTAAATTGTAATGAGCAATTAATAGTAGTAGAAATAATGTGGCTTAAACCGTTTCTTGCTTGGCCTGAAAGTGAACTAATGTAGTTTAGCTGACTTAAGCTCAAATTAGTCGAACAGCAAACCAATTAAAGATTAATATTGTACATATCGGCTAACAGCTTTTGTTTAGTATATTATTATGAAATATTTTTATATCAAGTTATAACCTAGCTTAAATTATATAATCTTTAGCTTAGCAATATGATAAGATAAAGCGATCTTTTTTTATTGCAGTAAAAAAATATATGTGTGACTTAAAGTTTTAAGTATAAAATATTGCTTAAGTCAATTTAATATGACAAAGTTTAATTTAAATCGTAGGCCATCGTAGATTTTTTGGATTTTGACAATTTTTGATTTTTGGCATTATTTTCTTAGTTTTGTTAGCCTATAACCATAATGGATTTTCGGGATTTTCGCAATTTTGGTTTGTGGCATTATTTTCACGGTTTTGATAGGCATCATGGATATTTGGGATTTTGACATTTTTAAGTTCATTTGCTACAATGTTCGTCTTACATGCCGCTTGCCTGACCGAATCCGAACTGATTTAAATTGATAACTTGATGTTTAAAATAGAATTGTTTTAGCTGAATTAGTATAACTTTCTCAAATATTTTTGAGAAACAGGACATAATACTGATTGGTCTATAATTGGAGGCCTGTTTGGCCAACCTAGTTTAAAAATTGGATGGGCTTTAGAAATTTTTAAATCTTCAGTGAATTGTTTTAATGAAATTGATTCGTCTATTAGCTTTTTTGTAATCGGAACTAGATATTGTTTGTATTTGAAAATAAACGACGTTTTGATATCATCAAAACCACACACAGTCGATTTATTCAAATTTTTCAAAAGGTTCTCTATTTGCTTCGTACTATTTGGAATAGTTTCTAATACATCATCAAAGTTATAATTCAAAAAAGGTTTAAATGTCTGGTTCTGACCCGTTTGTTGTTGTAGTTTAGAATGACACTTTCCTGATACATGAACAAAATGCACGCTAAAGGCATTTGTTATTATCTTTGGATTAATACATTTATCATCTACTTTTAATATTAAATTATGCATACTTGGTTGGTTTTATCCCGATTAAAAATTAACTCATTAAACAGGTTCCAACTTTTTCTTGGACTGTTGCCTGTTTTTCCTGAGATCATCTTGATAATACTTTCTTTTAAGATTTTTAGTTAAAGCAACACACGTATTCCTTAACTGATTAAACTTTGAAAAGTAGAAACTGTTATGAGAATATTCTTTATGCCAACTTTAAAATTTTTCACGAGCTTTAATCAAGTAATTTTGTAGAAACCCAATTCTGCTAGCGTTTAATTGTTCAAGGCACTTTAGCACTGTTTACCAAAATACTCTGGAGACAAGCAATTAATTCTTTAAAAGTAGTAGCTTGATTGAAATTATATTAGGAAATTCTCAGTGCTAGCTGATCATAATCCAGAACTTTATAAGATTTTCTTTCATATTTTAAATGTTTTATATTAATATCGATTCCCAAAAATAATATTTTATGGTCTGAAAGTAAAAATCCAAGGTTGAAAATTTGTAGTGAAGATTGATACAATCTGTTAAAATAAAATCTAGAGTTGTACGAACTGTATTGGATATCCTAGTAGCATAAAAAGGAGAGGGCTATTTCAAACATAATAACCATTAGTCATTGCTAATGTTATTAACCTTATGCCACATTATATTTAAAGTATAAATTAAAGGTCATATAATTTGAAATAGTTTAGCTTAATTTAAACCAAATATCACTTAACCTAGTTTTAGAAATAAAATGGGACTTAATTCAATTAATATGATTCAAGGTTAGTTGACTTTAGAAAAAGTCTGGTTCACACTAACATCGAATTTTCCAGCTTAAATTAAAAAAAAATAGTTTCTAATTTGAAAAAAAAAATCGGATTTAAATGTATTAAACGTGATTTGACTTAATTTAATTTGACTTAGAGTTTAAAAAACATAATTTTTCCAAGTAATGCTTTAATTAAGTGACAATATTTTAGTTTCTAAATGCTCAATTCTATTTGAAATAAATCCAGTAGTTTAAGTTTCCATTACGTTAAAAATACTAACATCTGATATAAAGTGAAAGTTTATTTATTTTGGTGCCCAATATATACATATTGGTGACCCATTAACAATCGTGTTAAAAGTTATATCAAATATGTAAATTCTAAGTTTAAAAGTAAATAGAAATAGAATTACCTGATTCCATGGCACAAATACAGTCCTTGTTAGTGGTTTAAATGGTGATCTCTGGAATTGTAAGGTCACTGCACCTCCTCCATTAACAAGAACATCAAACCTGAAAAAATACAATATTAAAATTTGTTTTGTTTAGTATATATTATATTATATTATATATATATATATATATATATATATATATATATATATATATATATATATTTATATATATATATATATATATATATATATATATATATATATATATATATATATCTGAATTTTAAATGCAAAATAAATATCGAGTACATTAAAAATAAAATTTCAGTATATATTTTAATTCCATTTATAGAAAACAAATAAATAACCAAATTTAAAAAAAACAATATGTATAATTTTATTACAAGCCAAAATACAAAAGTAAAAACATAAAAATTACAATAAAAAATTAATTAAATTAATAAAAATTATGTATCGGTAGGATAAAAATTAAATTAAAAATTAAAATTCAACTTGATGTGCTCTTTTATTTAATTTCAACTAATTAATTGGAATTACGTTTGAATGCACATTTTTCGTAATTAATTAATAAAAATAAAAAAACAAAAAATTACTTTCAATAGATAAATGTAAATTATAATTAATAATTATATTAAAAAATATGTATATAGTTTGTCATGATCGTTATAAATTTTAATTATTCATTAACAAAATAAATCGAAGTATTAGTGATTACTGAACTTTTAAGTATTAATTAATTATTAAGTTACCATATTGATTAAAAAAAAAAATTATAATTTTCACCAAATTATCATATTTTGTAATTTTTTATTTTATTTATTTATATACGTTCAAATCATGTAGGATGAAATTCAACTAAATGGATTAATTAATTAAAAAAATTAATTCTACGAATTTTGTATAGATTTGTGCAGATGCTTTTTCGTAATACTCTTGAGTAAATAATAATTTTTAATCATTTTCCGTCACTAATGAAATTTTGTTTTTGCTCGGGGAAATTATATACAAACGACATTGTATTGTTTGTCGTCTATGATAAATATTTATTTTTAACAATTTGGATATATGCTTCCATGAAATCATATTTATTTGGGCAAAGTTATTCGATTGGGATTTGTTTAGGACATGTGCAAGAATATATGTTACAAGTCAAATATACCTTTAAGTTTTAGCACGTTTTTCAATATATAGTATTATAGGATCTGGTCTAGACAGATAAAGGATATATATATATATATATATATATATATATATATTTATATATATATATATATATATATATATATATATATATATATATATATATATATATATAGCATGTTAGAAATAATTTTGGGAAAACAAATGAAGCAAAAGTCATAACATCTAATTAGGCCTGTAACCACAACTGTGTTTCTTAGACACAGTGGGCCTATAAAAGCCATTATTTAAAAAACCCTAATTGGATGTGAACAATAAAAGTCAGGTTTTCAAAGCTAAAATTATAGCAGTGGAAATAGGCACGTGAACAAATTTTAAAAGCACACCAGTGATGTCGAGATGTCCGACTAAGAGTAGATAAATGAGTTTACTACAGTAACTATACTGAATCTTTAAATTCAGTAAAATGCTGGCTTTTAATTTACATCAATGTATGACAACGCCATAATATATGAGAACATTAGTGCCTTTTTATAAACGTCCATAAAGGATTTTTAATTTAACGATTCACGATTGCCTGAGTGTTTAATCAAGCTGCTACGGGCGATAAAGGTTATCCCACATACAGGCAAAGGGCTTCTCAAGATGGTGGGCAAACTAACATACTTAAAATACGTGGACAATTAGTGACAGTAGTCAACGGATGGGTGCTTCGGTGCTCATATAAATGTTAAATAATGTCACTCTGTGCAGGCAAGCAAATATATATGCAAGTATATAAATAAAGCTTCGAATCAAGCTACATTCTGCATCCAAAATGACAGAGATGAAATATAGAAGTAAGTGAATGATAGTTATATAAGCACGCAGAAGGTAGTCTGGCAAATATTTAAGTTGCTCATCCATGGCAGTGCATTTGGAAATGTGCAACGTGTGTGAGGACAACATAATCCAATTTGTACAAAAGTTTTGATGATTTTGCCAAAACTTTATTATATCACGCGGTTCCACATAGAACAAGCATGTATTTTCCAGAAGAAAGCGTGGTACAAACGTTGAAGGAAATCCAGGTATTAAAAAGGATTCGACTCTCGGTAGGGTCTATAATATCCACACAAATCAAACCGAGTGTTTTTTTTGAGAGGGTGAATGGTACAGTTTACCCAACTTTTCAGGCAGCTTGCCGAGAACTTTGCCTTCTACAAAATGATGATCGCACTAGGGAGATTTACTGCCGCCGTTACAACAACCGAGGTAAAATATTTTTCATGGACGCTCCTGGTGGAACGGGAAAGACATTTCTTATTAACATGCTACTGGCTAAGGTTAGATCTGTAGGTAGTAAAACCCTAGCTGTCGCTTTATCAAGTATTGTTACCATACACTCATCAGCGGCGGTAGAATAGAACATTCTTCGTTTAAACGACTTCTTAACGTTTCTTTTCATCAAAAATCCGTCTGCTACATCAGAAAAGATGGTCCGCTCGGGTATATATTACAAGAAACTACATTTATAGTGTGAGATGAGTGCACGATGAGTCATCGATCGTGCATTGAAGCAAGCGATCGGACTTTAAAAGATGTTAAATCGATTTCTGCCAGACTCTACCAGTTATCTCAAAAACAACTCGGGCGAATATTAAAAAAGCACATCATCGCACATTCAGAATTTCGTAGAGAAATTGAGTTTGAAGACAACATGAGAGCACAATTTGGTGGAGATATTGCCGAATTCTCCCGGCAACTACTTCTAATCGGAGATGGAAAATTCAGAAATATAAATTCTATCAATAGTTAAAACCGTAATAGAGTTGATTTCGGCAGTTTATCCGAGGTTGGAAAATATTTTGCAGAAATCATGTAATTGGCTATGCAAAAGAGCAATCGTTTGCCACGAAGCTCAACTGCGGAGGAAATAAACCATTCAATTTTAGAAAAATTTGATGGAGAGACTCGAGAATACAGATCCATCAATACTATAATTAATACGGAAGATGTAGTGAATTACCCGCAAGAATTCTTAAACAGTCTTAATCTCACAGGATTTTCACCTCATAATATTAAATTGAAACTTGGTACTTATATTGCTGCGTGACTTAATTCCACGCAACATCTGTAATAGCACCAGATTGCAGATAAAAGCGTTGTTGAAGTCAACAAATAAATAAAAAATAAAAAAATAATCCTGATTCTGTTCTTTAGATCATTTCAATATCGATGTTACTTTTGCCGTTGATACAACCATTGGATCAGGGTATAAAAGCAACCTTCAAAATGGATTAAATGAAACAAGCAATTAAATTTATCTAGTTTGAAATAATGCGGTTCACAAAAATATTTTTTTTCTCTCCACACGCATCTTGTGGTATGAAAAACCAGCCCAAGCATATCCTGATAATTTACGTAAAATTATAAAAGATGCAGATTGTTGTTCTAATCCAGTGTTTAATGTGGAAACATCCTTATTAAATCGATCTTTAATACCAAGAGCATTAAAATGCAACGATTTACAGAAGCTTTTAGTTGGCCGGCAAAATGGCTTGAGTAACAACTCTCGTATTTACAAATTGGCTTGCAGAGCTGCCATAAATCTTTTAATTCAGATTTTTATTTAATTATCTAATTTATTAGTTTTCGAGCGGGTTTTAGATGGTAAGGAACGGATCTTATATCTTACATAGTAGTGCTTTTTTTTAATTGAACTTTTGAAAAATGTATCTACCGCATAAAAAAGAATCGGTTGTCTACCACATATTTATATTATTAAATTATCAGCTAAATTTATAATAATAAACAATAAAATGTAATAAAGATAGATCAAAAAGAGATTAAAATTCAATTTTCATGTGAGTATGTGGAAAACTACAAAAACCATAAAAAAAATGAAAGAAAATCAATTTCTCTAGATGTAATATAAAAGAAAAATTAATTTATTTTAACTGTCGATTTTCGAACATTCGTTTCTCTATATTTTTTGTGTCTGTGTGTGTGTAGATGTGTGATCTTACATAAATCACATCTGTTACTGTTGCAAATTTAATCCGAGAAATGATCAATTTTATATATATAGCAAATATTTTGTTATATATATATATATATATATATATATATATATATATATATATATATATATATATATATATAAACAACAACAACAAAAATAAAATAAAAGTTTTTCTTAACACAACTATTACAAAAATCGTGTTGAATACGCAGAAGAAAATGATGAAAAAAGCTTTCGCAAAAATAATATTACTATTCAATTGTACGCTTTTTTCATAATTCACATAAAATTTATGAATACATTTTTTTTTATGATATATCAATTTTTTTTTTCGGCGGAAAACCTTCTAGAAAATATTATATACATATAAATTGATGATGGAGATGATAAAAAATAATAAAACAAAAGAATAATGAAATAAATCGCGCTGAATCTTAAGCTTTTATTTTTTATATTTTTTTTTATTTAAAGCTTGCTATTTTTTGTCGCTTGAAATGGTTATTTTGCTGTCGCATGTATAATAATATTGTATCGTGTTAGTTCGTAGAACGTAATAATAACAACAACACCAACAAAACAAAGCCTAATAAAATGATATGATTTGGAAAATATATTTGTACGGATTGAGACATGACAAAGGGAAAAATAATAGGCTTTTTTCAAGCAATTTCTTGTTCTATATGATATTTTGTGCTAGAAACACGATTTATTTTTTACAACCTTGTTAAATCCAATCGATAATATATGAAAATCGTTTTTGTCAACATAATGCTGTTTGGTACAAAAAGGGTGAAAATAATGAGAAAACTTATAAAAAATAAGCCATTGATCATTTCTTAATTTAAGACTATTTACACTGCCTGTATAATTTTACTAAACTGTAGCTTTACAAAAAGCTTGAAACTTACTAGTAAGCTTTCAATTTTAAAGTTTTTGCCAAAATACTTTGTGACACCCACAAATGATACTTAAACCCTATATTTTAAAAATATTATAACTTTAACTTTATTTAGGTTTGATAAAAGCTCATTTTAACTAAATAAATGTTTTTACTTTATTTGTATGTACTAACTTTAATTTTTTAAAGCTATATTCATTGATATTAGTCTTAAATTTCAAAGAAAATAGCATTATGCTATTTTCTACCAAATAAGATTTTTATATTCCCATGACTCAAATCAAATTGTAAAGCTGAAATTAAAATAGAAAATTTTGTCTATTTTACTTTATCATTTACAAGCTTTTTTTTTAATAAAGCTCAAAACAAATTTAATTTGAGTGTTTTTCTTTGCCAGATAAGGTCATTATACAAAAATAATTTTTCTGTTAGGTAAACTTTTAAAATTATTTTAGTCTAGACTATATTGAACTAAATTTATTAGGCGATTTTAATAATTGAGCTACTAGCTTAAATTATTTTTTAATTTTATTTAAACAAATCACAAATTTCTTCTGCGATATGTAAAAAATATTTTAAATATATATATATATATATATATATATATATATATATATATATATATATATATATATATATATATATATATATTTATATAACATTATTCTATTTTGATGAAAGTTAATTTCGAGCAACAGTGCACATAAAGTTTACAAGTTTATTTTTCTTTGTTAGAAAAATAATTTAAAACCAAAATGATATTTTGGTCATTTAAACTTTTTAAATTTTAACCTAGCCAATTTGTTAGTCTTGGTAAATAATTCAACTTCCAAATTAAGCTTGTATTAATTTCCTCACATTGTTTTGTTTAAGAACTAAAGTAGCATTTGTCAAATGCTTTTTAAATCATTTAATTTTGTAAGATTTATCTTATCTTCTCTAACCCTTTAATTTTGAGAAAGGTCGTTTCGATCACTTTAAGCTATTTTGTTTAGAAAAAATTTAAAGATTATTTTGAAAAGTCAAAAACTTAAATCAACACATACTTGGCACAGCTGATATCAAAAATGGAAAATATTGTTAATGTTTCTTTCTCTTGTGGTAATTATTTTTCAAAAGCTCAAAACAAATTTAACCTATATTTTGTTTAGTTGCAAGTTTTCATTATTATTATTTTTTTAAAGCGTTTATATTTAAAAAAAGAGGATTTTAAACTAATATGTTCTTTAAATAACTTTATTGAATTTTGATGAAAGCTCATTTTGAGCAACAAACCAAATAAACTTTACTAGCTTATTTAACTTATCAGAAAAATACATACTCAAACTTTTAAAATTATTTTAGTCAATTTCTTAGTCGAGGCAGTTCAATAAAATTGAGCTACTAATCTAAGTTTCAATTATTTAAAATTTAAATTATATTATATTTTGCTTCTATCGTTAGTCCGATGGAAAGTATACTAAAGCAGCGTAAAACGATAAATCAAACTTAGCATTTAAAGCGTTATATATCCAATTTTGTTTACTAGTTAACTGAAGGTTACCAAAGCTCAAAATTAATAATCAAAATTTTGGTAACTCTTTAAATCTATTTCAACAACTAAAATTTGTATTTTCCTAACATACATTTATTAGTTTCGATAAAAGCTCATTTTGAGCTACATTTCAAATATCCTTACTAGCTTGTTTTTCTTTACTATAAAAAGTCTAAGTAAGTAAATAACTTTTAAAATTTAAACTTTTTGTTAATTTTGAGCAATTTTTATAACTTAGCGTCTAATTTAAGTTTGCGCTATTTAAAATTAAAATTACAATTTCCGATGATATTTTCAATGAAAAGTATAGTCTTAAACTGTGTACAGTTTACTCAAACCTTATAGTATATTAGTTTGTTTATTCTTTTTGAACAACTGAGCTACTAATACCTTTTTTCGTTCATTTTGAGCTACTTATTTTTGAAAATAAACTTTGTCAAAAAACCATTTTCTAAATGAATTTAATACCAAAACTTTTTAATTGTGTTTATTTTAGCTTAGGCTTTTATAATATTTGAGCAACTAACAAAGTTTCGGTACTCCATCCATATTTTTAATTTGTTTGAAATGTTTTAGCCAATATGGGTTCTTAAGCATGATTAATGCCCATTAAATTTTTTTAGAAAGATCTAGTTTTATTTTAAACTGAGCAACAAAATTTTCCATAATGGTAACAATAAAACCAGAATACGGATTTTTGTTTTTCATACCTTACCAAAGATAATTACGTTGGTTGATTTATATGAAATTAAATACGTCCTATTATTATAAAATTATTTCCAGCTCAAACACAAATAGATAGAGTACAGTCGAATTGGTTTGAGTGCGAGAAGAGGATTAAAACAAATATTTATAATTTTCCACGAAAGCGAAAAATATTATATAAAAAACTCATTAATTTAAATTTATTTATTTAAAAAAATCTACAAAGTAAATTCTTCGAAACGATAATCGTAGCAAAATACTGGAAGACTTGGTAAATATATAAGTATATTGTTACTCTAACGTTAAGGTTTTCCAGCATATTTAACCCAAAATGTATAATTATATTTAACAAGAGTATAAATATTACTTTAGTTTACATTTCTTACTAAACTAGTGTCCTTGCGAATATGCAATACAAAACAAAATTTTAGGCTCTAATTTTAAGATATATACATATATTTATATTATATAACCAAACAAGATAAAAGAAAAAAAGCTTCTCTAATAATCGTTAAATAAAGCTTTTTCTTAAATGTATGTTTTTTAGTCCTCTTTCACTTGCTGTAACAATTGACCTTATTTAGATATATTATACTTTTGTGATTTTTATTTGGTTTTTGGGTGTAGCTTTTTATTTGTGCTAAGATAAACATGAATTTGGAATATATAGAAACACGAAATATTTTATTTATTCGCCTTCATTAAATAAATTTAAATAATAACAAGAATTATACCAAAACCAATTAGTTTATAATAATTGTATAGGAGACAAATTTACGTCAAGTATATTTTAAAAACTTTAAATATTAAAATTAAAATTGTTAAACAATTTGAATACTTTTACAAGTTTCATAAATTTTAATGGTTTTTTATTGACTTAAAAAAAATTTTCTTATATCATTTCATAATCTCTTGTCATTTTCTTTTATAAAAAAAGAAAAAAACTAAAAACTAAAGTGAAAATATATTATAATATTATAACGGAATAAAACACAACAAATAGCTTTACATATTGTAAGGCAAAAACAAAAAAAAAAGGTTACATAACGTTTCCTTTTTTCCAAATTTTTTTTTTTTTTTACACACATATACACTGTATGTATACAATGAAAATAACGTTGAGTAAAGGAAAGCTCAGAATACTTTTGTGTATTCAATGTTATTTTTTCTTCAATGATGACGATGAAAAGAAAATAGAATAAGTAATGTATTAAAGTAAAGTATGTATAGTAAAGTAAAGTTTTTTTTGTTGTCTTTTTCCTTTTTTTTTTTTTTTAATGTAAGTAAAATGAAGAGATGAATATTAAAGTAGAAAAGCAGCCAAGACATGAAAATTGTACACTAATAAATAGAAAATGTTACGGGAGAGTAAAAAAAAATATTAAAATAAAAGGATATATAAGCAAAATGTAAAGGAAACAAGGTTGCGCAATAAAGAGGCCATCTTTTCTTCTTACGACGTACTACAATATATAATATATATACGTACTTAAATACATGAAGAAACACCTTTTTAGATGAAATATATTTAGCTTTTATTTATTTAGTACTTTATAATATTCGTGAATTTATAATTGAGTTTATCATGAGCTTCACGGACGGCTTTAATAATAAAAATAAATATTTATCTACTTAAAATTCGTTGTTATTTTTTTTAGTATAACGTTTAAAATTTTACGATTTTGGCATTCAGTATTTTATGTCACGTAACTTAATTTAGGTTATGTATCTTGAACAATTATTTGGAGTATAAACCTTCAGCTGTAGAAATAATGAAATTTTTAACAATTGACAATAAAAATCACAAAAGAGCTTACGTTACGGCTTATTTTTGAATACAAAAAAACTGGACCCCCTAAGCTTTAATGATATTATATATAAGAAAATCACTAAATAAGTATGAAAAATAACCTGTTGTCAAAGTTAATTCCACCAGAAGAACATTGTGTCAACAAACATTACAAAAAGAGTTGACCTCTGATCAGCCATGTTTCTTGGAAATGTGTAAAGCAATTGTCTCACGTTTTTTTAGTTATAAACTTGTGGCAAAGAATTCTGAGAAAATAATAGCATATTTCCCGAATGGCCATTTTGAAATTCGAAAAACAAAACTCGACCAATTTCGTCCAATTTCGATCGGATTCACTGTTTTATGCCAAATACATAAAGTATTTGCATGAACATTTTATTTATATTCACCTAACTTGACACAAATCGCCGAAATCATTATAAATTTGATTTTATTAATTTAAATAAACATTTAAATTCGATCGAATTCACCGTTTTATGCCAAATACATCCAGTATTTACATGAAAATCTTATTTATATTCACTTTACTCGACACAAATCACCGAAATTATTATACGATTTTATTAAATTAATTAAACGTTCAAATTCACCGTTTTATGCCAAATACATAAAGTATTTACATGAAAATTTTATTTACTCGACAGAAATCACCGAAATTATTATAAATAAGATTTTATTAAATTTATTAAATTATTTAAGCGTTTAAATTCGATCGAATTCACCGTTTTATGCCAAAAACATCCAGTATTTACATGAAAATCTTACTTAAATTCACTGTATTCAACAAAAATCACCGAAATTTTTATAAATAAGATTTTATTAAATTAATTAAACGTTCAAATTCGATCGAATTCACCGTTTTATGCCAAATACATCAAGTATTTACATGAAAATCTTATTTATATTCACTTTACTCGACACAAATCACCGAAATTATTATAAGATTTTATTAAATTAATTAAACGTTCAAATTCACCGTTTTATGCCAAATACATAAAGTATTTACATGAAAATTTTATTTACTCGACAGAAATCACCGAAATTATTATAAATAAGATTTTATTAAATTTATTAAATTAATTAAACGTTGAAATTCGATCGAATTTATGCCAAATACATAAAGTATTTACATGAAAATCTTATTCACTCAACACAAATCACCGAAATTTAAAGGATTAAATTCGATCAGATTCACCGTTTTATGCCAAATACTACCTATTTGATAGCTACCGCCAAATGTAACTAAAGTAAAGATATTTAAATTACCAAAAACAAAAAATTGTTATTTATTGTTATTGTTAGGCAACAAATTTTAGTCAAATTTCTGTTCAACTAATTTAATAGGCTCAACGCAGAGTTGGCTTAATATACACATAAAAAAATTAAAAAAAGTACTTAATCGTAGACCAACCCATATCTCTGGAACTTCAGATCATGGCCTTCTATTATTCTTAATCTACAGATATTGGTATCCTAAACAGAAAAATCGGTAAGCTCATGATTAAATGGGATATGCTTAATAGACTAAATTTTAATTCATTTGTGATTGATTGGTGACAACTTTTGCCTAATATGAGATTTTACCCTTTAGCATTTTTTCAATCGGAAATTATTTAGAAAGACCTATTAGAGTATTTTCGGGATTTTTAAAACACATCGATAGTCTCCAATTTGAAAATTGGAAACTATCGATGTGTGGCATAAATTATATGGTATTAATGGGCTCTAAGCGCATCCTGAATTTTCGAAGCTTTAGAAATTTTAAATTTGTGACACAATTTCTATATTTTGGTTGGATTAATCATCAAGAATTTTCTGGATTAAACAATTTTCGATTTGTGAACTAAATATATAAATATTTGAATTTTAAAATTTTGACATTTTTAAATTTTGAGATATTAATTTTTATTAAATAATAGTGAAGAATACAAAAGACAATTTAGGCAATTTTCCAAGTACTCCTAAATTAACTTTGCGCCTTCCAATATCAAAACAATTCAGTTTTAGGCAAATAAATATACGTGACTTTAGACATAACATTATGAAATATACGCATCACATATTATATAATTAGATTTGAACATAAGACATAAAAACATAAATATTTTGTTTGAAGTATTTCATGCAAAAATATCATTTTGATTGGTTGTTGGTAGGACGTTTGTATCGATAATATTCAATCTAATTTAATTATTATTAAAATTTTGAAAATATTCTAATTAAAGTTATTTAATTATGTGGGTATAATATGCATTAATTGAAAAAGTCGTTTGCAAATTTATAATTAAATGAAATTAGTAAATTTTTGATTTCCAACGGATCTAAATTTAAAAAAAAAAATAATTGTTTGAATTTCCAGTACAGTAGTAGTAAATTTTTTTGAAAAGTAACAAGGAGGGTAAAATATACATAATATTTATTTTGTTGAAATATGTATAGTAATTTAAATAAATTTAACCGAGCAGAAACATTTTTTTTTCTCTCTAATAAATTTAATCAACCTTTATTTTAATTCACTAAACAAACATTGTTATTACATATTTTATTATTATTATATTTTTTTTTGTAAAATGAAAAATATATTTCATTTCTACCTTACACATAATATTATCTTTTCTTCACAATTATTTATTTTATCTTAGCCTTATCCTATATATATATATATATATATATATATATATATATATATATATATATATATATATATATATATATATATATATATATATATATATATATATTTTATTCGTTTTGTTATTTTAAAATTATATACAATTTCTATTTATATTTTCATTATATTAATTTAATCATATATTCGGTTTTTTGTGTGCGCTTCTGCGTTGTTAAAAATGAACAAATAGGAAAAAAAACTTACTGTGGCTGTATTTTGATAAGAAGGCAAAAAATAATAGAATTTATCTTTCTTCTAACTAACTGTTACATATTAATAATTTAAAGGAAAATAATAATTGTTTTAAAATATTATATAACAATAACATAATATTTAATGACAAAAGCATATCTTACGTACTCACATTTTCTTTTATTTAGCCCCAAGTAAATTATAAGGTAAGATTTTATGGAAAGGGCTTTTATTTTTTTGTAGAGTCCATTAAAAATATTCTGTATTATTGTTTTGATGATTACATAATTGATTTTTATTTTAGATAAATTTTTTGTGATATATATATATATATATATATATATATATATATATATATATATATATATATATATACTTGTTTTACATATTTTGTATCAAAGCAGGCTTTAAAGTATCCAAATTTAAATTTTGTTTTATTTGTCAAAATTCGTCAAACTTTTTTAATAAATCTACAAACTCCCTAAACTGTAAATATCTTTGCTTGTTCTAAAGATCAGATTTAAGGGTCAAACGGGGATTTATCAATATTTATCAATAGATGAGGTTTTATCAATAGGCCTATTTGCCTAAGTAATATCGAGGTTTATTTCATTAAAAAAAAAATAAAAAAAATGTTTTATTAAGCTAATCGAGTTGTCATCAAAAGTTCCGGGCTAGCAAATTAAGCTCGACCAAACATTTTGGAGGAAAATTGGGAAGCTCGGCTCTGCCTATCTACCTTAACATTATTTTTCCGTTTGAAATAGAAGATTATGGAGAAAAATATTGATTTTTGTTTAAATTCCGACGTAAAAAATTTATCAGCTTTAAAATTGTTTTTTAATTATTTAAATTTAAAACTACTAAAACTACATTATATTTCGTATGGTAGAGCTACAATCCTATAAAAACCCTGTAACAACTATACACAATTTGTTTAATTCAAAGAACTAAGTAAAAACATTTGTTTCCTTAAAAATAGATTTTTACATTTTTTCGTTACTAAGACTGTGTCCGAACCCATGATAAATATTTGTGAATAACATGTTTGACATTTATTTGAATAATATTCCCCTTCATTCCCAATTTTTTATTACGTAATTTTTTTATTAATTTGTTTATTTTTTATTTGTTTTTAAATTGAATTTTTGTGAGTTATAAAAATTATGAAGAATAATTACATTTAGTGTAGTAATTACACACTTAGTGTGCATTGTTTATTGAAATTGTCATAGTAACAAAAACGTTCAAATTGTTCTTATATGGTTTTTGATTGGTACTATTACAAAACTAAGTAATGTATTCTATACGTTTTATTCTATATCCGAGGGTGCTACAAAATGTTAAAAATAAAATTTTAAAATTTAAGGTAAAGTTAAATGTTTTTTTTATTCACCACAAAAAATTTATATAACGAGGTAAAGACCGTCTATAAATTTTGACAAGTGAATTTAAAAAATTATAACCTCATTTTTGTCAAAATCACTGTGGTTAGTTATAAAATAATAAAATCAAAATCATAGTTGGCGTATGTTGTTACCGATGCGAATCATTTTTAGTTTATAGTACAATTTATAGCTATCAAAATTTTTTCTATTTCACACAGCAAATTTAAATTTATTGTTAAAAATGTTTCCCCTCAATTATTTATTTTTCTCTATATTTTTAACTAATATTACATATTTAAATATTTAAATATTTTTAATACATTCACAAAGACTCTAAAAAGTACACGAACAATTTTTTAGTTCTGTTTTTTTGTTATAATTGGGTAAACTGTTATAAAATCTACAATCGTAAAACAAATAAACCAGCAACCAGTTTTCTACACAAAAATAATTTTTGACATAATGAAAATTCGTTTCTCGATTTTGTGTGGGCAAATCAAAACGAAAAATGTAATAATTTGAGCGGTTTTTACGTTTTAAGTGTTTTTGGCTTAGCCCAAAAAATGTAAGGATTTAATTATTGAAAAAGTCATATTGAAGTTTTATACACCAGAAGTTTTATACTTTATTTTGGTCTGGACTCGGGACAAACATTATATAGAAGGTATAATTTCGAATTACATTCTAATAAATAATTTTATAACGACTTCACATGATCAATTTGGTAATACCATTTCGGTTAGGCACCGCTCCAATTACTTTAATATTCATAATATTCGTTTTGGACCTGAGTCAAATCAGCTTCTAAGAATTCGAAATCTTTATTAATATTTTTATTATTAGTATGACTAATTCTGGAGCAATATACATTAGCCTTATCATTATCAGTCAAAAACCCTCTTAACTTTAGTTCGAAAAAGAATTAATATAGAACTATAGGTTCTAAGACTGACCCGTGTGGTACACTACACTTATATTTCATAAAATCACTAAAAAAGTTTTACCACTTACCGAAACCATTAGGTTGAAATTTTGCGTATTCCTGTTTTATCGAATGCTTTTGTAATACCTATAAAATTTACTGCAGTGAAGTGTTCGTTATTCACGTTTTTTTACCACGTCTGTAACCAACTTGACATAAAAAAAATTAAATTTTGACAAGACCTATTTTTACTAGTTTTTTAAATATTTTACAGACAGCTACGCAAACTGAGTATGTCTTCCTTTCTATATGCCACAGTTTTTTTTAAATACTCAGGGAAACCACCGTTTGACATACTAAGATTAAAAATAGGAGTCAGAACAGAATTATATTTAATCAGTGAGTCACTTATGTTATCATATCTGCACACTAAATAATTATTGAATTACATATATATATATATATATATATATATATATATATATATATATATATATATATATATATATATATATATATATATATATATATATATATATATATATATCATACAGTGAAACTTGGTCGATGGTAACTTTATGCAGGGGGTCAATTAATGGTGAAATTTTTTTTAATGACCGAATAACTAAAATTGACAATTTGATAAAATTAAAATCTGTGAACCTAATATTCGTAATAGTGGATAGATTAATATTAAGGGGATTCCCCTTTATCGTATTTATATTCCCATTTCCAAAAAATTGGTGTTAATATAGACGCAAACATATTCAAAACGTGCCTTCTACAGTTTCCGGAAATACAGAATTACCAAGTTCGATTAAAGATTTAGAAACCCCATATCAGTTCTTCAGGTTTTATTTCGACGATAATATCTGCTTCACAAAATTATTGAAGGAAGTGTGAAATATATAGTTGTTTGAAAAACATTTTTTGTAAACCTTCCAATATGTCCAAAAATGAGCTTCAAAGATATTTAGGCGTTTGCATTATGTTTTAAGATGCACACTTTATCCAACATGAGAATATATTGGAACCAGAATATTGGGATAGATATTATACGAAATTGCATTACCGATATTTGCTCATATTTACATTTTAACGTTTTTAGAGTCCAACGAAAATCTTCATAATTTACGGCCTGTGATAGATGCACTTTCAGCTTAGAGATCTTGATGGAAGAGATGCTATGATCGACGATCAAATTGCACCACAAAAGCTATCTTCTAAAGCAATATTTGCCACTGAAACCGTTCAAATAGGGCTACAAATTGTTTATCCTCTCAGATGTTTCTGCCTTTTGTTACAAATTCAAGATTTATTCTGGAACTGAAAATGACGCAGCGAAACGTTTATCAAATTAACTCGATTTCATCTCTTCAAAAATCAAAATATTAATTGTATTTTGATAATTATTTTACGGCAGTGCCAGGAATATTATATTTAGCTAAACAGGCTCACTCTCTTGGAAAGGTGAGACGCAATAGGGTTTCTTTATGTAAAATACTAAGCCAAACTGAAATAAAAAAATTAAAAAAAAGGTCTTTTGGAAGGAGAAAAAGGTTATCACGATAAAAGGTTGTCATCGTCTTATGGGAGGAGTTGGCCGATATAAAATAAAAATGTGAACACGCAATGGTATATGAGACGCTTTTACCATTTATTAGACATCACAATTATAAATGTTTGGCTTCTACATTAAAAATTCAAGAAGGATCTACTAACTATGAAAATAGTCGATTTTAGCTTCGAATTAGCTCGGACCTTATTGACAATATGGGCGCATATCCTTGCAAAACGAGGAAGAAGACCATCCGATATAGAACGGGAATTTGAAGAGAAAATGATGTAAAGAATTGCACAACTATTACCTATCACTTTCCCATTTGGAATGAAAACCGTTTAAAAAAGGCAAGGGGTTTAAGGGACACGAAATTGTGTCTATGGAGATCAAACTGTTTTATATTAAAAATATGAGGTTTATAATTATATAAGTAATTTATAAAATAATTCATAAAATAGTTCTCAAAACTATTGAAACCATCAGACTTTCGTTTTAGACTTACCAAAAATAATCATACTGAAGGTTCTCAAAATTACCGAAACCATTAAACTTACCAAAAAAGGTCATACTGAAAACGATTTTAACCGATTTCAGCCGTATTACACTTTATAATTTTTGACTTTTAAAAATATTTCCTTTCATTCGTAATTTTGTATTAGCTGTCCGAAAAGTATAATAATTGAGAAATATTTCCCCGCCTTATATGTTTTTAAATTCACGTTTTGCGAGGCGTAAAGACTAAAGAAAAATTATAAAATCCTTTCGCGGACACGCCGGCATGTAAATAGGACACGTCGACATTTGCCGACAAACTCTTAATTGAGTTTTAGCTGTCAAATATATATATATATATATATATATATATATATATTCATCCAATTACGATCCCAAAACATTAATCAGACTTCATGTAACTCGTATGGAACCGAAATTATAGCATATGTCATTGTGTGAGCTTTTCTAAAAAATGTGTGACCGCCAAAGAGTTTATTAGAATTGTCATAGCAACGAAAAAGTTCAAATTTTTCTTAAATGGTTTTTGAATGGAACCAGTTGTGAATTTTATATGTTTTATTGTATATATTCGAGTGTGCTACGCGATTAGGTTGTCTTTTATTATATAATATTTTGGTATTTGTCAAAATCTATCAAAGCAACTGCGATCGTGATAATTTGGGTGTCTCCAACTTTATGAAGTAAATGTCAAAAATTTGTATTCACAAATATTTATCATGGGTTTCGGACACAGTCTTACTATGTAAACTATGATGATAGATTGTAAATACTCGAATTTTATTACTTTAACTTCATAGGGATAGGATGTTACTTGTATGTTAAGAGTAATATTACCAACCAATTGGCGCAGTGGTTAAAGCTGCGGTGTTTGGGACGGGAGGTAACTGGTTCGAATCCCAACGGGGAAGGGTTGCAAAAGGGATTTTTCATCACCTGATTACGATCGGTGATGACGATGGACACAACTTTGACCCCCTGTTGGAGTGCAGAATTTATAGGCCGAACCATCGTCCATGCCAGTACAGGCATTGTCTGGAGCAATGCACTGTGTAGATGAGATTTAAATCGA
This sequence comes from Tipula confusa, assembly GCA_963556175.1. NCBI lineage: Eukaryota > Metazoa > Arthropoda > Insecta > Diptera > Tipulidae > Tipula > Tipula confusa. Next base: position 208,461,816 of record OY744475.1, read on the forward strand.
ACCTGTATTCGTGCGTCCTCGATTTGGCTGGTGACGGCGTAAGGTAGGACATTAAAAATTAACCTCGAAAGAGTTGGGAGGGTTTCGGCCACAGAAAAGATTGCAGGGTTTAGAAACATAAAAAAAAGAGTAAAATTGATGGGAAGCACATTGAAACGAGTTTGAATCTATTTTTCTACGAATGCTTTTATACAGATATATTTAGCTAGAATTTTTACGATGTACGTTGCTAAAAATCTAGCATTTGTTTCCAGAAAGTGCCCGGAAGCTTTGGAAATTATATCTAAAATTAAACTATGGTATATAGGCCGTAAACTACCCATGCCGCGTCTCTTAAAAGACTTTTTGAAACACTTGTTTTGACGAATGTTGTAGGTGGTTAGTCCTTCAAACCTTTGTTTACACGCAATTCGGTCACCGGGCTTAATATACTTATTTTTAATTTATATTTATACAGTTTTAAACAATTCGAGTATTGAACTCGGGACCGCGGCAAGGTAAGCAAGTATCATAACCATCGCTATAGAACCGGTTACCAAATTATAGCTAAAAATTATAGTTCAATTCTATTTGCACTCCGTTCGTATAGCGATTGTTAAGGTGATGGCTTAGACACACTGCAATCTTGAGTTTAATTCAGTAATAATTAGTCCTAACCTGCTCTAAAACAAATAAATTAAATAAAATTGCCAGAAGCCTGCTTTCAAACAAATATTTGTACCTAAATGACTCAAATCGAATCTTAAGTGTTCCAAAAAATTTAATCTTTTTACCAAAAGGTATGATTTTAGCAATAGTACCATATAAACATAAACGCTGGGATATAAATTTTAGCAATAGTACCATATAAACATAAACGCTGAGATATATAAATAATATTAACTGATTAGCTTCTCCATGACCTACGTGAAAAAATATAGAAATTTTTTTTGGTACTTCAGCTTAGGTCATAAAACAAGAAAAATGCAATAATTTTCCAAAAAATTGAGATTAATTAATTTAAATGTCTTTTCTACCATAATCCTTTAATTAATTTTCGAATTTAGCTAAGCATAAACCTTACCCGCATTTTTATAATATATCATATTAAAAATAAATTATTTTACACTCGGTATTATTTTAATAACGTTTAAATATATTATTTAAACCACATTATAAAAATCATCAGGTCGGAAAAAATTGTTCATATTTAATTTGCAGACTATATATATTCATAAAATATTAGATTGATATAAATAAATTTAAGCTTAAAATAAATTTTTTTTATAAAAGCGCAAAAACAGGGAAATTATATGCCAGACACTAATTATAAATTAAAATATTTACATTTCCTTGGAAAATATTAAGATAATGATAAGAAAATATGAATACATTTATATTTAAGCATTATAATAAATTGTTTTATATTTTTTAACAATAATGATATCCCTAAATAATACAAACAAAAATTTTTATTCCTTTTTTTTACATAATATATAGAAAAACTCACATATATAGAAAAAGTTAGAAGTACATTTTGTAAATAAGTAATAGGAATTGGAAAATAGAAAAACATTAACCAGACATACGAGTATATACATAAAATAACGAAACAAGGAACGTCGTATATTTAAATGTGGTAAATAATTTATTGTGTGAATTTGAACAAACGTTAAAATATTTAAAATACAATTTATTCAAGAAGATAAAACTTGATAAGCTTTTTCAATTAGAGAAAGCTTCTGACTTTTATAAACATACATTAAGGGATTTGCGAGATACTATGATACATGCGCTTATCAAAATTTATTATACACATGATTGATACATAAAAATTGTAATTAGATTCTATTAAAAAGGATGATAGCATATTTTTCCAATATGTTATATAATATATTTTTATTTTTTGTTGTATTTTGGAAAAATTCCCTAGGATATCAATATTAGTTTTCTTAAAAAAAAAAAAAATATGGAAAAACATATGAAACCTTGTTTGGACATAACGTAAATAAAAAAAAAAAAGTTTTATATTTTAGCTTCTGGTATTTTGTTACTGTCGACAGAATAATCGTATTTATGTATGTAGTTTCTGGTACACAAAAAAATAACATTACTTGTGGTTTTTGCGTCCAAAATATGTTCATATATACATAACACCATAAAATACCATAATATGTATGGAAAAAATAAAAATAAATTTGTTAAAGATATACAACGAACGAACGAACGAACGAACGTGGCTTGAAAAAAAAAACTTCTTTATGACTATATATATGCCACAGATGTGTACAAGTTTTTTTTGTGTCCTACTATACGATTTTCCTATCTTCATAATCTAATTATAAGTTGTCCATTCCTTTTTAACACCGAGATTTTATTTTCATTTATTTTCATACTACGTATGGACATGACGTATAATTTATTTATCAACCATATTAATTTTTATTTATGGGACAAAATGAACCGAAAAATATTATTATTAGACCAGAATTATGTTTCATTGTTCACTCGTTTGGCAACTCGCTATACGACACCACGAAATGTAGATTTGTAAAATTTTGTACAGTACCTTCCTTCATTATGGTATATTTTAATTTAAAATTTTTAATTTTAGGCAACATATATTACCATTATTTTAAATTCAATTATATATTTAGTCGAAATTAATTATGCAAATAATTATAATTTGAGCAATTTAAAGTTATTATCTTTATCTTGAGTGACTTATTTTGGGTGGTATATAGGTGAAACAAAAATGAGTCCAAACGCCATTTTACAAATACCATTTTGGCATCAAATTTTTAATAGTAGAGTCATTCGCAGTATTTAAGCGGAAAACAGCTTTCAAGCTTTAAAATAATCATCAAAACTAAAATATCTTGTGTTCGGAGGTGGATAACTACTAACAAAAAAAATTAAAAGATCGTGATGCCTAGAAGATATTAGGAAATGCTATAATATAGTAAATAATTGACTATAAAAATAATAATAATTTTTAAATTAATGAAATTCCTAACAAAATTACAATCAATCGGGCCTGTTTGAAAAATGGCACAGAGGGTGGCAGTATAACTTTGAAAACACCGATCAGAGTTAATTCTCTCTAAGCACAGGTTACGCGATGCCGTGCATTCATACAAAGCATTTATTTATTACATTAAAATTGGCGCCACAGTCGGTTTGAAGGGCGATACTAAAGGCTAGTCTTTGAATATCAATTGCGTTTCTCAAAACAAACAAAGAACATTTTTGTAAACCACATTTTTGTATTATAGTGTTTCAAACCCCTCCAATTATTTTCACTTTGGTTCGAGGATCATTTCAAACCCCAGGTTGACGATTTAAGATTAGTAGTGGACTTTTAAATTTCCAGTACCTCCTTTTGAATCTATAGAACAAGTTGTTGATATATTTATCCGTTGCAGAGATTTTCAGTATCGATTTTGTCGTATATTCTTCAAATTTTGAATTATTTCGTACTGGTTTGTCGTAAACGTTTGCCCCCAGAATTCAAATGCAACTTAGAGGACTAGACATCATTTTTATTGGAGATTTTCGATATTTACCTCTAGTTCGAGCTACTACAATTTACAAGAAGCCAAAACAACGAATGGTTGGTTCTCTGCTGTGGCGAGGATTAAAATTCTACTATTGTTGCTTGTATCTTTATAAAAATTGGTAATGAATCCAGTCTAGATGGTGATGAATTGGACAATATCAAGTCAAAATTTCTTTCCGAAGGAGAAGTCATACAGCGCTACCCAAATGGGGTTCGATTATTTCATGAAAACGTCTTTTTTTTGTAACAAGCTCAATATACATTTGTTTCTATTGCAATATATTTTATTAGTGGCTGTGCTAACCATGAACAGGAAGTAATTGTGAGGCAATAATTACACAATATGTCAGTGAGTGACGAGATGTCAGTGATCGGCGCAGATATGGACTGTCATACGAAATTATTTTTGTGATTGGAAAACCTTATATTATTACAACAAACATAGACGTTACAGGTACTGTAACAGGTAAGCTAACGATGATGTTGGAACATTATTTGATATAGAACAGAGTGACAAAATGAAATTACTAATGTATGGCAGGTTTTTGCTGATAAAAGAACTGGTACAGTCGCAAAAAGAAAAACTACTGGATTCATTGTGGAATTCAAACCCGAGCTTCCTACTATTACAAAATTGACCAATCAATTTTGACTGTGCATAAAGAATTTAAAAGGCTATCATTTAATAGACTTAATACTCTGCAAGACATAATTACTAATTTCATTAAATCGACAGAGGGATTGGCAATTTTAACTTTAACTTGTGAAAGTCTCAAAAAACGTGAATTAGATTTACAAGATTCTATTTCTCAAAAAAGCAACTTTTTATTATTATCAGAAACATGAGTTTCTGAACAAAGAAGATGTTAAACTACCTAATTTCGATTGTATAGTAAAATTTAAATGGTAAAATGTTACGCTGAAACCACTACGCTGAATAAAGAACTTCCAATACAAAATGCAGGTGTACTTATAGGAACCCAAAGGGATCTAGGTGAAATATGTGCCTCTCAAATTAAAATGGAAGCAAATTTCTTTTAGTTGATGTGTATATTTCACCAAATGAAAAAGTCTCAGAGATCATAAAACTGTAAAACCGTTGGTTACTCATATATGGTCGCGAAGGTTCAAGGGTTTTAGAAGCTAATTTAGGCAAACTTCCAATGTTATTAGCAGGATATTTTAATGTAAATTTTGCAACAAGTGATTCAATCCCTTTGCAAACATCCTTAGAACAAACGATTTATTTGAAAATCAATAAAAAATCAACGGAACCTACAACTGGATATCAAACAATAATCGATGCCGTATTTTTAAGCTACCTTGATCACATCATTAATACTTTTGTTTCATAGTGCAGTTATCATCGGCCAATTATGCCTATAATGCCGTCTGAAATCACAGAAAATACATTAAATAATATTCCGTAACTCCATTGAAAAAGGTATGTAATATTGCCATCAATTTCGATGATTCACATCTACCGGGTGTCCCGTGACGTGGTTTCATTGAGTTGAAACCAAACACCTAATTAATAGTTTTAGGTTAAGTTTCTACCACTCGTACTAACAACGAGTGTAAATTCTTTGACACCACGTGACGTAAAAATGAATTCATGCGAAATAAAAAACGAAATGCCTGTGGGTGAGGTTACATCAGTTTAATATAAAACACCATACAGATTGATTTATAAAACGCAGTGAAATTTTTTTAAAACTGCACTGCATTGTGTGAATTTTCGAATAGACTTACATATCAATCGGGAAAAACGGAAAAAGTACTTGTAAAGAAATGTTTTAGAATGATTATTAGTAAAAAAAAGTGAAAGAATGAGTGAAACGGATTCAAATATATAAGATTTCGAGAACACGTCAACTTATGAATTTGCAGGGTTGCCAATTTTCCATTTGGCCATTACCGGAGAATTTTAAATTTTATATATTTTTATATTATATTATATTATATTATTGTTATTTTTTTTTACTTTTCGTGCGACGAAAATTATTGTTATTATTTCACCACCAAAAAAACTGCTAATTCAGTTATAAAATGCTAATTCAGGGTCGCCTTCGTTTCTTTGTTCGGTAGTTTTTTTAACCAATAGTATTCGTTGAAAATGACGGAGTTTTGTTTTGCAATTTTGTTTATATAAAGTTGGTTTATATCCAACTTATCAACTGAACGAACATGGCGAGACAGAAATACACATAAAAAACACTTTCTATTACAAATATAAAACGAAAGAAGAAAGCAAAACCGTTCTGGAATTTCTTGATCGACCATGAAAGTGATGTGATGTCTTCGTTCGATCGGTAGTTTTTTTTACTGATGAAGAAACTACAGAACGATTTTGCTTTCTTCTTTCGTTTTATATTTGTAATCGTAAGTTTTTTACTTTTTGTCTTTTTCACACCTGTCATTACATCTCTGTCTCGCCATGTTCGTTTTGTTGAAAAGTTGGTTATAGGCCATCCTTATGTAGTTTTTTACAGAAGAAATAATTCGTCATTGTCAATGAATACTATTGGTTAACAAAATTTTTGAATTTATGTTTTTGTTCACAAAAGTTTCTATTCCATACGTTAGCTTTTTGCAGACATGCTTTACTATGAACAACATGACAATTTCAATTACCTTTTAAAATATTTCCCTTCGGTAATTTCATGTGTAAAACAGAACAATGCTCCTTTTATTTAACGTTTGCATTATCAACTGAGTATCGAGTCAAGCCATTAATAGGCAACCCTTTTTTGATCGAGCATTTGATGATATTATGTGGGTGATAATTATCGGCGTAAAAATCCTATAATTTTTATATTTTAGTTTCTTTTGTGAAAAGCCCTTTTACATAAACAATGTTAAAACACAAAAAAGGAAAAAATTATCACAAACCCGGAGAAACTTTTGTGATAACAAAAGTTATAGCAACCACAGATATAGCAAAAAAAACCGGAGGTTCCAGGTAAAAATCTCGAGTTGGCAACTCTGTGCGTTTGAGGAAAATGAAACTGATAATAAATATTATGATTCTGATATTGAACCACCTGATTAGCTCTCCGATAATTTGTCGAGTACTTTTGATATTGATTAATTGGCACTAGAAGTTGAAAATAATTTAGAAAATTAAATAAATCGTCACCAAAAAAGCGATATGTAAGGAAATTTTCACAAAATCAGCTTAATCGAAGGGAATCCTAAAAAATTAACGTTCTCAGTAGTTTCTGGAGACATTTTGTATACAAATGCCGAAAGCTGTTAAACCAAAATTTTGTTCGAAAAATAAAGATTACATATACAATATCTATTTACTCTTTGCATTTACGCGCAAATTGTGCATGTTAAATACTACCTTATGCTGTGAAATAGCTAGCAAAGTGTATTTTTATCTTTTTGCATGTAGCTTAAAGAAAAATAAAGAAGAATTTCGGTGGAAACTTGCATCAATTAAGGGAGTGAATAACCTTCTGTTTTCCGTTTATTTTGACCAAAACATTCTCGAAGAGCTATTTAAGTTAGAATATTTACTGCATTGTAATATTAGCAAGCATTTCTCTATTACAAATCTGATTATAATTTTTGTAATCTTCTTCCCAAATAAAATTATATTCTAATTAGACCGTACTCCAGTAAATTATACTGTCAGTTATCATTATCTCGAAAAATAATTATGATCAATTGATTTCGATGCCATTTTGATTTTACTGATTTGAAAAAATTGAGGTCTTTCGATCTAAATATCTCGTTTTGATAATTTTAAATGCAAGTTTATTAAGCTCAACCGTATTTATATGGTTATTCTGTTGTTGTGTAAAAGCACAAAACAAAAATCATAAACAGTATCATCTAGAAAATTATTATTAGTATTATGACAACAATAAGTTTTCATTTTCCAGAACAAAAACCATAACAATGAGTGGAAATACATACGTACATTCAGTAAAAAAAAAAGAAAATTTTATTCGGTTTTGCAGAAAACAAAGGAAAACTAAAGATGAAAGATTACATTTTATTATTATAAACATTTCGTGTTTTTGTCTGTATTTATATATGTTGTGTGCCGGCTCTTTATTATTCAACAGAGATTACAGTGATCATTAGCATCAATTTATATAATGATGATGATGAAGATGATAATATTATTAAAAGGAATTTTTTTTTTGGTTTTTCTATACAAAGAACAAATAATATTAAAGATAATCGTCTTAATCAAAACCAAAGTTCTTATTTATTTAAACGTATAATTGTGATTTACGCGGTCACGATATACAAAACCATAAGTTATACAATTCATTAAAAATATATAGAGGTAATTTTTATAAAATAAAAATGTCATTGTATAAATACAATTTTAATCAATCTAATAACATAAAATCATAGAAAAAAATTTAGTTTGTCAACCAACATAAATAAATAACTTTATATGTAAAGTCTAATGCTAACGAATATTGATGACCATATATAGAAAACGGATTTTTTGTGATTTACAAAAAAAAAAAAGCACACAAAAAGCTTCAAAAAATATAAAAATGTGATTTTAATCTTCTACAAGATAAATTACTTATAAAACAAACAAGTTAATGTTTTTAAAAGAATAAAATCGAAAACTCTGTCTTTCCATTTCCATATACATATATATATATATATATATATATATATATATATATATACATACGTCGTATACATAATAATTTATAGAAAACACAAATTTCCTTGGTTTAAAAAGTGATTGATTTTCACGAATGAAAATTGTACATTACTATGTATTATTATTAGTACTATTGTTGCTATATACGACCGAGTATCTATATAAAACTATCGTTTGGGATTTAAACATTTTTATTTCATTTATAACAACAACAACAACAACATCAGCAACACAAAATGGTTATTTATCAAAGCTTTCTCGTCATCAATATAAATCTCGTCAGTTTATAAATTTATTTTGCAATATAATATATATTTATATACTGTGGATGTGAGGAAAATTTAAGAAAAATGTTTATTTATACATTATTTGAATTTCCCAAATGATCTATTCATCAAAATTTATAAGATACATTTTTTTCAGTTGAATTTTGGTTGTGTGCAGATGCATTATTTTTTTATGCATTCAATATAATGATTTATTAGACGATTTTCGAATTTGTATTTATAGTTAGTTAATTTAATTTTAATTTTTGCAAATGTTTAATAATTTTTTTTTGTATATACAAGAATATTTTATATTCAAAATAAACTTTTCTAAATGTAGTTGCAAATTGTATTAAATTTTTGTGTCTAACGTCGGGAAACCAACACGATGCAATTTTTAGGCTTATACTCTGTGCCTTAATCGACTTTTCAAATTGTTGAAGCTTCCACTATTGCCTCATAGGTGGTAGCTGAAAAGTAAATTTCCGACGTAACTTTTCGGCGACTTTTCACAAAAACTTTAAAAAACTATAATAATTTTAAACTATAGTACTTTTTGGTTTAGTTTTGTTTCAAGTTGAGGCATAGTTAGCGACTTTTGTCTACTTTTGTGTAGTTCCATCTATCTAGAAACAGCATTAACTAACTCGTTCAACTCGTTATAATTTAGTTTAGTTAGTTTAGTCGATTAAGGCACACAGCATAAGAATATATTAACTGTTTCTCTTTCAGTCAATAACTTTTTAAATTCGGATGTATTTGCGAACAGTACCTAAAAAAACACGGGTCCTAATTCTAGGTGGTATAATCTACTTTAGACAGATAACTTAAGTATACAGATATAATTTAGTTTAACGTTTTACAAATCTAAATGGCAATCTTTATACTTATGATACTTTAAATATTTGAGTCGCTCAGATAAGTCATTAATATATAGCTAAAAATATAACTTCAGGGGAAACTGATATAAGTGACAATATCGTATCACGTGGCTTATTTACACGTGATTGGTTACGTACGAAATTATATAAGATGAGGTGGTTACTTAGTAAATTTAAAATGAAGTTTTCGATTTTTTGCAAGTAGGCCATGGATGGTACAATCAAATGCCTTGAAAAAATAAAGTAATACAATCACCGTAAAATGTAACCGATTTATACTTTCTAAGATATTAAAGTATACTTTAGATGTCTAAACAGTCATTAAAATTGCTATCGATCCTTAAACCGAATCTATATTGGTTGAAGCCGAGGATTTGTATTACCCCACTGCATCTGCATTAAATAATTGGGTAAGAATACGTTGTATTGGTGAAGTAAGCAATACCTAACAATAAAATACAGGCTCAGAAGTGCAACTAGCTAAGCTACAAATCCCAACTTTTTCTAGTGACTATTCAGAGTGGGAATGTTTTTTTGACCTATTCCATTCCAGTATATACATATAGTAGAGATAGCATTTTACCAGTCTAAAAGTTTCAATACTTGATGGGTCTGCTTATTTTGAACCTGCTTATTTTGAAGCTTTGAGAAAGCTTAATCAAATATTCGATCGTAAGTGGCTATTCATGTGGCTAGTGCCTCCAATATACGAAAATTATTGGATACACCCGACGAATTGGTGCGAGCAGAAGCGAGACACTCTTGGCTTATATATTTATTGCTACAAAAATTAGATGACGAGACACGCAGTTTATGCAGGCTCAAAAAAATACCAGCAATAAATTCTCAATGATTACAGTCAATTTTTTAATAAATAGAACCGCCAATGCAGAAATAAAAAATGATGTAACCGAAAAAACTACAAAAATCACAAAGTGAGTGATTACGTATATAATGATATGCAAATGGGTCTACATGATCATGTCGCATTAAAGTGTACCTTGCAGGCAGTGTTACCCACAGCAATAGTGAACATATTGGACGAAATGGGTTTGCCTAGACCATATCAAGCATCGTTGGACACCGCTCCATACGCTTCCTTTATAACCGAATCGATGACCCAAAAATTAGGGCGAGTAAGCGGATCCTAATTTTTACAAAACAGGACCAATCGATGTTTTACTTGGAACAGAAATTGTTTTTGTATTGCTTGAGTATGGTAACATAAAGCTTGGCAAATCAAATTTAAGGGTTCATAAAACCAAGTTGGGCTGGAAAAATATTACCAAAGAAGCCACTCAGTAATTTGCTACTGCTATATACATAGTTGCTACATACGTTGCAACGAATTTGGACAGTCCAAGAAATCACACAAGCCAGCCACATGACCAAGAAAGTGCACAGTTGTGAAAAATGGTTTACCGCAACCACACAACATGGGAAAGATGGACGATTTATTACAAAATTACCATTTAAGTAACCACTGAAATCCATATAGGGTCAACTTAGATTTAAAATTTTCGACTACTATACGAACAATTTTTAAGCGAATACCAAAACCTAATAAAGTAGAACTATGCAAGATGCATAAATCCTGCCACATAATGGAGTACTAAACGAAAGTAGCAGCGCAAACAAATTGTGCGTGATTTTTGACATTTCAGCTAAATCGCAACTACTGTCGCGTCTTAAAACCATAATGGTATGTCTCAACATCCAATCAATCTTATTCCAAATATTTACCTGTTTTCTTACATACTGATAGGAGATATCGAAAAAATTAATCGGAAAATTTGGGTAGCCGAAGAAGACAGAAAGCATTAGTTGATATTGTGGTACGACGAAAATCATGAATAAGGCTGATTCCCCCAAAGTTTGAGCTCAACGATGTGGAACATAATACTTATGTAGATTACCTATAATTTTATGCGAGATGACCAAATACTAGATTGACTACGTTAGCTGATCTGTTACAGTTAAAAAAGGGCTTCAATTTGGGGAAATATATCCACAAAGAATCCCCAAATACAATATCTCTTAAACAACCCAGAGCAAAATAATTTAAAAATATTGCCCGATCTCCCAGAACCGGCCAAAGTGTTGAATATAGCATGACATGCAAATACTGATCAATTTATTTATCAATTGCATATAAAACACAAGCAAGTGTTAACACAAACACAAGCACCAAACGATAATTTCAATCCGACGCGAGCAAAATTTTCGAAAAATACAAATTCTGTTTCAAAGCTTGTGGTTGCAGAAAACTATTTGGGATGCTGAGCTGCCAGCAAAAACACAATCCTGGTGGATAGAACTTCGAAATTCTCTAGGAAATTAAGATCACCCTATGTATCATGACGTCAAACAGTATAACGTTACACGGGTTTTGTGATGTAAGCAAATCAGCTTATGCAGTCGCGATATATACGCACGATCACAGTGCAATGATGGAACTTCAACCTTTCTCATATGTGCTAAAGCCAAAATAGTACCAATAAAAGAAATTAGTATTTCGAGACTCGGGCTGATGGTTGTAGTGCTTCTCAGTCGATTGGTTAAAGAAGTCAAGTCAATGATATTTTATCTATCAGCATATCGTCAGTTTCATTGTGAAGCGGTTCGAAAATCGTCCCTTAATTGGCTGTCCAGTCAACCAAGATGTTGGACAACATGTGTTGCCAATGGAAATCATAAAGGCATCCATAAACGAGATCAATGGCGTTACGCACCATCTAAGCAGAATCTAGCCGACTTCCAAACTAAAAGTTAAATCAGCAGAACAAATTGTAGATAACAAGTTGTGCTGAAATGTGCCCGAATGGCTAGTAATTAACAAACAAATTTGTTATTTGTTTTTAGGCTACAAAAGGTTTAGCAAAGCAGTAATATATTGGCAAACCACGCAGTTTCCAGAAGAGTACCACAGCCTTCAAAATTTCAAAAATATACCAGTCAAAAGCCGTCTGCAGCAGTTAAATCCATTCATCGATATCTATGGGATCATGAGAGTTGGAGGCCGGTTATAAAAAATTCACCGATACCGTACAAAGCTAAGCATTCGATAATTATATAATTAATGTAACCTACAATCACTTATGATGTACATATACTCAGCATTATCACTCAGGCCCACATTTATTGTTAAGTTTGGTTAGACTACATTTTTGGATCATCGGAGGCAGATATGTGGCGAAAAAGATATGTCAACTAATGGGTCAGTTACTTGAGGATAGGGTACGATATATGGTTTCATTTGAAGCAGTTGGAGTTTATTTTTGTGGTCCCGTTTGTGCGTATTTCTATGTTTTAGTAATCATGCAATCCATATTAAAATACGTATGAATCTTATCATCGAGTCGTTTTTAGGGGCGTTGAGGCGATTTATAAACAAATGAAGATTGTGTCACACCATATACTGTGACAACGGAACCAATTTTGATGGCAAATTCTTTCGAGAAACTATCAGAGACGTAATACTAATTTATCAGCATTTTTGGAAACACTGGCAATTATAGTATTTGATTATACGCTTCAGCATAGAACCAAATGGAGGTCGCCGCAAGCCTAGACGACATCGTGCTAATACATGATATCAATTTACCAGCCACGCATTGGCTGATAGGGCGAATCATAAAAGATAAAAGTATTTCCTGGTGACGATGAGTATGTACAAGTATAGTTCTAATTCATTAATAAGCTGTGTTAAACCCACCGCTGTTAGTTCAGCAACTCAAGTTTTGTGTTATTCCATTACCACATAATTACATAAATTGTTAAATGTATAATCTAAATTGAGAGTTACAACCTTTCATTATAGAGTCATTTCTAATCACGATTATTTAATTTTGGATTATGTGAGCTAAATCTGGTAAATCTAGAAAATTCTATTCGAAGGTGTGCACCTATTTTCCTAACTAGAATAACACAATCAATACAAAATCAAATATCATCATCGCGCTATACACAACATTGCTAATTGAAATGTTAAATTTTGTTAAAATGAATAGAACATCATAAATATGTTTTTAAAATATGAATATTCTCTAATGATTTTTATGTCATCTTTATCGATATACATATAAACATATAACCCTTAATTAAATTTCTATTCATAAGATGAGAATGAACACAATAATTCCTCCATATACTGAAATTATTTTTATGTATTCTAGAGTTGCCTATCAATAGAAAACGTGTTCCATTCATTTCTATTTAAATTTTAGACAAACTCAAAATACGATTTCAAAAGTTGTATATCTATATATAGGTTCTATTTACTTTGGATCTTATATATTTATATTATGTATATAATCTATATAGTAGAAGGTAAATACTATACATCTACTATAGGAAAGCTTTAGGATACTATTATATATGCTCATCAGTTTCATTTATGTTTAATACATTTTTCATCATTCAAATTTTTATTTATTGTATATATTTATGTATATATATATATGAACATGGTTATTGTCGTTGATTGGCTAGTATTGTTTACTCTAAATGAAACCAATTGTTAGAGATCTTTTGATATCTCCACACATGCTGTATATATGCTCATATAAAAAGATAAATTGAAAAAAAATGCATTGTTATCGATATATATATATATATATATATATATATATATATATATATATATATATATATATATATATATATATATATATATATATAATATATATATATATATATATATATATATATATATATATATATATATTTATATATATATATATATATAATAAATTATATTTAAGAATCTATAATTGCAATTTGCAACTCATTTATACACATGTGTACATATATTAATAATTTTTAATAAATAAATAAATATTTTTGCATATTTGAGATAAATTTCAATTCTCCTAATGAATATGATTGAATCGTATGATTATATGGTTGCATTGTGGCATGTATGTACGAAAGCTTAAAGCAAAATTATTTTCTATAAATTAGAATTATGCATAATTTTGTTTGGGTATATAAGTATGTACATATATGATTACCAGAAACTATAAAAATTAATTTACAATTTATTAAATATAAATAAAATAAAATGCATATTCTTTTTAATGGTGTTACATAAACTTCGATTTTAAATTATTGTATAACTTTAAAATTATTCTGACAGAAATATTAAACTTTAACTTCCAAAATATTTAATGAACATCAATTTAAGCTTATTTGACTGGTAATTGAAAAGGCTTTATTTAAACTCCATATAATAAAAAATTCCCCTTAACCTATTATTAATAGATTAGCAGCCATTTTAAAAATAATTGAAAATCGATCATTTTTAAACAAATATTCTAAAACAAGGTTTTATTTATAATGTTAGCGATATATATATATATATATATATATATATATATATATATATATATATATATATATATGTATATATATATATATATATATATATATATATATATATATCATGTAATGAATTTAAAAACGAAACTCCGTCGTGCATTAAAATCGTTCTTTTTTTGCGTTATATCTGCAGCTTTAAATTTTTAAAATGTCTACTTTTCTTTGATAGATTCTCATCTTCAGTATGGAATTACATGTTGGAATTTATTTGTCTAACATTAAATCATTATTGATTCGATTCAAAAAGGTGTACTTAAAATAATGAATTTTTTGCCAAGAACTACAGAATCTATTTGTAGATTATACAATTTTGCCCCTGCGGTATCTGAACATATTTAAAGTTTTAAAAATGTTTTATTTAATGAGTGCAAATCGCAGCTTCAACCATACCTCTTTAGAAATAAATACTCCACAACCGTTTAAAGAATATTTGAAAAATGACTATGCATATTGCATACACTGCTCCTAAAATCAAAAATCGTTAATTTATTCAAATATTTTGTAAAATATACAAATATACAGGCCATGGATTGTACAAATTTAGAATTTGTTAAAACCAAGTTCGGCAATTAAATGTTCATTAACAACAATAAATTTGGATTTTGAGTCATTTTAACCTCAGTTTAAACGGTTATTGGAGAGATTTTTGTAAATACTCTACATACTTCATTTGTTTAACAATATAATTACTTTTTTTAGTTTTCCTATATAGGATGGAAACATTAAAAAGTTATGGCAAAACCTAAAAAACAATAACACTATCAAAGGTCCTAGAAATAATTCTTCAAATTTAAATGTCAGATTACTTGGAATCAATTAGATTACTCTTCTTGCGGGGGACAACTACAAATTATATTTGAGATATCTTAAAAATGTTTGTATGGAAAATAATTTAAAAGTATGTTACTGGAACTGCATTATACGAAATAAAATGATATAATTGCACAATTTTTTACTAAATAATAATATTGATATTAAGTGAAACAAACTTAAATTAGAGAAAACCATTTATAACTCTAACTTAAAATTTTATAAATTAAGTAAAATTGCTTAAAACGATGGTGGCATAGCATAGGGATTATAATTAAACGGAGCATTCAACACACTCTATTACCGTATTTTAACACTAAAGTCATAGAACCAATAGGAATACAAATAAAATCGGGGACAAATTATATTAATTTAGTATCGTGCTACCTTTCAGGCAGTACAACAAATACTAATGCTAAAAATTTAAAATTATTCCGTAAAGATTTAATAAAAAAAAATATTCATCGTAGGAGATGGCAACGGACTTAATTATCGTTTCATAAACAAATCTTTCTAGATTAAAAAATGATAAAAGCCAACTAAATTTAAGAACTCCGAAATCGCCGTTAGAACAACCTATTAGAAAAATTCTCTCCCGGTTCTTAAAATGTGTGGAAAATGACGAAAATTTAAAAAAATAAAAATAATCAGTTGCCTCCTTTACACGATGACCATGCACTTCTTATAACTAATGGAGACAAAGCTAATAAATTGGCTGATGAAGCTCATCAAATTTCTTTTAATTTTGTGTGCTCTGTTATAAACGAAATCACTAATTATGGCTTTGATCTTCGTTCAGCTGACGCGGGGACTATCGAAGAACTTAGATCTCTAAATAAAACTATTCGCAACAATAAGGCGCCAGGACGTGATGGGATAACTAACTTACTCCTGAAAAAATGCCCCAAAAGTGCTTATACCATTGGAAAGCTGTAAAAAAAGTACACTCAAGAATTGCAAAGTTCGTAAACGAAACTAATATAATTCCTAATGAACCATTTGGATTTCGAAAATAACATTCAACCAACCATTGGTCCTCAGACTTTAAAATGTTATCAAAGTGAATTTAAATAGCGGAAGATCATGTCTTATTGTTGGATGTTGAAAACGCATTTGACAGCGTTTGCCATGACGGCTTTATTTATAAATACATTAAGCATAAATTCCCAATTTATTTAGTTAAAATACTAAAATCTTTTCTGGAACATAGCGTTTTTGCTGTTATAGTACATAATAAACTTTCTAGAGTACAAGAAATAACTGCATAGGTGTACCACAAGGCTCTGTTCCTTGTTATTTAATGTATTTCTCTATGACATACCACAATTGAACTTCTGTGATCCTTTATTATACGCTGACGATCCAGCAATAGTAAGTATAGTTGCACAAACCCACTAACCATAATTAGGCATAAATCGAAAAAGGAAAGCATGTTTTTTACTAAATCAAAATCTGATTATCAACAATATTAAATATCTTGGCATTCTTTTGGACAAGACTTACTTTCTCACAACATACTAACCATCTAATCACAAAATAGAATAAATTTTTCAAATTCATATACCCTATTATGAGCAGAAAAAAGAAACTCTCTCTCGTAAAAATAAAATTATTATTTTTAAAACGTCATTTCGCTCCATTTTAACTTTCTGTTCTTCAGTCTGGGGTAAAGTTGCGCAAAGTCACAAACACAAGTTACAAGTTGCCCAAAATAAAATATTAAAGACTATATGCAAACTGCCTAAAAGATATCAGACTAAAATTTTACACAAATTAAATTTTCGGATACACATCACTTAAGCGCCTTTACAGCCATAGGCTCTTGTTCATTTGTGCTGTAGTTATGTTCCGCAAGTCTTAAAATCCTATCGGCTTGTTGTCAACATCTGATTAAAGTGAAACGCTACTCAGAGCTTATAGTTACTGGCATTTGTGCCTACTATAAAATTTAAGGTTTACGTTCGCAGCTTGATTCAAAATCATTCTGAATTCAGAGGCTGCTTTTAAAGCTGTTTAGCTATTATAAAATGATTCCCACTGACTAGAGTCCCTTTTATCATTTCCAGTGATGATTTCTTGAACATGTGGATCTAATCATTGATTCTCGGTATCGGTAAGTTTTACGCAATAGTTTACTGTAGGCTCTCCAACTACTCTTAAAATATCTCCAATTAAGTCCAAAATTTAATTAACTTTTGGCCATTCATTTTTCAAACAATGGACACCTACTTCATTCAGTCTTAACATATATCATCTCTCATGACAGATTTTCTAACTTCAGTAATATTTAAATCTATAAAGTAGAAATAAGAAATTCGGCAAATAACACCTGGTTTGGAACATATTGCTCAACCAAATCGATATACTAAATGATTCTAAGACAAGCTTGACTCCCTAATTTCAGTATATTTCTTACAATATAGATTAAATGTCAATAGTGCCTTCATATGAAACAGGATATATTTCATTTTCATTATAGTACTACTCTACAATTAACTTTTCGTAATCCTGAAGAATTATCACACGCAAATTTTAAAAATACTGTAGTTTCTATTTACATAATGGGTAGTAATACCGTTACCATCGTTCCCATAGCGATGGTTAAGATACTTGCTTATCGCACGCCGTTGTCTCGTGTTCGATACTCGCAAATGACCAAAAATTTATAAATATAAATTAAATATTAAATATTTAACCACCTACAACTTTCGCCAATTCGTAACAAGTGGTTCAAAGGGTCTCTTTAATTACGCCTATATACCATAGTTTAGTTTTTAGTTATTTTGTTAATAATAATAACACTAATATAAATTTAAAAGATTAACACTAATTTATATAACATGAAAAAAAAAAATTATTTGTTTTTTGAAAAGTTTTGTTGGCTGCACTTTTAAATTACAATGATGAGTAACAAACTGACAAAAAAAAAAATTACCTAAAAAAAAATTTAGTGTCATTTTAACCATTATATTGCAAGGTCGTGTCGTGAAAAAATTTACAAATCAAGTGAAATAATAAAAATATATTTTAGTGCATTATATTTTTGGTATTTATGTGTTTTTCTAATGTAGTTTAATATAAAGTTATTCAATTTAATTAAAATTAAAGTGAAATATGAGTGTTGTGCAATTTTTTAAGTGAAACATTTGTGTAGTGCATTAAAAAAAAATAAAACAAAATATCCAAGAAACGGTGTACATAGATAAAACGGTAAGCGACTTAACTTAGTATGCAAAGGATTAAAGAAAAATCTCAAAAAAATCAAGGTTAGATTAACGAAATTGTTTTTCAAGAAAATATATAAAATGAAAATTAGTTTCATGCGTCACTTGGAAACACAGACATCTAGTGTATGGAATCATAATTGTGTAGTAAATATTTAAACCAAAATGTTAATGAACTTTTTGCAATATTTTAATACAAATATTTAATTGTGTTGCTGCTAATCTACATTTTGGCGAATGCAATGAAAATATGTATAATAAAATATAATGATCTACATTTTGGGGTATATACATTTATTTCGCATATATTTTTTATTTATTTTTTTTAATGTACTTAAATAAGCAAAATTGATTTAAATTTAAGTGAAGTTTATGACAAAATAATGTAGTAACATGAAAAGTCGGCCACAATAAGTGATATTAACTTATATGGGATTATTTTTAAGCTAGGCACACAAAACGTAATACACAAACGAGGCTAGGCATTTATTTTTATTTTTTACCGCATAGAACTTTCAAAGTTGGTCATGGCGAATATCGATACACAAAACTTGGACACTTGAAAATAATTAGGTAGTTCAAATTTAATGAATGTTATCGTAATGACGGCCTTATTTCGAATGAATAGCGTTTGATTGAATTGTTTTTCAATTTGGTGATCCTCAGATTATGCACTTATGGTTTAATATTGTTTATTTGTAACCGACGGTTTAACCAACGAGTGGAACGATCCAGGGCCGCATTAAGACCTTTTCGGCCCCTAGGCACAATTAACTGTAGATTTTTATGTATAAAGGGTTGCCATATTGAGACGCATCAAAATAAAGGCAAACTAAAACTACATATATTTATTTTTGAATCGAGTTGGGTACTTTATTTTTGGCCAATTCACATTTCCGCGATGCGAAATGAAGCGATTTTGAAAGAACCTGTGCAATTCGTCGATATTCTCACTCGTATATTATGGCAAGTTGCAACGTCTTGTTGAATATAAATATCACTTAAGTCGATTCCATCAAGCTGGGGCAAAAAATAGTTCTCACATTTTGCCTCACAATTTGTCTTACAACAAAGATACTATCTGGTGGTGGTTTTGGCCCGCTTGGTGCATCCACCCCAGAATCCATCTTCGTAAATTTGCGTAACAAACGATCTGTGGTTGTTTCATTTAGGCGGTTATGCCGACGATAATATATCCACGAATTGCGCAAAACGTGTTTTTTTAAGTGGTTTGATTGACATAAATTTTGGTTTTGAAATCATATTCTAAAACGTTTTATCAGTTAGCAGACGTTGAAAAAAAATATATAGTTGTTAAATTAAATTAAATAATTCCGTTTTTTCAAATGAACGATCAGCAGCAGCACCGATTAAATTTAATAAATGGCTCGAACAAGGGATAAATTCGGCTGAAGAACTTAAGTTTGCTTAATAAGATTTTAAAGACCATTATATCGACCTAAGAAGTCTGTCTACGATAATTCTTAATAGATATGCCATTCACTAAGTTTTTTCTAGTTTGTGAATTAAAAGGAATAAATAAAATAAAACGCTCAAAGACTCCGCTTTTAAAATCTTTGTGAAGTTAGCCCGAAAACTAGCCCGAAAATATTTTTGGATTGTGTCTTTGCTAAATTTAGTTATAATTTCGATCTGTCCTGAAATCTTGGTAATAAAACGTGTTTATTATAAAGTAAGTGGATTTCCAAACATATCGGCTGATGCCAGAAGTTACTTTGGTGTATCCTTAATTCAATCTATATAGGGCTCTTGCCACATGAGGTCCATTTATAGTCTTTGCAAAATATTCTATAAACAGACCATAAATGGACCTCATGTGGCAAGAGTGCTATATAGATTGAATTAAGGATACACCAAAGTAACTTCTGGCATCAGCCAATATGTTTGGAAATCCCTGTGAAGGTGGTTCCATAACGAAATATCAAAATAAGTCTTTATATGAAAACTACTCTTGTTTAAATTTACAATATTTATCAATTACATATAAAACTGTTTCGTTCTAATTTTAATTTGGCATTTCAACGTTTTGATGACTTGGTATTTTTATCATGATGGATACTAATAAAACACGTTTTATTACCAAGATTTCGGGACAGATCGAACTTATAACTAAATTTAGCAAAGACACAATGCAAAAATATTTTCGGGCTAGTTTTCAGGCTAACTTCACATACATCTTTTAAACCTAATATCTTAAACAAAAGTCAATGATTAGAGAAAACAATTTTAATTAATTTTTTCCCTAAACTATGTTCCGTCTGACTATCATCCATCAGCTTAATAAATTCATCACAAATAGTCGAGGATAATTAATTAGTATGCCCTTAACCTAGGTTGGCATGATTACTTTATGTTCTCTAAGAAATGGATCAAAATCTGATAAAAATGTATTACATTTTTGGTTTTTACCGCGAAAAACAAATTAAAAACTTTGCGTTGGAAGCCACGAATTTAATGGTTGATGAATTAAGATCACCAAAAATAGCCGATGGTTTAATTTTAATAAAGTAATCCTGCATTGCTGATGTTATAGTTTCTGGCCATCAAGCGATATCTTTTGAAATCCCTCAACAATTTTCACGAAATGGTCATTAGATTGTGTTTCGGATACTAATTCAGTTTCAAGCACCAAAACATAATTTATGTCGGTTACATTTTCTTTTATACAAGGTTGATATTTGGGTAATATTTGTTAAGTAACTTTTTAGTTCAGTTAACTACTCCAACTAACCAAAAATTGTAATGCCAAAATTTATTATCACTTTGTCGATATGAAATGTGGAAAAAATACAAGTTATTAGAATGGAAATAATGTAAATAATTCTAATTTGAAATTGAAGAGCCTAAATATTAAAAAAAGGACCTCTTAATTGTACGGGCCCTAGGCATGTGTCTAGTGTACCTTTCTGTAAACGCGGCCCTAGAACGATCTAAAGTAAAATACTTACGTCGATTTTCATTTGTGCGAAAAATTGATCTAGATTTGATTTATGACAGATTTGGAGTTTTATTGGGGAAAAACAATTGATTATTTTTAATCTCGATCAATTTTATGAGATCAATTTAAAAAAATGTGTGGTGGATTGTAATTTGATATTTTATGATAGATTTATTTTATAATAGACGCCGTGCTATTTGTGTTTTAAAAGTTTTTTTTGCTGTGTATTAAAAATAAATTGACAAATGTCAAAAAAAAAAAAAAAAAAAATTCACCACTACAATGACAAAATAAAATCAATCTTTCTACATTTTTCAAGTACGATTTTTTTTGACAGAAACAAATGAAAATCGACATTAATTTTTTACAATTTAGATGATCATTTATAGTCTACATTTTAGATGATGGAATGCATACAGGAGGAAAATGATACTTAGGAATATTTGTTACTTTTATGATAATTGTGTGGCAGGTAGTATTCTAACAATCTAAAATCTAATAACATCTTGTGACAAGCTGACGTTTTACCAGGTCGTTTTCTTGTTATGTAAGGGTGTGAGCGCTAGACTTTAAGCTGAGTAAACTAATTTAAGCAAACTAATTCTTAAATGTTTTTATTTTTATTTTTCATACAGCACACATTTTGAAGGTCTCTGCATTTAAATACTTCTATCTGGTAAGTAGTCAAATATTTTTGTTCCTATTTTAATTCTGAATAGTATGAACATTTTTAAAAAAGTGATTAAAGTAACAGTTTTAATAATTTCATGTACTTTACAAATATTTTAAAAATTGTTATGACTTTAAAAATGATTAAATTTCGTATCAATTTTTACACTTGTCTAAGAAGTAGTGTCTGGCGAACCAAAACTTTATATAAACATTATTAGTCGAACTTTCAAAATTATTTCAACGTGTATATTGCAAGCAATAACTAAACTGTAACCAAATTTATATTATTAATAGTATCAGTAAATTAGTAAATTAACTTTTAGTGCCATAAACCATTTTGCATTTCTGGGAAATTTGTTTTTCATTCGAGCCATTTTCAAACCACGAAATTCATTAAATATCAAAATAATTTGTATCCACAAAATTTTGAAATAAAATCGCTACAAAATTATTGAGTTAATTAACACAAATATTATGCAATAATTTAGCTTTCACCACATATAATTTTTATGTATGTTAGTGCATTTTTCGTTTATACATAGATTACACTAGTTTTTATTTTTAAATTATTAAACTAATAGCATAATTAGTATACTCTAGCAATCGAAAGGTACTTTATGAAAAAATCAATTATAATATTTAAATGAAAAAGTTCATTCGTGAAAATGTACTAGATATACAGACACACATACAAATCATAAATATATGAATACTGTATGTACTCGATAATGGGTTACCTAAGCATTAATTAATAAACTTTTTTTTTTATTTGTGTTATTTTTCAATTTTCCAATTCGGGTTAAATAATATTTCCTTAAATGTAAATAAAATGTAAAAAAAACGGGAAAATCAATAATCCACATAACCATTTATGCACATATATATATGGCATGTACTATAAATATATATATTATATAGTAGGAAAAAATGAATGAATCTACATCTAATCCAGAGCAATATAAACATAACAATTTAAATTGAATTCTAGTCCAAATTTCAAATGAACATGAAAATTCATAACAGAGGAAAATAAAAATGAAAATTAATATTTTTTTTTGCTGTTGAATTGTGTTAGATTCCAACTGAATGAACATTTTTTTTTTCATATTTTAGACAATTTTTCATTTGGATCTATTCCTCTGTAGAAGTTTTTTTTTTTTTTTTAACTTGTTGTTTTACTCTATCACTCTCTGAACATTTTTCCGATGTTGCTATTTTGCTGATGGTGCGGTGTTTTACAATTTTTTGGTTTACGGTAGTATTATATACGAGTAAGTATGTTTTTTTATCATATACATATAGATATACTATATGGAGATACATAAAAAAAGAGGGATGCCACAAAACATTTTTTTTTGTTTAATTCAATTATAATTTTTGAAGCATCCACCATGTCTGGTTGAATTTAATCAACATGACAAGTTTCATCAAAATAAATGTAAAAATAAAAATTCGGAAAATATAAAAAAAAAGAGCTTATGAACCAACATTTTGTCATATTTTTGCACAGTATTTTCATTTTTTTTTATGAAAATGTATAATGTAGCGTTTCAGGAATTAAATAATCGAAATCGGATTAATGATAATTGTATTATATTTATAGACGAATATTTTTGTTAGGGTGTTTCATAACATAAACATTTTATAATTGTTATTAGTCAATTTTGGAAATGTCCAGGTACATTTTGTATATATATGAATATTGGGGATATATATATATATATATATATATATATATATATATATATATATATATATATATATATATACGAGTATTAATCTATTTGGCAAATTAAATATTTTTGGTCTAGTATAGTAAGTTGAAAAAACGTAGATATTTTAATCTATCAGGATTGAATAGTTTAAAGTAACAGTTGTGATCGACAATGTACAATTACATGACCTGTTATAATGCTCAAAAGTGTGACTAAACTGTGTCCTAAAAAACTAAGTACATACTATGCTACATACCAACAAAAAATCGGTTACTTAAGGCGATAGGAGAAATTTTCCATTTTTCATTTCTTTGTCTAATAGGGGAGATATGCTTAGATTAAGTTAGTGCCAAATTTTCAACTATATGTTCACTTACAAAAGTTATATGTTCACTTACAAAAGTGAAATTGCATATTTTCCGGGACAACATTTTTTTGCTGACAAATATTTAACACTAAAAACATCGTGACACAGTGTTGAGAAAGCTTAAATAATGATAAGCATTTAGCAAAATGGTTTTGGTTTTTCAAAAATGGTTTTAAAAGTGTCCATTGATTTTAAAAATTCTTGGAATTAACAATTAAAGTTGCGATAGTGCTTTACTTTTTTAATGAAGAGAGTGGGTGACGACGTTTCACCTCACCTATGTATTGGTAAGCGATATGATTGGCATGGGCACTTGAAATCATTTTATATGTTTGATTTTCGACTTATCGATGAACTATTTTAGCAAGCAAGTTTGCTTGTCCTATGTGAATATTAGGACTCCTTGCGTTAGAGCTAGAATACTAAAGACAGTTTACTGTACGTAAATTATATTCTTTAATAGAATATTACAATGACTTACAGAATTTAAAAGACCATTTTTTTGGTATTTCGAAATTCTTAAATTATACCTTGAACTAGACAAATTGAAGCGGAACATTTCTAATATGTAAATCAAAAATTGATACAAAACTCGTTTACGGTGAAATTTAAGATTGCCCTTGAGAATCAGTTTTTCGTTTTTCATCATCCGTTTTGCTTAAAATTGGAATTATTTATAAGCTATAAATTATCAGTTTTGATAGGCTAACCATCATGATTTTTCTGGGTTTTGGGAATTTTCAATTTGCGGCATTTATTTCTCAGTTTTGATAGGCTAACCATCATGCCGTTTCTGGGTTTTAGGAATTTTCGATTTGTGGCATTTATTTCTCAGTTTTGATAGGCATTTCTTTCTCAGTTTTGATAGGCTAACCATCATGATTTTTCTGGGTTTTGGGAATTTTCAATTTGTGGCATTTATTTCTCAGTTTCGATAGGCTAACCATCATGATTTTTCTGGGTTTTGGGAATTTAAGATTTGTGGCATTTATTTCTCAGTTTTGATAGGCCATCATGCTTTTTCTGGGTTTTGGGAATTTAAGATTTGTGGCATTTATTTCTCAGTTTTGATTAGCTAACCATCATGCCGTTTCTGGGTTTTAGGAATTTTCGATTTGTGGCATTTATTTCTTAGTTTTGATAGGCATTTCTTTCTCAGTTTTGGTAGGCTAACCATCATGATTTTTCTGGGTTTTGGGAATTTTCGATTTGTAACATTTATTTCTTAGTTTTGATTGGCTAACCATCATGATTTTTCTAGGTTTTGGGTATTTTCGATTTGTGGCATTTATTTCTCAGTTTTGATAGGCCATCATGCTTTTTCTGGGTTTTGGGAATTTAAGATTTGTGGCATTTATTTCTCAGTTTTGATTAGCTAACCATCATGCCGTTTCTGGGTTTTAGGAATTTTCGATTTGTGGCATTTATTTCTTAGTTTTGATAGGCATTTATTTCTCAGTTTTGGTAGGCTAACTATCATGATTTTTCTGGGTTTTGGGAATTTTCGATTTGTGGCATTTATTTCTTAGTTTTGATTGGCTAACCATCATGATTTTTCTAGGTTTTGGGTATTTTCGATTTGTGGCATTTCTTTCTCAGTTTTGATAGGCCATCATGCTTTTTCTGGGTTTTGAGAATTTTCGTTTTGTGGCATTTATTTCTCAGTTTTGATAGGCAACTATCATGATTTTTCTGGGTTTTGGGAATTTTCGATTTGTGCCATTTATTTCTCAGTTTTGATAGGCAACCATCATGATTTTCTTGAATTTTGGGAATTTTCGATTTGAGGCATTTATTTCTCAGTTTTGATAGGCTAACCATCATGATTTTTCTGGGTTTAGGGTATTTTCGACTTGTGGCATTTATTTCTGTTTTGATAGGCTAACCATCATGATTTTTCTGGGTTTTGGGATTTTCGATTTGTGGCATTTATTTCTCAGTTTTAATAGGCTAACCCTTCATGATTTTTCTGGGTTTTGGGTATTTTCGATTTGTTGCATTTTTTGCTCAGTTTTGATAGGCTAATAACCATCATGATTTTAAGCCGGACATTTATTTAGTGGTAATACGTTTTTCGCATTGAAGACAAATTTTAATTTTAGCTTAAAAGTCTATTTGAAGTTTTGAACATGCTTTTTAATATAATTGTGCGTCAAATATTTGTCGCCACAATTTGATTTTACGAAACCCTTATTTTGGTACGCAAGTAGGTACAGCCTTAAATCGAAAATTAATCCGAAGACATCAATTTTCACCTTTATATATATAATGTTGTGGTTGTACGTTTCTAAGCATAAAACACCGTTTGAAAAGAATGTTCTATGTATAAAAAATACATGGAGAGACGATTTATATTGTAACATTTGTTATATTCACGTTATCAGATGACTTCGAGAAAATCCTAACTAAATCGACCCCTTATAATACACTGTGTAGGTATATACATATGGCAGTTAAACGTGTATGTGGGTGTGGATACAATATAATGTGATGATGAGGTGGTTTATACATATTTTCCTACAAGGTAACTCAAAAGGAAAGCAAATTATTCTTTTTCTATCATCAATGTCATTTTTACTGAACATTTTCCGATTTTTTTTCTTCCTTTATGGATTATTTTGGCTGTTATCATACAATAAAAAAAAATTCTGATGTTAAAAAATTGTATATCTATCTACAATATAAAATACAATGTACTACATATACGATGTATTTAAGGATCATGAAGGAAATGATTGTAGTTTATATTATACTTGTTTGTTGTTGTTGTGTGTTATGAACAATAAAAATAATATAACCGATATAATATTAAACCTCTCATGTAATCCCTACAACAATACGTGAAAAATCGTTACGATTTATCTCTAATATGGGATATGAAACGAAAAACTTTGGTTCAACAATAGCCAACATTTTTTTTTATTATATATGTATATATATACATATCTAACAGTAAAATAATAGTTTTATTGTCACACTTAATGTATGCTCCATATCATCTCCTTTCTTCTCTCACTCTCATAAATCCATTGTGGACCGAAAATCATAAATTTTTAATTTAATTATAATGTATATCAACAATAATTTTTTTTATGCTTGAATTGGTAATTAATATTTATTCAAAAAAGAAAAATCCAAAATAAATATTAGAACGTACATTTTGTTTTTGTAATATTAGGCCACATCCTTTCTCTGTATTATGTATATATACATGAATATTATGATAAACAAACATACTTATATGCGATGAGAATAAGGTACATGTTTAACTTTTAGACTTTTGTTTTTTAATCAAAAAATATAGATTTATACATTAAATATCAACTTCGATATTTTGTTGGCAAATTTTACAAACCAAAAGTTAAATCTACAAAAAAATTGGAAAAACCTGACTATAAAATGTATAAAATAAATTTGTTTTAAAAAGAAAGGTTTTTAAATATTTGAAACTTGTCGTTTTTTAATTTTCCGATGAAAAAGTTAATTCATTTTGCTTCCTTTTTTTTTGATTTTTGATTATTGGTTTTTGGTTTAACATCAACCTTTTTGTAACATATTTACATATGATAATCAAAATTTTGTATAAAGTTTATATATGTTTATATTTCAAGCCTATATTTAGGCAAATACACACGAGATTTACATAGACGTATTATATATTTTGCCACGTGCTAACTTTTCTTGCAAAAATAATATAATGTTTTGTTATTCTAGTAAGAAAACACGTTATAAAAAACACACAGTATATTATCTAGCACCACGGTTCCCAAAGTGTGTTCCGCAGAACCCTGAGGTTCCACGTTAAAACTTAGGGGTTTCTTTTCATTAAAAAAAAAAAGAATGGTGTTTAATATATTCACATTTTCCTCGGAAAGTTTACAATCCACCACCAAATAAAATTTAAATTTTTTAAATAAGGCGGCTGAAAACACAAGCAATTTGAACTGCAACAAAATGTATGTAATATTTTTTGTGCAATATACCGTTGCACTTGCGCCTATGCTATTGTGCCCTCGTATTATTAACGGTAACTATCATTGCAACCAGTATGTCAGTTAAGGAAAATTTAAAGCTGGGTAGGTAGTATATTTTTAATTAACAAACGGGCGCGAACTATAAAGTTATTTACGAATTAGAACTTTAAATCTAACATAACTATTTTTTCAAGTGAACAGAAATAAGTATTTTCTATTCTTTTTGTGCGTTAACGTTGTCAGTATAGTAATGCAGAAATAGCGGAATCTACAGATACTGAAATTCTGAAAACCGCGATGCTATCAACTTTCAGTTCCGTACAGTTACACCCTCATCTTCCAACTCTAGCATCTTCCGATTTTGAACAGGTGGTATCAAAGAAAAGACGTAAATATGATACTAGTTACCTGTCATTTGGATTACTGGTGACAAAGAGGCTTCAGATGCGGTTTGTTTGCTTTGCAACAAAATATTAACAAACAGCTCCTTAGCACTTTGGGAGACATTTGGAAACAAAACACCCAACAGATAAAGGCAAAGATATTTCTTTTTTTAAAAGAAAACTTGAAAGCCATAATAAGGCAAATTAACACCACGGGGAGAATATATTTAACTGCATTGGTAATTTTATGACAATTATCATAATTGTAATTTTATAGCACGGATTAAAAATGTTAAACAAATCTGTAACATTTGCATTCTTTACAGATATGCATTAGTAACAAAAAGGATTTCAGATACATTTAAATCTGTTCTGAACGAATCAATAAAGATTAATAATATTATTAAAAGTCGACCATTGCAATCACATATTTTCAAAGCCATGTGTGAAGATATGAGTAGTCTTCACATCCCTTTACTTCTTCATACGGAAGTTAGATGTTTATCACGTGGTCAAAGAATAATACAATATGGGATTTCAGCTGTGGAGCAAAATAACTGAGTGCTTCCAGACACTTAGTGGTTTTCTCGGAGAATTTTTTTTTTTTTTTTTTTTTTATATTTTAATCCCTACAATTTTCTGGGGCCGAAGCTCACCCTACTCTTTCGCGGTTTGAAACACATCTGTCCAGTTTACAGGAATTATCTAATGATTACTTTCCAAACCTAGAGAACCAAGATAATTAGTGGGTACAAAATAATTTCAAAATAAATGAAAATCCAAAAAGATGTCGGTCCATAAATTATAAAAATTTTCCCAAATTTCTGAAATTTGCAAAATGATAATCCAACAAAATCATTTCTAAAAACTGTATTTATCGACTGATGATAATTGAAATTATTTAAATCATATCTCTCAAATTGAAGTCAGATTGTTAAAATTGGTAAAATATAGAATAAACGCGTACAGTGAATAAAGGATTTACGCAAGGATTAATCTTAGGACCAACTCGTTTTAATATGTTTTTAATATCTTATTACTTTCTCGTCAGATTCGGTTTGGCAAATTCGGTTTGATTTATACAAAGTCATAAATTGGTTTGATGTGATTCATCTAATACTTAATCAATAATTATCTAGAACTAAGTATGCACTCTTCGAGGAAAGAGCATTGAATGATGACGCGCAACTTGCATTATTTATACAACTCTTTCAGAATTGAAAGAGATAAGTCTAATTATTTTGGGTTGATGGTTTGTTAGCCCTTTCATTTAGGCAACATAAAAAATCAACAGTGTCGCATATTTTTGCTCTTAATCGAACAAAGCATCATCTTCCTATGAAATTTATTTTAAAAACGTACTACGCCTACATTCAGAAGCGCAGGATGTGCAGTGCTTTGTGACATATAAGACATATATTGACGAATATTTTATGCACCTTTAAGCAGTGTTGCCATTTTGAATACTTCCAGTCAAATTTAACTTGAATTCATTGCGTTAAACGGGATATATAATTTTTTAAAATACATCTGGCTGTTTATTTGACTGATATTCGACCCAATTACCTATTTTCTTGACTAAATTTCATATTTTATGGTTAAGCAGAATTGCATAGCAAGCCCAACTTAGACTTTGATTGCGATGATAAATTAATCCAAATAAAATCGACAACAAAATTACTTTTAAACAAAAAGTACTATTCCGATCTAACTGCTCGCAATTTTAGGTACCCCTGATCAACCAGCTACAGCAAAAAATGCCTAGAAATTTAAACCGTTATTGAACAGTGCTTTCGTTTAAAGAAATAGCCGATATAACCACTTTTGAGGGAATATAACATAGATAGTCTTACAAGTGATACAAATTTGCAATGAAATAATTTAACGATCAGAATAAGGAGCAAAACCACAACCAAAGAAAGCTTTTGGTGCGAAGTATTGGAGTACGAGAATTCAAGTAAAGAGAAAATCCATATAAGGACATTTATTATTTTGTGATGACAATTGTTGGTTTTGTCATTTTAAATGCGGAGGTTCAGCGCATTTACACTCACTTTAAATTGATAAAAACCAGGTTAAGAATTACCTTAATAAACAAACTAAATTGAATGCTTTTAAACTTAAATTTGGCAAAATATTGTTTAACTGGTGTTTTAGCTGGTCCCATTTATTATTTTTTGTGACTGGATATTTCAACTGGATTATTTCTAATAAAAACTGCCTGGTTTCCAATTTCTCGAATGGCAATATATATATATATATATATATATATATATATATATATATATATATTTATATATAAATATATATATATATATATATATATATATATATATATATATATATATATATATATATATATATATATATATATACATAAAGTGTGTGAAGTTATCCCCGGATTTATCCCAGGAAAAACAAAAATGTTCATCAGATAATACTATCCCAGAATTTCAAAAATCATCCCAAATTCTGATAAAAATATTCGTAACGTATACAAACAGTTTCTGATTATTAAATCGACATGGCATGTTATATATTTGGCCAAGCCAGTTGTGATTGGTGCTTTGTATGTATATTTATATAGCCCATATTATAATGAGAATTTTATATGAATTTTAATTTGTGGATCTCAAGAACCATGAGTGCCGGAAATAATTTTTCCATAAATTAAAATTCGTATTAAATACTCATATTCATATGGGCCATATACACATATGGCCCTCTAGCGCCAATCTTAACATACGGATGGTCTCCAAAATTGTATCACAGCTAAAGGATATTATACTATATCAAATCCATAAAAAATTATTTCCAGCACTTATGGTTCTTGAGATCAATAAATTAAAATTCATATTATTTAAAGTTATGTAATATTCTGAAATTTGAGAATTGTAATTGTGTATATATTCAAACAAATTAGAATTCTGCTTTTGAGAAATTTGTTCCCATTCTAAAGACTCATATTGGTTTTTCCGCATTTACAAATAATATGCCTAAAATTAAAATAATTGAAAACCTGGAAGTATTATAACTTCTTCGCAAGATTCATAAGTTACTAAAATAAAAAAAAAGCTAAAAGTCGATTCAACTGATGAATACTAAAAAGACCCTCGCGAAATCCAAACTATTCGTTGATAAGTAAATTTTCATTTGTGACATGTTGAGTTAATCAGAGTTTTAATTATTTTCTCGAAAATTTATAGGATCTTTTCCTGGCTTAGGAATAGGAATGCCCTTGCAACCTTCCATATATTTGAAAAGTAGCAAATGCTGATGCAGCTATGAAAGATGAGCTTTGTAATCAATCGCAGCTGACGGTATTTTTTTAAGCAATAATATTCATACTTTTCATCCATTATAAGTAACATTGCACTATCAGGAATATCTTTTTTTTCTGAATAGTGGCAAGGAACTATATTTATTCTTGATAAATCTAGCAACTTTCCCGGTTTGTCTGGAGTTAATTTCGAATTTTTCGTTTTTGTTGCCATTTTGAATTTGTAATACAAATAATTTTTTTAATTTTACGAGATTAGATAATTCACTAAAGATTGCAGGATGAAATCTTGTCGATTTCTCACTCACTGACGACGGCGAGTGTTACGTAGTTTTATCATTCGTATAACTGAATTTGGTAATGCTATATTTTTCATATAATTTACGCTAGTTAATGGAATTGTCTCATCTCTAGCCAATTGAATAGTATTGGTAATATTGTCAACTGCCATGTTAATTTCAGCTTCGGTGCATAATTGATTCGTGCCTAAAAATTGAAATTTTTCTCAATCAGCATTTTTTTAGTCGAAGAACTTTAAATGAACTATATCTTGTGTTGCAAAAAAAATTTATTTCTCCAATCACTGATCCGGTTGATTCGTGCTAATCATTTGCATTTTTACCAAATCGTTGCGTAAATTTAGATTACCTGACTTTGGGCAGTAACAGGATTTTAAATTTATTAATGAGTTTCCATTGTGTATGGAAACACCAATGCTTTAGATTGCCTTACATTTAAAGTCAGGTAAGATCGAATTTGGTATGTAAGTTTTTGTTAGAATCGCTGTTTCGCCGCATCACCCATATAGAGGCGGTCTTTCCTATAGACGTTATAATTTGGCAATACCACCCCAGACTAGATTTCGATCAAGCGATAATTTATCAAAACGATTGCGAACCGGGAAAACTCAAATTTAATAACTCAAATTTAATAAACATTTAATTTTTTTATTTGATGATATTTTGCTATATTAGAACCTCTATTAGTTTAGATAAACCGAAAGACACTAAATGTTTTGATTGGATATTTTATTCACTTGTATTTATTCCAACGTAAAAGATAAAGAAATAACTTGTTATTACAATGTCACGAAGTGATGTGCATTCATCAAGAACACAATCGAGTCTGGGTATGGTACTTGTAAAATGTTTTGGTGAATGTTTTGAAGTTTTTATATAACTCGAGTTAAGACAGTAATATTTTTTCCGAATATAATATAAAAAAAGACGATGAGTTGCAGACCAATTTTCATTTTGAGCACCATATCAAAAATTTCCAATTCATGGTTTCATGCCGATAAATCTTTAGAGGACACTCATATATGCCAGATATCACCATGGACAAGTATTGCTTTATTCATAAAGACGGCACAATCGAAACTGTCAAATATTGGACAGTTATATAATACTGGTTCACCTAAAGCCCTTGGTCCTCGATGTGTTTTGCGGTTCACTTCGTCATTTAATTCAATATTTGACATTTGAATCAATTTACCAGTTTATAGTTATCAAAGCTGTTACACACTTGATTGAACATAATACAATTACATGATGTACATTATAATATGTTATTTAAAATGTTGGCAATAGCATTATATAATCATTATCCACTTGTAATTAAAAATTATATGATCAAAACCGCACAATAAAATTGCCATATGTAGTACATGATATGAAAATCAAACAAAACAATACACACAATATTTATGGTGTGTGTATATACATATTTTCTAGAATCCTGTTACAAAAAAAAAAAAAAAACTTTTGTAAACATCATTTTTCAGGATAAAGTTTAATTTAAAGCTTTCTGACAAATATTTACACATATTTAAAATATATGTCAATATACATATTTCACCCATATAAATATATATAATATTCAAAACGTATGTCGTTTCCCTTTTCCACCGCCCTCTCAACATTTTCCATTGTACTCCTATGATGATGAGTACAAAAAAAAAATATAAAAGAAAGTAATAACTGGAGTTGATATTTTTCCCATTATTTTATAAAAAAAAAAATTCTTTACATTTTAAGTTTACTTTATATCCTCCTACTCCTATACATATTATATTATTTGTGTATGCTCGGGATGTTCAAGAATGACTTCGATTAAATTCATATATGGGTTATATTTATATTTAGATCCTTTAAAATTTATTTCACGTCATCATCTCATCAATTTAAAAAAAAAAAAAAAGTTCTGACAATCTTGTCACATCAATTTTTGTATATATATACTTCTATATACACACACACACACAAAAAAATTCTATTTTCTTATTCTTAGATCCCGAGAGACATTATCACACGACGAAAGAAAATCTGAAGAAAATGTTCACACTTTTTTTTTACTGTCAAAATATTCTTATGGTTTGATGATATTCGAAAATTTACATATTATTTTGCCTCCGGTCAATTTTCTTAAATAAACTATACAATTCAACACCATATATGTATGCATAAACTTATACGTATACATAAATAAAAAAAAATATGATAACAATAGAGCAATGATGCTGAATATTTATGGTCTATTTAACATGATGACATATGAAAATTAGTTAGATCCAGAATTAATTTATAATACAAAATCCTTTTTCATTTTTGTGCAGAGAAGAATATATATCTATTCAAAACCCTAGTATACGTATATAGTGTTAAAATAGATAATCCGAAAAAAGTTGTATCAAAAATATAATACACATAATATACTGTACGTACACAATGAACAATTGCGGTTTTCTAAACATAAAAAGTTAGCAGAAGATAAACTGGACAACTATAGCTACCACATTATAATTTAATAACAAGTAGAGGAAAAATAAAAAAATCTTTGAACATTTGGTTTAGTTTTCATACATCTATATGTACATTATACATAATCAGGCGACATTTTGTCCTTTTACATATATGTTATTAGAATGTTAAAAAAAAACCATAGGACATAAAATCATTCTTCATCCTTTTATATAGTTATACTTCAAACATAAAACAAAAAAAAAAAAAAAAAAAAAAAAAAAAAAAAAAGTTTTAAATATAAGAACTCTCGATGGAACAACTTTTTTGTGTTCTATGTATATGGATAGCATTAAATAAAAAGTTTTAAAACTAAAGCTTTTCATTTTTATGCACAATGACTATACTTTACTATACTATTATATATATAAGAAAGAATCCATACACATAACAACAAAAACTAATTAATTAATGAATTCTTTAATTTTAAGGTAAAACACTATAACATGAACCAAATGTTTTCTTATTTAGACTCTTATTACGAATTTCATTATTTTATTTTTTTATTTTAATGTAAATAAAAGTAAATTAAATTAAATGATAAATGATGGTAAAACATAAAAAATTGTATAATTAAATAAAATATTATTATTTGAGATTTTATGTGTATTCTTAAATATTTATGTAGTACAAATTCGGGTTTTTCTTATTTAATTTGATTATTTATTTATGTATACATATACATATATAACTATGTATATATAAATAAATTGGAATAAATGGGATTGTAATTGTGTTTATGGTGATTCCAAATATAAGTTTTTTTTATTTATTTATATACATTTTAATTCGTAAAATTACATAAATAAATTTGTCAAGATCATATATTAAGTTTAGTTTTCTACACATATGTTTGGCAAACATTCGATTTAATGGCTACATTTTACTCATTTAACATTATAAACTTCGTTAAAACTTTGTATATCACATAATTTTAATATGACCTAGATATAAAAATTTATATATATATATATATATATATATATATATATATATATACACTCATCTCTCGCTTAACGGAAGGGTTTCGTTCCCAAAAAGTTATCCGTAAATCGAATTGTTATTTTTTTTCCTCGGTAAAGTTATATACTACGTATAAAGTTTAAAAAATTATAAAGCATGGAAAAATTTATATACAAGCCATTTTACTTTCAGACATATTCAATACATATTATATTGTTTATAGACATTTAAACATTAAAATAAAATTTAAATATAAATAATTCAGCAATAAAAAATAACAAACATAATTCATATGTAAAAAACATAAAAACCCAAAACATAAAAACTATTCAAATATTTAATAAATTGTACTCGAGTATGCACATACTCGATTTATACTGCGGGATCACCGTAAGCTGCGTTCTTCCATTAGATCTCTGTCGCATATTATTTTTATTCCTTCTTCGAAGTGTGAAAGGGCATCAGACAACTCCTTTGTAGTTAATTGTTGAGGAATAGTGGTGATGACATCTTCATCCACCTGCTCTTCAACAGTCCGATCTTGTTCCATTTGCAGTAAATCTTCATCGGACAGACTATTTCCATGAACATTCAGCAATTCCATAACGTCAGATTCCTCAACATCTTCAAAACCAAGTCGAGTTCCAAGAGCTACTATGGTTTGTATGAGTTGTGGGATACGTTCAACTTGGGCATTTTCGTTGTTAACTGCATCTGGCCAAATTTTGTTCCAAACCATTCATTCATTCATTGATCCATAGGCTGAATCAGTGCCGTTGTATTTTTGGGCAATTATTTATTCCTAATATCATCAGTAATTTTGGATAAGTTGCTAATAACAATGCCTTACTGCTAAGATTTTTTCTTTCCAAATAGGATTTTACTAAAGGGCAAGAGAAATTTTTAAACCAACCCTCGAACAAGGCCGAAGTCATTCAAGCTTTCTTATTACACCGCCAAATTACCGGTAACTGGGATTTATTACATCCTTTGAATAGGGATAGCAGGGGTTTCGACTTGAAATCACCGGCGGCGTTACCCCCAAGAAGTAGAGTTAATCGCTCCTTCGCCACTTTGTATCCAGGTGCAGACTTTTCATTTATCGAAAAAATGTTCTGGCAGGCATCCGTTTCCAAAATAGGCCACTCTCTTCTACGTTAAAAACTTGTTCACGGACGTATCCACCTTGCTCAACTATCATTTTCAAAATGTTGGGATATTCACGAGCTGCCTCTATGTCTGCACTAGCCGCTTCACCTTTTAGTTTAAGATTATGCAGATTGTGGCGATTTTTAAATTTCTCAAACCAACCTTTGCTTGCTCCAAAAGACTCATTTTCAGAAGTTTCACAAACATTATTCTTCCTTAAATTTTCGAAAAGACTTTTGGCTTTTTATTGAATTATAATGATGCTCATAGGTATGTTGTGCTGGTTATTATCTTCAACCCATACACTTAAAAGATGTTCCGTCTTTTCCATAATGATACTCCTGTAGCGAGTTAATTTTGATTGTGATTGAGTCTTAATTTTTGCTTGATTATCACGAATTGTCCCTATTGTAGATGTCACAAGACCTAATGTTTTTGAAATTTCACTGAGTTTCTCGCCTGCATCAAAACGACGCAATACATCTAATTTCTTTTCTAGAGTTTCCGTTAAGCGAGAGATGAGTGTATATATATATATATATATATATATATATATATATATATATATATATATATATATATATATAATTATATTATATATATATATATATATATATATATACATATATATACATATATACATATAAATATATATATATATATATATATATATATATATATATATA
Organism: Tipula confusa; assembly: GCA_963556175.1. Taxonomy (NCBI): domain Eukaryota; kingdom Metazoa; phylum Arthropoda; class Insecta; order Diptera; family Tipulidae; genus Tipula; species Tipula confusa. The sequence goes on from OY744475.1 coordinate 208,499,505, forward strand.
TATATATTTATATATATATATATATATATATATACATATATATATATATATATATATATATGTATATATATATATATATATATATATATATATATATATATATATATATATATAAATATATATATAAAATATATATATTTATATATATATATATATATATAAATATATATTATATATATATTTATATATATATATATAAATAAAAAAGAAGTTATTAGGCTTTTTTATGTTATTTTTATATTTTTATTTTTGGTTCTGAAGCCTATTTTATACGAAGTTATTTATTCATTTATTCATCAGTTTAAACAGAATATAAAACAAGTCAACTTACCACAAGACCATATCATAATATCCTTAGATATAGTCTCGCTGTTCACGAACATAGACAGTAATTTAGCCTTACATCTGGTAAGTGATAAATGGCAAGAAATAAAAAAGAACTCTAAGACAAAGTTGAAGAAAACGCAATTTATCGAAGCAATGGAGCTTGTATATTTCATAATTGTAAATTCTCCTTTGATGGAAAATATTATAAACAACTGTTTGGTTCTCCCATGGGTTCACCAGTTAGCCCAGCTATTGCTGAGCTAGTGATGGAGTTTGTGGAAACCAATGTATTAAGATTGATTTCATTCCTGCTTTTTATTACCGATATGTAGTCGACATAGTTACGGCCATTCCTGTACAAAAGATAGATGAATTTTTACAATGGATGGATTTACTTATTATACATAACGTAGATGGTATTCTTTCCACTGACTGATTTCACAAATCGACGTGGTCTGGTAGATATTTATCTTACAAAAAAAAATACAGTCAATCTTTTATCTAATAAAATCTTGAATTATCTTGCCTCTGTTTTCATAAGAAAAATTTCAGTCTTCTCAAATCAACTTTACTTAGAAATAACTATCCCTATTCTTTTTTCAACCCAATAATTAAATCCACTATTTATAAATTTTCAGCACAGCGAAATAACTAGTATGAGGATGCTGCCTCTCAGTTGACAAATGATATTCAAATCCATATGTTAAGTCACTACACGAACAACTATCCCATTTGTTACAGAAATTTAATTTCAGAATCGTTGGTAGAGAACATAACAGTTTAGGCAGGTCTCTCTTCTCTCCCATCAAAGATCCTATACAGTTATAGTTTTTAAGATTTATATGATTCTAACTTAATTAGTAAAAAAAAAATTCCTGAGATCTGAATAGATCAGTGTCGAACTACCGAGTGTCCGAACTCCTTAGTGTCGAACAAATATTGGTGTCGGACAAATCAGTCTTAGTAGATAAAGATTTCTGTTGCATGAATAAACATATTTTTGAAGATTACCAATATGTTTCTCAAAGCTTAGAAAATCAATAATAATTCCCGAATACTTAAAATCATCACCCATCGGAATCTTATAGCAAAACGAAGAATAAGATTTATTTATTTATTCAACATCAACGGAATGAAAATCCTTTTTTGATTACAATTATAATTTACAATTTAGCTTTGACAAGCTTTTTAATAGTACATTTGGAAATATTGAAATCAAACACATCAAAATTTTCATTAAATTGACGACAAATAGCCGAGATCGAAACGTTATATGCGTAATTAGATTTAAATGTCGGCAAATATATAAAATTCCTGACGCGAGCAGGTTTGCAGGGCACATGCATATCAATCATTGCAAGTAGTTCAGCGAAATCAATAGAACAATTCAGCAAATCAGCGATGAATGTTGAAGTAGCACATGTACGTCTTACCAGTAATGAATCCAAATTGGCAATTCTACAACGTTCGACGTAGGACGGCAAATTCTTTTTATTCAGCCACATTGAAAGGTTCAATTCTATCAATATGTATATTGTAAGCAGGATCCCAAATAATTGACGCATATTCCAAATTAGACCGAACAATAGAACAATACGAAGTTTTAATTAATTATAAAAATCCTTTGTGATACGACGAATGAAGCCAAGTAGAGAACTAGACATAGCCACGATCAAATCAATATGGTTACGAAAATACAATTGATGATCCAAGACAACACCCAAATCTTTGAATGTTACAACCCTTTCAAGGTGGTGATTACCAATAAGATATTGAAAATGAATAACTGATTTTTTTGTTGGAGAAGCTCATAATCTTGCATTTTTCCAAATTTAAATTCAATCTATTCTCTATTGACCATTTATACAGCAAATCTAGATCATTCTGCATTTCAATACATTGTTGCTCGCTACGTACAGCTTTTGATATTTTCAAGTCGTCTGCATATAATTCACAGTCCCTCTGTCACAGTCATAGTCGCTCTGTTAATTTTAACTACCTGCTTCCGATCATGCAGGTACGATCCAATCCAATCCAAAAATACTATGCTCACTCCAAATTTATCAAGTTTGGCCAGAAGAAACTTAAACTGAGGTGAGTCAAATGCCTTCTCAAAATCAGTGGAAGCCACATCTAGCTGACATTTGGAATCGAAGGCGCTGAACGTTTTTGATGTTAAACTTAACAGATTTGTAGTTGTAGAACGATGCCTGACGAATCCACGTTGTTGACATGTTGATAAAGATTTAACATTGAAATACAAATAATCAGATATAATAAGCTCACATAATTTAGGAATCGATGATTCTAATCAAAGAATCATCGATTCCTAAATTATGTTAAATTGGTATTCTAATTAAATTTTGATGATACGTAGTACGATGTCCTAAAGAAACATCATTAACCTTATCATTGTATTTCTTATCGACTGATTGGAAAAATTCAGCAAATAAATTACATATGTCCTCAGCATTACAGGCAGCAACATCATTTAACAACATCGTTTGGGGATAACCAGAACATTTTCTTTTGACATCAACAAAAGGCCAAAATAGTTTAGGGTTTGAAATTAAATTATTTTCCAATCCCGAAATTAAGTTTCTATAGGCTCGGCGTTGTTCCTTATCAAATGTCCGGCGAAGTTGTTGGGAATAATTTAGACAATCCGCGTTATCACCAAAAACTTTGGCAAATGTATGTGCCTTATTCTTTTTGTTTCCCAAATTGACGTAATAGTTGTCAAACTATGGAGGATGGTTATTCCTACGCTTATAGCATTTAGATACATGTTTGTCAAAAGCCTCATGTAAAACCACATAAAATGAGTCAACTATACGTTACATAATTATCATCAAAAAATTCAGAGCTTAAAACTCCCGATTTTAACCATGTCTCAGATAAAACATATATCGGGTAACAAGACGATGATAGAAATAATGAAAAATGCGTTATTTGAAATAAATGTAGACCTTATACAGTAAGATAAAAATATAGCTGAAGAAGTTTTTTTTGCAGGTAGTTCTGACAAGTTGAGGAATGGTAAATAATATCGGAAATATCACAGTTAGTTTTATATAAACCAAAAAACATAGCATATAGAGAGGATCCAGCCAGACTCTTAAAGCTATAAAATCTTTAATCATTTGTACAAGAATATTTTCCTGGTCGTATGTGTGACTATTGGCACAATAACATAGTGCAATATCATCGGCCAACCCTACCATTTAATCCATTTATGTGTATTCTAATAATGCCTTGTGGAACATCGCAAGTAACCAAGAAACTTTTGCTTAATACACTTGATACCTTAACCATTTTACTTCTATCTTGTAAATAAGACTTGAATATTTCTCAAAGATTTTAGCAAAGTTAGATAAAATTGAGATAGGGCGATAATTATTAAGATTACTAAAACTTCCCTTTTTGTGTAGCGGTAGAACAATTGCTACAATACCACCAGATGTAATTATTATATTATACGCAGTGATTTCACTACTGGATATCCAGACTTCAGAGCAAAATATAATATCTGGTAAAATATTAAGTGATGCAAAATATGTGAAGCAATCTTAAATTTAAAGTTATCATCATTATTATCAATAGTAGAATTTGATATTACTATAAGTAACTTCTGCTTTCCATTTTTCGAACCAAAGTTTTGCAATTATCTTCGCATTAGACAATCCTTCGATCAATTTGTAAAGCAATACAATGTTAACGTACCACAATTTATAAGCCAGTATGCCAATATTGTTCAGAATTTTGGGTTCTCAGAAAATTTTCAGTGTGCGCCTCAGATACGCTCCAGAAGTCTGCAGTATACTGCTACTCTGATGGGTTCCTTTGGTTTCTGGTTTTCTTTTATATATATATATATATATATATATATATATATATATATATATATATATATATATATATATATATATATATATATATATTTTTTTTTTATTTTTTTTTTAAATTTTTTTTTAAACCATTTCTTGATGCAAATGGCGTTCCAGTCAAAAGTGATTTAAAAATATTGAAATATTCAGAAATTTCTTCTAGCGGCAGAAAAGCTAAGGTTTTCACCATACGTATTTCTATGCTAAAATTTGCATTATCTTCATATTTTGCAGCACATCGCCAGATAATTTTGTCCCAAGTGAAATAGGCATCCTTTATAGTAAGCTACTGCAAATAATGTTTAGGGTGCGAGACGGTGGCTTTTTTAAAATTAGAGACAATTCGAGTAGGGTTTAGTGAAATATCCCAATCGCACAGGCCCATTTACAGAGCATGAAAAATATTTCTTATATGCCTTTATACGCCTTTTCAAATTTTGAGCTCCTCATACAAAATATAAGCGGTACTATTTCATCTTCGATTTTACCGATGGAAACAATTTACATACTCGGTATAATCTCGAATGCTCCACTCACCAGCCAGCAACTTGCATCGATAGTTGGATCCGAAGGATTTTTGGTAAATATACCCGATTATCAGGATCGCACTCTAATCACACTTTCCCTTATTATTTGAGATAGACGTAGACCGGAAACTATTGCCAGATTTTTAACTTTTGCGATAGCTTCGAAAATATGTTTTTCAAAGGCTAATAAATGGGTGAAAATTTCTGACTTTATAGTTATATATTTTTACTTTACTGCTTAAAAAGTACTGACATAATAGGATCAGCCCGTTTAGCAAATTTTGCTCGGTTATTTTGGAAATAACATTAAGGAAGAATTGATTATTTTAACATAGTTAGCAAGAACAATAAAATTAGCAATTATTTACAGTTCAGTAAAGTAAATTCACACACTAAAAATAAAATAGTAATTTACAAAATTGTATCAGATGCAAATCTTGTATCTAAGTTGATTGTCGGAGTGACTATAAATTGATGTAATTGAAGAAATACCACTCAGATATGCAAATATATATATATATATATATATATATATATATATATATATATATATATATATATATATATATATATATATATGTATATATATACTACATATATATATATATATATATATATATATATATATATATATATATATAAATATATATAATACATATATATATATATATATATATATATATATATATATATATATATTAATAGAAAAATTTACCCGATTTTGCCTTCCATTATTTGATTTTTATACTAATCACCAAGTATTGTAGGTGAACCGATTTGACACTTTATTTACCTCACCACGAGAACGATATCAAAATATTGATGTGATTACTTCACCTCACATTTTTGAGGTACGATGAGGTGAGAACCATAATAGGTGCATAAGTTGTGATCACAAAAGTAAATAGGTAAACTACTGCGTCGATTTTAAGGTTATTTGTCACAAAAACATACTCCAGGAATATTTGCGTTATAGCTGGTACATAAAGAGTATGAAGCATTGTTTGGTAACTGAAAGATTTGTTGCTATCATTTGTATTTAAATCTTCCAATCCAATATAGCTAAGTGGTTCTTCTTAAGAATCCGCAGCATCAGTTTTATGACAAATAAAGCTCCAATTTTGATTTGGCAGTTTGATTTCTAATATACGAAGATTATCTAAATATAATTCAAGCGATACCTAACTTTTTAGGTTTCAATTAATCACTTTTCAAACTTAAAATTTCGTTAAAACATATTTGAGTAACCATCAGGATTTCAAATTCAAGAAACTTTCGTAATTTTTTCATATTTACCATTTTATCTAGACCAAGAGAAATTAGAGGTTTGCACTCAAATAAAAATTTCGTTTAAACGGTCAAAAAAAATTTGTCACTAAATTTTTGATTAATTGACAGTAATTACTAATAGATGGCAATAGCATCAATCATTCAAACTTTCATGATTCAATTGTAGACTTTACAAATTTGAAATTTTCTTAAAAATATTTTTAGCTAATTTTCAACTGATTTTACAAATAAACAATTAAAATGACAACTACATTAAAAAGTCATCTCGCGACCAAATTTTTCTTTCGTATTTTTTGGTAAGGCACCTGTTCAATTTTTGTAAAAGCTTATATATTTCATAATTAATTTTGTCATATTTAAATTATATACTGTCGAAATTTTATTTTTATATTGTAACTCGTATATTAAGCATTTTTAAAAAGTTTAGTTAAATAAAAAAAAAATTAATTAAAAAATGTACTCACCATCCGCCTTGTCGTGTCAGCGTAAATCCAAAACGAGAATCGCGATCAACTGAAACCCGTATCCCAACAATTCCTAAACCTTGCGGTGTAACAACCTGGCCACGCATAACAGAAACACGGCTACAAAATTTATAAAATATTAATTAATGATATATAATTATAATAAAATCTTAATATAAAGTTATATTAAAAAATATTAGTTTTCATTTTTTTTTTATAAATTATATTATTTTATATATTTAACAAAATAATAATTATGATGTTTATGTGTGTATATTGATGTATAAAGTTATGATACCAAATAATATTTTAAATTAGTAAATAAAAATAATAAAAATGTTATATTTATGTGATTTTTATAGATTTTAATATAATGCAAAGACACAAATCATTGTTTTATATTCGTTTGATAGATTTAAAATTTATTGGTTTTAGTTAAAAAAAAAAAAAAAAAAAATATGACACTATGCTTAATATCGTTTTGAAATAGTTTCTACATATTATTTATATTATATTAGAGTCTACATTTATTATTATTAAGGGAATATAAATTTGATATTTATATTTATGTATTATTTATATCGATCAAATTGATTAATTGCCTGGATGTTAGATAAAACAATGACAAATATAAAAATCACATATATTATATTATGAGAAATAAATTTAGTATTTTAATGTATTTATTTTAATTTATATATATATATATATATATATATATATATATATATATATATATATATATATATACATATTTTTTAATTTAATATATACACATATACGATTTTTTTATGTTTAAACAAAAACAAAACATAAAATAAATTAATTCTTTTGCATCATAAAAAAGCTTATTTATAAACTTAAATTTTAAGTTAAAAATAAAATAAATAAATAAATTATTTTGTTTGATCTTATTTTTCATAAAATCACAAAAATTTTGCTTTGGATCGTGCTTTTTAATAAACCGTAACTTTTTTTTCTCTTATCAATAATAAATTAATAAATAAAATAAATAAAATGCGGCAATATATATTTTTATAAAAAAAATAAAAAAATAAATAAATATATAATTAATATATCAGACTATAATATTATGTATTAAATTTGGTAATAATGCGAAAATATTCCCTAGCTGAATAATTTTTAATTTTGTCGTACTTGTTAAAATTTATAATAATTTAATTTAAAATTAATTTTTTTTATTTTAATCCACTAAGCGTAATAATCGACGAGCAATGAATGTGTTTTATGTGTTCGTACATAAACTATTTATTTATTTATATTCATTTACTCTGACCTAATATTTTTGTTTTGTTTTTAATTTAGAAAAAAAGAAATTAATTTATTTTTATTTTTAAACAACAAAATACAAAACAATTAAAAACGAAAAACAATTGTTTCCCTAATGGAGCATTTATTTTTGTACATCATATTATTATTTCGTATCATTTTGATTATTTTAAAAAATAAATAAAAAGAAATAATTGAAAATTTATAAAAATAATGAAACTAAAAAAATATATATTATCTATATAAATTTTGAACAGCACAACTTATATATAAATAAAATTTTGTATTTTAGTTTTATTGAAATAAGAGAAAAAAAATATAATTTTGTATTTACAATAATAATAATAATATAAATAATATAAAATATTTGTTTCTAGAATTTAAAAAAATAATAGTAAAAAATATATATATATATGTTTTTGCAAACTGGGAAAATTCAAGCAAAATAAATAATAATCAAAAAATGTATTTACACAAAAATAATTAATTTTTAACGTTTATACAGTAAAAATAAAATTAAATTTGACCCGATTTAAAAAAAAAAAAAATTATTTTCATTGTTATAATAATGTAAAAGAATATCTTTTGTTTTGTTTAATTTATTATTTTTACAAAAAACATGAAATACCATAAAAATCGTATTATTTACATAAAAAAATTTGTACATACATATAGTATATATTTTACACTAAATAGGACGTAAAAAATTTTTTGTATAAAGTTTTGTAATTGAAGTAGATTTTCAAATTTATTTTTATAATGATGAATAAACCAACCGAACCGAAGAAAATAATTTTAACAAAAAAAAAAAAAAAAAAAAAAAAATGGAAAATTGATTTACAATAAAATATAATATATATTTAAAATACCAGGGTTGTAACACCCCGTAGTAGTTTAACAGTAGATAGTATTTTATTGCAATATTATTGTTATTATTATTTTGTATCTTGTCACGATTTTAATGCGTGACAAACAACTATAAAGATTACTATTGATATGGCTCTATACATATACTATAGTACTATTTTATATTATCATTCAGTAAAAAAAATGGATATAAAAACTAAAATTAAAATAAATATATGTATATATTTATAAAAATTAGTTTATTGTTAATTTATAAATAGAAAATAGAATAAAACAATAATTATTTTTCGCATAAACTATATTTAAAAGGGTTTAAGCTAGGTCAATAAAATAATATGATATATGCACGAGTATATGTATATACGTAGGGAAATCTCTAGCGAATTTCGAATAACTAATCCTCGATAAACGAAAATCGAAAAATAATGTTGAATTAACTATCTGAAGAATTATTAGATAAAAAAATAATAAAATAGAAGTAAAATTTTTAAGAATTAGAAGTGGGCTAAAACATTAACAATTAGAAAAAAGTTCAGATTCTAAAACCCTACTTAGCTGACCGACAATTTAGGGTAATATCGTTGCCACAGTATTATACTGTCGTAAGTCCAAAATACTTATTTTCGAAAAAATACTGAAGAATAGAATAAACTAAAAAGCTCGCAATGAACTGTATGATGGAAATACGAAAATTATTGAAGCAGTATTATAATTAGACAATTCTTTCTCCCTCATTTGGTAGACGTCTAATGATATATTTTGGATAAATTAATGATTTGAGAGGTTGTAATATAAAAACCGGACTGTAAATATTAATATAGCCAGTCAATGACCGCATTGTCATTCTTAAATATTTGAATGACTCCGCAATGAAAATTGTTGTACTTTTTGCTACATTAGAATGTGTAAGGAACTTACAAGTGTCATTGAGGTTTAGACATTCCTGTTTTGTGGTATGTAGAGTATTACTCCACATTATAATTTTGATTCCATCTGGGTTACCTCTTACTAACCGCTGTAATGTGCTGATTAGGGATGAATTAATATCATTTTCTGCTCGTCCTTTAACCAGCTCATGCTAGCCGGTCAAGTTGTAAACGAGTATTTTCGAAATGTTAAGCAAAAGTTTTATTTTTCTTTATATTTTTGGATCACGTGATAAAATAATGAAATATCATTGGTTAGTTATGTGACTTACGACAAAAAATGGTTGAAATTAAAAATTGCGATTTACGACAAAAAATTAATCAAATTTGGATTTACAACATTCTAAAATATACTTTAGTTTTCGATTTACACTTTAGTTTTCCGTATCACCTATGCGGCACCACCAAAAAAGGACATACGATACAAATAATTATTAATGTTTAAACAAAACGGATTAAAGCGTTGAAAAGATTATGTTGATCCAACGGAAAAACTGAAAATCGAATTTTTGGTAGTTACGACAGTATAATACTGGGGCGACGATATGAAGATTAATACTCTTCGTTGACGAAAATATCAGCAAGAGTACCACAAAATAGTGACCTGGGGCTAATTCTGTGTATCCTATATGCAATAAATTTACCAATTGCTGATAAAACGCACATAGCAAGATTTGATGATGACACTGCAATTTAAGCAGTTGCTAATGATGTAGAAGAAGCAACTAACAAAGTGCAAAAAGCTATAACTGGATGTTAATTCCACCAACAAAAAGGTTAACTGGATACCAGTGGAAACACACCCAAATATCTACGCATGACACTTGACGTTAATTTTACGTGAAATAAGCATGTCAAAAAGAAAAAAAAAGAGCTTAACATCGAATACAGCAAAATACACTTATAGGTTGGAATTCCGAGCTATCATTCAATCGCAATTTTATTTTATTCTCTTATTGGTACTTTATACTCTATTTGGTATCAATCACAGATTTGGTTAATGTTTTTATAATTTAAATCAAATTCCAAATCACTTTTAGTTCTCTGATCCTTTGCTGATAAGTACGTCGATGTACTGTTTAGCACTTACCAAATCAATCACTTTTTTTTGTAAAAGTTTCGTTACAAATGCAAAACAGAAATTTGACATTGCAAGCTTACTATAAAATCAAAGTTTAAATACTTTTAATCAATATTTATGCTTTAATGCGTGTTTCACCATTCCATTCACTTCTTCAAGAGTCTCAACAATCTTATCAAAATTACTGGTAAAATCTTGTATAGCATAGATTTTATCCAATCATCTCTCATGGTGTTTTTTTTTTAATTTTTCGTCATAAATATTTTTAAATATGGACAATCGTTTGGCTGACATTTTAAAAAGTGCTATTATTTTATTTATTACACCAAAAGTTACGAATATACTTTGAAATAGCTAAATATAAACATGGTTATCGAAAAGCATTCGTAGCTGCCTTTTGTATTTCATTTACCGCTTCGATTTATTCTGGAACTAGTTCGATAAATGGAGTTTAATCCATATTTTTTTAATTTGCTTTAGAACTTACTGCTCCAGAACTTTACCTGTAATTTTTGGCTCCTTGCCCCGTAGATGAAAAGTTTCATCTACAATTTGATGAAATATCTAGGCATGACACTTGCCGCTTAATTGGAAAAAGCATGTACAAAAAGAAGATCTTAACGTCGAATTCAGAAAAATACATGGCTTATAGGTAGGAATTCCGAGCTATCATTACATAATAAATTGTTGCTATAGAGTGAGATATCTATCGGTATAAATTTGAACCACCGGTTATTTCGAATCTGGCAATACTTATGTCATTCTATTCTGTCACAATATACAGTATAATATCTCCACTGAATATGAATCGATTTACGCTTGAGCAACGTTGGGATTTATTGGAAATTTATTTCCAAAACAAAGACAATTGGTCGGAAATTACACGAAAATGTCGTGCAAAATTTGGTCGCAGAGAAGGACCAATAGTGCCCGGTATACACAAGTTTATTGTTAAAGTTCGTGAAACTGGTTTCGTTGTTGATGCGCCAAGACGTGAGCGTGCTCGTACAGTGCGTACACCCGAAAATATCTAAGCTATGACTGAGAGAGTTCACGCACCAGTTTACGTCGAATTTTGCGAAAAGATCTCGGTATGACATCTTACAAAGTTCAATTGGTTCAAGAGTTGAAGTCGCATGACCATCCGCTTCGTTTTCACTTCGCTAGATGGATCAACGAGAAACTGCATAATGATCGAAAGCATCGAGCAGTTTCTCGTTGACCCAGCTATTTTGCCAAAAAAATCATCTCTTCGGATAAAGCTCATTTTCATCTTGGAGGGTACTTTAATAAGCAAAATTGCTGTATTTGGGGCTCAGAAAACACGTGGTCTTACAGAAGCCAATGCACCCTGTACGAGTGACTGTTTGGTGCGGCTTATGGAGCGGAGGCATCCGCAAAAAGTGCTCGAAAATTAGTCCGATCGAATGGGGTACTGTAAGGCCAGCCGTGGCAGCCATATGATAATGATGGAAATAATATTCCATCCCTAACCGGAATAGTTGTACTTCACAACAAAAAAATTAATTTGGCAAAATTCCAAACCGTTTTTGTTTTATTGCATTTTTAAATTTAAACTTTTAAATGGCCCACCCGTTATATAGGCAAATTCTAAAACGAAATAGATCTACGGTATTCACCTTTGCGAAGATGCATCACGAAAATCAATGTGCAAATAGTACAATCATTTCAAAACAAAGTTTTATATGTGGTATTGTAGTATTATTTTACGTAAGAAATGATAATCCCAATATGGGCAAACTTGGAATACGTCAGCGAGCAAAAAAGAAAGCATGCGAGGAAAATTTCTTCAGATTATATAAGGCATCGAAAAACGAATTAATCTTGTGAATTGAAATAATTGCAGCATATGGTCCAATTAAAATTAATTTAGTTATTCCTGCTATTATAACTTGTTATGTAATTTCCGACCTGATAACATAATTCCGGTCTTGTCTAAAGTTTTTAAGATGTTTTCAAGTCATTAACGATATTTCGTACCATCTTGATTAAAAAATTCGTTTGTTAAATAGTCTATATATCTATTTGCGTCCCATTGAATATTTCTAAGACGCTGGAAATCTTAATTTGGAGTAGTAGTTGTAGTCCCTGATAATTACATTTATAATAAGACTTTACAAAATCTTGTTAACAATCTAGTATATCTAATGTATCTAATAAACTATCATTACAGGTTTATTTAGATCAAACTCCAAATCTTAGATGACTAACATACTATGATAAACCCATGATAAATATTTGTGAATAACATTTTTGTTATTTATTTGAAAAATATTCCCCTACATTCCCAATTTTTTAATACGCTGTCCGAAAAGTAAAATAATTGATTGAAATATTTCCCCCGCCTTATATGTTTTTAATTAACTTTTTGCGAGGCGTAAAAACTATAAAGAAAAATTACAAAACGTCAGCATGTAAATAGGATACGTCATTGTGCGAGCATTTTCTAAATGATTCGTGTCGACGAAAGGGTTAATTGTTTATTGAAATTGTCATAGCAACAAAAAAGTTCAAATTTTTCTTAAATGGTTTTTGATTAGTATAGAATTACAAAACTATGTAGTGAATCACATATGTTTTATTATATATATCCGAGTGTGCTACGCGATGAGTTTGGCTTTTATTATAGAAAGTTTTGATATTTGTCAAAAACTATCATAGCAACTGACCGTAATAATTTGGGTGTCAAATTAAAATTTGTATCACATATTTATCATTGGTTTCGGACACAGTCTTAGTATTAATTATTTTGAAAACTACCTACGATCAAAAGCTATATGAAGTTTATATGATGTTTATAGCAACATAAAAAACTGTCTTTTAAACATAAACATAGGGTTAGTTCGGGTTTAACTAACTAAAAGTACATTGCTTGCTATGTGCGGGACTATGGTCTGAAATTTTGATAGATGATCCGAAAGTGAGATAAAAAATTAAAACAATAACTTTAATTCGGTCGAAAATCCGAGGAAATCTTTTTTTACATATTTATTAACAGTAGCTATATTTAATTGGAATTTTTGCAACTACAATAGCATTTAGTTCCGTTTACCCCTCTAGCAGGCCAATTTTTTTTTGTAAGAAAATTATGGTAGGGTAGAATAAATGTGAAAAAGTCAAGAACGTAGTTTAAAACCACCTAAACTAGAAATGATGGTCCCCAGGTACGAATTTAGGTAGACCGCCCAAAGACTGGTTTGCCGATTCACGGAAGGAAAAAAAAATTCAAAATTATTTCGTATTTTTGAATTTTTATTAGTAAAATTAGGAATTACGAACTTATGTCAAAAGCAAATCCGAGTCACATAAAACAAAAAATTGTTTGTTAATACCTTATAAAATTTTGTTGGCAAATTAAATTCGGGATCAGCTATTGAATTATCATAATTAAAGTTACCGTCATCGGTTCATTATTACTTGTTGCACTACATATTGAATTCAAATTATTTTAAATGTACCATCTACCATAGAGCCAAGGTTGTATGATCGGCGGTTATCTGCTAAACTAAACGCACGTGGAGGTCTTTTGTTTCCTTTTTTGTGGCATTTTCTGGAAATGATATTCCATTTTTATGACCGTTTATATTTATTTAAATCCAACTTTTTTTTGATTTTATATTAAAATAAGGGGAAATTTTTGATTTTAATTTTAAATGTGCGTGGTTAATTGCGAAATTTTTGGCTTAATTTTGTTTTTAAGACTTTTTTTTTTAGTTTAATATGAAATTATAAAATGCATAAATCAACATATTGAATAATAGTTTGATATATCAGGATAGAGATTAGGTGCAAAATTTAGTGATAAAAAAAATCAACAAAATTTCTTGTAATTTGCTAGAAAAACTTATGTCTTATAATAAACTTCAATTTTTTTTACGTCTCGTATGCTTTTCTTTTTTGTCATTTAGACAATTGTGTTTATTCATATTGTTGTCAATTTAGTGACTTTATAATTTGATATAAAGATTTGTTATAATAAAACCCCGTCTCGGAATGAACTGATCGCTGATGTGAGTTATGTGGTGGAGAATGTGCTAATGGTTTTAAAAGCTGATATTTGAAAATTAATTTTCTGTCAAAAATGTTTACAACTCAATACTAAAAATTGGTGTAATTGTAGATGTTGTTATCTTAGATGTTGTTATCTCTATATGGCGTTAGAGTTGACTAAAACTGAAATAATTAGCAACATTTTAATGTTGTTTTTATTTGTTCAAGATTACAGAAATTAGTAAAGTGGCCATTATCAGAATACCCAGCTAACAGAAGTAGATAAATACGAATTGGATAGTTTAAAATGAGTGGAATGGCGTAAAAAAAATTTATATTAAAATTGTATGCTTTTTTAGCGACTAGTATGGACCTACTAATAAAATAAATTTTGTATGGAGATTTTTTTTTGTCATGTATTTTATCATGTAACCGACTAAAAGTCGTGCCTAATTCCTATCCTGAACTAGTTTAATATATTTTTGAAACAAATGATCGTGGAAAGTAACGAAACTAAATTTTCGTTCAATTATTCATTATTACAGAACTAAACAAAGAGTTTCGTTAAAATAAATTTTTTATATTGGCTACAAAAGTTGTAACATGCTTTGTTTAATCGTTTTACTCGTCTAAAAAAAATTTCTAAATAAAATTCTTCGTTAAATTTCTTGTGATGCTTTTTTTAATAGTTTCACTAATCAAAAAGAATTTCTAAATAAAATTCTTCGTTAAATTTCTTGTGATGGTAATATTTAATATTTAAAAAAAATTTAAATATTTATATATAAGAATTCTTTTAAAAAAGTCGTAACATTACTTCAGGTATGTCAACGTTTATATTTAACCAGACTTAACGAAGTTGTTTTTCTTTATTATAACACTATTTAACGAAACTATTTAGTTAAGTCAAATTAAAAAATAACAAAAATTATCTTAAGATAAAATATATTGAAACATTAGTACTAACTTAATTAGTTTTGAAACAAATGATCATAGAAAGAATTGATTTGTTATATTATGTTATCTTGTTTTATTTGAAAGCCTTCAATATTTTTATAAAGTGCAAAAATTTATTAATTTTAGATTATTTCCATAAAGTTCACACATTTTTGTCGTCTAAACGTAAAAATCATAAACTGGCTTTGTAAACTCATAATTCTATCTAATAACTTTAAATATAAATCAGAATTATCAATTTATATAAGTTCTGAATATTTATGCCATGCTTTTTAACTACTCCAATATTGAATTAAGTATACCTTTTACATAATTATGAAGTCAAGCTATTTAATATATCTAACGCTTGTTTAGAAGTTATCTTAGAATAAAGTTCCTTATATATATATATATATATATATATATATATATATATATATATATATTTATATATATATATATAAATATATATATATATATATATATATATATATATATATATATATATATATATATATATATATATATATATATAATGTACTGCAATCCTTATTTAAAATGCTTAAGATTTGCAGATAGATATCACATTTGAAGATATTCAGGTTAAGCTTTTATATATGATAAAGCTTTTAGGGCCAAAATAACCAAAAGTAAATTTGGTGTACCAAAAATCACATATGACTAAAATTTTTGGAAAAATGAATATTGAAAATGATATTGAATAGTTTATAACCCTTTTAGTACCATCCAAAGTTTTTTTTATATTGATTAACCTTAGCATGGACAGCAAATTTTTATACATATTATGAGCAGGAGTTTAGGTACACACTGTTTTTACTAACTGTAATTATTACCTATTTAGTTCATAACTAAAAAATTGGTAATATTCTATGATATACACGGAAAATCCAACGGTATTGTTTTATGCGTTTAAAATTTAGGCGGAACAGTTGGTAGAAAATGAGAACGAGGAACAATTTGATGAACTGGAATATTCCATCGAAGAAGAGTCTGATTTGGAAATAGAAGGGACAGAAAAAGAAGTGGTGATGCTGGCGAATCTGAAAACGAAAACGTCTCTATCGACGAGGATGATGATGATTTACTTGTAACAAAATGATGATGATTTATTTGTGGAAGACAGAGAGACGAGCGAGCATTTTGTAGAAAAAGGCGGCTTAAAATCAAGTAAAAATTTCGGCACTTCATCGTAATCACAAGCAGAATATATTTCAAGAAAGATTTCTAATATATAGGCTCTATATAGTGGATAAGCATTCTTTCTCTAAAGCAAATTTAAACGATTGTGAGTTTTCCAGAGTAAGCAAAATACCTAAGAAAGCTAAGTTCCCCTACACCTACTCTAGCCCATTTTTGTTTGCCGGTTCATCGGATTTATTCTCATTAAAATTATTTTATTCCAATTCGTCCTTGCCAATTCGGTAATTTTGTGGAAACATAATTGTGGTATTTGTTCGTATGTACCGGAAAAAAAATTCTACTGTTCTACAGAGAACTTTTTTTTTTTTTTTTTTTTTTTTTGAATGTTTGATGACGACGATCGTGGCATCTCGAAAGTTGAACGATTATGCGCTTCATATGCTATCACGAGGAAAAGAAAAGAAAACGTGCAACTAGAACATTTGGCGTGGATTGCCAAATGGTTATGTAAATATTTACAATTGAAAATTTTTTTCTCAATTATTTGAAAACCAATAAAATTTTTATTATGGCAAACTCTTAATATTTTTCCGAATTGTCAATATACTTTGTACCACGAATTAAAATTAGCGACAAATTTATACTTTTCATATAAAACACATTAAAAAAAAGATTTACAAATGTAAATCCCTGCCCATTATCGTAGAAAATTTAAAAAAAGTGCTGAAAAAGTGTTTGAAAGGGCTTTTTTCATTTTTTTTCTGACGGTTTCGGATGAACCTCAAAAAATTAGTCAAAATGTAGATTTTATTCAAAAATGAAAATTGAAATATTTACATTTGTAAGTCCTGCCCATGTTAAGGTTAAAAAACAATTGAGTGAGTAACATATCACTGCCTCATATATCGAATAATTTTTAAACATAAATCAACATTGCTTCGTCGTCATATTTAACAAAACATGTTGAGTTCTTTCTATCAGGTGTTACTTCCTTATTTAAAATTTCGAATGTTCGGTTTATTTTTTTAAAAATAATTTACTATAATTACATCTATGAGGAGCATTATAATCCTGCTGGTCTTTTTAAATCACTCATAATTTAATTGGCTGTTACAAAATTATGAAAGGAGTACAAAATCGAGTTCACAACTAAAATCTAGGTACTATAATTTCAATCCACGCAATTGTGTTCAATTTAACCAGTTCTGCGGGTTACTTGGAATTTATTTATCTCATATAAAAATAAGTTGAAAAAAAGTTTTAAATTTATAAGGTTGACGAAATTGCTACTTGAAGTTGTTTTATATATTTCTAAAAACTAAAATTTTTAGCTTCATTAATTAAAATTTATTAATTTTTTTAACATTAGATTAACAAGCCAATCCTCTTTTAAAAACTCTTGAACAAATCGTTACTTATTTATTGTGTTAGAACAGGTACGAGATAAAAAATACCAACAACGTCACAGACAATATTTTTTCCATTACTGAGATCTTTTACAAGATCTTTCAGAGTTTTACTAAAAGACTCATTTAAATATATAAGATCTAATCAAAACTAGTTTTGAAATTTACTTCCACGAATAAATTCCTGATTAAGTGGAATAGACTTTAATTTTTTCAAATATTTCACTTTTTAAAAAATTTTAACTTTCAAGATATATTAGAAAAAAAACAAAGTTGATATATAGTATCTAGGCCAAACTGTCAGTAAGAGGACATCTTATATTTTGATTGATTATTGTTGGTAGCATTATATTATCGATTCTAGCATATCTTTACTTTAGATTGCAATTTCGAAACTGTAAAACATTTAGTAAACTTTTCTCATGTTCTAATATAGTAATCCCCTGTGCGCTTACAAAAAATAATATATTTTGTCTCGAAGCATCGATCAATACCATTCAACTTAAAATTTTTGTCTTCTGTATATATAAATATACAAAAAAATTGTAATCAATTTTGACTTCCAAAAAAAAAACAATTATAAATAAATAATTATAATCTAGTTCGTCTCTTAAAATATTAAAATATTTTTATTTTAATTTTAAAACGCGATTTTAATTGAAGAGCTTTTTAAAATTATTATCACGAAATGGAAAATTTAAATTTAAATTTTTTTCCTATTTTGTTTAATTTTGTTTTAAGAGGGCAACAACACTTTCAGGACAAAGTGAAAATTTAAATTGTTTTTTTTAACGATTCTGTTGTTTTATTTTTATTATAAAATATTGAAAGATGAATATTATACATACAAGAAAATAAACTGCTTTCCTCTTATTGGGATGAGAGATTAGTGGAAAAAAAATTGATATTTTATTCAAAATAATAATACTAAAAAAAGATTATCTTTACTATACAATTCTCTGTGCGTGATAGCCACTTATAAATACGGTGCTATTGATAAATTTTCTTCGTTTCATTTGTTATTTTGCTGTTGTTAGATTTATACGAATCAATTGACTAAATAATTATTGTTAGAGAACATAAAAAAAAATAATATAAACATAATATATTTTTTAAATGGAAGGCAACATGCAAATAAATTTTTAATAATAACTATTTCCTATTACAATTATCCATTTAGCCTATATTTTCCAGCATTTGTTTTTGTAAAGTTAAAAATAAGTTAAACTATGAAAATTATGTTCTATAAACAAACTTAAGTACAAAATTAGACGAACATTTTTGTGAAATACTTTAGAAAAGTTCATTTGATGACATATTTACCACCATAATATATACAATATGTCGATAAAAAAAAAATGGGGAGGTAACCGAAATAAATAAATCGATCGATGTGAAAAACGAAAAAAAAATCTCGTATGTATGTGACGATGATTATCCTGATTATGGGTGGTAGAAAAATAATGAAAATTCAAACATATGATTTTCTTTATTTTTTTTTTTTGTATTTTTATACATTACGTGTGTCAGAAACAGAACCTAAAAATATGATTATTCTATGTAAAAACATTTGAACCTATATCATCTTCATAATATAAAATTAATAATAATTTTTAGGTAGTAAAAAAAAAAAAATGAAAATTCGTTTGACAGCCAATTTTTTACTTCTAAAGTTCTAAATTATCAAATTAAATTTATTATTTTAAAATTATTCTCATAATAATTTATAAAATAAAGGTCGAATTTTTTGTCCGTAATATATTTAAACCAGAATTAATAGTTTCTTGTTTTGTTTAAAAGAAAATTTGTATCTAAAATATTCTATCTTGAAAGATGATGTACTTGGTTTTCTTTACATTAAACCCAATTGATATTATGTTATGAAATTGTTCGTTTCAATAAAGGCCACTAATCTTGTGTTAATCACATTTTCGAAAGTTTTTTTTTCAAGAGTTAGGGATGGAAATCGGTCTATAGGTCTCTAGAGGAGAGCCAATTTTATGGATTTGACACATTTTTACTTGTTTTAGGCAGTTTGCAAACTGATTATTCAAACATATGTTAAACTGATTATTCAAACATATGTAAAACCTTGGATATTTTTATCCAAAATATCCAAGGTTTTACAATAGTCTCTAGCTTTTTGTTGCTTTAGTTTTGTGACTAAATTTTTTAATCAGTTTATATTAGGATGATATGAATATTAAGATCAACCCCATCAAAATTCATATTCGAAAGTCAAATAGCACCACACACGTTTATGAATTTCATTAAAAATATTCATCTTTTTGAAAGTGTTGGTAGAGCATAAACTTCAAAAAGTTAGTTTTAATGAAGATTTAGTAATTTTAGTATGATTTATGTAACATATTCAAATGCAAAGAAAATTAAAACTACGCGTTTTTTTAAAAATCAACTTAAAACCAGAACTATCAAATCATACAAAACTCAAAAAACGATATTAAATCGCATTCGAAGAATTTTAATCGCTTAGCGTAATCTGGTACGCTGAATTACGAAATTTGTGTTCTTCCGAAAACCCGTATTTGGTTACATCACCGGATCAAATAAAAAGTTTCAGCTTGAAAAGCAACAGCATTGTTAAGAGCATAGAGACATACGGACACACGAACCACTGAATAGTATATTAGAACTATAATAATAATAGTTTTCTAAATGAGACGGTGAGTTTTAAAGAAGCAGAAGAAAAAGTTAAATTTTACTACGATGATCACTATAAAGTCAAGCAAACAGGGTCTTCCTTTAAGAACTTTTTTAAAATAAACTATTTAAAATAAAAAACATACCCAAAACTGAAAAAACATTGTTGTTGGATTTGACATATACTACATACGTACATACCTACATACGTTGTGGTTGCTCTATTTTTGACTGAACGATATAATTATATAAAGACCATCATAATACATTATCCTATGAGAATACACTGTAATATAGGCTTTATTTAACTACACTGCCATATTTCAGATGTTCACCTTATCTACATTTTTGGCCAAATTGAGTTAAAGATGCCAATCGGTAGATATTCATATATGCTTTATGATTATTCTAATTTATCAAAAATTTTAAATATATTTCCAGAATAACTTAACTAAATCATTTTAATCAAAAACACCTTATATAATTTTCAGATAAGGCGTATTTATTTCAAATGTGTTAGTTAAGTCTTAATTGCTTAGTTTGTATTAGCACAAGTTGCAATTAAGGTATTGACTATTTTATAAAATTGACTCAAGTTGTTTTTCTCATAAGTGGTTTTAAACAAAACTAACTTATTAACAGAAAAACCCGTATCTAACTAAAATATTACAATGTTTAAAAAAAAATTTTTAATAATTAAGCTCCATAAACGACTTATGAGGTAGATAAGGTATAAATGCTTGGCAAGTAAAAACTAAACGTCAATTTATTTTGTGATATCAATGACTTATTGATAAATAAGTCATTATTGATTAGTATTAAGGAATGTTTTTATCCATTGTGTTAGACAAAACACTATTTTGTAATGACTGAGATGTGGATTCAGCTTGCAAAAAACATGGAAAACAATAATAATTGTTCTTTATCCGATTTTCAAGCTTGCAACAAAAGACTACAAGAAGCATTTACTTCACTCACTTCGTTTCCAATATGACAGACTCGCGGTTTTACAGGTAAAGCTTAAATTCGGCTCAATTTGAATCCTATTCGTTTAGAGTTACACAGTTAGTATAAAACATTAGTTTAAAACTTACTACTAAAAACCTGTTTAAAACATAAATTCGAAATGTTTTAAGTTACAAACAAAATCATTTGTTTACCAGCCCTGTATGTGTTTGCCAACACTTGCTAGCCCTTTATATATATATATATATATATATATATATATATATATATATATATATATATATATATATATATATATATATATATATATATATAGGGTAATTTTTTTAAAAATGCCAGGTTTTTATCGCGGGAACGGTATCAATAAAATTGGTTAAGGATTGAAAGGAATTTTTACCTTGAAACTAATTAGTTTCGGAGATATTTGCCGAATTTTTTTTTTATATTAGAACCTATATTACTAAGAGATTTGTTATATTGAGCAATTAAAAGTAAATACTTTTTGCTCACTAAAATTTTTTGTAAAATGTAAGATTTCAGAGATATGAGCAAAAATTGTTATACACTAAACCAAACAAATTTACGCAAAGTTCTACAGTGTTACATTGTAACGACAAATAAAAATAGATAGTATCAATAGTTCTTTGATTTATTATACAATTGTTTATTTTTTTTCAATTGTTTGTTTTAGTCTTATTATAAGATTACAATTACCTATCTGTGAAAAAGTTTTTTGTTGTCATGTTGTACAATAACATTCGAGATGATGATCATCTACGGTGAGTGTCAATAAAATAAACGGATGGTGATTAGATTATATGCTGCATGACAATATGACATCCAGATCGTCGACACATTGGAAGAGGTGTATTTAAACGTTTAGCACTATCGGAAGCATAAGAAAAAAGATTCGTCGTGAGTTTCCTGAGGAAATTGCTGTAGATGTTCTAGCTACAGTATCACATGACTCACACACATCAACACGACAAATTGCACAAGATAGAGGAATATCTCAAACGGCCTTGTTTTGAGAGAAAATAAATTTCATGCGTACCACATATCATTGATGCAAGATTCATATGCAAATGATTTTAGAGCAAGATTCTTGTCATTGGGCAAGGCAACAAATTGATGAAAATCCAAATTTCTTTTATCGTGTTCTTCGAACAAACGACGCAACTTTTAAGAGAGACGGTAATGTGAATAGGTACAATTTACATTATTGGAGTGACGTAAACCCACATTGGATGCGTTCCGTTAACCATCAACATTGTTAGAGTGTAAATCCTTGGGCTGGAATAGTTGGATCCCACCTTGAACATTTTTTGAAGATTTTTTTAATTTATTGGGAGAAATTCCACTGCAAGAAAGGCAAGAAATGTGTCTTCAGTTGGATGATGCATCTCCCCATTTTAATACAGCCACACAACAGCAAATTAAATTTAATGTTCCCAAATAAATAGATTGGAAGAAACGGCCATACATCGGCCTACTACTTCAGAAAATATTAGACAAAAAATTAAAGATATTTTTCTCTAAATTTTATAAGCCAAGTAAAAAATGTTTGGAGTCAAATGGCGGACATTTTGAACAATTATAAATTTAATAAACATTTTTATGAAACAAATTTTTACTTTTTTTTAAAACACTGCAAAAGTTAGCTAAACCCTCTAAATTGCATTATACACTTAACACTGTATAAAATAAACAATTGCATAATAAATCATTTGGAGTAATTTTCCCCTATCTAGCACCGTTCTCGAGATAAAACTTGGCATTTTTTATAAAACTCACCCTATATATATATATATAAATATATATATATATATATATATATATATATATATATATATATATATATAAATATGTATATATATATATATATATATATATATATATATATATATATATATATATATATATATATATTTATATATATATATATATATATATATATATATATATATATATATATATATATATATATATATATATATATATATATATATATATATATATATATATATATATATATATATATATATATATCGTAAATGAAATTATTTAGAGGACCAAATAAAGATATGTGCATTGATAAATTTGATATTATGTAAATATTACATTTAAAATAAATGAAAAATAATATTAATTATAAAAATGAAAATATTGCGTTATATATTTATAACAATATAAATATATGTATATTATATTATATACAAAAGTTACGCCTCAACTAAAAATATAAAATAAAAATTAAATGTTTCGTATATTTGTTATTTCTTTAATTATTTGTTGTTTAAAAATAATTTATTTATCTGAATTTTATATATTTATTTATTTTTTAAATATATGTATATTTATCATAAAAATAATAGGTTTATATTTAAATTTATGAAAAAATGAGAGTTAATAAGTATTATATATATATATATATATATATATATATATATATATATATATATATATATATATATATATATATATATATATATATATATATAAAATGACACATGCATTATGTATAATTATAAATAAACGTTTGTTTTCTTTGTTAAATATTTTAATCTTTTATACAATATGTATAATATAAATAATAATATATTAAGTTTAATAAAATCAAAATTTAATAAACTATAAATTTTGTTTTTGTATTCGATTTTTAAATTTGTAAATTTTTTTATTATAATTTAATATATATATATTTTACTCAAAAAAAAAAAAAAAAAAAAATAAATGTACAAATATATATGAATAATATCCGTTTTTAATTATTAATGTTTTTTATTTTTTTTTTTTATAAATATTTAAAGTAGATTTGGTTTACTAAGTATTATGTACAAGGAAATTTGGTAGTTTTTTTTATATAATAATAATAAAAAAACTTAAAAATAAGGTTATATAACTAAAAATAAAAAAAAATTTAAAAAAATATTTTTATGGATTTATATATATTTATATATATATATAAATTAAATGTAAAATAAATTTATTTTAATATATATATAAAAGCGAATAAGGATATATAATGTAACATTTGGATAAAACAGATAAATGTTTTTTTTTATGATTAGACGAAGACAAAAGGATTTTTATCATATTTTTGGATTTATTATTTTTTTGAACAAAATAACAAGGATTTTAACATAAAAATTAATTATAAATTTTATTATATTATTTTAAAATTAAAAACAAAAAACACGTGATATATAAAACAAAAACAAACATTAAAAATAAAAATATTTTTACACAAAAATTAAAAAAAAATATTTAAATAAAAAAATATTATTTAAGTAACATCCACTTTTACTATATAAAGATTAATGATGAAAAAAAAATGAATCGATTCAAAACTAAATTTTAATTAATAATGAACGCAAAGAGATCATGAATTATTGAATTTTTCTAATATCAAGTTTAAAGTACCTCGATAAACCGGTTAGTTTACAGGTAAAAATTCAATTTTTATAAAAATAAAATAGTAAAATTTTAAACGAAAATTGAAATGAAAGGAAAACATGCTAATTGAATTTTTAATTAAGTTTTTTTATTTTTTAAAATAATCATAATAATACTGAAATAATAATTTGATTCTTATTTTAAAATTTTTTTAAGGTAAGAAACTTTATTTAATAAGAACAAAATGAAAATTTCTGATAAAAAACTTTTTTTAAAAATGAAAAACAGTTTTCACCTAAACAATATAAAGTTTCTTATCTTGAAAAAAATGAAAGACTCTTGAAACGGAACTAAATATGTATATAACTTAAAATTTGTTTTGTTTTGAAGTAATAATTTTTTTTTTCATATATATATTCTGTTAAAAAAGCCAACTCAAATAATAAATTGATACAAAAGAAATAAATAAGTTAAATTTAAACAATAAAAATAGAAATAATTGAAAAATTTAATTATTTTTAAATAAATTTCTCAAATTATTTAAAATTTTTATTATCCTCTATAATTAAATTAAACAAAAAAAAAACACGATTTTCATTTTCATTATTGATAAAAAAAAACTATAAATTAAATTTTTTCTATAAAAATCTATTTATTCTCGTTAAGATAATAAAATATATTTTTATATTTGTTTTTGTAATATTTTCGGTCAATCACAATCAAAATAAATAAAATAAAAAATTAAAAACATCACAATATAACATGATCACAAATACATATACATTATTTAATACAGAAATGATTTTTTTAATTATTGGATTAATAAGAAATATTTAAATAAATAAAATAAATAAATTGTATGACAAGGATAATTATGGACACAAGACATATATAACATACATGAACACTTATATATTTCTTTAAAAATATTTAAATTATAAATTAAAACAAATATTAAGCACAAAATAATAAACAACATAAAATTTAGGAACCGAATAATGAAACTCTTTTACTGTATTTATTGTGTGTGTGTTAAGAAAATAGTTTTTTTTTACCAAATAATATGTAGTAGTAGAAAAATGCTAAAGAATTTATGATTCGGTTCCAAAATATTAATAATTTTTTCTTGTCATTTATGTAATATTTTTAGTTAGCAAAATAAATAAATGAAATTAAAATTTGAATTGCAAAGATTTTTGCTTTCGTTAAAAAAAAATTAAAAATGAGATCAAAACATAAAAAAAATATGAAAAGTAAATAAATAAGGAAATAAATAAAATATTTTAAGGAGTTTTTTTTGTTTTTTTTTTTTTTTTTAAATAAAAAAATGAAGAACGACTGCGACTTACCACGGTGTAAAAGAGTTCCAGAACTCGCTATTTGTATTTTTAGTTATAATATTTTTTTGAATATTAAATGTTTTTTATTGTTTGTGCACAATAATACGGCATATACGGGGCACAACAGAAGGCACCGAGGCGAGGCACAGCGACAGGGACACAAAGAAGACAAGGACAAAATTACTAACCATCCAAATACTTGGTATACACATTATTTTTTTTTAAATTCTACATATAATATTTAATCAAAAATAATTTAATTAAACAAATTATTTTTGATTTAAAATTTTAATTAATATTTTTTTTTCGTGTATTTCCAAAAGTATTATGGATAAGCATAAACAATTTTAAATTGATTTAAAAAATATAAATAAATTATTTGTATATAAAAGTTTTAAAAACGCGATAAAAACTTTTCGTACTATTTATTTAATTTATTTATATTTTTTAAATTCAAATTAAAAAATTACATATATTTATTTAGACAATAACAATTTTTTTTATCATTCATACATCATAAAATCCTTTCACACTTTTTGTTAAATAATTAATTAAAAAAAAATAAATAAATAAAAAATTTAAATTCAATAAAATAATAATCATAATAAATTATTTAAAATTTAAGTTTTTTTGAAATACACAACCAATACCGAATAATAATTAATTAATAATTTACTTTAAAATACTTTTTAACTATATATTTAATATTAAATAAATTCGTTATCAAATAAATGAGCTTCAGGTTTTTCAAAGTATTTAAAAAAAAAAATCGTTTTCGACTTAATAAATTAATAATTACTTAAAAATAATAATAATAGTGAAAACTTAAATAAATCGACAGTGAGGAAAATAAAAATAAATATATATATTTTTTAAATAATATAAAAATTTAATTTATGCAACAAAAATTAAAACGTTTGATTTTTATTGAAAATTTATATTTTTGGCGGGGATTTTCTTTTATTTTATTTTGAAAACAAAAGATACATAATTTTAAGATTTAAATGGACACAAAATTTACGGTAAAAATACTCCCCGATGTTATACAAAAAAATATAAAACCACAAACAAACTATAATATAATAGAAAATTAAAAAAAAATATTTTTAGAATACAGCGATACAAGACAGGGATGGTGATCAAGCAAAATATTTGCTTTAAATGTGTGTGGTTTCTTTAGGAAGGCGTTTTATGGTCTATATATGTCATAAAACATAAAGCTAAAGCTAATATCAAATAAGCTGTACTTAATTAAAATTTATATGAATTGCATATTGTAATATTTGAAAATATTTGAATATAAATTTTTAAATTTGGTTTGATTTTATTAAATTTCGTTTAAAATATGTTTACTATAAACCTTAACAAGGTAGCAGATAGTTAATAGAAAGCATTTTTTTATTCGAAAATATTTACCATCCCTGACGAAAACAATAATTTAAATAATTTAGAAAAAATATAATATCAAAAATTTGCATGAAAAAATAAAATTTTAAATGTAAAATCAATGATAAAAAAAAAAAAAAAAATTAAAATAATAAAATTGTCGAAAAGAAGGGTTTCCTGTATACTGCTGCTACCTTACATTTTTTATTGTTTACTTTAATATCTTTGATATATTATTTTAAAAAAAATTAATATTATTTTTTATATACTTATATATTTTACGATATAAAATGTAAGAAACAAAAAATTGTATATTTATATAAGGAAAAGGAAATAGAATATAAGTAATATCATATTATTGACGTGATCTGTGTTTTGAATATATTTTTGTTAACCTTTTTTTATATATAAAATATACGTTTGATATACATATAAAGAAAAATAATATATTTTGGGCGAAATTAATGTTGCTAGATAATATAAAAGCATAAATAATATTTTTTTTTTCAACTATAATAAATACATTAAAAAATAAATTAATTATCTAACAATATTATGTTCAAACCCATATAATTATAAAATTTAAATAATACTTTAAACAAACCATAAAATTATAAATATTATTAAAAAAATCAATTCATTTGTCAATCATTAAAAAAATTGTGTCCATCATCTCTTAAAATTTAAATTATAATCACAAAATATATAAATTATAATTATTTGTCTACATTTTAATAAATTAATAAAAATCAAAACTATTTAATAAAAAAAAATAGTTATATATTTTGATGTCTCACAAAAAATAAAAAGGATATGTGAAGGTAAATTCATCATTTTAAAATTAATAATAAAAATAACTAATCATAATTAA
Organism: Tipula confusa; assembly: GCA_963556175.1. NCBI lineage: Eukaryota > Metazoa > Arthropoda > Insecta > Diptera > Tipulidae > Tipula > Tipula confusa. The sequence goes on from OY744475.1 coordinate 208,528,298, forward strand.
ATAATATTAAACTAAATAACTTTTATATTAATATTATATTTTTTTTATATTAACGAAACAATACATAAGGTAGTATATAGGTTATACAGGATTATTTTTTGTTCGACACACACAAGGTTAAAAAACATTAGACAAAACACAATACTCGATTTAAGATGAGTCAACTATACATTTTTTTTAAAATTAAAATAGTAAAAATATTAAAAATTATATGAAAACCAAAAATAATAATAAATTCGATTAAACATCGAACATAAAGTGACTCACTTAAAATCGAGGGGAATTTTTTTTTACTGTTATATTGTTTTAGGAGCACATGGGAAATTATAGTACTTAAACGAAAAATTAAAATTAAATTGGAGAGAAAAAAATTAAAATTAAATTAGAACAATAAAAATTAAAAATATTGGATAAAACAAATAGAAGTTAAAAAAAAATCAAATTGTCTGATTTTTCTTTTACATAAATTTTGGAATTGGATAATGTTTATTTTCCTATAGATATATAATTTTCTTCGTTTTAAATCTGTTTTTGTTTTGCTTTTCCCGTTTTGTTTTTCCTTTTAATTTCCTATTTTATTTTTATATATATACTTTTATAGAAGTGGATAGCGATGCAGTGTCTCGAATCTCATGGGATTTTACTTATTTCAATATAACTAAGTTAAAATTTATATTTTTACAATAATAATGTCAATGTTTTATTTATTTACAAATTTAAAGAGCTTTGAACCGATATTGACTGACTGCTCAGGGAATTATGTTTGTTTTTTTTTTAAATTTCATGAGAGATGAAAATATGCATCGCTTTTTCTTATTTGGATTTTTACATTTTATTTATTTTTATTTTAGTAAAAGTTTAATTAAATTGTAACGCGTTGCTAAAATTATCTTTTAATGTTTAACAATATGTAAATATAGATTTTGTTCAATTCAAATTGTACTTGAATTAAAAATATAAAAACTCTGATTATTCTTACCTTTGATGATAAAAACTCCCATTCTTCGTCACTCGACCATAACTTAATTATAAATATAATACGGGTGTATAAATTCGAAAAAATTCAAGTTATTGCTCACAGACAAATTGTTTAAATCATTAAAAGAAAATCAACAATAAAATAATAATAAATAAAATGTAAAGTTTTTTTTTTTAATAAGAAAACGTTTTTCGTTTTATGTTTTTTTTTTTTTTTTTTAATAAAATCTTTGAAATTCAAATTTGAAATCTTTTTTTATTTATACGGGTTTTCCTAGCTAAGCCTTTTTTCTCAATGATTTCGTATAAACCGCATAATTTATCTAACTAGAATTTCGTATTTAAATCCTAATTTTTTTTACTTTAATATTTTTATTTATCCTTTTTTTGTTCCCTAATACTTAAAATAATAATCATAATTTTATTTTATTTTTTAATATGGAAACCAAATCGAAATTATTTTCAAATCCTATGATTTGGAAAAATATAGTATTATTTTTGATTAAATTTTTATTATTCGTTTAAAAATAAAATAATTTTGTTTTTTATTGGTTTTCATGTTGTAAAATAAAAACGTAAAATTTTTCTGATCATCGTAAATAAATAAAAGAAAAACAAAAAAAAAAAAAAAAACAATCAAAAAACACTCACTTCTATCCTCCTTCAAGATTTTTTTTTATTACTTTGATATTTGTTTTTATTTATGTATTTCAAAAATATACAAATTTATATTTATTTCATAAAATAATTTTAATATAAAATATATATATTTATTTATTGTAGATATGTTTGTCAAAAAATTACTATAATTTAGTATTAAAATATTTAAAACTTATATTTATGAAATAAATATAAATCGGTAGTTTTTGCATCATTAATTTTAAAATTATATTTATATGTATTTACAAATAATAATAATTATTATTATTATTCTATATGGATTAATAATTATAAAAATAAACGTAATTTTAATTAATTTTGTTTTTTAAAGTAAAATTAATTTTCCTTTAAAGTTATTATTTTTATAAAATACAAAAAATGTGATATAAATATTTAGAGGGTGACTTACCTTTCGCTGTATTCATCCATGTGGGCGTATGATTGAACAGAATTTTCTTCAATTAAAAATTTCACTCGTTGATAGAATGATGCGGTAACAGATGGTGGTTGTTTACGTAAAAGTACCTCAACAGGATCGTTTGATGCAATACACATAATGTGTTCGGCACATATTGTATGCGAACAACATTCTGAGTCAGAACAATCTGACATACCATCTGAAATTGTTAAAAAAAAACAACAAGATGAAGTTAGTTAAATATTCTTGTAGAACTGCTAAAGGTTGGAGTCAGCTTGAAAAAATTCAATTATGGTTCAGATATTATGGTTCACGAAGGTCTAATTGCACGTAAACCAAAAGAACTTTGGAAATTTTAAAAAATAATATATTTGAATAATGCCGATACTAAAAAATATCGTTGTGAAATTAGAATTGCCGTTAAAACGGCTTCAGTGAATATTACCTAGCAGAATACTGTAGCTACTATTTTATAACCAGTATTTCAAACTTGTTACATCGATTTAGACTTATAAGATATATATATATATATATATATATATATATATATATATATATATATATATATATATATATATATATATATATATATTGTTGATCCATTCCAGTTGAGTATAACCATAGATTAAAATATAAAAAGATGTTCCAATTAGAACAAAAAATAAAAGTAAGTGACGGTACCTCTAATATTCTGACGGTTTCTTTTGTTTATTTTTACTTTTTCTGATTTAATTTCTAGTTATAAATTTGTATTGCTTGTGTATGGGCCATCTGTATTATATCTTAATCTATGGTATAACTGATAAAAAAGAAACAGAAAGTGCTATCTTGAAACTGAATTTTAACGCTGCCGTAGAAAGAAATAATATTTCTACAACCTTTAAATTTCTGTTATTAATTATATAAGTCAAGTAATGGCAAAATATATAAATTATTGTTTTTTGCTAATTATTTCTTAATTGCTGCAAACTAGTAATCTCATCAACATAACTGAAGCATGTATTAATCTAACTGACTTTTTAACAAGACATATTGATAAATAAATGTACTACATGATTGCATGTACTTTAACATTCGTAAAGCTCGGTATATGACATCGGGGAAAAATAATAAAGGTAGTATTTTAATTTCTTTGTATCGGTGAAATGGCGATGTCTTTTCCACAAAGTTATATTTTTCAACTCGAGTTCGATTAAAGCTTTTAATATTGTTAGTTATACAAGCAAACTGAAAAGTTACTTGAAAGTTAGAAGACAAATAGGTAAAAAAAAAATAAGTACTGAAAATATTCTAAAAGGAGCTCTCCTGGGACTTCATTTGTTTAATGTAAATGTATAAATGATATGACTTTTAATCAGGGTACGATTTATTTATTCACAGATGATGGTGTATTTACGTATATGCTGCTAAGTCTCTGGACTTAATTCGTCTACCCACAATGAAACATTTACATTCAGTATTTTCTTACTGTGAACCAGAAAGAGAAAAAAATATTAAATTGCTTTAGAGTGACAAAGCCTATCGTTGTTGGTTTTTGCTATTTTGTTTTATTTTGTTACAACAAAATAAAGTGGTGTAATCACAGTAGTGTAATCGTGGACGAACAACTATTTCCACATCGAAGTAGAGAGATATGGCCTTAAAATATTTTTGATTTGCGACGCAACATTGTACTATCTTCTCACAAGTCAGCTATATTCAGGAAAAGATGTGTGCCATCAATATGAAGGTTCTTGCTGAAATATTACTATGGACATTTTCCATTACCGTTGAGGTCTTTATTATTATTCTGGTAACTAGCTTGAGTTCAGACACTCAAACAAAATAAAACGTGCATACCTAACAATTTAAAAAAATTTGCAAGAAAGCCTATTTAGACCAAAGAATTATACTTGTTCAGTTTCAGTGTAATCTTATGGTTGTGTTGTTGTCGACTATACATGCAGATAATAAGATGCAAATTTAAACCAAGAATGATCCTAAATCATAAGCTCTTGATTTCGTTCCTACATAACATTTTCTTAAAATAATGCAGTCACCACCAAGAAAAGACACAGTCACCATACATTTCTAAAAGAATTTGGTAAAGATTTAGCAATGCTAGTAATAGAAGATCGGGCCGTGATCACAAAAGGTTTTCCTTAATTTTCCTCAAAATTTAGGATATAGTATATATTAGGCCGCCCGGCTCTTGCTACAGTATTGTCGGCTTCACCAACATCAATGACTGCATGCTCACGTGGAGAAAAGCAATCAGCAAAATAATACTGTCGCGGCTTTGTTAAATTTTGTATCGTAATTTTCTCTAAACTGAGTCGACTTACTAGCAAACTGGTTGGAACTTAACGAGTCAGAACATTATCTTAACAATTATTTTAAACAATTGAAAGTAAAATTGGCAGAGATTGGCTCTCGTACAAGAAAATTGTTAAAATTAAGTTACAAAAAAAATGGAATATTTATTTATTTTGTTTTTATTTTTATTTTATAAGAAAAGCTCAGAGATAAGAAAAAGCTTACAAAATATCGTAAGACTAAATTTTATGTTCGATAAAAATTAAAGAACTTGCAACATAGAAATATCAAATACATAAAAATAAAAAGCTTTTAGTATTCAGTAGCTTGGGTTAAGGTAAATAATTTTCATACCTAGCTATGGTTGTAAAGCTTTCACGTTTTTCTTCTGATATTTGATCTACTAACGCAAATATAACATTTGCATTGATTGTATTTGAACAAAATAAATCAAATTTCGAAAATATATTAAATAAAGCGAAGCAAAACTGTTCTTTATGTTACTTTTTTGTTATACGATAAAGCTTTTTCCAAAGAATTTGTTGTTAACTCAATTTCATTAAAATTTGATACACACATAACATGCCTCCCAATATTAGCTTGACATTGTGAGAATACATTTACTGTGTGAATTCAAAAACATGTATGTACGAGTAATACGTACAAAAAAAGGACAATAAGTACATTTTGTCACAAAATCTATAATTCATTGGGTATTTAAAGAATTATGTTCCTAGAAGTATGTCGTAAAAGTATAAATTCTTGGTAAACATTTTCAACACAAAAAATTGATTTCCCAACGCTAATTTTATATTAGGTGACACAAAAATTTATATGCAGTGTCGTGAAATTTGCATAATCGTATTAAATCGTATTTTTATTTTGAAATTCTTACTCGTACATTAAAAATGTAAAGCTTATTTGATTTCAATATCAAAAAGCTTTTTTTTTGTTTGTTTGTTCATACAGTATATTTATTTTATATGTGTATCGCTGTCAACAGCGTATAAGAAACAAAACCCAAATCTTTAATTGAAATAGAATATAAATTCAATAGTAAAAGTCTAAGTGAAACTAAAGCTTAATATATAATACAAAAAGAAGATTCAATTTTATACGAATTTCAATCGATGTGTTTGTAAGCTTATATACATTAAAAAGCAAATAAAATGAGTTTGACGAGCTTTTTATGTATTTTTTGTTCTATTTATTTTTTATTTTGATTTATTTACTGTTTGAGTTAACAGAACATAAATGGATTATTTATGTAACTTACCACGATCATTGTCGACATTATCCTTGCAATCCATTTCTAATGGTATTGAACAATCAGAACCAGCCCAACCGTCAATACATACACAACGATATTCACCGTCTTCTAGTGTACATTGTCCATGTCGCGAACAACCATTTTCACATCCAGCTGGAAGAAAAAAAAAGTTGAAAATGATAAACTATATATATATTTATAAATTTAAAAAAAAAACTACAACAAAATAAAAAACTTTGAAAAATTTATGGTTTCGTTAAAAGTTGTGTACTTTTATACAGTTTTCCAATACCACAGAGAACCAAAAAAATATTTTAATTTCCAGTATTTCAATTTGTCTTCTCTCTATTTATTATAATATGGAATATATAAGCACAAAAAAAAATGTTATGTCCAAGCTCTACATATATGTATAAACTAAATTCATGAATTGCGATTTTTCTTTCTGACATGTCAACTGTCGTTGGAATATTTCATTTTAGTTTTCTTGTTTTTCCGAACATTTCATTTTGTATAATGGGTAAAATAGAAACAATTTTCAAAATATATTTATTTCTATAATATGTTTTAACGTATGTATGAATGTATGTTATATTCGTTTATAATTGGAAAAGTTCGAAAGTTGACAGAAATTATATTCTTGTTATAAGGTTTTATGTCAAATATTGAAAATTCATGTAAAGTTATTTAACTTTTTTTTTCCATTTTACAAAAGTATCTAAAATTAGATGAAGACATTATTTATCGTTTAGATGGGAAAACAAGGTCAAAATTTGAATGGTTTCATATGTTAATTTTGGTTTCGTAACTGACGGTAGCTAAAATAAAATCGTAGAAGGAGAGTATACAATAAAAAGGAATAAATACTCTCACCAGATTTGCTCAATAGATGTCGGGGAGAGTTAATCATTACTATATCCATTTATAGGAAGTTCGATATTGTCAAATTCACCACCCTGCAGATAATCTAACTCAAACAGTTAGCAATCAACAGAACAAGGAAAACGCTGAACTAAGAACCCCATTTGATATTCTAATTAAAAAAAGTCAACCAAATATTAAGGCCTAAAAAAACCTACCTCAAACCAAAAAGCTAATGAGCAGCGAAAACCACAGTGAAATAATAACAAAAGATTAAACCACACCCGGAAATATTGTGGACTAAAGCCTTATAGATGCGTAATATATTATACAAAGTGGAAATACAAATCAACTCAAAACCAATTGAAGAAAGATATACACCATTTAAACCAAGCTTAAAGATGGCTAGCTCCACTCAGCCATCCTAAGCTGGTCACGTTTTATAGTTTGAGAAGGAAAATGCGGAACTTCTCTCAAAAATTAATGAAATTAAAACTATAGAGTAGAAAGTATAAAGTTTCGAACTGATGAGTGGAAGCATAAAAAAAAGAGACAAATAATTCAAAGGAAGAAATATTTAAGCAACAAAAGGAGAGCAAAATACTCTCCAGAAGTAACTAGTAGTTTGCAGTTAGAATCTCTCTGTAGAAAAAAAAACAAAAGGAACACCTTAGAAGGATCACATAAGCGTGACAAGATCGAAAAAGCAAAACTACCACCAACTACCCTAATCTGAGACGCTAAAAATAAAAAATACAGTTAAAAAATATTTAAGCACTTACTTTGTAGCGAGCTATTTACAACAGACCGAGCGTGTAGTTGCAAGTTTTTTTTTCAAGTGATAAACCAACAAAAAGGCCTAGCAAAATATCAGGTCTCATTGATATCTGTCTACATTATAAGAGGTATATCCGTACATTACACAAGATATTTTGGAAAAAAGTAAAAGTCGTTCTTATGAAAATGATTGAAAAAAGTTTTCATAGACACAAAATATAAAACTAACTATTAGGAAACTATTTAGGAATTTGTATGAATAAAACACCGTCCTTTAAGTACAAATCAAGCATCAAACAGATGGTCATCAAAGAGATGGTTGGTGAATAATTAGCACTACAGAGAAAATGACTATTAATTACCTTTGCAATAAGCCTTCGCAGAGAATTAAAAAAATTAAAAAAATGGAGGTTATTCTCTGTTTAAAGGTACACAACTACTAGAAAGACCAACTAATCAAATAACACCAATAAAAAATTAAGGGAAAAATTATGTAGCAAAGCTAAACTGAAGGCAGAATTTTTTGCATCTAACGTTTAAGAAACATTTTAACACAGGTAAGGCAATCAGCGGAAGAAAATGTACCCTCTATATATCCTGAAAGCTTTTTCTGTGGAAGGAGTATGAATACGTTTTCATTAACTTAATGCATCATTTTGACTGAAACGTGTACCTAACTAATGAAAAGTTAAGATGAACTAAAGAAAAACCTAACAAGCCCTCTAATGATTAAAAATCATAAAGGCTTCAAAAATCTTTGAAAAACTACTGCTCAAAAGGATGAAGCCTATAATATTTGAAAGAAATCTTATAATGCCTCATCTATTTAGACTTCTATTTAGAACAATCTTTTTGGGTGTAGCCTAAGCCTTCAATTTGTACTGAGCATTACCAAAAATATTTTTCAAATTAAAAAAAAAAATTAGCAAGAAATTTCACCTGCAGCGTAGACAACAATAGTTTATTTCGCAAACCAGTGAATACACTGGAGTTCTAGCAACGGGAAAACTGCAGAGGACTATAACCTTAGTAAGTCCAATTGACCAAAAAATGATGCATTAAGCTAAATGCAGACAAATCAATTCACGTTAGCTTTTCTAATCAAAAAGTTACCTTGGCAGTAGTCGGAACCAATAATTTCTTGGCATGACTCTTGGTGCTAAGTAAGTTGATAATATTGGAAACAGCATGTCAAAAAGAAAATAATAAACAACGTATGGAAAAATGTATTGCAAAATATTCAGAGCTGTCAATACATAAAATAAGGTGCTACATACACCAACATGTTAAAAAAAAACAAATAAAAATAAGTTACTATTCAAGATACTTACGTAATGTACAATGTCGTCCATTCCAACCCTGTGAACAAACACATGTTCCATTTTTACATTGCCCATGTTCGGAACATCGTAAATCACACGGTAATTGATCGCATAAGCTTCCTGTCCATCCGGGATTACAACGACAACGTCCCGATTCACATATTCCATGTGGACCACAATCAAGACTACAAACAGCTATAATAATAAAAATAAAAAAAAAATTTATTTCCGGTAAAATTTTCTATTAATAAAAAAGATTTTTCCAAGTAATTTTCAATCAGGCGTGATTTTTTTTTTTTCATTTTCTTGTTTCAATTTTATATTACGTTTGTGTGTTACATTTATGGATGACTTTGAACAATTTACTTCAAACAAACGAATTCATTTTTTTTTATGTTTTTTTAAAAAGGAAATTCGTTGATAACAAGAAAAAATTGATAATAATAAAAGAATTGATGAAAAATAATAAAAAATAAAGTAAAAAAAAAGAAAATTGATTTTTCTTCGCTCATTTTTCGTTATTTTCGTTGTTATTGTTACTTCGTTCGTTCGTCGTATTGTCATAATGTAAAAGAACGGAAATTTAAATTCCGATTTATATTTTTTAAGCGGAATTTTGAATGAAATAAAAATTATTATAAAGATTTGAAAAAGAGCTTTTTTCCTTTTATAATCACAAAAGTTTAAAATAAATTACTTTAGAGTTAGCGAAAATGATTTGAGTGCGTGTATATGGAAATGAATTTAATAATTTATTATATCAATAATCATTTTGATAATAATAAAATGTTTAGTATGACAAACGTTTAAACTTTTTGTTTTTTTTGTCTAAATTAATGATACACAAAAAGCTTTATTATTATTGTTATTCTACTTGTATGCGTGAATAGGGTAAATTAATATCTGGTTCAAATCACATATGAATACGGTTGGAAATAATAAAAAAAAACAAATAATAAAACAGCAAAAGCACTTTTTGTGTTAATATACCTTGTGAACAATCGGGTCCAGTCCAATGACGATCGCATACACATGTACCTGTTTCTAAATCATAAGTACCATGTTCTGAACATCCCGGTAAACATTGATACACTTGTTGATCAACAGTACTGCAATCGTCGCCTTGCCAACCCGCCTTACAGTAACATTGACCATTTACACATGTACCATGCCCAGAACAAGATGGATCCATACAGTCAGCTGTAAAATTAATTTAGTTAAAACATAAAAAAAAAAAAAAATTTCGATGACTAACCAAAAAAGAAAATACAATAAAAATTTTACAAAATTAACTAAACTAAATGGATATTGATTTTCTTTGTAATTTTCATTTTGTTTGAGTATACCTATATATTATATACGATGTAGGTACGAGAAAATTGGATGATGTGTGAAAATTAAATTTCTTTATGATTGTTAAAATTGATTACCGAAAGTTTTTTTTTTTTGTTTTTGTTTCTTGTTCGAAATTAATTGGATTTATATATAAATATATATCGATATAATGAAATTGATACGAGTATTATGTAGGGTCAATTAACTATATATAGAAGTTCTTAAATCGATCAAATTCCGTACAAAATCAGTATTGTGCAAAGCATTTTAGATTATCAGGATGGATGTGTGTACCTACATATATATTATAAATTAGCTTAAAACTACATTAGGTATATAAATATATATTCATTTTCGAAATCTACGTCATTGATATTTTTTAATTTACATATTATATATTAAAACAAAACTATTTTGGTTATCAACAAAAGCAAATAAGGCGGTATCAAACAAAATACAAAATTACATGAAAATTATTTGTAACATGTTAATTTAATTGTACCAATTAAAGACATACAAGGAAATTAGTTAAACATCAATATGAGAAATATTATTTATACGATGTGTAAAATGTCATAAGTAAACTTACGTTGTTCACAAAAATGTCCTTTCCAACCACGTTCACAATGACAATCACCTTCGATACATCGTCCATGGCCTGAACATCCGGGTACTTGACACTCATTTATTGGTACATCACATTCGGGCCCCTTCCAACCTTCTTCACAGTGACAAACCCCACCACCATAATGTCCATGGGCCGAACACAATACAGGACATACACCTTAAATATAGAATAGCATACATAACAAATTTGTGTAAATCCTTTTCAATTCGATTAAATTATGTATATGGTATATACGGGTATATAAAGGATTAGGTACAGTGAAAAAAAAGGATAAAATGTCGTTTTTATGATTGATAGCAAAATATTTTAAGTTGACAGGTTAAAATAATTTATAAATGATTAAAATCAACCCTTTTTTTTATTATATCACACTCTATTTTGAAACTTACTATATTATGTATATAGAATATAATTTGAATGACAGAATATTTAATTTAATCACAAAGTCCATTAGAACTGTATTTATTATGCCCTACTTACTTTTTGAACAGTCAGCACCTTGATAACCATCAATACAATCACATTTGCCTAAATAACATGACCCTCGTCCCGAACAATCATTCGGACATGTTGTACTAACCCCTTCGGCCTCGGCTACAATTAGTGTTACAGTGTGTGCCAACAGCTCATCGTTGTACACCGACAAAAACCATCGACCCGTATCTAAATATTGTAATATACTAACGTTAACCATCATTGAGTCCATATCTAGTTTTGGCATTGTTTCGGCCGATCGTTTCGATATAATATGCTGTTCTTCGGGCGAAAAATGTATTTCATGATTGATAAATTGATTGATACGTTTATTATGCGCCACCTCGTTGGCATTAAAATTTTTGATTATAATCGGTGATTTAGAAAATCGTCGTTCATCCGAATCGGATAAAATTTTAGTTGCTGAATCGTAAATATCATCGATATCGTTAAATATATTTTCGTCAAACGATTCGCTATTGATTAACGAACGTTTTCGCCGTTTTAATCGATTATCGATTCGACCACCTTTCACAAATTCAACAAAATCATGTTGCGTTACACTCGGTGCCACATTACGTCGGCCGTACACAGCAAAATTTGCACCCCACGGCAATGTAAAATTGAAACGGATGAATGCGGGATGTTTATTACGAAATTCAGAATTCCAAAATTGATATGGTAATATGGTTGCTTGATGCATATCATTAAATTCACGTAATTCTAATAGTTGGGGTTGTTGTTGCTGGTGTTGCGCTATAAATTGGGAATCTTGGTGAGATTGTGTTTGTTGCGGTATATTATTATAAAATCCACCATTATTCACAATACCATTACTATTTAAATTATTTATGTAGTGTTGATTATTTAATGTTGTAAACGTGCTATGATCTGATGTGCTCGTCTGTAATGATTCTTCTGTCGGCAGCTGTGTTGATCCATCAGAATTTTGTGTTATTTGATCGTGTGTTGATGATTTAACATCTTGGACTAGAATACAATTTGATGAATCCATTGTTGGTTTCATAGAACTCACAGCTGTAAATAAAAAATAAAGATTTAAAATTTAAAAATTAAATTACAGACTATATAAGATTATGGTTTATTTTAAAATCGATAATTCATGTCATCCTTATTTAAAATTATTGAGTATACAAAAATTTCGTATGTATGTCGTTACGAAATATCAAGGAAATACAATTATTTTAACAATTTTTCTATTTCTATTTCCCTTTTATCGATTTTCAATTCTTCGACCAAATAAATACGACAAAGTTTTTTTTTCCCATTTTTGTTTTTCCCGTCTTGTTTTTCATTTTTTATATTTTGGATAGATAAAAAAAAACAAAACATATAAAATTAAATAAATATAAATTTATTTTGAAATGGGTCACACAATAAATAAATATTCTATAAAAATACTATTTTTGTTCCAGAAAGTTATATAAACTTTTTGAATACTAGTGTCACTCGAGTTATGTGGTAGTTAGGCTTTGGAACCATATTGGAACTGAAGACTTCTAACGATATCGGATCATCATTATTTTTGAGGTTAAAAGAGGTAATTCTTTTTAAATGTCCTGCTCTGAAAAAGTTTCTTCTGTGTTATTATTTAATAAACTAACTAAATCTTCTTCATATATTCCTGACCATTTTTTTTAAATAGACTTTTTTGAATTGGGAAAAAATCCTTTGGAAGCTAACTTTACGGTAGGAATCATCATTCGTAGTTTCCTGTAAATTAAGGTAACTTAGATCTTGACGGTTCATTTATCATATAGCCGCAGACCCATCGCCATTTTTAAACATCTCTATAGGATCTTCATTTATATATCCATGGATATGTTTTTTCGTTTTAAAATTTTATTCGTTCTGTACTCGTGTACTCGTATTTTTGCTTATCGAGCGAGAGAGCAAATTAAATAAGTGGGCATAAAAGTTTTTTTTTAAAGGAGAAATGCTGCGTAACTCGAAGAGCACCTGTATATATATATATATATATATATATATATATATATATATATATATATATATATATATATATATATATATATATATATGTATATATACATTTATTGAATTGATAACATCTTATAACATTTTTTTCATTAGAAAAAAAGCCAGAAAACAACAACAAATCATATCAAAAAAGTTTTACAAACTAGAATATCGATGAATCGTAAAAGCAAAATAATTAAAAAAAAATCTTTTAATTAATTTCTAAATATTATATAATATATATGTTGTTATATTTTGAAAGTTGGCAATTTACAATATTAATTTAATTTTTTTGCTTATTCATCTTAAAAAATATTCATAGATATAACAAATTTAGTCCACTATTCAACAGTGAAATAAATCGAAAGACGATTTTGTTTATCCATTTTGAAATGCTTTTTTACTTTACGTAACTAATAAACTTTAAATAAAAGCTTCATATCCTTTATTGTCATATTAGAAAAGATAATGTCCTTTGAAATATATAAAATTGGAAAATACGAAAATAATTTAAAACTTTTTTTTTTTAAATTGACAATAGACCCGGAAATCGGATAAATGTTCAGACAAATAAAATTAATTAACTGAAAATTTGAATTAATAATAGTTTACCTACTATAATTATATCTATATTTGTTCACATAGTTTATATACACAAGAACGCAAAAATAATTTAAATTTTATAAAGCTTTAGATCTTGTTTTATACTATATTATTTATGTTCTCTGGAACAAAAAAAAAAAAAAAAAAAAAAAAAAAAAAAAAAAAAAAAAAAACTTATATAATTTTCATAATTCTACAATTGTCATTATGTGCTCGTATAGTTTTTTTTTTGTTGTTTTGAAAAATGCTAGCAGCAGATTTTCTCTCGTTTTGTTCTGAATTCATATTTTATTTATAAAAAAAAAAAAAAAAATACAAGAGAAAAATTACATACATAAATGTCCTTTCTTTGAAAAGTATAATACATAATACTATACAAAATCGGGATGTTAAATTTGTCTCTTAGTTTTCCTTCGTATTTTATGAATAGGACAAAAAAGATTTCCTTAATAAAAATGACTTTGCCAAACACAAATTTTTAGTTTGTGTCAAATGTTAAACATGGAATATATTGGGTAGTAATGTTTAATTTTTTTATGAGCTTCAGGAATTTTCAGTTCTTAATTGGTTCTAAAAACTGAATAAGTTTTGAAAGTTTAGAACTAATTGAAAGTTTTGATTTGAAATATCTATAATATGCTGAAGTTAAGCAATTTGTTAAGGACATTCACCAGTCAACATGGGAAAGCACTCCTATAATAAAAGATAGATCTATAAGGGAAAATTATCCAGACATCATGGTGACTGAAGTCAGTAGGTTCTAAAGTATTTAAAATATTACTTCTTTCTGCCAATAGTTGAAGAAAAAGGGTGTGTTCCGAATCATCAATTTGGTAGAAATAAGCACTCCACCATCGATAGGAGCACTAATATTACTGAAAAATCAGTCGATAAACGCAGCTCTGCTTCACAGTATTCCTTGATGTCGCACTTGCTTTTGATAACGGACTTTACTACCAAAGCAATACAATGATATATTAGAATCTTACATAACTGAGAGATATTTTAGAATAAAAAAACAGTACGAGTATACCAAATTAAAAACAATTATGGCTGGAGTTTCTCAATGGAGTGTTTAGAGATCGCTTTTGTACTTTTGTTTAGACTCGAACTTCGAGCATCTAGTTCAAACAATAACTGGTGAACACGACCACATTCTCCTTCCATTGGCAGGAGATCAAATCCAAATAAACGCCGAGTCCACCAGCAACCAGCTTGGTGTTACTACCACACACGTTTCGGAAATGAAGCCGTGTGTTGTAAAAGACCCTGTGATTTCTCAAATCCACAGGTAAAAACAACCGGAAAACAACGTTTCCCTGATAAAAAGGTGATTTTGAGGAATAACAAATTCCCCAAATTATAATAGGGCTATCGGTTGACGCGGCTGACCATAGACCTATTTACACTAGCCGCCTTTTTATACGGGACTATCAGAACAAACTTACTTTTCTGATAGACACTGGCGCTGACATAAGCGTCATTCCCTATACAACTTGTATAAATCACAGATCTCAAGTCAACACCGACTTAGTTCTGTCAGCCGCCAATGGTACCACCATCAATACCTACGGAACCAAATTGCTGCAAGTAGATATTGGTCTAAGACGGAATTTTCCGCATGTATTCCGATTTCCGATCGCAAACATGAATCGCCCTATCATTGGTGCGGATTTTTTTAAGAAATGCGGCTTACTAGTCGACCTTAAAAATAAGAAGCTGGTTGATCCAGTCACGCAACTTTCGATCAATGTGTCACAGACACTAGCGAACACACCTTCAGAACCGCCGAATTACAACGCGTCCGTTAAGCAACATGTAGTACACCACATAGTGACTACAGGGCATCTACCGGTGTCCAGACGAAGAAGATTGGATCTGACACAAAGCGGCCACAACGGAATTCCAACACATGATACAACTGGGAATATGTCGGCCATCGTCATCACCAGTTTCATGTCCACTTCACTTGGTCAAAAATAAGAATCAAGACTGGAGACCATGTGGGGACTACCGCAGGTTAAACATAGTAACGGTACCTGACCGTTACCCTATTCCCCACATCCAGAACTTCTCTATGCACCTACAAGGTTGCAAGATATTCTCTATTCTATATTCTCTAGATCGACTTTGTCCGAGCTTATCATCTTGTACCAGACGCACCTGAGGATATACACAAGACGGCAATCAGTACTCCATTTGGGTTATTCGAGTTTACTCGAATGCCATTTGGACTATGCAATGTCGCACAATCGAAAATAGATTATATAGTCGAATGGCAAGATATATAGAGTAGTCTGATTTCATGAAGGATTATCTAAAGCTTGATCATATGGAATTATGATTACATAAATATATTGCTATCTACCTCATCATGCTGTTCTTAAGACGTCGAACCGCACTTCAAAATTGAGAGCATTCTTCGACGGGTCGTGCAAAACCACAGATAGAATTTCTCTTAATGTCAACTTAATGATTGCGGTCGAACGATACAACCAACATTATGGTCACCCTTGCGCACCTAATCGCACTCATTGCTGATATTGGAAAAATATACCGTCAAATAATAGTACGAGATGACGATACAAATTTCCAACGAATCGTTTGGCGAAAATCTCTTAATTTGTCAATCCATCATTTTCGGATGAAAGCCATTCGATTCTTTCTTCAATTAGCAATGGATAATTAAGTAGATTTTTCACAATAAATGGTTATTACGTTATTAAGCTATTAACAGGCGCAACAAACGTCAACGATGCTCCCAACCTGAAAGTACTATTGTTCAAGTTATTTTGCATTGGTGAATTTCTGCTCAGGAAACGGGTTTCAAACGTTCCTGAATTATGTGATATTTTAGATTCAATCATATTAAATGGCATAATCAGGAAACAATAAAGGTCTCGGGCTAATATGGAATCAAAAAAGCAAAACATTTCAATGTACAACTAAATGATGTCAGGAAATACACCGAGTCAACGAAGGTGTTTGATCCTCTTGGTTGACTAGCACCATCAATCATAATTATTAAAATAAGGTTTCAGAAACTAAGGTTACACACAATTACAGGAACAATTAAAGTTACTTGAAATCGAGTGATAAACCCGCAGATTGTGCTAGTCGGGGAATACTACCAGAAAAACTGAAATCATTCGATTTATGGTGGCATGGAACAATGTGGCTGAAGAATCCTGAATTATTATGGCTGATTCCTGAATCCTCAACAGCTGAAGAAAATACCGAAGCGATTCTAAGTGGAAGCGCAAACATGGAGTGCAATATTCACACATCCAACCAACAAATGATACAATGACCGGATTATAAGCTAATCGTATATCTTACTAGAAGAACACAGTGGCAACCACATCAGTTAACACGGATTCGTTATCAGTCAACGGCAAACTAGCAACACTCTATCATCGTTTATATAGATAGGCAAGGCGTTCTCATTTTTGGTGGTAGATTGCATAATGCAGATTGTTCGTATAATACAAAACATTCTATCATTTTGCCAAATAACCACATTCTGACCAAAATGATAGCTACCTATTACTATACATTAAATACCTTCATCCCGGCCCATCCTTATTATTCTCCCTTCTGAATTTCTGTATTGTGACTGATAGGATTATATCTCCTGTATATGATAGAATATGATAGGAGTATAGATAGGAGCTTCCATCAGAAACCAATTCTGATAATGGCACACAAATGCACAGTATTATAATATTAAAACTTATTTATAAAGGGTGTCTCAAAATTAACGCAAAATTTGAATTAAATAGAAAACACAGTCGCACGGGTGGTTGTGGGTTTATTTTGTATGACATTTTCAAACTGTGGCCGCCAAAGTTTCATTATTTTTGAAATATTCTTTTTGTATCGTGTACCGCTCCATTTATACCAACCCTAAACTCTCAGCTGCCAAATATTTTTTTTTCAGGGTTATCAACAATTTACAGAAAAAATCAGTATCAAGCAAGATTTTATCAAGTGTAGTAGTGATTTTTATTTATCTTTATTTTGGCGAATTGTGTCCTTGGCTTACTAGACCCGGACTATTGTTGGATCAATTTAATTCAAATTAGAATTTGGCTAATCGTAATCGGACTTTTTTGCAATTGAATAACAACTTTAGACTTGGCTACTGTAGCAATTTCCTTGTTAAAATTTATTTCTTGATTTGACACTGAATTCCAAACAGTCATTAAGCAACGCAACCGAATTTTTCGGTTTTTATATAAATACACTAGATATTTCTTGAAAACTATGACTAAGTTAAAAAAATGCATTCAACTCTCGACTGAAATTACAGAATAAAAGCTACAAAAAAACTCAAAAAGTTTAAATATGAAATACGTCAAGAAAAACGAATCACACATTTAGGAAACATGCTAGTTTTAGTACCACACAATTTATTATTATTTTTACACTATACTAATTTACCGCCCAAACTTTAGGTACATTTAATAGTTCAATATAAATAATATGAGTTTATACCAAATAATTTATTATTAAACAAATTAGTTTATATATAAGTATAAAGTAGCAGTATATAGAACTACTTTTAAATTACATGGCAGCTGGCTGACAGTTAGAAATATTAGACATGTTTCCTATATTCTTGTCTCTTTACTTATTCTTAACTTTTTTTTTTTTTACTTTTTTAAACTTAAGTTTACTATTGTTTGGCAGTATTATTATGTATAATTATTTTTATTTTACTTTATAGTATAGTTTTAACTTTTCAACACTATTTTCTATATAAATATTTTATATATATATATATATATATATATATATATATATATACATATATATATATATATATATATATATATATATATATATATATATATATATATATATATATATATATATATATATATATATATATATATAATGTATACTATGAACTAGTATAGTAAAGAATTTTATAACATAAAAACGTTAAATATTATATGCATTCATATATAGAGAATTAAAATTGAGTGGGGTGGTTGGGTTTTCAAAAAAAAAAAAAAAAAAAAAAATGCTACCCCCAAAATTATTCAACAAATATATAATCAGTTGTATTTTTGTTTTAAAGTAAATGTGATGGTTAAGTGATTTTTAAAGAGGGCGAAACACAAAAACAGTCCCGTTGCTACACTAATGACTTGAAATCAACAAAAAAGTTTTATTTTTTGAGCTTTTTTCGCTCTATTTGGTTTTTCTACAAGCTATATACAGTTTTTTTTTATGTTGCTTTTTTGAATATTTTAACTGAAATAATAATAAAAATGTTGATGACATAAAATTATAAACAATACAACATTATGCTAAATGTCCCGAATTTTTTTTTATTTTATATTTTTTATGTAGTTTTGCAAATGTTAACAAATCTTTTTTTTTTTTTTGCTGTACAAACAAATTATGATTGTCAGTTAAGTTATGTCTGTAATATTTTCGTCTGCGTTGTATATATAAATAAATTTTTTATATTATATATATATATATATATATATATATATATATATATATATATATATATATATATATATATATATATATATATGTGGTCTATCTCAATATGAAATAAATAAGAAATAAGATTAGATAAAGTTTTCGTTTTATTTTTATATTATTCAAGAAAAAAGTTTGTTAGGGATTATTGTCTCTGCACAGTATGGTTTTAATATTTTATATTTATTTTGAGTATTTACAGAATTTTGTTTGGTTTTTTGTTTGGTTGGCAAAGAAAAAAGAAAGAAAATCGAAAAAGTACCACCAACAACAAGCTTTTATTAAAAAAGGTTAAAAAACTCATAGGACTAATTTAAAAAAAAATAAACGGAATTAATGTTCAAATTGTGACTTTGAACATAAGCACACAAAAAACAACAACAACTTGTGTTAGAAAGCTAAATATAATGATAATTTGTTGTTTGTGGAATAATGATTATATGTACAACAGAACATCACAGACAAAAAATGATATTTCGTTGTTATACGTGACAATAAGAGTTATGTTTTGTTTGCTATTATTATAATGTATATATATATATATATATATATATATATATATATATATATATATATATATATATATATATATATATATATATAAATGGTTTGCTGCTACGAATGACATATAATCTAATTTTAATGATCGCTTTTTGTAATTTAAATATTAATTTATGCATTTTAGCTGTCGTTTTATTTATAAATACACAACATTTTTTTAATTTTTTAAATATATTTTTTGTATTTTGTAAATAAAGGATTAAGCTTTATAATTATTGTGAACATTTATGTTTGTGGGAGGGTGTAGAGTATACATATATTTGTTAAAAAAAAAGAAAATTATATACATTGTTGAATATATATATAGAGTAGAGTATAATTAATTTAATTAAATGATCCAAACATTTTTTGTGTGAAAATTAATGTAAAATTTAATTAATCGGTATACATAAAAATGTGTATTTAGATACAGTCTATAGACATTAAGATGTGTCGATAATCGATTTAATGAAAGCTTTACATTTTTATATAAATAAACATTTTAAAAATGATATTCTAATCTACCCATAAATCTTCTTTAATTTTTTAAAACATTAATTAAATTTTTTTGCAAGTTCTTAACAATTATTACAAGTTCTCTATAATTATGAATGTTGCATTTATTACTTTCAAAAACAGAAATAATGTGAGACAATTTCTAATGTCGTTACAAAATAGCAAAGACAGAAAATGAACAGCCGCACTACAGTTCGAAAAATGACGATCCAAAATAAATGAAATCTACATTTTTTTTTAAATTTTTATATAACTTCTATTTATCACACTAGCTCCAAAAAAGGAGCCATCTGGTCAGAATTCATTAATTTAACAATTTTTTTTTAAATTTTACAATTTCTATATATTGTAACTATATTCAGAGCATGTTACGAGTAGATGTTCAATATCCTCCACAACCATACAAATTTCACACGGATACGTTTCATTTAAATGGTGTTAATATTCCTTCCAATTTCCACGGTTCAACCTCACTTGTTCTATAGATCGTACCATTTTAGTGTCGTCCTTGATTTCCTTAAAAAAGGGTTTTTTAAGTGAACACTACACAAATCGAAGTACTTCTTTCCTTGAAATTTTTGCATTAATTCATTCTTTTGCTCCACAGGTTCACTTGAAACAAACGAAGTACATCCCTTGCATCCATATACTCATATTCCTCTACATCCTCATTTAGGCAACCTCTTTTTAAACAACATATCCATTTAAACATTGCCTTGAGAGCCTCTTCTCCTGGTAATTAATTGAAGTCCACTCAAAGAATCGGAAAGCAACCATACTCTCCTTCTCCCTTCCCTCTTGGGCAACTTGGTGCCTTCCATAGTCCGAATTAGCTCTGCATTCATTATACAGATGCTGTCATTTAATCGTATCATTTTCTCTTTTTTCATTGCAGGAATAAAAATTCCTACTCCCACTCTGTCACCATTTATACAAATATTCTACATTTATTCTGTTAAATTCTCTCTTAACCGATACTTCATTCATACTTGTCTTTGTTGTATCACCAAATTTCATTTGTACTATGAGGTTGCCAGGAAAGTGGCTGGGACTGGCTGATTTGATTTTAAAAATTAGTTAATATTTTCCAAAATCAATCCAAACCTCTGTGTTTTATATATTCCGTACTCGCCTGCAATCTCCATCATTTCATGCACCAAAGGATTACCTTTTATTATCATTCTCACTGTTTCATGCCCGGTGATCCAGTCATTCTGGTAGAACCACATAATCATACGCTCTTTCTATATGCAAAAATACCGCCATAATTTTTTTATTTTCTTTCAGCCGAATGATTCCTTCGAAAATCGAATGTGGTTCCGGCAACAATTTTCTTTCATTCATGAATTTTTCAATTCGACCTTTTATCATACCATTCACAATTTCCACCAAAACATTCAACATAGATATACCTCTGTAATTTGTTGCCAGATTCACATCTCGATCTCGTTTGGGAACTGGAACCACCCGGCTTTCCTGTTATTTTTCCGGTATTCTGATACTCATTCATGCGCTATTGATAATTAAAAGCAGAATTGATTCGACTTTTAATTGTGCAATCATTCTGTAACTCACTCTATTCGTTACTGGAGTCGTGGACGTTGATTGATCCAAAACTCACTCCATTCAAATTTCATACACATTTCATCATTCACATATTGATTTATACTATCAGGTATAATACACATTCATAACTGCCACCTAACTGGGTCATCTACAGATAGCTTTTTTTAATCATCCATTCGTTCTCTTATATTTACTTCTACATTCTCTATATATAATACATCTATTAAATTCTCTTAAAGCTATCCGCAAAAGAACATATCAGTACATGATATCCTTATTCCACCATCTATACATCTTATGCACTTTATTCTTACTTTCAAGCCCATCCATGTTGGCGAGATAACCATATCGGAATCTAGAACGAGGTCAGCCAACAGCTAGGAGTTACATAAATTATAAAATTTCTGTCAAGATTCCGAGTTTTGGCAGCAATGACTTCGATGCATACAAAATCCGGCACGTCAACGGTATTCAGCATGAGGCTGTTACATGATAATATTGCTACACAATCGAATCCATCGGCCCTCGGTCTTGACAGAAAATTATACCCATTTACCCTAAACGTCTTGTCTTCACGTTCCCATGTTTCACTTATAATCACTAAAATATTATAAATTAAATTCACTAAATGATGCTCCAGTTGTGATTTTGACGCTCCAGTAGTGTTTGCTTTTTCTCTAATGTAAATTTCTTTTGTTCCAAATTACAGTTTTAACAGCTGTTATTTAAACATTTATTGCCTTCGTGATCGTTTGATATGGATTTAGAAAATTTGGCACATCCTGGTGTTCTTAAGCACCTTAGTTTGGAGGTGTGCCCATATTTTTGGCAAGTCTGACATCTCATAGGCTTTGGAGTACAAAGCTTTACGTTTAAATTTAAAAACCCAGCTTTAATTTCGGAAGGTAAAGTTGTTGTATCGAAGGTTAGAATGTGAAGAGGTGTATCCTTTAACTCTCCATTAATTTTTCTTTGAATTCTTTCCATCTTCAATACTTTTTGCCCTCTTAATTCAATTTGGATCTCTACTGTGTTCACGAACATGAGATCATGGCTAAAAACCACACCATTTGAAGAGTTAAGGAACTTGTGAGCCTCCACCAAACAAAACATTTTTTGTTTTTAACCGCGCCCTTGTGCCTTGACTATTATTGGTTAGGGCCAAAAGATCACCCTTTCTTAATCTTTTCGTTTTAGAGCTGGCATGAAAATTGACAGTCTTAGGAGCATCCATTACATTAATCACCGCTATCATTAAAGTAAATCAAAAAATAAAAATATTACAAGTAACCAAGAATGCAATGCTCATCAACAGTAAATTTGCATATTTAGCATATTAGAGATATATCCTATACCAATGGTATATTTCAAGAAATAATACCATTGGGCAGAATAGAGTGCTGCCCAAAAATAATTATATCTTATTAATTATTTTATCTGTTTACCAGTTTTCCCATAATTGGTCTACCTCGTAAATTGGTCGAACGAATTGATAATTAGTAAGTGAAGGAACTTCACTATTGCATTATTTTAGTTATGCTGAACTTAAAATATATAATTTTAATTAACTGACTAAAACACAACCTGAAAAAAAACGATATGTTCTATAGTAAATAACTTACTTGCAAAATAGGCCAACATTGCTGTGAGTGCTACGGCTAGCAAAATTAAGGCAATACTAAAACATTTCCAGGAGCACCTATGTTGACATCGTTTGTCTATGTGAAACCTGTAAATATAAAAATTAAATTATCAGTCATATTCAAAAATATATTTCTAAATTTTTAGAAAAATATGGTGCAAATAAATTTCGTAAAATACATATTTCCAAAAATTATATACATAGCTCAATACCATAATTGGGAAAGAAAATTTATTATATTTTATTACAAATACGCCTACGCAGAGATGATTTTAATTTTCTCCATTAACATCCTTAAGGCTTAGTTATTTATGCATTTAAAATGTTAAACTAACCTCATTATTTATTTATATATTTATACATGTATAAATAATTTGTAATTAAATTTAAATAATTTTAATTTATGTATACGTAAATAATAATTGTAGCATAAATATTATCATTACGCAGTAAATTAAAATTCATATTTAAAACTAAATAAAAATGATAATTAATTTATTTAATAAGTATATCAAAAATAATTTATTTATGTATTAAATTAATTTTTTAAAATTATTTAAAAACTGTGAATGAAAATTTAGTCAACAATTTAATTATGTATTCCATATTTATATAATTTTCTCATGTCTCAATCAATTTTGACAAAATACCAAAGGGACTTATTTTTTTGTTTTAATTCTCGAACTAATTGAATAAAATAATAACTTAAACTATAGCAAAATTATCTAACGGTTGACATTGGTGCTGGACCCTAGGACTTTGATGATTTTAAATTAAAATCTAGTTTAGAGATTCGAATCTATAATATGATACTGTTTTTTTCAAAATTCGTTTGCTTATTTTTTTTTGTATTGCCTCATTAAAAATGCTAAAACAACCGACGCCAGTTTACATCTCACAATCACCGTAATGCTATTAAAAATTAACATAGCATATACACATTCGGATTATGTGCATACATACATATATATCCATAACAACCGAAAGCTTTCATCTTAAAATGTGTGAAATTTTCTTATTTTTCGTTTTTATCTATACGTGAAACTTTATTTTTCCTCTTTATTTAATGAATTACATGAAAATCTAATTTATTTTTCTGAAGTTTTTTTTTTTTTTTTGTTTTCGACCAAATCCTAGAAATTAAGATGCCCGATTGAATTTCTATGTGTACATATAGAAATATATACCTTTTAGTTTTGTTTTTGATAGCTGGCTATACACATACGAGCATAATATACACCCAAATGCCAGAAATAAAAATAACAAAAATTTACAATTAATTAATTTTCGAAATACAAAAATAATAAAGTTGAAAGACAGGTCAGAATATATTAAGTAGAGCAAAATAGTAGAAAATAATAGCAGAAAATTTAAAGATACATTTTGACTACATAAAGTGGGTAGATAAGTCGTATATAGTGTACGGTTTAGTCCAACAGGCAAAAGGTTTAATTGGTTTTGTCCTGATTATTATTATATATATTATTACTACTATAAGTATATATATATATATATATATATATATATATATATATATATATATATATATATATATATATATATATATATATATATATATATATATATATATATATATATATATATATTTATATATATATATATATATATATATATATATATATATATATATATCTTGTGCCGGTACCGAATTTGGTTTAAACAAACGTTCGTTGGGTGACCACACCGCATACAACGTTCATCAATACGTAGCAAGTTTTTCAAAAGGTAACTTTAGAGACGCGGTATGGGACGTTCGGCCTATATACCATAGTTTAATTTTTATGACGACTCTTACATAAATAAATTTTTGCGTTAATTAATTTGCAAAAAGGTTAAGTTTCATATTAAAACATTACCCTTTGTCTTTTGGTCTATGCTTAAACATTATAAATATGTATTACACATCTTAGTGAATTTTTTTTTCTTATTCTTCTTAAATACATAATATACTATTTTTGCAACTTTCTTACAAATATAATCCAAATTATCTTAAAATCTAGTTTCTTATCTAAAAATACTCGCAAGTATTTAATGCATTTAACTTGATCAATCATTTTACCGTCAATATCTACATCAACCGTTCCATTTATAGTCATTAAACCCCCGATCTCGTAGTTGAATAAAACTCGGTAAGTGTCACTTTGTCGCGTTTGGGGCCATAAATCAAGCTTATGATTCTTCTCTCGAATATCATAAACCAACTCTCATACTCAACCGTCAGGATTCTGGCTCTCACACCCATACATAACAACGGGTCTGATCAACACCTCGTACCACTTCAACTTGTTGGCATTTCCAAGGTATTTTGACTTTAGCAGTGGACGTAAGGCATACAAAGCACGATTGCCAGCGATAAGATGTGCTTTACTAACCTCTCTCACACAGTTATCATGAGTGAAAAGAGCCCCGAAGTATCGGAAACTTGTCACTCACCACTACTAAATTTTAATTTTAGTAGTGGTCTCACCACTACTAAAATTCATTGCGCTTGGTCTCTAAAAACAGTGATCATATATTTAGATTTACAACACACAATCCTACAATAACCGACACAAGTTTTCATTAATTTCTAATCACTCTTATATCGTGTACAAGTGTAGAGACTTTTAATACACTCAGCTATTGGGATGGTGTGGTTGAAAATTTTATTATTATTTTCTAAACCAACACTATTGCGTAGATATACAATTGTTGATTTTTTTATTTTTCATAATAACCTGTTTTTTGGTGATGATAATAATTTTACACCTATCCCTCGCTTAACGAAATTAATTCGCTCACGAAAAGTTCGTATATTAAAATTTCGTAAAACAAAATTTCGTAAAAGGAAATTCAAAAGGGTAAAATATGTAAGCAAAAAAATTTAAAAATTTTACGTAAACCAAAATTTTGGGTTAATTTTGAAATTTTTTAGCGTAATTTCGTTCAAATTAATTAGAGTTTACGTTAAGCGAGGGATAGGTGTATTATATCATGTCTGTGTATCTTTATTATCGGATTTCAATTGTTCATACTAAAGCCAAATTTAAATGTAATTGTAATTTTTACGTTCATCTACAATTATTTTTGTTTTTACTTAATCGCATAATATATTCAAGGTCAAAAAGACACAATCACATTTTTGATATATGTATGTACATTGCGTTTCGATTCCACCCAAAATCAAATAATATTTTTATTCTGTGGTAGTAGTATTAATATTGTAGTATTTTATTTTGTATTGCATGTGATTTACGTGTAGTGATTTAAATTTTGCGTATATACCGAAAGTTATAAATTTTTTTATTTTGTTTTTGGTAATTCTTGTAATTCGCTAGAACTACAAATGCATCCTTGTTAAATATATATAGAAAAAAAATTGTTCATAGTTCAGTGCAGACTGCAGGCAGTACTATAGTATCAAATCATCGAATCATCGTTTCACATCCATCTTGGGCATATCGAGTCGATAGCGATTCCGCAAACTCCACAGCGCACGGTAGCTGGCGGCTGTGGTGTTGGTTGCGTTCTATAACGCAACCAACACAACAGCTACCAGCCGCCGTTAGCTGTGGTGTTTGCGGAATCGCTATTCGGTTCGATATGCATTTAAGTTGGCATATTGGACGATGATAATCGTTGTTTGGTACTGATAGTCCTCAGTCTGTACTTTTTTTGTTTAATTAATTTATTCATATATACATATAATCTTTAAAAGAATTCAATTGCATCAGCATTTACTAAAGTTTCAACTTTTGCTGGAAATTACTAAGATTCCAACTTTAATTGACTTTTTGGGGTGTTTTTTCGATTATTTTTGATCACTTTTAACCCACAAGACATATATTTTTGACTGTCGCGGTTTTATCGCCATATTCAATGAGCGCAATATAAAAAAACGGATGAAGCGTATTCATTTGTATATTGCCCAAACGCAGAGAAATATGAATGTGCACAAAATATAAATATGAAGAGTCACCCGGTTTGATTTTCATTTGTCCGCTGCACAAAATATGGAATTATGTTTTGTTGTCGTATGAGAAGTGGAGTCACAAATTATAAATAATTTGAATATAGGTGAAAGGGTAGTCAATAAGATTGAATGATTTGGTTGCATAGCACAATTGCAATAATGTTGAAGTTGTTGTTATTTTTGTTTCATGTAATGTCAACAATTATTTATATTATTATATTATTATATTATTATATTATTATATTATTATATTATTATATTATTATATTATTATATTATTATATTATTATATTATTATATTATTATATTATTATATTATTATATTATTATATTATTATATTATTATATTATTATATTATTATATTATTATATTATTATATTATTATATTATTATATTATTATATTATTATATTATTATATTATTATATTATTATATTATTATATTATTATATTATTATATTATTATATTATTATATTATTATATTATTATATTATTATATTATTATATTATTATATTATTATATTATTATATTATTATATTATTATATTATTATATTATTATATTATTATATTATTATATTATTATATTATTATATTATTATATTATTATATTATTATATTATTATATTATTATATTATTATATTATTATATTATTATATTATTATATTATTATATTATTATATTATTATATTATTATATTATTATATTATTATATTATTATATTATTATATTATTATATTATTATATTATTATATTATTATATTATTATATTATTATATTATTATATTATTATATTATTATATTATTATATTATTATATTATTATATTATTATATTATTATATTATTATATTATTATATTATTATATTATTATATTATTATATTATTATATTATTATATTATTATATTATTATATTATTATATTATTATATTATTATATTATTATATTATTATATTATTATATTATTATATTATTATATTATTATATTATTATATTATTATATTATTATATTATTATATTATTATATTATTATATTATTATATTATTATATTATTATATTATTATATTATTATATTATTATATTATTATATTATTATATTATTATATTATTATATTATTATATTATTATATTATTATATTATTATATTATTATATTATTATATTATTATATTATTATATTATTATATTATTATATTATTATATTATTATATTATTATATTATTATATTATTATATTATTATATTATTATATTATTATATTATTATATTATTATATTATTATATTATTATATTATTATATTATTATATTATTATATTATTATATTATTATATTATTATATTATTATATTATTATATTATTATATTATTATATTATTATATTATTATATTATTATATTATTATATTATTATATTATTATATTATTATATTATTATATTATTATATTATTATATTATTATATTATTATATTATTATATTATTATATTATTATATTATTATATTATTATATTATTATATTATTATATTATTATATTATTATATTATTATATTATTATATTATTATATTATTATATTATTATATTATTATATTATTATATTATTATATTATTATATTATTATATTATTATATTATTATATTATTATATTATTATATTATTATATTATTATATTATTATATTATTATATTATTATATTATTATATTATTATATTATTATATTATTATATTATTATATTATTATATTATTATATTATTATATTATTATATTATTATATTATTATATTATTATATTATTATATTATTATATTATTATATTATTATATTATTATATTATTATATTATTATATTATTATATTATTATATTATTATATTATTATATTATTATATTATTATATTATTATATTATTATATTATTATATTATTATATTATTA
Organism: Tipula confusa; assembly: GCA_963556175.1. NCBI lineage: Eukaryota > Metazoa > Arthropoda > Insecta > Diptera > Tipulidae > Tipula > Tipula confusa. The sequence goes on from OY744475.1 coordinate 208,557,585, forward strand.
TATTATTATATTATTATATTATTATATTATTATATTATTATATTATTATATTATTATATTATTATATTATTATATTATTATATTATTATATTATTATATTATTATATTATTATATTATTATATTATTATATTATTATATTATTATATTATTATATTATTATATTATTATATTATTATATTATTATATTATTATATTATTATATTATTATATTATTATATTATTATATTATTATATTATTATATTATTATATTATTATATTATTATATTATTATATTATTATATTATTATATTATTATATTATTATATTATTATATTATTATATTATTATATTATTATATTATTATATTATTATATTATTATATTATTATATTATTATATTATTATATTATTATATTATTATATTATTATATTATTATATTATTATATTATTATATTATTATATTATTATATTATTATATTATTATATTATTATATTATTATATTATTATATTATTATATTATTATATTATTATATTATTATATTATTATATTATTATATTATTATATTATTATATTATTATATTATTATATTATTATATTATTATATTATTATATTATTATATTATTATATTATTATATTATTATATTATTATATTATTATATTATTATATTATTATATTATTATATTATTATATTATTATATTATTATATTATTATATTATTATATTATTATATTATTATATTATTATATTATTATATTATTATATTATTATATTATTATATTATTATATTATTATATTATTATATTATTATATTATTATATTATTATATTATTATATTATTATATTATTATATTATTATATTATTATATTATTATATTATTATATTATTATATTATTATATTATTATATTATTATATTATTATATTATTATATTATTATATTATTATATTATTATATTATTATATTATTATATTATTATATTATTATATTATTATATTATTATATTATTATATTATTATATTATTATATTATTATATTATTATATTATTATATTATTATATTATTATATTATTATATTATTATATTATTATATTATTATATTATTATATTATTATATTATTATATTATTATATTATTATATTATTATATTATTATATTATTATATTATTATATTATTATATTATTATATTATTATATTATTATATTATTATATTATTATATTATTATATTATTATATTATTATATTATTATATTATTATATTATTATATTATTATATTATTATATTATTATATTATTATATTATTATATTATTATATTATTATATTATTATATTATTATATTATTATATTATTATATTATTATATTATTATATTATTATATTATTATATTATTATATTATTATATTATTATATTATTATATTATTATATTATTATATTATTATATTATTATATTATTATATTATTATATTATTATATTATTATATTATTATATTATTATATTATTATATTATTATATTATTATATTATTATATTATTATATTATTATATTATTATATTATTATATTATTATATTATTATATTATTATATTATTATATTATTATATTATTATATTATTATATTATTATATTATTATATTATTATATTATTATATTATTATATTATTATATTATTATATTATTATATTATTATATTATTATATTATTATATTATTATATTATTATATTATTATATTATTATATTATTATATTATTATATTATTATATTATTATATTATTATATTATTATATTATTATATTATTATATTATTATATTATTATATTATTATATTATTATATTATTATATTATTATATTATTATATTATTATATTATTATATTATTATATTATTATATTATTATATTATTATATTATTATATTATTATATTATTATATTATTATATTATTATATTATTATATTATTATATTATTATATTATTATATTATTATATTATTATATTATTATATTATTATATTATTATATTATTATATTATTATATTATTATATTATTATATTATTATATTATTATATTATTATATTATTATATTATTATATTATTATATTATTATATTATTATATTATTATATTATTATATTATTATATTATTATATTATTATATTATTATATTATTATATTATTATATTATTATATTATTATATTATTATATTATTATATTATTATATTATTATATTATTATATTATTATATTATTATATTATTATATTATTATATTATTATATTATTATATTATTATATTATTATATTATTATATTATTATATTATTATATTATTATATTATTATATTATTATATTATTATATTATTATATTATTATATTATTATATTATTATATTATTATATTATTATATTATTATATTATTATATTATTATATTATTATATTATTATATTATTATATTATTATATTATTATATTATTATATTATTATATTATTATATTATTATATTATTATATTATTATATTATTATATTATTATATTATTATATTATTATATTATTATATTATTATATTATTATATTATTATATTATTATATTATTATATTATTATATTATTATATTATTATATTATTATATTATTATATTATTATATTATTATATTATTATATTATTATATTATTATATTATTATATTTATTTTGACGTATTCTTACATTAATATATTATTATGGCACAAATTAATAAATTTAAAAATATAAATTATTTCATTAATAGATTTGCTTATACACCTGAATGGGGGCACGCAGGAGTTGATGATAAGAAATGACAGAATGCAGAGCAGCTAGTTAACATTGTGATTGCTAACATTAGTTGAATATTGCCTACCGAAAAACTGGGTCAAATATGTCAATAAAATTAGTATAAGATAGATGTTCTTTCGCATGTCAATATGTTACGAGAAATTAGAATTAAAACAAAAGACATACTTTAAATATTTTTAGGGCTTTTTCGACCAGTTCAATAGATTCGTTGTTTAAAATACACAAAACTACTATTTTAACTCAATTTCGTAAAAAATGGATGATAGAAGTTCCTTAATAAACGATATATATAAATATATACTTATATATATATATATATATATATATATATATATATATATATATATATATATATATATATATATATATATATATATATATATATATAATATGTATAGGTGACCGTGAAGTATATGTAACTAGGTTACATAGGTAGTAATCATTTGACAATATAGGGTGGTTCAAATAGACGTTTGCTTAAAGGAACGTTACATATCCAAAGCTCACCATACTACCTTACAATTTTTTTACCATTGAACTGATTGTTTAGATACTGATCAGTTTACTTCTGAATTTATTGCTAGCATAATCATCACTTTAAGAAAAAATATTTGGCTCTGCGTATTTGTATGGAGCCGCTGTCAGAAGCTAATTTTATATGATGACTCTCGATAGCTAGCTGCGAATAGCGAATAATAATACACGATTAATGCTGTGTGCCTCAGAAGATTTTGTATACTAATCTTTTCGGTATATTGTTAATTCAAGCAATATGTCAATATGTCAACAGATGACACAAAAGTCTTTGTCTGTGCTTTTGAGGCACTAAACTATTCGACTTAACTTTTTTTAAAAATCCACATAAATCGACATAAATATTCTAAAATTTGCCATCTATAGTGGTAGTAAAAGAATACCTGAAGGGGTCATGGTCGAAGGTTATCTCGTATTACCATACGAATATTGCATGTTCAAAATGAAATAACGGCATAAACCACATTTTTTAAAGATGGCAATGATGAATTACCACACTATGTTGCAGGAAATCTAGAAATTCATGACAATTTGGTTGAACTAAGATGAAAAGATAATTCGGTTGTGACATTTCTTTTCAACTCAAAAAGTGTCCAATGAGAGAATGGGTGGAGTGGAACTTTTCGATAGATAATTTTCTTAGTATCGAGTTAAAATAAAAGCAAAGAAATAGTGGTGGTGGAATAATCGGTTTATTTTTAACCAGTAAGGCCAGGAATCGATTCATTCTTATTTTCGTTGATTTAAGATTTTAGTTTATTACTAAGATAGTTTAGTATCGGCTTACTTTGTGGAGCCCGATTTCTCTGCCATGTTTTTCTTGCTTCACGTTTTACGTGCTTAACGCTTGTTGTATAATATTGTTAAGTATTTCTAATAGGTCCTCTAGCTGTGCCGTATTATTAACTGGCACTTGAAGGCTGACAGTGTCACTGACTATTTTCTGGAACCGTTTCCAATTTGTTTTATTGTTTGTTAATTTGGGCAGTTCCTTTATGGTGTTTGATGTTTTCTTTTACAAATATAGTTGATCCTTCTCTCGTTTTTTCTGCTGGATCGATGAAGTGATAACAATACCCACGTTTTTTAGCAAATGAAAATTTAATAAAATGGCTAACAGATATTAGGCATATATCTATTTTTTCTGCATTTAAAAATGTTTCTAGTTCTGAAATATGTTGAGTTAGCATTCTAAGTGTTTGATTCATTCCCATATTTTAGTAAATTATAGAAGTGATTTCATTCACTGTACCTTGATGATTTAAGCGCATTTTTAGAGCTTCTATGCTTTTCTCTTGTTTCGCAATTCGCAGGAAGGTTTTTATACATTTTAGAATGTTTTCAAGAATTGGGGAATCGATACCGTCTTTATTTTTCACCGAACCGCGTTGTTGTACGATCTGTGAGTATGTTTCTCTATTTTTTATCGTGTTTCTTTGAGATCCACTTTTCTCTAAATTTACAGTGGGCTTCCTTTCAACAGGTATTCTATGGTTTTGCAGTCACTCTTTCTTTCTTATTCTTTATAGTTCTTTAGCTACTTAACATCCTCTATAATTTGCTGGATGCTGCCCTTTACAGTTTATACATTTTGCTGGAATCTATGCTCTCGTCCACAATATCTATGTGTGTGGTTATAGCCTTAGCATTTTTTACGTTGACGAGTTTGGTCAGTTGTTTTTCTCAACGGATCTATTCTGAATCTTATGTTACGGGTGGTCTTTATGTTGAATACATTTTCTACATATTTTCTGCATTTTCTATTTTTCTCAATTTTTTTCCAGAATCTTTTGGCCGACCTTCTAAAGAGTGGATGTGTCAGCATCTCTGCTGATTTAATGGGGTATACATTCCTTTATTTGTTGTAGCCATTGCATTAATTCATTGATAATGATGCATCTACCATTCGTTACCAGTATTAGTTGGTAGAGGGTCGTAGATGTGAACTTTATTATTACGTTATCGGTGATAAATTGTATTGATGAAGCAATTTCCAATGCCTACCTAGTGCTGACAGAAACTAATATCAGACAACATACGCTGCTATGTTGAAATTCTGGCGCGAAATAACTTGGACATTGCTATCCACTCCAGACGATGTCAACTTCAACCCAAAAATAATAGGACAGAAAAGGTGACGATATATGAATGTGACGTGCACGTAATATATAAACGAGAAGATATAATTTAAATAGAAAGTAGCAAGCAGAAGCGCGGTCGTGTCTGCAAACATAAACATGACTTTTAAATGACCCGTGCTTCAATAATGGTGTTGTCATCCGATTGCAAAAGGAATGTTCTCTAGAGTTTCAAAGCAAAAATGGTTGTTTCAATTTTAGAACATGGTAAGGCCACGTTTTGATGACCAATATACGTTAAATATGTTAAAATCATTGCGATTGTTCAGGTGGTTCTATAATTCTATGTGTGGTATAAAGGGGGTATATAGCGAAATTTTATTAAAACTGTGGCAAACCTTAATGTTTAAAACATTAATGTTTTTAAACGTTACGATGTAGTTTAAACTCTAATTAAGTCACCCTTTAGTGATAAAAAATATTTAGATAACGTTTATTGCATACATATTCAATATACATTTACTCATACTCAAATGTGTGCATATAAAAATTATATATATATATATATATATATATATATATATATATATATATATATATATATATATATATATATATATATATATATATATATATATATATATATATATATATATATATATATATATATATATATATATATATATATATATATATATATATATATATATATATATATATATATATATATATATATATATATATATATATATATATATATATATATATATATATATATATACGTAGATGTATATTTACCTTGAGGGTGAATATGGTGAATAGTGTGGCGCATGCGCTGAATGTGATGTTCTTAAAGGAAATACAGGCATAACTAAGGGTGATGTACCACCCAATTGGCAATGTGGTCCTGTGGTATTATTGGCGCCAGCCATACCCTGTGACATCTGTTGTTGTCCCGATTGCATTGGAGTGGCTAGTCTAGAAATATAAAAATAAAAAATATTATTAGTTTAATTGAAAACATTTTATAATTTATATATTTATTTGCGAATATATTTGTCGATTAACAACGAGTTTGCACCTTTTTCATACCCATGTCATAACCAAAAATGTAAATAATATAATGTAAGGATGACACGTTCAAATCAAATTCCATAAAATTTAAACTCACATAATTATATTTACAATTTAAAAATCATTTCAATAATTAATTTAAAAATTGGGTCACCATAAACACCATACTATCTAATTAAAACTAATCAACATAACTAATAGTCAAAAATTCAAATCACATTTAAAATAATTAGCATAACGTGCGGATCGAATCCTTTCTCACACATTTTTAACATTTCTCACAAACTACGAGAGATAAACGTTACCACGTAAATGTAATAATTCGTTTAATTTTTTTTTTATGTTGTTTAAATAAAAATCTTAATTATAATTAATAAATATATGCCTAACATGTCTATTTTTTCAACATACAGATATAGATAAATATATATATATGTACATACTAAACATTATAAAACATAATTTATATTCTTTTGATGTTTTAACACATTAAATACGTGACCTAAAATTATAATTGTCTGTCGAAAAAAAAAAAATATATAAACTATACTAAAACATAATAATAATTTCCTTTATTTAATATATTTATTTAAATCTATATAAAACTTTTGTTATATATAGGAATAAAATTATTTTCACTTTAATATATTATTTTAATCCTTTTGCTGATGCATACCTTTCAAACTAACCTTTCTACGTTCATAGTGTATATAGTTTATTGTTTGTAATACCAATTAATCTCTTTCACTTATATTCCTTTTGTATGTAGAATTTGGATTCGTTTATACGTATAGGATAGAAAACAGGATTATATAATAAAGGGTTTTCTATTAAGGGTAACATGACAGTTGGAAGTCATGTTGTGGGTGACTTGCACCCAAAGTCCTTAAATTGATGTTGCACAAACAAATATAGATTTATTGTTTAGAATGCTATAGACCTAGAGCCCTTAATGGATAACTCGGTATTCAAAATGGAACCAACTTGATTTCCTTTTTATTTTTATTATGTATTTTAGAAATCAATCCATTTTTTATGTATTTCTTTTATTTATCTCAATACAGTACAATTGTTACAACACTGTTTAACAACAAAAAAAAAAATGCTATATGTATATACATAAAAGATTGTTGTTGGTTCTAGTTTAACATTCGAGTTTAAGAAATAAATAAAATTTTTGAGTACCCAAATAAAATTCTATGTTATGTTCTATAATAATCTTTGAGTATATTTGGGTTTTATATTTTTTGTCTCACTGTTTCGATATTTTGCTGTAAAATAGGTTGACCGTCCTCAACCAGTATACATTTTTGATTGTTTTAATTGATGCAGATTCATTTTAATACAATTTGAATATGGTAAAAATGTTTAAAATAAAATTAATCTAATTTGGGATTGTGAATTTGTGATATGTAAAATAATCTGTCATGTATTATTAAAATTAATAGAAGCTTTTCTGGAAGATATAAATAAAGAAAATTATACGGAAAGCATATATCGAGCGAGAACCGGTTATAAGCTAATAAAAGGGATTTCACTCTGGCAAAGCTAAAAATGTTCAGTGTTTTTTTTTGCTTGAAAATTCTTAAAAGTTTAAAGATTATCTTCACTTTCTGTTATCTTGTGCTCGACTTAAGTTGATATTTCATCATAAAGTTAGAAACTCTTTAAATTACCAATTTCCAAACTAAAACCGTTTCTTCACCAGCAACTGTTTCAGAAATTCCATTGGCGTAAGCGTTTGGATAATTTAAAAGTTTCAATTTCGTTTTTAAATGCAGTAATAAAAAGTTCTTTCAAAAAATTATACACCTTTATCGGAAAAGTGTAGCTGATTTTTTGTTAAACTCCATTAACTCCTCTATGAAAGGACAAATATTTCACCTCGTAAAACGAGTAAATGGTCATCAAAAAACGTCGGAATTCCTAATTCATCTAAAGTCTTATTAATGCTGTCTTCAATAATATTTTGAACAGTCTAATAATTTTCTTTAAATTTACGTCACCAAATTTTCTGAGGAAGCACTAACAAGGTTTTCTTTGTCGCATTCTACAGTTAAAGTTAAGATTGGAAAATATATAAAAGAAAATCATCAGTAGCTGAATTCAGTAACTTCCCATTATTTCAAGGAAGGAGGTACATTGATATTTCAAGGTTTGACTGATTTTAATTGCCTCCTTAAAGACGAGAATGAGAACACTATTGACCTCTTATTTGTGAGGATAAGTTCAATACTTTCTTACAGGGACCTACCTATACATATGTAAACAATTTGTTCAATGAGAATAATAAATGAAATATTTTGCAAATCATTTGGATAAATAATATTTTTTCCATTTGGTGAAAAAATTAAAAAAATTTTTGGCATTCCCACTTTGGAGCAAGCAACATATAGTTGACCACGCGAAAAGCATGGAATTTCCAAATTTATATCAGATTTGTTTCAATGATTGTCTCTGGGCTTTATGAGTTGTCATTGCGAAAGCAACCCGCAATGGAAATTGTTGTCACTTAAATTCAAAAGGCAAATGGTTGGAAATCATAGGAATGAACGGAAAGAGCTCGTTTGCGCCTTAACTTTTACGGGTGATAATCGTTACTTCAATAACATTTGGCATCAGTTTCTTCACACAAAGCCATGTTCCATTTCACAATTTTGGTGAATCCAAATTACAGAGCAGTATTATTGGCGAACTTTCTTTTAAAAATAGTATATGTGGTGGATTTCCAGACGGCTCCAAATAATTAAGAAACTCTGTTTGGTAATTGACTGCTTGATCCTCATCAATAACTATGTCAATAGATTTGTATTTCATTATTGGCCCGGGGTAATGCGATTGTATTTCATTATTTAATTTATTAACGCCGTCATTCTTGGCAGCTAAGGTTGCACGTTCTGTACTTCTGTATCGGTACTGGCATACCAAGATGGCAAACGACTTTGTTTCTAATGGATATGCATACATCTTAGAGGAATATGAGTGTTTCATTAAAAATGTCTTCTGAAAACTTTATCTCTTATCAGGATTATTTCTACGTGCCTGTCGAAGTATATCTTCACTAAGACTTTCTTTGGGGTTTTCCCAAAGACTTTTAGGATCAGAAGGTGCGCAAGTGGTTAGTATAATTGCAAAGAGCTTGCGTATTTGTTGTGCATGACACAAAAGAGATGCTTTTGTTAGTATTCTGCCCCAGTGTTGATCATTTTTAAGTAAACCAAGTTTAAAACATGCCTCTCTGAAGGTCTGACACAATTCACCATCGATCGTTCTAAGCGCTTGAAACACTTAGTATTATTGGGATGAACATTATAAACTCGACCCAACGCCTAAATATCCTGTTTTGTGATGCCCTGTTTTAGCATTTCTTGTTGCAAAACGTGACGTACCGTATATGAAAAAACTATTTTGTTACATTCTCACTCTCAAGGGACCCCTGCAAAAAGCATGAGTTTTCCAAATTCACACCAACTATTTTTAATGATTATCGCTAGGTTTTATTAATTTTTTATTGCGAAAGCAAGCCTCTCATTGTTAACATTTTTGAATTTCCCTATGCAAAATTTGAATCAGATGAGATGAATAGTGTGAAAACTTATAAGATTGGTTCTCTTAATTTAGACGAGGAACCCTTCGGATCCAAACATATCACTAATTTTATTTAACCACTTCCCTAAGCCCATTCCCGTGACTAAATTAAAAAACTAAAAATCGAAATTTTAGAACAAAATTGTACCGGGGCCCTAGACTATGAGAACCAGCCCCTTTTAAAATATCGTAAAGTTTGTTCTGGACATACAACATATACATACAATTTAATGACGATCGGTTGAGCGGTTGAGACGCTCTTTTGGAACAAACAGATAATTGTATCTATGTAAAAATTAATTCTTGATCCAGGTGCGGCCCTTCGAATTTAAAAATGTCACTTATTTTATATAACCCGTTTCCTAAACTTTTTCCCGACAAATTTTTTTAAAAAAAATTCAAATCTTTGAAACATTTGTACCGGAGCCCCTAGCCCAGAGTCCAGCCCCTTCATAAATATCGTAAGGTTTGTTCTGGACATGCAATTTATACATGGTAAAAATTTGATGATGATCGATAGAGCGGCAGAGACGCCCATTTGGAACAAACAGATAATTGTATCTATGTAAAAATTAATTGTTGTTCCAGGTGCGGACCACTTAAATTTTAGAATGCCACTAATTTCATTTAACCGCTTTCCTAAGCCGATTCCCGTGAATAAATTGAAAATAAAAAATCAAAATTTTAGAACAAAATTTTACCGGGGCTTCTAGACCACGGGTCTCTATTTTTGGGGTCCCTTTCAAAAATACCGTAAGGTTTGTTCTGGACATGTTAGTTGTACTTATACTACGCCAATTCGGAACAAACAAGCAGGAATTCATTTTTTTATATATAGATTCAAATTAAAAAAATTCGTTCATCTCATCAGGCTGCAGCACCTTTCTACAAAAATATCTTGTTCATACTAGATATTTATTCTTCGTATCCTCACGTTGTTCTAGTGAATTATAAGATTGAAGCTAAACAAATAACGTTAAATGCAATTTAAACTGTATTAATTTTTTAATATGAAAAACGTACCGAGTACCTGATTGTTTTAAAACAGACGGAATTTGCTTAGTCTCATTAGTCACATTAATTCTCATAAGGTCGAAACGGAACCTACGATGAAACTAAGCAAATTTCGTCTCTTAAAAAAAACCTAATATACTTACTCGGTACCTTTTTCATATTAATTAAATAATTCTAATCGGGAAAAGTCCGTTCAGAACAGGAGAAAACTAATACAGAGGAATGCGAACTACAACGGTTCAACCAGGTGTTGATTAAATTAAAAAAAAAAAAAAAAAAAAAAAACAATTTGGGCATGAATGGAATAAAAATTGTAATATTTACAAAACTGAAATGGGAAGATAAGCTTAAGAGCGAATAGTCAGTAGCCAAAATAATTCTTCAATTTGTGATGAAAATACGAAAATCAAGGATCTTGGCCTTCTTCCATAACATAACATAATATATTATGTTATTCAGGTAATACTTTAGTTTCAGAAAAATGTCCCGTTATAAAAACGAGCCTAACGATAGCCTACCCAGTTTTACTTTAATAATTTAAAATATTGGTTTCTTTTCAGATATTATTATTTAAATCAATTTTAAAGTAAACTGGGATTTCATGTGGTTTGCTTTCAACAATTATTTGTCTAAAGCTTAGAACGTTCAACGTTTCAACACAAAAAGCTTAAATATATCAACAGATGTCCATTCAAAACTATAAGCAATTTCTAAATTATTAAAACTAAAAAACTTTTACTTAACATATATCTAGAGATAATTTAAAATAAAACTTAAACAATATTTTATAAATTAAGATTATACTTAATAATATTATTCATAATATTTGTTTATTTAATTTTTTCTTATTTTTAAATTTACAAATTTAAAAGTTTTTTTTTTATTATTTAATAATAATTAAATTATTTTCAAATAGAATTAGTTGTTTTTCAAAAGCTTAGAAAGTTGTGCACATAACTTTTTTACTCGAGTTGTATACGAGGATGCATAATAATTTAAGATTGTTGTTAATATATATATATATATATATATATATATATATATATATATATATATATATATATATATATATATATAAATATATATATATATATATATATATATATATATATATATATATATATATATATATATATATATATATATATAATATTATCTAATTAAAAAATATTAAATTTAAATATTTTATATATTTTGAAATTGATTTTTTTTCGTTGGTATATATACGCAAGGTTTCCTTTCAGTTAGGATCCATTTCCATATTCTAGATTCGTTTAAAAGGAAATTATTATCAAATCGATTTCTATTTTTGTCGAAATGACAATGATAATAATACTAAAACATGGGTTGGAAACGTAATAAATATGTGGAAAATATAAAAAAGGAACCCTTTTTTTTTTATTGTATTGTATATATTCTTCAAATATGCGTAATATATTCTCTACATATGATTTTCATTTTTCCTCGTATTGTATGTATATATAGAAATGTCTTCCATTGATCATCATCTGCTCATACATGTATGTTTTTGCTCTATTTCTTTGATTGTAATATTAAGAAGCACGTTTTATTTTTATTTGATATATACATTTTTTTTTATCGTATCGAAGGTGAGGCTTTTTCATATCGTTCGAAGCAAACAAATAAATAAATAAAAAAAAAAATGTTCAACAAATTCATTCTTTTTATTCCATAACTTCCACTCGTTTAACCACTTATTCAACCATTTTAAGTTTATATCCTTTTTGTTTGTTTTCATTTCGTTTTTTTTATAAGATCCGTAATTTTTATATTTTTTATATTTAAGCAAGGATGTACAGTCATTTTTTTATTTTTTTTTTTTAAAAGAATGTAGAGGTATGCCTCGGCAACGCACCAACAACCACAATAAAATGAAAATTCAATGCGAACGATCCTCTATGCGTGCGTATACAATTTTTGGGGATGATAATCATTCAAAATCTAGAGGGAGTTTCTTTACTATATTATCTATGTGGATAGTAAATTTATGAAAATTTGATTATAAAAGGGGATAACTTAAACGGTTTATAATAAGAAAATAAAATATTGTACATTATTGTGACCACGTACATTGGGGTGTTAATTTTTTTGATGTGGTTGCAATATTATTGTTAATGCATATGTGAAATATTTAACCCCCCCAGCTTTTATATGTCTATACGGTTTGGAAATTTTTGCACATCCTTTATACCCTTCGAATAGTTTGTCATGTTATCGACGATTTATCAGCTGAATCGACATTTTCATCATAAATCGATTTATATATATATATATATATATATATATATATATATATATATATATATATATATATAAACATAGAGTGACTTCTAGAAATCGAAAATTGCCTGATTTTTAAAGTATCCTTGATATATGAAGTACTCCATCAAGTTTTAAGTAATTTCTAACTAATCAATAGCGCTAAAGATTTACTATTATTTCATACTAATAGATAAGATAGACCAATATTGTGTCGAATAAATATAGATAGAAAATTAAAGACGTAGATGCTATTGCGATAATGATGCTATTCCGATAATAAAATTTATAAATGAGTCCCAGAAATAGAGATTTATAATGTCACAGAAAGAAAATGAGTCAATTATGTGAATGCTTTCGATTCTGTTTGAATGAGAGTCATCAAAAGAGAAAGAAGACCATATAACACTTGCGTACTCGATTTGCGAATGAACAATTGAAGTACATTGACTTAAAAGTTAACGTCATAAAAGTCTTGTGAGTTTCTTTTAATAAATCCTAACATTGAATAGGCTTTGTTGATAATTGCATCAATATGACGATTAAACGTTAAGTCCGAGCTAAAAATAACTCCTAAATCATTTACTACATTAACTTTTTTCAAGATGTGGCCATTTAAGAAATAATCGAAAGCTACTGGAATGGAAGCTAAGTTTTTGAATATGTAATTAATTGACATTTGCCCACATTCAAAAATAAAAGATTAGTGGAACAACAATAAAAATTGCTTAAATCACGTTGAAAACATCACGATCCAAAAAACGTTGCTAGAGGTAAAATTACCAAAAAGTAAAACTATCACCTTGAAAACAAAATTGAATATTCTACGACGATTTGAAAAGGGATAGAAAGCTGTAGCGATAGATACATCTTTTGGTCTGGCTGCAACAACCGTCAGAACCATTCAAGAACGAGATGAAAATAAAATACGGGAAGCTGGAAAATCGGTAACATCCATAGATGCTAAAGCCAACCATGTTGCACAGAAAATTCCAATAAGCAAAATAATAATTAATTATTCTGGTAATTCAGACGAAAGCGAAAAGCTTATTCGACAGTATACAAAGTGAATTATCTTGCAACCGATACTGCTACTGACAAATATAAAAATTGCTAGTCAGGTTTGGTTTAAAAGACTCAAGGTTCGCGCCAAACTTCATATAGTGGCTCTTAAAGGCGAAGCTGCTAGTGCTGATATCGTCAGTGCAAACTGATTCCTAGTCGATTTAAAAGCATTAATTTACGATGGATGCTATTCTCCAAAACAAGTTTTGAATGTTGACGAGACCGGCTTGTTTTGGAAAAGGTTCGCTAACAGAACTTTGGAAAAATCTGAAAGATTGACTCTGCTTCTGGGCGGTAATGCCAATGGAGATTTTAAGTTTAAACCACTCCGTATTTACCAGTCTGAAAATCCTAAAGCTTTGAAGGGTTATTCAAAGGATCGGCTTTCTGTTCATTGGCGATCAAACAACAAAGCCTACAGATGACATCATTATTATTTAAAAAGTGGGTTTCTACATATTCAATTCCTGAAATTAAAGCTTACTGTAGCAGAAAAAACTGGAACTTCAAAGTTTTGTTTTTAGTAGTTAATGCTCTTGGCCACCCATCTATCTTATTACCTACGACGAATATTTAAGCTACTTTTAAGTGAAACTGATGGACAAAACAAACCTACCATGCAAGAGTTTTGGAAAAAATTTAACATTATGAATGCTATAGAAATTATTTCAGATTCATGGAAGGAGGGTAAACTATCTTGATATTTTTACCTTAGCTAGAAATTCTTATTTTAAGAGAATGAATGAAATGGACATTGAAGAATTGCTAACCTCACATAACCATAAAATGACTAACTAAGAATTAATGCAGCTAAATTTACAGTTAGCTAACGAAGAAGATAGTTCGTTAGAATTACCTGAAGAAACAAATTTAACATCAAAACTGCTGTTCAGAGCCATCAGTTTAATTGATGAAGTTATCGAGAATATAAACGATCCTGACAGCCAACGGAGTGGTGTCTCGATCAGTACCTGATGATGTAAATTGTTACGTTTCACTTCGCGTTGTATTTTGCAACGCAAAGTGAGATATTGATGTACAGCAAAAATGTAGTTTTTTTTCACACAGAATAGATAAAAAATAAAAACAAAAATTTTAACCAGGTATTAAGTTGCATGGTGTGTAGACAAAGCCTTCTATATTACAAGCCGTCTTCAATTTCTGGTACACACAAACTGCTACAACTTTTACATACTGCATCAGTATTAGTACTATCAAAAACGCATATAAAAAAATTGTAAACGCACGACCATTATTTGATTTATTTTAGTAAGCAATCAATTCGGCTTTTATAGTATAGGAGGTTTTGTCTCTAGACCACATTCAACATGTCGGGCTGACAGTTGACCCGACAAGTTGGATCGTGTTTGGAGCCTTTTACAACATTTTCACAAAATTAAACCAATTCCACAATTTCACTTACTTGAACAATTTTGAAATTTACGAAAACAAAATTAAAATCAAATAAATTTTAATTGATAACAAACACACACAAACCCACCCACCCACAATAAACAATAAATAAATTTGTTTTTATAAATATATTTTCACACAATTTATATATAACCAAAAGTTAAAACATTTTTATCGATTTTTTATACAAATTTTATTTTTATCCACATTAAATTGAATGGAAAATATGTGTCTTATATTTTTGCATTAAGCTCTCGAGATTTGTTATTACAAGCTTCTAGGTGCCAGATAAATTAGTAACACAAAAAAAATTGTTTCGATCACACAACCCAAATTCATAAAAATAAAAACAACAAACGTCGACTGAGAGTATATAGTAAAAAAATGCAAATTTTATTACTTTGTTTTTAGGAAAATTAAAGAAAAACACTTCAGTATCATCTTGTTTTCTTCCATCATGGATGATGTTTTGTTTATTAGATTTTTTGCACTAGACTATTATCATGATGTGTTTTTTTTTTTCATTTGTATCTAGGTTGATATGTTTTTTTTTTTTTTAATGGGATTAGTCTCATGCAGACAAAAAGTAAAAAAATAAAAATTTCGATGTACATCAAACAGTGAAGCCTGAAAAACCAAATTTGCTCATTTAAATTTTCCAAATTTTAAACTTAATGTGGTTCTCGAGATATGAAACATAAAATTAATGGTGGATGTGTACATTTTTGTTTTGTTTTTATGGGGAATATATATACGTAATAATAATAATAATAATAATTATCCTGTCTGTTGTGTTTTTAGAAAACACAGTGTAATGTAGCTAGTGGCTGTGTATACAGTGGATGATGATTATAATAAGCATATCTTTAATTAGTTACAGGCTGTTTGTTTTTCCGGTATGTAAATTTAGTTACTAAAATATACAATTAGAGGTATTTATGATTGTGTTTGGATGGAAAATTTCAACCCTCTTTTATGTTTGTTACGTGTGTGTGTGTGTTGTTATTCTGTGTTTTTAATTTAGATTTAGTTTTTATGTTCTGCTGAGCTTTTGGTTTTTATTAGTATGATGTTTTTTTTTGGAAATACAAAATAGAAATGTTTTAGCTTAGAAACTCAGACCGTATTATACCAATTGACCCATATTATATAATTTAATTAGTTAAGTTCTATAATTTAGTTTTTTTTTTGGTTTGCTTTCGTCTAAATTTAATTTGGTTACAATCCCTACCTAGTACATATAATATATACATAAACTAATTATTGAACCTTACTCTATATCGTTCCACCACTGATGAACTGAAAATCATCTTCAACCAAAAAAAAAATATTGATTTTTACTAAATGTAAAGAAAACTAAACTAAAGAAAATAACACAACGAGAAATCAAAACCATTCTTTGGTGAGGATTAAAAATCGTAAACTACACAAAAAAAATATCTTCTTATATTACCAATTGGGATGGGAGAGAGATCTTATATTATTATATTATTTTATATTTAAAAATGGAAAAAACATTCTATGGAATTTAACAATCTTTTGTTCTTCCTTCAAAATCATCTCTCTTCTTATATTATATTATATATATATATATATATATATATATATATATATATATATATATATATATATATATATATATATATATATATATTTATATATATACGATATGTATATTATATTTAAGAACATAAGATGATAAAAAAAATTAATGAAAGAAAATACAGAATAAAAAATAAATTATTTTACGCCCAAAATAAAATCAGATTCAAGAAAAATTTATATTTTATATAATATAATAATACTACCGCCTTATTTCTTATATATAATTTCGCTTTCAAGGAATCTATATAATACTTCCTTCTAGAAATCTACTTTTTAGTTATAATATGAATTAATAGAAGCTTTAAAGTAATAATTAATTTCGTTTTATGTACACACAACAACAAACATATATCTCATCAAGTGTTTCATCATCAACATAACCTTCAAAATTTATTTACTTTAATTCATAATTTCCTTTATTCTGCGTGGTTTGAGTAAAACTTTTTTAAAACCGACATAAACTTTCATAAGAAGACTAATAATAATGATAAATATTAGACATAACAACCACAAAGAAAATGTCAAATAAAGAGATTTGTTTTAATTTAAACTATGTAATATTTTAGGAAAAAGTTTTATGGATTTATTGTCGCGGCTATGAATTAAGCGTTGGTATCATAAATATCTCAACCGAGGTATGCTTGAATGTGTCTGTAAAGACGTTTTGGTTTTGTTGGGTCATGCAAAACCCCATCCGACTTATCATTGAACGATATTTTAAATAGATAGGGCTTAAACTTTAAGATGATTTATTTTTATTTGTATTTTTATTACGTTTAAGGCTTTTTAAAAAATGTACCTTAAAGTTAGCTTTTCTCAAAGCTCTTGACAAAAACTTTCGGTTAATTTTGTAGAAGGAAATAATGTTTCGGTTGGAGATGGCAAGTTTTTTCAAGCCATTAAGACTTGGCTTTCCAGTTATTTCGTAGGCCAAAATATTTGATCAGGACCTTTGGAAAACAAAATCTGTCTGGGATCATCCATTGGGAAGTGAATTGTATAAAAATATGCTTCCTGATGTAGAAATTGTCAAATCAAATATTTCAAGTTTCAAGTTTTGCTAGTGTTGTTAGTGTTTACTGGCCCCCCCCCCAAACACGCACTAAAACAAAAAGAAAATTATCTCGAATTCTTCAGTAAACTATAGGAAAAAGATACATGATTGGAGGAGATTTTAATGCAAAAAATATTCGTTGGGGTTCTAGGCTAACAACGACTAAAGGTAATGAACTGCTTAAAGCTGTCAGACATTGCGGTAGTGAAACCTTGTCAACTGGAAAACCACTTACTGGCTTACAGATCAAAACAAAATACCGATATATATATATATATATATATATATATATATATATATATATATATATATATATATATATATATATATATATATATATAAAATTATGAAAAAGAAAGAAATTCAAGCCTAATAAATAACCACACTTGTATTTTAGGCAGTCCTTAGATGAAAAAATTAACCTAAAAATTTCATTAAAAAGTGAGGAACACATAGAAAATGAAGCAATCAGCCTGGGAACGTACTCCAAAAATTAAATATAAAATAGAAGAAAACTATACCCTAAAAAAATCAGAGAACTCTTAGCAGAAAAAGAAGAGCGAGAAGAATATGGCAGCAAACAAGATATCCTCAATATAAAACTCAGTTAAACAATCTAGCTCAACAGTTAAGAAGAGAAATCCAAAAAATAAAAGATGAGTCAATCAGTAACTGTCTAAAAAACTAACTGATGATAGCAGGACTAATTATTCACTTTGGAAAGCAACCAAAAAAATTAAAAGACCAACAATGCAGAATCCTCCATTAAGGATAGAAGGGAGATAACGAAGATAAAGCTCAATGTTTCGCGAATCACCATGAAACAATATTCTAACCACATAATTATGAAACTTTAGAATCTCAAATAATAATGGTGAAATCTGAAAAAATGCTATTGACTTCACCAAAATAAGTCATGCATGAGATAAACTTCAAGTTGAAAAAAGCTCCTGGTTATTACTGCAGATATTTTAAAAGAACTATCAAGGAAGGCTCTAGCTTAGCTTACCTATCTTACAATGCAGCATTTAGAACAAAATTTGTGCCCAGTTTGTGTAAAAATTGCAGAATAATGATACCAAACCATAGAAAACCATCATACGAAACTATAGACCAATTTCGTTGTTGCGAGTTATGTCTAAACTCTTTGAGAAGCTACTGTTTAAAATGTTAAATCCGATAATCGAAATGAATAACTTAATCCCAAATCATCAGTTCGGATTTCGTCGTCAATACTCAACAAAACAACAAGTTCACAGGATAATCAATATAATTGAGAAAGCACTTGATGAGAAAACCTTGATGAGATCCTACACGATATTTTTAGATGTTGCGCAAGTCTTTGACAAAGTTTGGCTTTAATGATTTAACCATAGTTAAGAAACTGCTTACCAATGCAATTCGCTAAACTACTAGAATCATACTTGAAAGATGAATTCTTTTGAATTAAATTGGATGAAACTTATCCTGAATTGAAACGTATGATCTACCTGAATAAGAAAACAACACAGTTGCGACTTTTGCTGATGACACTGCGATCCTAGTTGTTTCAATAATTCGAGAAATAAAACCGTATGTGTACACAGCTAAGTATCTAGGCATGACCCTAAATTTTGAGTGAAGGTACTCGTCAAAAAAAAAAAAATGAAGAAGTTAAACTAAAATATATCTTAATTGATAGAACAAACAGCGGTTTGCTGATTTAGATCCACAATAACGATGAGGTATAAACAACAACTTACAAGAAACTATGAAACGCCAACAGGTGGAGTCATTGATAAATTTCTCTTAGCAAATTAAATCAGAAACAAATTTCTCGTTAGTCCAGGAGACTAGATTGTAATAAAATAAAATAAATAAACTCAATTGTTTTAAAATAAAAAAATTAAAAAAAAAAATTCAATTTTGGGTCAAAACTTTAAAATTACTCGAGCGATTTAATAAAACTATTAAGTGAATTTTTGTAATGTACAAATAATTTTGGTAACGACTGTACAATTATTTTTCGTTCGATTAGATTTCGGTTGCATTAATTTGCATAGTATTAACTTGTGTAAAATTTAGCCATATAAGATGTTCATTTGGTATAATTATTTGTGCCGAATTTGTACGTATAAGGAAAGTGAGAACAAGGATTATGAGTTGTGTGATTTGCTAAAACCAATGCCTTAGAACCAGTTATACATAAAAAAAGTCCTATGTATAAGGGTTTCTTGCGTCATTAATTACTTAATTGATGTGTTATATAATTAGCTCCACCCGACTGATTTTCATGCATTTATTTACAACAAATTTATCAGTTAAACATAAAATCCACTGTAACTTTATAATTATGTTAACATAAAAACATATAAATAAATTTCCAAGTGATGTATATCAATAAATAAATTTTCACATTCCACAAAGTTAACCAATTCAATCCATAAATAGTTTTTTTTTTTTTAAATTATTTTGAGTGTGTGTGTGTGTAAATTATTTGTTGTTGGATGTAAATTTTATAATTATGATTATTTATTTTAATTTAATGTAAAAAATAAAATAAAATTTGGTAAAATATAAATAAATTTCGGTATTATTTTTATATTATGGTTTATCAGTATGCTCTATGAGGTTACATGACCATAACGAAAAAGGGGCCATATACAGGCATTAAAATAAATACAAATATTTGGGATCATTAAAAATATGCACGTACAATTATATATTATGTTTGATAATTTTCATTATAATCCAAATGTAATTATAAAATATTGATGTAAATTATAATCCGTTCTTTCCGATTACATTATTCGGCGGACCAAAAAAAATAAAATTGTTATATGACTCAAACCAAACCGTCAAAGATAAAAACGAATTCTATTTTTAATATTTTTCCGATACGTTAGTAATTATATATGTACTGTGCCAAAAATCAACAAGACACTTAAATAAACATAAATTCATATTTTTATGAATTCTTGTTTGCAATTATAAATTGTATAATAAATTATATATACATACATTTATTTATTTATGTGTATATATATTTTACGATCAAACAAAAATAAAATACTAAATAAATAATATATTTTAGTAAGTATATAAGAAATATTCGTATTTTTCATCATCATGTTAAAATTAAACCACATTAAATAAAAAAAAAAAGGAAAATGGAAAACCAAACAAAAAAATATTAAAAGCAACTTTTTATGCTTCTGTGCGCTCTCAGAAAACACAAAAAATGAAAGTGAATAAATTTTTTTTTTTATTTTTTCCTTTTAATTGAAAATTTTATCAGAAAATAAAAATGGTTTTGATGGTTTTCTTGGTTTTGAATTTTATGTGATTTTAATTTTTTTTTTTTTTGTGAAATAAAATTTAATTTTAGGTTTTAATTCCATTTTGCGATTTTTAAGAGGGCAATGAAAAGGCTAATAATTGAATTAGAACTGATTTTTTTTTTTAAAATATACATTTTGAAATTTTATGTGGAATTTGAAAGTGGTAAATGTGGATTAAAATCGGGTTAAAATTGTTTGTAAGTCTTTAAGGAACCACAAAACTTTTTTTTTTTTTTTTTAAATTTTGTATACTTTTTGTATACTTCAGATTCGACTTTGTCTCATGCAAACACATATTTTTACGATTAACACAATTACTCACAAGGTGCGGTATCTTTGGTCGATCTCCAGAAGTTGTCTTTAATTATAAAAGAAAATGTTTAATAATACAGGAAGTTTTAATTTAATTTGTACATAAACGAAATAATATAATATTTTAATTATAGTAATTTAATTTTACGAAAGGTAACCATTTTTTTAACATCAGTGCAGTAGTTCTTTTTGTAAACATAATTTACAGGAGTCATTTTATTGATTTATTACAAACAGGATTTTTTTAATTTCAAAAATAAAAAACTTTCCTAATGAAAACCAATTTTCTTAAGTTTTTTTGATCTGGTGAAGCATGTTTACGTATTTTTCTCAAAATTAGCACAAAAATGGGAAGCCCTTAAAAATCATGTAAAAGATTGAAATGTAAAGCCACTAAGTAAGCCAATAAGTTCTACAACCACTACACTTTGAGTCGGGTAACATGTACGATATTGTTAGAAATTTATGAAGATCCATCATATACTGACACTACAGGCACAGCCACTCATGCAGAAGCCCAAGGATTAGCCACGGGAGTATCAAAATTTGATTTTCTTCACATGATCCAACAAAAAAATAAACATTTTATTTCGACGCACAATAAATTACAGCACACCAAAGCATATTTAGTACCATCGAGATAAATACTTCGACCAGATTGTATGGGATTACGTAGAAATGGCCATATCACTTGATTTTCCAACCGATTTTGAGTCCTGTCGGTTACGCAGGATATTCAGAATTTAGTTAAGAAAAATTTCAAATTTAATTAAGAATTTTGATTAATTAAGAATTTAGTTTTAGTTTGGAATGTAAAGAATTAACAGCAAATACAATAAATCTTTTTAAATCTAACTAAACTCTTAACTTACGCCGAAACAGGGACATGACGTAAAAATTTAAAAGTGCAAGTAACAATAAAGTGAAAAAATTTAGTGAATGAAAAATCAAACTTCTGTTGAGAAATATACAACACAAAAGAACGGCAGATTTTGGTTAAGTATTTGTTTATTTAAATAGAAAAAGGGATTTGACCGCTGTCCACGTAAGAATACAGCCGCAAAATTTAACGCCATTCCACTGAAGTAGTGAAACTAAATAATAAATAATGATTATAAACGCAACCTTGCCAAACGGCAGATATACCGCCTATCGAATAATTATTTAGAAGACATACGAACAGGTTCTGAGTGTACGAAATCCGGTTTGTGCACTTTAAAAATCTCTGTGGCAACACTAATCCGCAGATAAGCCAATGCGTAGCGTCTTAATCTTAGTGTAAGTAAAACAAAAAATAATAATAAGTGAAAAATTTATGTAATAACAATAATAGTAGCACAAATTTTCAAAATAAACATCATGACACAATTCGAACAAATCTACGACGCATAAGCAAACGTAACTGAAGCAATAAATGCCTAAATCGAGGTTACACAGAAAATCGAGCGGAAACTTGACATACTAGAAAAACCAAGAGTTTCAAAAAAATAACAAACTTCATAATCCCACAAAACGAGCAGGAGCAAGTTACCAGATTGCGTAAAAGAGCTGCAGCCATTCGACGGAAACCCCACCAAATATATCTCCTGGGTGCATAGTGTCGAAAACATTCTACGGGATTAAACGAATGGGCATCAATAAAACAATTTGTATCACTCCACATGCCGATAAGATGGATCTTCGAATAAAAACATAAACTTCAGAAATTTGCCTATCCATAAAGGAAACGTTGGTTACTCCATAACAATACCCATCAATCGATTTTCTTCTTTAACACTCGAATAAACCAAAATTCTACAATAGACAACATAATAACACTCAAAGACCATACCACAACCAATACCCGAACCAACAAATACCACCAAGACCAACTTATCCGAATGGAGATTGATCAGTCTATTTAATCAAATGGGTAAATTATATGAATAGGCCACCAAATTATATTTACCAGACACCAAAAAGAAAACACTCCAACTCTGGCGAACCCCGAAAACAACAAAGGGTCTATCATTTGGAGACACAAAAGAAAGAAGATTATAATCAAATAATCAACGAAAATGCGGATATCGAGTCAACTGAGGAGGAACATGAAGAATTAAATTCAGAACTAAATTTTATGACGAGAGCCTCTCTAGAGTACCATACCTAGAGTATAAAACGACAAATAATAACACGCTCAAATTCTTAATTGACACTGCAGCCAACAAACATTTTATAAAATGTGAACTAGCTCAAAGACAAGTCCCACTAATGTCCCTTTTAAAATTAAATCAGTCGGAGGAGAGATCAAAATTAATAAAAAAATATCTGAACAATTTTTTAAATGCATTGGCTTCAACATAATAATAGAATTTTAGCGATGACACACTAAATATCAAAATTTCACTCAAGGAACAATACTTAACTCAAGTGGACAACATTGAAATTCGGAATATTTACCTAGTTTCAGATGCTAGACGAAACCTTCAAGGAATTGTTGCAAAATTCAAAACACTATTCCAGCATGTCAACAACATTGAACTAATAAGGTAGAAACATTGTGGCATTAAATTTGCCATAAAAATTGAAAATTAAAAGACTAGCAGTATAATTACTTAATGACTTGCCTAACTCAATCTGTTGTTATATTAAACAAGTATAACTTACAATTTAATAGACTTTTTTTTTTAAATTTAATTACAAATACAGAATGCATCGCTATTAATAGAATTTGAGGAAAATGGACATGTAATAATTTTATATTGTTCTGCATTACCACAAATTCATTGTGGAAGTTAAGTACCCGTGATTATAACTCTATAATTAATGATTTAAACAAAGTTCAGTTAAACAAACATTTATTACGGATCTATAAGTAAATTTATATGTGGAAAAATATTACAACAACTTTTAATAAAACAACAAAACGCTTTGTAAATATAATATATAAGTTAGTAGATTCAACGAAAAGATTAGTAAATGTTAAAAAATCCTTCGTTAATTCCATTTATGTTGGACTAATGATGTTTCTCAATATTATAGATATTTTTGTAAAATTGACAAATTAATTTTGTAAATATTAACAGTAACTTCGAAAATTTATCAAAAATGATTAGTAAATATAACAATAACTTGTTATTGCCTGTCTTTTTTAATGTTACAACTATTTGTGTAAATTTCCAAAAATGTTTTCGTAAGTTTTAATAATAAGTTTCGTACAAGTACATTTTTATTTTACATCCTCCTTTGTAAATATTACAATGTTTTACGAACACCAAAAAATTTACAAAACATTTTGTAAAATTCACAGTAATTATAAAAAAATTTTAAATTTACGAAATGAAAATTGTTGTGTTTGCGTTGGCTGAAAACGAACAATTTTTTTTGTAAAATTTACAGTTGTTTTCGGTTAATATTACCATATTTTTTTGAGTATATATATATATATATATATATATATATATATATATATATATATATATATATATATATATATATATATATATATATATATATATATATATATATATATATATATATATATATATATTGGAAGCTTGCCAAAAACTTTAAAAAGCCTTAACATATAAGGAATCAAAAGATATAAATGGCAATGAGCTAGCGCACGAATTGCGTTCATTATCAAAATATTTTGAGAAGAAAATGACTCCAGAAGAGGCCTTTCAATTTTAAAATAAGAAAAATACTTAGTGTATTATTAACATTTCCTGTGTCTATAGTAAGTGCCGAGAGTAGTTTCCAAAAAATATTTTGCCTAGGGCGCTGGAAAAATATAGAAATTCTCGGGTTGTTACTGAATGAACGTTGAAGTTTACCAAATTTTTAATCAAAACTTTCAGCCTAGCATTTCGATAAATCCTGCTATCTAGTAATACCCGCCTTTATCTTTGAATATCAAAAGCAGTTTTCAAATCGTCAAACTACACGGCTACTTTAATTAATTCAAACCACTATTGTTTAGTCCTGGCTGAGGCACTCAACATCAGAGGCTGAACTATCATTTTGCAAACAAACAATATCAAATATGCATGACATCACATCAATCACATCATCTTGCATTCATATTGTGTCAGGTTTGGGTCATTCCTAGCGTAACATATTCGAAAATAAAGCGCGGTTTCGAGAATTTTCAAAAGTCAGCCGGTTCTATTTCTTCAAATGGGTGCAATTGAAAAAGAAATCGAGCATTTTTTTAAGGTGTGTCCTGAACTCCTTCTAATAAAGGCAACGATAATTGTAAATACCTGAGGCCACTCATTATTTTGTGTTGTATCTAATTTTTCAAAATTATGATTTACTGGGCTATTGGTCATGAGCTTGAAAGCTTTTGATTGTGATATTAATCATTCAAAATGAGAATTGGTTGAGCTATCAACCAATTCTCAGTTTCGTTGTTTTTTCCTCGAAAAACTTTTGAACTTCCAATATTTAAAATTTAGTCGATTTATTAGCCAAAAAGCCTTTAACAGAAAGTTTCATTTGCATTTGAGATACAAATGCATTAATCCTTCGGGCATTGCTGTAATTTATAATCAAACATAAATTATCATCTCAGAATTTTAACAGTGTTCGAGATTTTAACAATTTTAACATTCACAGTATTATATTAAATGATGTACGCACTTTGAACTTATCATATTCAATTCGCAAGAATTTTGTCTGTTAACTTTTGTAAGCCTTAATGAATATTAATATTATATTTAAAAAAAAGAAAGATTCTTTGAATTTAATCTGATTAATTCATTCACAGACACGCTGTGAAGTATAAAACAAATGTTATAAAACTTTCAATTTCTTGGAAATAATCGTGTCAAAACATTTTTTAAAATATAAATTGTTTATGTTTTAAACTCCAAAGATGCAAAATATCTACTGATTATCTAGAAGAAAATTTAGGTGGACCAATTTTATTGAACTTTTAACCAAACCGATTATGGTTTTAATGTTTTACAGTCTATATAATCTAAAGTAACAAAAAGTCGATGGGAGGAGAGTGGAGACATATCAACATCATCATCGTTCGAACAAAAAATAAATTAGAAAATATTATGGAGTTAATATTCATATCTTGTTTCAAGAGTTTCATTCTTAATGAAAAATATATTGTATCATAATATAATAATAACAATAATGTTAATAATAGTCATAAAAAATTGTTTGTATTTTTTGTTGGAGCTTTTCATTTCAATTTAACAAGCTTCATTAGAGATGCATTCATTACTTTTTTACAATTTAAATTTATGTTCAAAATATTATTTTTAATAATAATATTTCTTCTTTTTTTTATAATCAGTAAATTTATATATATATATATATATATATATATATATATATATATATATATATATATATATATATATATATATATATATATATATATATATATCTACTATTGGAAATGTTTATTTTAATTTATTTATTTTTGTAATATAAATAAAATTTATATTATTTGTAATGACAAGGTGATTTTAAGCTTACGTTTCGAATGGGTTTTTTTAACTTTCATATAATATATAGTACATACATCCATTATTTTATTATTCTTATTGTTAAAAAAATTATGTTTGCTTATGTTTAAATTGCAAATTCATTCAACTATGTTCTGCATATATTGTGTACACTATACATTTGTGTATTCAATTATTCAATTATTTATCATATAGAAATGGTTATAATTGGTCAAATTAATATGTTTTTTTTTTTAAATTTAACAGTTGATTAGTTTTGATTATTGTAATGAATATGACTATATAATTGTCAATGTTGTCTGTTGGCGGATAGTAAAACTTATATTGATTACTGAGCTTTAAACTTTTAAACATGATATGTTCTGAAATTTGGTTTAAAAATGTACAAATTGGAGGGAACTTGTCAAATTTTGTTGAACTAAGTTTTAATTTTAAAAACTTATTTAAGCTGGAGTTTTAATGAATTTTAAAACGTTTTGTAGTTGTTTGGCTAAAGTTATTTAAACTCTTTGGTAGCTTCAAATTTTACTTTAAGAGATCCTCTATTATTTTCTTCAAAATTACGAACATTTAACAATTTACTATTTTTTTAAACTAATTTTAGAATTTAAGTTTAAAACTTTATTTTTGTAAAATTTTAAATATATATATATATATATATATATATATATATATATATATATATATATATATATATATATATATATACATCAGTGGTGAATTTACGTGTGCGCGCAGAAGTAGGGATTCGAAATCTTGGAGCCATAAAAACATGTCGCTATGTGCTAAATATTTAATATGTTAACTCACTGCACTATAAAAATAACTCCTAACAAGCAATGTGCAAAAAAAGAGTAAGTACCCCAATTCTGGTACCCAAATTCTTTATGGTAGACAAGCTGCATAAAGGTTTGATTGATGAAACAAAAAATACTCATATTATTCAATATTAGTAGATTTAAGCCCTGACATAAATCATGTCGATCAGCTGGGTATCATTTTGAGGTATAATTTTTATTTTGAATCGCAAAAATTGTTTGAGTCAAAATCAAAACCTTTAATAGGCATCCGATTGGGATGACCGGTAAACCTATCAAAAGCTTTCAAAATATGTAAAAATACTGCATTAAATTATCTGATCATGGCTAAAATTTTGGCTATAATTTCACTCCAAAATTGATATTAAAAATTGTAGATGTCAAAGTAACCATACAGCCGCAAACATATTAGAAAAATATAATGGTTTGCAACCTAAATTTAAACGCAAATTGCCCACCGATCTTTATGTGGCTTGCGCAACGAAATTTTTTGATTTTATTAAAAAATTGTACACATTTTTTTCCTCGTCAACGCGTTGGTCTATCTTCAAATTTCACCTACCACATCAAAACTTATTCAAAAGGGTTAGTGACACTAACCCTTGGATGGTATGCATGAGCTAATGCCGTTTTAGCATTAAAGGAAAGGTTTTCCTATTTAAGAAATGCACTTGAAAAAAAAAACGCAATATATATATATATATATATATATATATATATATATATATATATATATATATATATATATATATATATATATATATATATATATATATATATATATATAAAGTATTTTTGATAATTTGAAGAGTTACCATCAACCAGTCATTCTTAAAACCAGGAAACATTTGAAGCAAGCGATGGTTCATTGGATCGATTTAGGATTCGTACTAATCTCCATAATATTGGTCTGGAAGGAGAAATTGCTAGTGCTTATACAGTTTATGTTGGAAACGATTACCATCGAGAACATATATTTCTAAAACAGAACAAGCTGCTCCATGATATAAAGTAAATATGGAGCGTTTAACGCTTTTACTTGGAGAAAATGTTAACGGTGATTACAAATTAAAGCCATATTTGTTCTACTACTTCGAGAATCTTAGATCAATGAAAGTCATTAATAAATTTGGGCTACCTATATACTGGAGAACTAATAAAAAAGGATGGATGAATTCGGTTTGGTTTAAAGATTGGATGCTTAATTGTGAAATTCCGGAATTAAAGATATTATTTTAGATATTATTTTTACACCGAACACAACATCCTTGATCCAGCCCGTGGAACAATAGGCTATCTCAAATTTCAAATTTTAAATCGAACTAACTGCAAAGAACTTTTAAACAATTCATTAACAAAGCTGTAGGAAATATTGCTGAATCGTGGTTGGAAGTTAAGCCTTCGAGTATGAATGGCGTGTGGCGTGAAATTTGCCCTGGTTCTGTTCGTATTATATTACGTTGAATAAAGATATTCGCAGAAATATCAATAACATATTTGGTGGAAATGTAGGACTACGAGGATGATGATAGCATTATTAATCAAAATTTGGCTGCAACGAGAACATAGATATGGATTGGGAAATAAAAAATGTTGAGAAATTGGTACAAGAATCAAAACTAACGACCTCTAGATTTGTCAACCGGAAAAGAAAAAAATGCCTTCCAAACTCAAATGGACAATTATTTTAAAATAACCATTTTGCTTTTTTAAATGAATTTAAATACGTAACTTAATTAATTTAAAGCGATACGATTCAATACAAGTCCTTTTACACAGAAGAAAATTGTGGTAATTGACTCAACTTTTGGAAACTATTCCAAGATTTTCTATATATTCTTATGTCAATTCCCACTTTGATTTGCCTACAATTTTTTAGGAACCAAACTACGATGCAAATCGGGGCTTTGGTGTTTATATATATATATATATATATATATATATATATATATATATATATATATATATATATATATATATATATATATATATATATATATATTAAATACAACTTAAACAAGATCTATCGACTACCATCAAACACCAATCACTTAGCAAGTCAATAGCAAGGAGTATTTGAAATTCTTTAGAAAGTCAAACGACCTGCAAAGTTCTTTTTTCCATGGACAAAATTACAAATGGTTAGATTTTTTTAACTCATCGACTGTCAAACTTTTAATACTTAAAACTCATTTAAAACTTTTGCCAACATCATCAAATAGTGAAAATTATTATTAGGCAAAATGATCTTAATCATGAAATCCTTAAAGCTTCTATCTTATGGTCTCAGTTTAAGATTAAGTATTACTTATTACAATAATAATATATTTTGAAAAATTGTACATTAACTAAGTGAAATAATTTATACGAAAAGCTTTCAGCTTTGCAGGATTATTAAGTATTCAATATTTTTTTTGAGGTACGTTTTTAAATAGGGTTGCATAAAAATTGCATAAAAATTGATAAGATGGGAAATAAAATATGTACTTTAAAATATTGCTAATTTGGTTAAATTTTCATTATCTTGATTAATGATGATGAAGCTTTTCCGATTTTAGTTTAAGAATTAAGAGCTTTTAAAATATTTTAAGAGCTTTTTATAAAGTTAGAATTTTAAAAATTCATGTTTTAATTCTATATTTAATATCGGTTTAATCGAATTTAACCCATAAAGCTTTTATATCGTAAGCATAACATTTTTTTTAATGCTTGGTTAATTTAAGTACTAATTAAGTAATATAGCACTTATAGTATAGTTGAAAGCTTGTTTAAGCATTACAGTTTAAAAAGCTGTACAATTTAAACAGAAATGTTTAGCTGTTAACTTGAAAATGATATAAAACTTTTAAAATCAAACAAAAGCTGCAAGTGTATTTATCAGTATTTGACCGCGTATATTCATTTTTTGATTCAAGCTTTTTTATTTTTAGAAAGTTTTTAGAAAAATCAGACGAAAAAATGTTCGGATATATAAATAATCTCTCTGTTCTCTCCGATCTCTCCGACATACAAAAACATACTCCACAATACAAGAATGTTCAAAACTATTTCACGACTTTTTCAAAAGAGTTATTAGTAACTGTCAAAATTTAGTTTACAAATTTTTACTTTAATTTTTTAGCTAGAATTTTATTTAGCTCGAGCAGAAAACTTTTTAAATGTGTTTTTCGGTTTTCCGAGACAAAACCTTTTTGATTATCCTATGATTAAATCCACTGGTTCTAACCGCTATTTATAATGCTGATTCCATAAATTAAAAGGCTTAAATAAACAATAATTTTAAATATATGATAAACTTGGTTGTCAAGCCTAAGAAATGACCATTTATCTTTGATATTATATAATTCTTGCTTTACTAAAATGTACAGTTTAATTCAGACGATTTGAATTGAAACATCAAACCGAATTTATAATCTATAATTAATTACATGTTCTATCTTCTTTTATAAACTATTAAAAGATGATGTGACAAAGCTACTTACTTAAAATTTTTGAATAGATTATAACAAATAACTAGTTGATGACAAAAAATATTATTATTTAAATTGGGCAATATTGATAGAATCAATATTG
This sequence comes from Tipula confusa, assembly GCA_963556175.1. Lineage (NCBI taxonomy): Eukaryota > Metazoa > Arthropoda > Insecta > Diptera > Tipulidae > Tipula > Tipula confusa. The sequence goes on from OY744475.1 coordinate 208,589,576, forward strand.
TCAATATTTATACAAAAAATTATTTTATTCAGTTTTACAACGTTCACCCTCGATTATGTTTAACCCATTGAACCACGAATCAACTATAAATTCACCCTTATATAATATGTCACCATAATATAATTATGTTTATATAGATCCCAATATTTTTCCGATTGTCTCTAGATAAAGTTTAATCAACTTTAAATTTCCAGCTATTTATCTAACATGAAAACAAAAAAATAAAATAAACAAGACCAAAATCATAAATTCCCATCCAAAATATTAAACCAACCATTTTATTATCATTTTTTCGTGACTTAGAAATAATAAAAAATAAAATTGTAATTCATGAAAGCAAGATTCAGAGTCAAAAAAGTATATATTACAAAGATTAATATTTTTTTTTTTTGTGTTCCATAAAAATGATGGAATTAAAATTCATCCTTAATGATGTTATATTGGTCTGTCGTAGAGTAGAATTTATATTTATTCCATTCGAGAAACTTCTTTATACATACATATATTGTTACTGTGGCTGCTGTCGTTGATATAAGCTTAACATAATAAATTAGTATTCTTAAGATTTACATTTAATTAGTTTACTTTTCTTATTTAAAAAAAAAAAAAAATTTAAATAAGCTTTGGTTGCGGACAATCATTGCTTTACTTTTATTTATTTAAATTTTTCTTTGGTGTTTTATTATGTTAAGACGTCTTAAAAAAAAAATGTGTATATGGAAAATGTCTCCATTATTGTATATAGTTTATGCATTTAATGTGGGATGTCTGAAATAACTTATGAATAGTTAATTTATACTTCAAGCTGACGGCTACCCAATAATATAACAATAATAATTATAATCCCCACAAAATAATAATTTAGTAGTCGTATAAAATTTATCGAATTTTAAATGTCATTACAATTACATAAAATGTCTAAAAATAAAAAAATTGACAATTATTATATAAAATATTTAATTTTAAATACAAATAGCAATGATAATAATAATTATATTATTATTATATCTAATAGACAGTAGAAATTAAATTTTCATTAAATATTTATTAATTTTCATTTTCCCATTTTACTTGTTGTGTACGAACACATTCAAATTTCCGTTTTGAATATTTAAAATGGTTTTTTTGTTTTGTGAATTTAAATTAATTTTTCCACTATAATAGTTTTGCAATCATATATATATTTGGAAAGGTAAAATAGTAGGATATATTTGGCTGCGTTTGTACATATGTATGTTCTATTTATGTCTATTATGTTGCCCATATAACTATATATTCATATTTGAGTTAAAAATTATTTTTTTATTTGTTTAATTACTCAAAACTATTACATTATTGTATGTATAGTCAGGTTAATTTTAATTATTTGTTTTTTTTATTAAAATATTTTAACGTGTTTAGTGAGTGAATGTGCTAAATTATATGTTAGAGAATATTGATTAAGTTTTATAACGGGTGAAATGGTATAAATATTTTTAATGCATTATAGTTAATGTAAAAAAAAAATTGTGTTGATTTGTTTCAAATCCAAATTAATTTCAAAAATAATAAAATGTATATGTTTTAGACAAACTATAGTAAAATAGTGAGAAACTTTTCATAATATGTTACATTTTGCTTTCGGATTACCTTAAAATGTTATAATATTTGAGACACTAAACTCCTATTTTTGATTACACTTTAGTGTAATACTCATATTTTTAGGTAAACGCAAGTATTCGTGTTACTGTAAACTTAACTTTTCCACTTAATACTTTTTCAATTTTAAAAGCTTATATTATTTTTGGATATCTGGAATAATTTTAATAAGTTCAATAGTTGTTAGCAGTGTTTTATGCAAACCTATAATATATATATATATATATATATATATATATATATATATATATATATATATATATATATATATATATATATATATATATATGTATATATATATACAGGTAACCTTTGAAATATGCGGCATTTTGGTTCCACAATAACAGCGCACATAGTTTGAGACTTAGGATCAATAGAAACTAGAGGGTTACGTACCGAAAAAAATAAAAAATATGTTAATAATAAAAAAAAAAAATTTCTGAATACAAAGTATTTTATTCTAAATTATAATCACAGTTGCATCAATTCATTTACAGCAATCAATGCATAAAAAATTTGTTTTCTTAAAAATATCATTACATAATTTCGTCGCCATCAGGGCTAACAGTCGAGTAGCTTCTTTGGAAAAAATTGGTCACAAGCTTTTGCTACTGAAAAATTTTCAGAAAAATGTAGCGCTGCAACTTATAAAATCTGTAATTAATGTTTTTACACATATCAAACTGTTTTTTAATTTCGTAATATGGTGCCATGATTATTTCTACTTCGCGATTTAAGCCTTCCTTCAATATCTGGATCATGCTGCCCGAAAAACATTTTATTTTATGATACATGTCAAATCCCTCTTGCAATATGTTAGGTTTAAATGTTAGTGATTCTTTAGATTCCGATGTTGGTGTTTCTTCAGATTTATTCCCTTTCATTAAATTCTGATTTTCATCATATAAAATTAGAAGGTCTTTCTCAGTTAAGTCTTCCTCTACTCTGATGTTTTCGTGCACCTCAATCAATCTGATATCATTAAGTCCTTCACCTCCAACCGAATGCTCCAAATTCGCCACATGGTTTAATTCAGTTTCTACTTCTGGTACAACATGAAAGCTGTCCACTCCCGCTGGCCACAATTCTTTCCAGGAACATTGAGGAGTGTATTCTGCTTTAATTCCTCAAAATATTGCTTTAAATGCTATAATACCCTGGTCTAATGATTGCAGCAACCAAGTCTGATAAAAATATCACATTGACGTTAGGATGATTTAGATCTGGTGGATGGCAACGTGCATTACCAATGAGAAGCAAAACTTTGAAACCTAAATGTTTTCTAAACAAGTTTGGCGTCATCCACGCTTTTCGATTTTCTCTCCAATATACCAGCAATTTACTTTTATCGACATTTTTGAAAGCTCGATGGTTTAATACTCGATGATTGAGAAATGGTTTTTTTTACTAAATCTCCCGATACATTACTGCATATTAATAGTGAAATGCGATGTTTCGCAACTTTAAACCTTGTGGTTTTGTTTCGTGCTTTAAAATGTAATTATGTCCGATCCGGCAAATAAGCCGGTCTCGTCGGCATTGAATATTCTCTTTATCGCGTTTGGATGTATAATAAAAAGAAGAACCAGAATTGGAATCGCACTAAACCCAAATAAAAAAATCGCACTAAACCGATTTTTCACGCATATTTTAAAAATTACGACACATATTTTGAATCGCTTAAAACCAAAATCGCACTAATTAAAATGTAGGTACTCTTAAATATCAATTTAGTTTAAGTTCCAAAAGCATACTAAGCCCTTATATAGTATACTAAAGGTCCAACATTACAAAATCTTAAACCATGGATGAATTTTTTTCTACTTCCAAGAATTAACAAGTTTAAAAATTAAAAAAAAAAAAAAAAAAAAAACTATAAAACAATGTTTTAAGTCAGTTAAAAAATAATATACTTCAAGAATAAATTTGAGTCAATAGGAAATAGCTCTTAAGCTGAGTTCATACTTCAATTTCTTCGTGCATTATTCATTCAAACCATTTTATCGGCCAGTGACAGTGATAAAAAATCACGACGTTTTCCCTTTCCATAGTTTCACGTAATTATTAATCAAAATTTAATTTTTTTGTAATTTATTTCGTCGAAAAAAGTGGCAGAATGAAAGACCGAACGAACAAAGACTGAACTTGCAAATTTCATTTAGATCCCAGCTTCAGATTTTCATTTAGCATCGAACGAATCCAGGAATTTTTTCATAATATATCATCAGAAGTAAAATCGAAAATAAATAATTGAGGACGCACGAATAAAACTTCGCTTTAAATATCCATTTGCATATTGTATTGCTCCAGCCAGCCTGTACTGGCATGAACGATGGTTCGGTCCACGGATTCTGCACGCCAATAGGGAATCATTTTTTTAAATATATTAGAGGCAACATATTTGATTAGTTTGAAAGCAATATTATCAATCGTCGCCAAGTTGTTAAAGTGGCTGATTCGTTTAGAGATCTGGGGCACATAAACTGTGGCGTCCCTTATAGGTTCTCAAACTGATTTAGTTCCTTAACTATATATAATTCTTCAATATCCGTCACACTCCAAAGCTTCAATTTATATTAACATTTTGTATAGTTCAGTGGCCTGATTGATAGAAGTGTCAGCAAGAAAATGTAACGCTACCAATTCAGTTCGATTTGCATCAATGTTTGATTAAAGAATGTTGTATGCATAATTTGTAAACCACATTTAGGCTAATATATAGCCAAATAGCCGTTTTAATGCCTGATGATGGTAATGAGACTTATTCTCTGAGTGATATTATTTAAAAAACTGTACACAGGGACCATTGTCGCGAATAAGTGAAATATATCCATCATTGCTGTTGTTTGCGATATAGAATTTCAAAAACGAGTGATGCCACATGCCATATATTAGAAATCTTACATGACACTGACCGTATATATATATATATATATATATATATATATATATATATATATATATATATATATATATATATATATATATACATATATATATATATATATATATATATATATATATATATATAAATAAATAAATATATATATATATATATATATATATATATATATATATATATATATATATATATATATATATATACAAATATATTTTTTAGAATTTCATTTTGCTAAATCAAAGAGAAAGATATTTCTGACAAGTTATTCCTTTCATACTGCATGCGGGGAGATAAGACATCGTGAGGTTTAAAAAAATTTTAAAACGTTATAATGAAATTGGGGAATGAGTTTAAAAATTAATTGTCAACAAATATGAGAGCATTAAATTCCAGAAATGGCTGAGAATTTTCAGAATAACTTTGACACAAAGATTGCCAAAGATTCCTATATGTTGCACATGGAATATGAAATAATTTGAAAATTTTACATTTTTCAAAATAATTTAGGTAGAAAAATGGTTTTGGTTCACATTTTCTTTTGATTAATGATAGCTTTCTTCAATCATATATAAGAGCTGCATATAGAATTGTACTTAAAATCACACTATAGTAAAGCAAATGTTTATTCACTGAAGAGTAAGCCACATTATAGAGTATAATCAAAGATATATATCTTCGACTCAATATTGACTCCATTGATGATGAAATTGAAGTGTCGAATCTTACACACTGTAGCATTTTTAAAATATTTGTGGATAATTTAAAAAATCGAGTTTAAATTATAGAACAGTTAAGTTTTGCTCTCTAAATTTTTAGTTCATTAACCATTTGAATGATAAGTTATACGTCTATCTAAATTTCATAACGTTTAAAGAAAAACATTTTGTTAAAATTCTTTTTAATTTCCTAAATAATAAAAAAATATTCTTGCTAACCGGAGCTTGTGCATACAGCTTAGGACCGACTAACGAGATAAAAATAACTGTTCACACGAAACTCTTCTCCTTATATCTCATTCTATTATTAGCTACTATCAAAACATCAAAACCTGAGTGACATAAGTTTTAAGTGCTAGTGGCTTTGGAAGATACGTTGTTTCACACTCGTTCTAATGTCTTAAGCACCTTTCATGGTATTTAGATGGTTAGACTTAATAAGTTTATTGTGTTATAATATAATTTAAACCCTTGAGTATTTTTACTATTTTAATTATTATTAATTTATTTTTAATTTTTATCTTATTTTCAGTTTCCAATATGGTTTACTGACGACTATATTGATAGTACTATAAGGTAATAAACTTCTATTTAACTATCCTAGTTAGAATTATTTTATCCTTTTGTAGGGATGGAGTTTATAGAAGATCAACAAATCCCTTAATTTGCTCTTATATTAATAAAAAAATTTAAATGTTAACAAATCAAAATGTAAAGATTTAAGACCTTCATAAATATCTTCAATAGCATAAATTTAATATTTTATTTGAATTATACGATATATGATAATAATTTTCATATTTATCTTCTTACTTTAACTAGCCAATATATCAAAACGTGTCTGACAAAATATTATGTTTTGTCCAAATTTATTACGAGTATAGCTAGCTGACTAACAAATTCAATTTATTACTGGAGCTAAACAACATAAAAAAATAAAATGAATAATTTGCAAATCAAAATTAATAAACTTAATACATACATAATAATATTTCATTTTACAATTCAAATTGTCTAATACTGGAACCAAACCACGTTGGTGGTTAGTTTTTTTTTCTTCCAAACTGTCATATATCATCATTACATATTTCACAACCGGAAATATTATAATTTTTTATTATGTTTGTTTATTTAATTTTCCTTCTATATGTTTATATATATATATATATATATATATATATATATATATATATATATATATATATATATATATATATATATTATATAGTTCATTCTAAAATTATCTCTACATTAATTATAAAATATTTAGTTATTAAGGCGTAAAATTACTTTTGAAAACAACATTAACAAAATTTAAAAAAAAAATCTCTTTTAATTTTTACTTATTTATTTGTTTTATAATTAGATAAAACAAAAATGTTTTTTAAATAATTTCAAATCAACTTTGTCATTTTTATGTATGTATAAACCCATAGAATAAATAAGCGCAGAGAAAGAGTTGTAAAATTCAAATTAAATTTTATATTATAATATTTTTATTAATATATTTTTAACCCTTTTATGGCGAGCGTAAAATGAAAATGTCAATCAACGTTCCCTTCATCTTTATTTATTTATATATATATATATATATATATATATATATATATATATATATATATATATATATATATATATATATATTTGTATATATATATATATATATATATATATATATATATATATATATAATATATATATATATATATATATATATATGTATATATATATATATATATATATATATATATATATATATATATATATATAATAATTAATCTTTTCGATGCAACATAATTGGAGTTTAATTCTCTTTCGGATGCAATATAACACTATCTAACCCTTAAAGTCCTTACCAATTCACATGTTTAAAATAACACCATGTGTAGTTTCTGTTAGAGGCAAAAGACACTATTTGGACATAAATTCATATACCTCTGAAAAAAAACTAGGTTCAATTTTTTATATTTACAATTCTATTCTGAAAATTCTGTTATATCTCAAAGTGTAGCAAAAAATGGATTTATAGTACAAATACATTCAAAAATAAGTTAAAGTTACATTTTAAACCACCAGGTGACACATGTGACACCTGCGAACTATATAATGGCCAACTGCAGGATAAAAGTAATCACGATATACATCTCTTGGAATCAAAAACCAAGTATGATATAAAAAACAGAGACACGACAATGTCAAAACTGAATTACTAATTTCATAAGTTTTTATACGCGGAAGCTTTGAAGTTTTAACTATATATTATTTAAGATACTTCAAACGAAATATTATAATGTCTGTCCATTGTATGATTTGGGATGAATCTAAAGGTGCCCGTGGTAGAAATGAAATAGCTTCAGTTATGATAAAATGGGCTAACTGTAAAATCCCAAACTCATAAGTCGGGGAAATAACTAGATGGGCGGATAACTATTATAGAGGTATTCCCTCTAGAGGTATTCCCATCTTATCATTTGTTATCTGATTTGAAATTTAAAAAAATTGACTATTAAACATAAAAAGCAAAGCCAGTTTTACACCTTGGCATTTATTTTTTTAAATTTTTACAAAAATCATTTTACGCTTTTCATATCACTTCATTTCATTTTCAATTTGCAGTATTTCTAAAATACATAATTAAATTATATTTGTTTTACACTTGTGCATATTTTATATAAACAAAAAGTGTAACATAAAGTGTTATGTCCTAAAGGTATATATAAAATTCTGCTAATTATTTTCATAATGTTAATGGAAACGTAAGTTTTGGTTTTGGTGGAACGCTCTAATCATCTATACGGAGTATATAGCCGTTGTCAGCATGGTGGAAATTCTTATTTGGTAAATACCGAAGAAAAGTTTGCACTTTGTAAAATCATTTCAAGAAGCACCGAAAGTGCAATATATAGCCATTCAAAACATATAAGAAAATTTTCATTATGTTAATTTTCATTATATATATATATATGTATATATAAATATATATATATATATATATATATATATATATATATATATATATATATATATATATATATATATATATATATATATATATATATATATTTGTTACTATAGTAATATTAAATGACGGATAGATGATGAGTACATAGTATCCTCCACACATACCACACATATAGACAAGATAAAAACTAAAAATTTTCCCCTAAATTAAATACAATGACAGTAAAGAGTTTTCACTTTAATCTTTATATTGTTTTAATCTACCCTCGATTTATTTATTTTCCACTGTAATTTTATCATCATCATCATTATAAAATGTGCATTGCATATTCGAGACACGGTATATGTATAAAATCTTATAGAAACTTATATGTGATATGTGTAAAAAAGTTTAAGGGTTCAATACACTTCAAATCGATAATAAGAGACATATTATAGTATATAGGTACTAACAATATTAGTGCGCTATAACGATATTCTTGATTTTATAATTTTTTTATTTCATTTTAAATTGTAATACATTTTAAATTTCAATTAAGCTTTGAGTATATGCTATATATGTATATATCACGTATACGATAAAATAAATTTTAGAAATTATAATTTAAGAATAGTTGAAGTACAACATTGAAATTAAAAATATTAAAAATAATATATATATATATATATATATATATATATATATATATATATATATATATATATATATATATATATATATATTTATATATATATACCTGAATTTAATTATAAAAATTTAATTTATTCAAATTAAATTGATGTTTATTTTAGTTTGCGGTATAGGTTATTAAACCACCTTTGACATTTTGTGTATATTGTGTGTTTCTATATTTAAAATACTCACACACATAGTCACATTCCTATATATAAATCTATATATATATATATATATATATATATATATATATATATATATATATATATATATATATATATATATATATATATATACATATATATAAATATATCCCGGCTGTGATTTAACATATTCTTTGCGTAGGTGCAACAGACCATTCCGAGTCAATTTAGGCTCATCCAAAAATAAGGCACGTTAGTTTAGAAAACATACTTGTTTCTTGTAAATGTGCCTCGTTACAAAATGTCTTAAACTTGTTGGTAAGGATTATTATGGTAAGGATGAAGATATTCTCTTCGAATAGTTCTATGTACATTAGATTTTGAAATTATTGTTCTTGCCCCTATTCGTCTAAGCAGAGTCATTTATTACTTCAATTATTGCTCTATCTTCAGATTATGTCGGATACGGTTGGAAAGGTAATTTTATAAGCTTTTAAATGAATATATACTTCAAGATTATAATTTCTTTAGAACAAGGTAAAGTACCTATATAAATATATAGGTATTATAAATATATATATAAGCGTGACATTTTAAGGAACGGAAGCACAACTAATTTTAAATCCGAATCTTACCCTATAAGTGGCAGTTTTAATAATAGCCAAATCATTGTACGTAATAAGCATGTAGAATAACTTCTCGACATTACCGCTGCACCATCTTAGCATTGTCATACTAAATTATTAAAAATATTTTTTTATATTTTTGCCATATGGAAATTAGAAAAATCAATTTTGGCTGTCCTTTCGAGCGAAAACTCTTCAAAGCTCAAAAGTTATTTAAATATGCAATATCTCTTTTAATGTAACGTTATATTATAGAAATTTATGATTTGTTACACACATCCGTAGTTTTATCAAACACGTATTTATCTAAGCCACCGATGTCGGTTTTTTGTTCTCACTACTAATTTTCTCTAACAACATAAAGGTTATTGAACAATTCAAATCATTTTAGATGTTGCTAGAAAACCCAGAAAATACTGTAGCGGAATTTGTTTTGTGGTGGACCAATTACATCATCTATGTATTTTGATAAATCCCGGTTTTTATTTATTATATTTATATCTGATTTATAAAGAACGTGTAAAGTTTATCATATAATGTAAGTTATGTCTCGCCCTTCTGCTAAACCCTGTTAACCAAAAGAAATTTTTAGAAAACTGATTTGAAAAATGTCTTTTACGTTGCATGGTACTGTAATTTTCTAATTTTGTATGTTGACCTTTCGTAATTAAAAAAAAAAAATTTCCGTCATTCTTTCCAGGTAAACATGATTTTTACTCGATCATTTTCATAATGTACTTAACAATTTAATTTAACTTTAATAATTGACATTAAATACAGGCTACATGCACTGTATGATATACTTAACTCTCTATTCTCATCTATATTTTGTTTGTACTTAATTCAAATAAAAGGTACAGGCTGTCTCATTTTAATAATTCTAATTGGAAATATAGGATTTCAAGTTAAATTAAAACTAATTAAAGTTCAATCGAAACATTTGTCTTTATAACTGAAACCATTTCTAACCCAAATTAAACTTTATCCAAATCAAACGAATTAATTGATAAGTAACTTAATTTTTCATTTCAGTTTTTTTGACACTAAACAAACTGTTCTGGCTTTATCATTGTTTTTTAAAGTTAGAAAAAGGAATTGCTTTCTACGTACTTCTTAAAATGGGTTGAGATTATGGTATTTATTATGTACTTGGTTACCATATAACTTATTCACTTACTTAGAACACTCTTTGTTGTAAAAGACTTTCCAGCAATATTTTTCAACCACAATTAAAACTTACGAGAAAAACTTCGGCGCATTGTACCTTGTATCATTTAATTTTTATTTTGATTCGTATTATTTTTGGTTTCTTCACACTAAATTTGCCGCCATTTTTAATTGACCGTATTTAAAAGTGACAATAACCTCACATGCTCTTACATATATTTTTTTCAAATCGTAGAGCTGGTTAATTTTACCATCATATATTTCAATTTCAAATTGAACCAATTTAAGTTCAATGGCAACTTTTTCCAAATCCAAATAAATTTTTTCAAAACCAAATAAAACATTTCTAAATTCAAAAAGAACTTTTTCAATTTCAAATTAAACTTTTCATTTAACAAATTCAACATTTTCAAATTTATATTATACTTTTTCAAAATTAAATTACACAATTTAAAAAAATCTCGATTTGCCGTATTTGTTTAAATAAAGAGACTTCCTATCAACTATTTGCCCTAGCTTCATCAGCATATTGGTGATGAAGTTATTTTAGTCATTTTGACTTACTGTTTCCAATGCCTCAGTTATAATATTTATAATATCTAAATGATTGTTCGAAGGGAAGTATTGTTACTCTTTCTTTATTGGTAGCTTGTATATTGATCGGAGATTTCACTTCGATATAGTATAAGTATTTCTTCAATGCATTTGAAGAAATGGATTTGAGTATACAATTTATTGCTACTATTGCAGCCCCATAAGTTTGTACTTTTTGTTTGTACTTTTTATTGATTCGCCTTCTTTACTGATTCTTGTAGCATTATTTCAGGAGTTACAACTGATCTGGGATTAAAATTTTTACATTTTTGAAGATTGTAACATAGGGATATTTTTTCTGAGAAAATTTAAGTGGTTTTTATGCCTAATGGAAATAGGAAGTCTCTTTATTTAAACAAATATGGTAAGCCGAGATTTTTTTAAAATTGTTTAATTTAATTTTTAAAAAGTTTAAATTGAATTTGAAAATGTTTCGTTTTATTTGGATAAAGTTTTATTTGGGTTGGAAATGGTTTCAGTTGTAATGGAAAATTGGTATTGATATTTTCAAAAATTTTGCACTCTGGGTTATTAATGTTAATTAAATTATTTAATATTTTCATAAGTATATATATTGAAATAATTAAATTATTTTTAGGATGGCACTCATTACTTTCAATATATGGACGCTTTGTACTTGATTTATATATATATATATATATATAGATATATATATATATATATATATATATATATATACATATATATATATATATATATATATATATATATATATATATACATATATATATATATATATATATATATATATATATATATATATATATATATATATATATATATATATATATATATATATATTTACAATGGACACAACACCATTTACCGCAAACTAATTTTAGTATATATATATATATATATATATATATATATATATATATATATATATATATATATATATATATATAATTTTGTATCGTATTTTTAGTTTGTTCTTGGTTGCCTTTTACCATATTTTCTTTATATACAAAGATATTTGGTACAGCCCACAAGATTTTATTAGAAAGATAAGTGCATATAAGGTATATTACGTGGAAGATACAAAATTCAATTTAAAAATAAAAACTGGATACTAGAACATTTATTATTTAAAAAGGGTTGTGTGAGAATATTCACACGATCAAAAGTTGAGATAAGGATTAGTAACGATATTTATATATACAGATTTTGATCAGTTTGCGCGCACGAATAAAAATTGTGTCTTTTTAATGAACTGTATAAAAATATTCTAATCAGTTTTTAGTTCGTCTAACTTATAACTAACTTTAAAATTGCATTAAAACTTTTTAATAAAATTTACTAAGGCACAACAAATAACTGTATCTCGTGCCTTTGTATCTCGGTGTACATGTACATCATATATACATAATTTCAACTATATGTGTACCAAAAACTTATCAAAAATTATAATTTTGTTTTAGTTTAGTTTTTTGATATAAAGTTTGTAAATATTTTTTATTTTTGTGACAACATGTAAAAAAGCTTCTTATACATATAAAATTTTTGAATTTTGTATTTTTAATATGATTTTTTTATTATTAACTTTGATTTATTATAATTGTTAGAGAACTATTTTTATTATGCAAAATTATTTTCAGATTGATAAAGTTAGGATTATACTTATATGATATATATATATATATATATATATATATATATATATATATATATATATATATATATATATATATATATAATTGTATATTTGTTTATGGTGAACGGAATACTTGAATTTTAATTTAAATACTCTAATTTACTGAAAAGCTCTTAAAAGCATAGATGAAGTGCGTTGCAAATAAATTAAAAACAAATTGGTTAAAGACTTTAAGATGTCACAAATTCAAGTTTTAACCTATGTTAGTTTGTACAATTTTTTAAAATTGTAAATGCTTTCGATACTGTCGTTCTGCTATATGTAGAAAGCTTTAAATATGTTAGTTGCATTAGTGCTTTCCTTTCTAAAATCATCCATTTATGTATTGTATTTCAGGGTCAAGAAAGTCTTCTCTAATGACAGCAAAAAGCAGTGGCACTTAGTGAATTCGTTAATTCAAGATAGTTCCGTTAATAAGAAAAAAATCTCCTCCGTATATGATAGTGTAGGAGTTTTAACTATGGATTTGTTTAATATTTGCAATTCATTTAACAGACATTTCATTTCTACTGGTAATTCTTCATCAGCACTTGGCTCCTCTGCAGCAATTCGTCATATTTTTAACAACACATTTTATTTTGAGGATATCACACCAGAAGAAATTTTGTACATAATCTCTAAACTTACTAATAAGAAAATAGGTGGTTTCGACGGAATAAATTTATTTATGTTAAAAAAAACATTCTATAATGTAGTGTATGTACTTTCATACATTTTTAACCGCAGCCTGATATCTGGTGTCTTTCCTGATATCTTTAAACGTGCTAAGGTTATTCCTTTGCATAAGAAAGATGACAGGTTATATATGACTAATTACCGTCCCATCTCTCAGCTGTCCATATTTTCAAAAGTTTTTGTAAAACTAATCAAACATCGTCTGGTATCCTATCTTGATAATCTAAATTTTATTAGTAATTCTCAGTATGGGTTTCAAACAGGTCGGAGTACTGAGGGTGCTTTATTGGAAGTTTTCTCGAATATCTACGACTCATTAAATAAAAATAAGGTTGTCGGTGTACTGTTTCTTGATTTATCAAAAGCATTTGATTTGGTTAATCATTTGCTTCTAATAAAAAAGCTATGGTGAACTCCAGTGAACTAGATGAAATTCGATCCGGTGTTCCTCAGGGATCCGTGTTGGGTCCTATACTTCTTTTAATTTATATAAATTCCTTTTTTGATTTAAATATTTTTGCAAAATTTGTGGCCTTTGCTGATGATTTGGCTTAGATTTGCCGTGCGGACAACATCGACATCCTAGAACAACAAATGAATAGTGATTTAGTAAAATTCCGCTTGTGGTTTATAGACCATCAAATGATTTTAAGTGAAAAATCCCGAAGTATGTTATTAAGTGTAGGTTATAGAGGCTTTAGGGAGTTAAAGAGTGATCTGTGCTAGTTGATTCCTCAAGCTGTTTTAAAATACTATTCGTTGACGAGTTTAAATATTTGGGTCTAACGATTGACGCAAATTTGAATTTTAAACCACACATCAAGAAAGTGAAAAATTATTTGAACATGACTTAGGAAATTGTATTTGTTAAGGTCGTCAGTCTGTCCAGTAGATATTGTACATAAAGTTTACCATGGCTTATTCAACTCGAAGTTAGAGTATGGACTTGTCATTTATGGTGGAACTTACATCACTAACTTAAGTACACTAATTGTTGCGCAGAAATTTGCGATGAGAATTATTTATAAGAGGAAACGTACAGAACATAGTTTGCTTTTTTGAAAAAGTAAAATTTTACCTTTAAGGTATCTTTATATTTTCAAGGTTTTAAAATTATTTTTTCTGCGAAGTGGTACTGATATAATTAATGTGCACTCTTATAATTTACTGGATTTAATATTGCCCATTCCATTTACGCGAAAAGAATATGTTAAACAATTTCACTTGACATGTGCTCCAACCTTTTTTAAAAGATTACCTCAATTTCTTAAAAATGAAAAATCCCAAAAGCATTTCGGAATTTTGTAAAAGGAGTTGCTCTTCTTAAGAGATGATGTGGAAAAATATTTTTTCCGGGTTTGCAAATAAAAGCATCAGTCAAAGTAGCATGAATCTTGTTTTTAAAGTGTTAAACAACATAAGGTGTCTTTATTTATTTTTATTGTATAGCATTAGTGCATCTATTTTGGTTTATTTGAATTAACCTTTTTATTATATTTATTGTTCATTTGATTATTGTTTGTTCCTCTTTAATTTTTTATTTAAAATTTCAATAATGATGGCAATTCACTATATATCCACTATATATTGAACATATCATTGTATAAATAGTTATTTTTATATGATTTATTTACTTATAATTTTTGTAATAAATTTTAAGCAATTTTGTACTTTTATGTTAAAAATGTTGAATAAAGTGTTTTTTAAATATATATATATATATATATATATATATATATATATATATATATATATATATATATATATATATATATATATATAATATGTATAATATATATATATATATATATATATATATATATATATATATATATATATATATATATATATATATATACATATATATAATATGTATAATATATATATATATATATATATATATATATATATATATATATATATATATATATATATATATATATATATATATATATATATATATAAATATAAAGAAACATTAAATAAACGTGGTCCAAAATGACTCCCTTAGGTTACAACAGAAAAGGCCTTTTTACATACTAAAACTTGGTTAATTTAGCTTATTAAATAAGAAAAAATCGATTTAATATAGGGGAACGGCGAACTTGAGCTGCGAATGCTTTTAAACAAGTAAAGAATGATTGATTGAAAATAGGTTCAATGAAACTAGATTTCCAAATATCAGGTAACACCCCACTTAGCCCTCAACCTAACTCATATTAGAAAATTCAGTAAATGGTTGAGAAAATAAAATCTAAACGAATTAAATCAACTTAGCTCTAAAAATATTTAGGTTTTTTCCTAATATTTAAACTAATCTTAAAATGAGAACTGTAAACAAATTAATTTAAACATTTTAATTGATCCCTGAAAGCACTAAACTTATAATTTTTGGCACAGGTTTAGTCGATATTTTTTTAATGACAATATTAAGTTCTAGTTTTGCATGTAACACCTTAATGCCTTATTTAACATTTTACTGTTAGGAATGTTGATTTCTCGAAGTTTATTCTATCCAATGGGAATTTTGATTGTTGAGGGAAAAAATTCAAGGTTAAATTTTAAAAATCAAATTTCTTGAAATTTTGAAAGCTGTCTTTAGTTCATATTACACTTTTTGTGTTAGACAATTTTTAATTAGTTATTGACAGACAAAATGTAAAAAATGTGGCAGAAACGAAAATGTTTAGAAATAGGCCAATCACTTTGATTTTATTCAAAGTAGTTTTTCTGACAAAGCTTTCAATATATTCGCATAAAATAAGTGTTATTAATATTAGTGTGTATGTGTGTGTATGAATGAAAGAAAATATCCTGATACAATTTCAGCAAACAACATTCTAACAAATCTGGTTAAAATATGAAAATCTTTATATAATAAAATTATCACTCAACTTAAACAGTCTCTTTCTGTCTGTTGAGATCAAAAAATAGAAAAAAAAATGTAAACTACAAACAAAAAAAAAAAATGTATGAAAAATATATTATCTATTTTCAATCCCCAAGGATAAATATAAATAGTCTTCAACAAACAAGTAAAAGGGCTAGTTAAAGAAGAATATAAAGATAATTTTCCCATTTTCTTGGTTTTTTTTTGGTTTCAACGCACTAAACATATATATAGTCGTACAACATTGAAAAAAAAAACGATTGTGATGTTGAAGGGGGGAGGGTTGAATTGGAAATCTAAAAACAAATATCCTATCGAAATTTATAAGAAGCACAAGAAAACGATTATTATAATCGTTTCAATGCACACCATGTACATATATATATATTTTTTTTTATGAAAAGCTTAAAAGGATAAACCATTTTTTGATCTTAAATATGTATTTTCTTTACTTCGTATTTGTTTGTTTGTTTTGTAAAATAATAATAAAAAAAAAATCCATTCCACGTTTTTAGTATTGGGTATATTTATGTATATGGGTATGTGTGTAAGTTTGTTTCCATATTTTCCATCGTTTTGGGTTATATTGTTATTTTATAAATATTCATCCTTCATAGTCATCATTATCGTTATCGTCAAATGGAATTTTCATTTGGTCGTGGTTGTTGTTGGGGATGGTGTACTTTTTTTTTTTTTTTTTTTTTTGGTTCTTCAATTGGGTTGGATAAACAAAACGATTGTTATAGGAAAAATAAAAAATATCCTTCTGTACATGTTCTTTACGTTTTTGTGCGGTTATATATTTAGAATATTTAAACAAAATAAATAAAAGTATATACGATATATACATATATCGTAATATTCTGTTGGTTTGGTTTATAGCGTGAGTATGATTAGCGTGTGGAGATCCTTAAAAAAAAAAATTTGCTTTTTTAACAAAATTAATTTGTATTATTGGATTTTTCTTTTGATTTTTTCTTTTGGGTAACCAATTGCCCATTATAAAATTTAGATTTGATTATACCCGTTATCTTATCAATTCAATATACCATTTAATTTTGATTTTCAATTTTCACTGAAACGTAAAATTTTCCATACATTATATTGATTTATGTATAAGCATAAAAAATAATTGTAGAAGTATAATATAGTACAGAAAATATGCCTATAAAATTTTCATATAACAGACAGTATCGAATATATATATATATATATATATATATATATATATATATATATATATATATATATATATATATATATATATATATATCAGTGGTACCATGGTCGATTTGTGAAGAAACTCAAATTCAATTTAGTTGTGTAATTAATTATACATTGTTGACTGTCCCCGCCAAAATTAAGCACAGTTGTTCTTGAAAATCAAAACTTAATCAATAATTCTGAAATCAATTTTTCTAATCGCGCTAGACTTAGTCTTGTAGAATACGTGGTCATTTAACATGTACTTGAGGTACTGATAGATCTATAGCTGAGCCATTGTTGTCTACCATGCCTCGAATATTCATAAATAATCGCAGAGTTAAAAAGAAAGTCAATATTAAGGTCACCTCCGATTAAATGATTTTTGAATTTTGTACATTTATACTGGCGCGGTTGATGGTATTATATCAGCCATGAAAAAGTATCACTTGGAACTCGTTGCTCTCCAAGAAACTCGATGGCCAAAACGTGAAGATCATGTGTCCCAAGGCTATACATTGCTTTACAGTGGAGATGTTCTCGGCAATCTTGGTGTTGGTTTTCTTCTTGGGCTCAAGGTGAAAAAGGCTGTTTTGATTTCAAAGCAGTTCATAATCGTATGGGTAAGGTACGTTTGCGCATGCGACTAGCCAATCTGTCAATCATTTGTGTTCAGGCACCTACTGATGTAAGCCATCATTTTGTGAAGCTTAACTACTCGAAATCAGACGAAATCATGTCGAGTTAAGAGTAGAAAAATAAATCAGAAGTTGTGTTACGTGTTGCTTATCTTGTCGGGGTCACCTTTATAACGATGGCATCAAAACGTTTTGACGACAGAAAGCGTTAAAATTCAATGTTTTGGCGCTCTTATAATTTTTTTAAGGTTTTTCATTTGTCTGGTCTTATATTTTTCAAAATAGTCCTGAGTCCTGACTAATCGGCTTTGAGTAATGCTTGTCCTATTGTATAGCCAATATCTTCAATAACTTTCAGCAGTTAACTAGGAAATTCCCGAGAAAAAACAACATCAATACCAATGCACTTTCTCCTTAATATGAATTTCCTTAAAATTTAAAATTTTAAACCAACTCTCCCGCTGTAAGATCCTTTTACCAGAAAATTATTTTCTGGAATAATTACAGGAACGATTTTTGGTGCGTGTTAAATAATAGTTGTTTTATTTAAATTCTTGTCGATAAAAATCTGCATGTTGAAACCCATATTTTTGAATATTACCCTCGCCCTGGACTTAAAGGAAATACTGCGAATTTTAATTGCGCTCTCGTGTTGAGAGAATTTAAAAATGTTTAGTATGGATTGTATCGACTTTCCTCCATCCTTAGGCAATTTTTGTTATCAAATAATATATATATATATATATATATATATATATATATATATATATATATAAACATATAAGTATATACTTTGTCAGAGTGATTCAAATACAATGCAGTATAATAATCAAACCTAAATAGTTTTTCGAAAATTTAATTTTCCAATTTCACACTCAGTCACATTTTTATTCTATTTACTTCCGTTTATTTCCGTTGACACTTCAAAATTATTTTTTTTTCGGGTGCTATATAAATCTATGTTTCCATATATGTACGTATATAGAGGGATAGAAAATGATAATGCTGATGATAAAAATCAATACTATTTGCTTTACCAAAAAAAAAAAAAAAAAAAAATTACGAGATGTGTAATAAAATTACATTTATTTACACTGCATCTCGCTCAATATGTGCCTGTATATATGTATATACATATATGTATATTTATTGAAGTTATTGAATTTTCCCAATTTTACGTTACATGACTGCTGTTTTATATATTCAAAAAATGATTACGAGTTGAACAAAACGGAAAACAGGAAAATTTAATCTCTAATATTATTATTATTATTAAATGCTCTATATATCGAAAAAATTTCAAGTAGCAGATGGTAACACTTTGAATGAATTAAAATAAGAATATTTGTACTGTTTTGTTGTTTGAAGATGGATACTTGAGCAAAATGTTTTCTTCATGTAAACAATATTATTTTATTTTTGGGAAGATGTAACATACCAAAAAAGGTCGTTCCAGTTCAATTCGTATCGATTTTATATATATACTAAGTAAATATATATATATATATATATATATATATATATATATATATATATATATATATATATAATATATATATATATATATATATATATATATATATATATATATATATATATATATATATATATATATAAATACATACATATATACCTATTTACACTTTCCTAGCTTGCGTGGAAAATATCTAGATGATCGAAAACAATAATGATCGGAGAAGCTGTGCAGTGAAGTGGATCTTGATCCATGGGGAAGACCCTATAAAATTGTCATAAATAGACTCAGAAATTTCAATGATTTACCTCCCACCTGCCCAGGGACACTAAACAAAATTATAACCGTATTATTCCCGCAGCAAACTGATGTGATTCCTACCTTAGGTGTAGTATTTGACCCGAAAAAAGGTATCCAGAGAAGAGCTCATTAGTGCTTGTCGACGATTTGGGAATCTTAAAGCACCTGGACTTGACAATATTTCAAATATTGCGGTAAAGGCTGCCATGCGAGGTAAACCTGATGAGTTAAGACAAATTTAGAACACATGCCTGAGGGTGTGTTTGTTACCAAAAACAAAGAATCCTACAGGAGACCCATCATCCTACCGACCACTGTGCATGCTGTATACGATTGGCAAAGTATTAGAGCGCATAATTCACAATCGGTTTAAGATAGTCGGAGACCCCGCTGAGCGACAGTATGGATTTCGAAAGGCTAGATAACGTAGTTGAAATCGCCAAAAAAGCTACTTTTGGCAGAAGATGAGAAGGGGCTCTAAAATATACGGCACCGTGGTCGTCCTGGACGTCAAGAACGCATTCAACTCGACCAAACAGAGCCATAATCTCAATGCTCTGAGTGGGATTCGTGTTTTTCGTTGACCGCGACTTGCAACTTTTCTATGTCATTTTATTCATTGGATTTGACAGGTTTGTTCCTGTTTCTATTAAAAAAATTAATCGTAATAATCTGCCGTGGTTTACGGAATCGATAGAAAAAAATTAGATCGAAGATGGTAGTTATCCATGAACGGTGACGACAGATTAGCATTTTTAGATTTATCGAAACAGTTTGACGGTTTGCATTATATTGCCTATACAAATTTTATCATTAAGGCTCAAATTAATATGACTTCAAATCCAAAATCATTTTAGAATTTCGTTGACTCCAAAAGGAAAACTTTTCGATTTCCATCAATTATGTGGCTCAATGATGTTGCTAGTTGTAATTTTTGGGATATTGCTAATGGTATTTCTTCGTACTTTTTTTTAAACAATTTAGTAATGAAATGGCTCTGCCTTTGTCAATTTTATCTAATGATTCACTTTTGAAAGGTGTTTTTCCGGTTACCAGGAGATCATTTCATATTGTACCGATCTTTGAACCTGGTAATAAGAACGTTGTTTCCAACTAGAGGAGTTTCGTTATTATCAGCCATTCCTAAATTGTTTGAGTCAATTATGTGTTATTATATGTTTTTCGGACTAAATTCGTTTATTGTAAATCAGCAACATGGTTTTTTCAGTGGGCGCTCTATACTGTGCCACGGAGGTGATTAAGAGTACTGCTCAACTTGATGTTATTTACACCGACTGCAGTAAGGCGTTTGACTCAATCAATCACTTTATTGTTTTGTAAAAATTAAAATCATTTGGAATTAATGATAATTTAATCTAATGGCTTGAGTCGTACTTCACTGGGCGAATGAAGTTTGTTGCAATTATCATCAGTTTTTCTAGTCCAATTTATATACATTCTGGAGTACCTCAGGGCTCACATCTTAGTTCACTTATTTTCATATTATTTGTAAATGATATCACAAAAAGTATAAAATTTTCCCGATGTCTAACTATATATATTTATAATTACAACATTGCAAATAACAATTTAACTCATGTTAACGAAATAAGGGATCTTAGAATTACATTTATTTCTACATTATCATTTATTCGTCATTTCGGCAATATTTGTGCAAAAGCCAACTCTATGTTAGGATTCCTATAATGATCACATAAGCAGAATTGAATCCGTACAACATTTTTTTCTCATTTTCTATGCATATAATACTGGTGGGTTTGACCGTCGATTACCTTTGTGGGAAAATGTTAGGAATCTACCTTCATACGTAGAAAGATGTAAATCTTTGAAAATTACACCACTTGAAATTCGTCGGCAGCATGCTGAATCTATTCTTATTTTCGATGTACTTAACGGTAATATTTTGAGTGTGTACTTGTTAATGAACCTAAAGTTTTATGCTCATATTAAAAATCTACGAACTTACACACTCTTAAAAACTGATTTTCATTGAACGAATTATAACGAAACTTTATGACAAACTTTGTATGTTTTGCTGCGTTAACATGACGAAATTGGAAATCAGATATTATGGAGACAACTTTTGGTTATTTCTGTTCAAAATTGTAATGTGGCCGCGTTTTAACTAAATGGATGCATTGTAGCAGATTTGGCTTTCTACATTGATCTTTTGGTCGTATTTTTGTGAGTTTTATTTCAAATTCTAGCAGCTCTTTGTTAATTAGTCTAATTAATTTATACGATAATAATATAGTTAGTGACTGAATTATGTTAGTTAAATTGCGTAAAAAGAGTGACTGCGTAATTTTATGAAAATGCCGGTTGACTTGTAAAAATTACCTACGTTAGCGAACGCTAATGGAAAAAGGTTTCAAAAGTAGAATATTCTAATTAAATTTGACAAATGAAGAATGGTCAGTAAATGAGTCAGTGGAAAGGGCTCGAAAGAAGAATAAAGCTTAATCAATAATTACTTAATATACAAAAACGGCGATGAGGTTATTAAAAAAATAAAAGACCGAAAATGGATTGAAAAATGGAAATTTTTGACAACTCACCAGTAGGAAGGAAGTATTCAGAAAACTATAAGCTTTATCAATAACAAATGCTTGATTGGTTCCTTGATTGTCAGCATACATTAGACTAAGACGCTAAAAATATGTGGTATTGTAGACCAGTCAATTTATAATTTAGTTTTTCTATTAGTATTTTGAATTTTGAAGTTTTATGTTAATTTAGAAAGCGGTTAATTTAATTAGACAATGGTCGAATATGTTTTGAATAAAGGTTATTTTGATTCAAAGGTCAAATTTATTTATCAAATGTTGAAATTGATTTGTAAGTGGTTTGATATATATATATATATATATATATATATACATATATATATATATATATATATATATATATATATATATATATATATATATATATATATATATGTATATTATATATATATATTTATATATATATATTTATATATATATATATATATATATATATATATATATATATATATATATATATATATATATATATATATATATATATATATATATATATATATATATATCTTGTACAATTAGTGTGTTTCGAAATTGGTATAATGACCGCGGACACTAAACAGAAGTTACTCGGTAATCCAATTAAATTCAATAATTGAATATTACATGTCACCCGGATTATGTGTGACTTAATATAGTGAAATAAAATTTAATTGGCTGTTTAAAAAAAAAAAAGAAAATAAAGCAAAGTCAAATAATTTTCTTTTATTAATAAGAATAATAAACCGATTTAATTGACACCTTTTTAAAATTTTTACAAATTATCTCGAATCAATTGAATCACCCACATGGGACATCTTATAATATAATCCCCATAAAGAATATTATAAAACACACACACACATACATACACATAAAAAATAAATAAACCCCCGATTTCTACATTTCTTTTAAGTCTCATTATTTTTATCGTCATTTTCCTCCCTTTTATATATATATATACATTTTGTCAGCTTTCTACAAAGGTAGACAAATTCTACAAGAAATAACACCAGATGTCGTAAAAAATAAGGACTTTGCTTGTTAATACACCACATTGTCGTCTTAATAGCTTATATGTTGGAATTTTACCTGACCAATCAATTGACGTTATAAAAACGTAAAGAAATTCCTTGAAAGCAATAAATTTTAAATAAAGGAGATACATATTATTATCCTTTTTTTTTTAACTTATTTACTTGGACTCCGAAACCGAGACAGTATAAAAAAAAAAAACTATTTGATTAGTTAATTAAAGCGGAAGGTTCTTTCGGTTACAAAATATCGAAGAAGGAAAAAAAAACTATATTATCTGTAGTTGAAATGATTAAATTAATTCTGACTAATGAGTTTAGACAAAATGGAGCATACAAAGAAATAATACAAGTCAATCAACAAATTAACTTAAATTAAAGATAATTTTAATGTATATATACCATATATGAATAAGATAAATTATTAAAAGACAAAAAAAAATGTTATCTGTTGAAATTAAAATTATTTTTATGTTCGGCTGAAGATAAATTAAAGTGATTATGAATGAGATGAGCTGTTGGGACGGAGTGAGGAAATTAGATTTAAAGTCGCAAGGATATAAAATATATACCACCCACATTTTAAAAACACGCGTAACTCATCATCACCATCATTTTTATGTTTATTTGATGTAAGAAAATTTCAAGATTTTTTTTAAATCATTATTTCGTTTTGATGATATTATCGGGGCGTTTTGTCTTCTGTGTTATGTTTTATGTTGTTGTTTCGAACAAAAGCAAAATATTTTCAATGTTTATAGTTTTGTTAATCCATAGAAATTCGAGTTGAACAATTTTTTTTTATACAAAATAAAAAATACAGCGGGTACATTATATCACTGTATAGCAACATAATTATTTATTTTATGATTTATGATTATGTAATTTAATATTTTATTGTACATAATTATTATTATCATTTTTCTTCTGTTATTGTTTATATGGCTTGAAGATAAAAAAATAAAAATATATATTTTTTTGATTGGTAATAAAACTCTATATATATAAGGAAACCCTCCCTCATTTTGATTAAATAACCGAAGGAAGAAAAACATTAAATATGTTATGTATACATTACTGTACAATGAAATCCAGACGTTAATAATTTCTCAATATAAGGTAGATTTTGTCGCAAAAAAGGTCGTGTAGGCCGGTTGGCCAGTAAAAAAAAAAAAAATAAATCCAAAACTAGACAAACAGTGGACAAATTCGTAATTTATAATCGTAACTAATAATTAATAATGCAGTTTTAAATCGCAGTACTTTACCGAATGACATAAGTTGTAACCTCACTTAAGATTCTAAATTTGCATACATTTCTTTTAAATCCTTAGAGTTTTGAGTTTACGTGCGAATATTTTTTCAAATTTCAACAACAAAGCGGTTTACGAGTTTAACAAGTCGCCAATGAGCGCAGTTAACTTAACATCTTTAAAAAAATCACCGGACTACACCATACCTTTCGAAACCAGAATGAAAACTTCTGTGTTAACATTGATGCTTACATTAATTCCAAGCTCTTGATATTTGAAGGGGATACTTTGCGATAAAATTTTTTCAACCTTTTTCGATTAGTATGACAAAGGGAAACTATGTCCTATAATTAAAAGTGGCCGCGTTATGATGCCCTATCTTTACGAAAGGTGATCGTTTAAAATACATAAAAAATAATGTCGTACATAATATTGGAAAAAATCTCTACTCTGGCGGAGTTGACTGCCACATAAAACTGTCCAGATTTCATTGCACAGTACTGTATAATATGATCATATTATAAGCAAAACAATGCACTATATATCCTTACAAAAAAATAAAAAAACAACGAAACCAACGGAAATTGAGAAAACTTATAACGAAATAAAAACGACTTGTTAATTGTTTCAAGAATATCATTCTAATCTTGCCGGTTTTATCAAATAAGAAACCACTAATTAAAGGTGTAAAATGTTTTCTATTTTTTATTTTCGTTATTTTATTTTCAATTAAATTTTTTAATTTTTTTTTTATAGTTTTCTATATAAAAATTGTGTAGATATAAACATAAAATAATAATCTTAAAGCCCCTAAAGGTTATTATAATGGTGTATAAAATAAAAATAATTGATATAAGAGTAAACGCAGTTGGTATATATAGCCAAACCAACACATAACTATTTCCAGTTTTTTACGTTGCACTTGATTTTTCCATTTGACGCAATTGATTGTAATTTTTCTAAATACCTTTAAAAATTTAATTAAAAATCTAATCCAAAATTATATAAATAAACGTATATACATTTTATATTAACGTAACATCATCATTAAAATCAAATTAAACTTTTTTTTTATTTTGTGCTTTAGAAAAGACGAACGACGAAAAAAAAGTCAAATTGAGACTTTCTCGTTCAAAAGAATGACAACAATATACAACAATACATTAAAGTTAGTTTATCCAAAAGTAATTTAGGAAAAAAAAAAAAAAGTTTAAAAAAATTGTCGTCACCCTTAAAACACTTATTATTATTATTTAGTATGTCATCTTATCTCTGAAGCTTTTGTGTTTTTTTTCTTGATAAAGTTTCATGTGCTAAATGTTTTTTTTTTTTTAGGTTTTTATTTTTTTAAAAATGGCGAAAAAGCATGGTTTATATTTTTTGATGAAAGTTAAGCGCAAGCGTTAATTTTTGGTTGTTGTTGTCTTTTCCCTTATTTTGTGATATCTATACAAATTATTTAGTGCGTGAATTTTCCAGTGAATGTCAATTATGTAACGGGTGAAGATAAAAATATTTTCAAAACGTTATTTAGACAGGGATGCTTAACTTTTATTTAAGAGCTGATAAAGCTTTAACTAAAATTTTCAAATTTATTTTAAACCAAGTTTTAAAAATTTGAACTTGCAATGTTCTGGTATGAGAAAGTCGAACCATTGAAGAATAATTTTTGTAAATTTAATCTTTAAATTTATCTGTTGAAATTTACTGAAAAGCTATTCTAATTTTAGGTTGATTTTTAACTTGAGTATTTTCCGTAAAATCATTTGCTTTGAAATTGCCGTTACGCACTTCTAACGCAATCTTGTGGAATTGGAATATCTTATGTGGTGGATATCAGGATTGATGTGTCAGAAATGGAACTTTTCAAATGTCCACAATTTTTCCGTCGACATTTAATCTGTCGGGTATTTTTTGGAATAAAAATTGTCTTTTTAGTACCTTTATTGTTTTGTCGATCCTCATGTGGACGTTCGGTTTTTCATACGAATGGGACAAAATCATCCTCATCTAAAGTTTATTTCTTCATTACACACCTCAAAAGACTTCTGTTCTTTTATCTGTCTATATACAAACGCACCTGAAATATCGGCTCTTTAACTGTATATTTAATTAGTAAGAGAGATGCTACTCAATAGGTGGCACCACGTATATTTTTTTTTAAATTTTAAACTAATTTGGAAGGCGGGAAATATAACTTCTTTTCTTGTATTTTCATTTATTGCCAACTTATCTAACTCTATAATTCCAATTATGTTGGTATTCGTTATACACATGATGTTAGTTGGCCGTAATATTTACTGAAATATCGGATGCCATATCAGGTTCGTAAATATGTATATACTAATATTATATATATATATATATATATATATATATATATATATATATATATATATATATATATATATATATATATAATATATATATATATATATATATATATATATATATATATATATATATATATATATATATATATATATTATATTAAGATATTTAATATCTGTGGGTGACCTTCATCCTTTAACTTTCAACCAATTTTGGGTCTTGTGTTCTTTAATTTATGTAAAAGGGCCGCCAGTAAAAGATGTCGAAAGGATTCAAATATACTTTTATATTTATATATCTTAATATCTTCTAACCCTTTAAGTTGTTCAGTGCAGGTGAAACATATTGAAGTATTTTTTCGAAATGATGCTGCTGAGGTTGAATTTCGTAAATCGACCGATAACGAATTTCAAAATCTATCCCTTACAAATAATCACGAATTCGTAATATTGCTACTGATATTTACGATCCACATCATCTGCAACCGATTTGATTGTAATATTTCAATTGCTGGAAGTAAACTGATTGAGCTGAAATCAGACAAATCAGTTGGATGTGGCTTTTTAGGAGTAGAAATAATTTTTGAATGTTTGTTTTCCGCAACAATTTAGTTTTCGGTACCAATAATCTACTATCCACCAAGTCGATCGCATAACACAACATGTTAAAATCAAAAGGAACTTGAAAAAATCTTCCGGCCTATAAAAGGCATTTGACTCAGTCTGAATTAATGGTATTTTGCATAAACTGCATAGATATGGCTTTCCAATGTATAATCAAACTATTGAAATCATAATTTGAAAATCGAAATATTTTGTTCAGATTCGAAACTCCAATTCCAAATCCGAATTTGAAATCGCACTATTCAGACTCCGCACTAAGAGATTCAACATGACGATCGTTAATGTACAAGCACCCACCGAAGATAAATCTGATGACATCAAAGATCTCTTCTTTGTCGAGCTGAAGGAAGTCATCAATAACATACCGCACCACTACATTAAATTCATCGTGGGCGACTTTAACGCAAAAATCGGTAGGAGTGCAGAAAATACATCGTACATCGGTCCGAACAGCCTACACCTAACTAGTAACAACAACGGCCAACGCGTCACCGACCTGGCAATAACGTACAACTTAGTTGTACCAAGTACGCTTTTCCGAATGATGGAAGAATGGAAAACCAAATCGATCACGTCATGGTGTCTAAGAGACACTCCACCAGCATATCGGACGTGTGCTTGTCATATTGAAGTATAAGTGCAAACTATCATCTACGTTCAACAGACAAGCACAAAAGACCGTTCGATGGAATATCGATGCTTTAAAAGACCAAGCGTCACTGCAGAGTTACCAATCAGCTGTCACTAATTATTTAGACCGGCCCAATAGCAACGAAGAAGCTCCTCAGCCATAACCACCGCGGTGCAAAGTTCCATCGGAAGAAGGCATCCGAGGTCCCGCAATATTTGGTTCGATGATCAATGCCGAAGGGTCGTCCAAAATAAACGAAAGCTTCGTGAAAAATGGTTGGCTCGCAACACTAGAAGCACTCTAGCAGAATATCTCCGCGCTAGGAAAGCTACGACTAAATACCTTCGACAAAAGAAGCGCGATCATATGAGATCTTGCATCGAAAACATCAGCTTCCAAGAGGAAATAAGAAACTCAAGGGACTGTTTTGTTAATGCCAGAAATGTACCTAAAGACTTCCACCCAAGAAGTACAGCCATCAAAGACGGAAATGGAGAGCTGAGAACAAACGTGGCTGATGTTCTCTCAATATGGCAAATCTACTTTCAAAATCTGCTAAATAGGAACGATGAAGTGACCCCCATTAGAGCAATAGCTCCTCCAGGTGAAGAGGTCCTTGTTGAATATCCCCGCAGAATTGATTAAGCTCGGAGGCGCTACTCTTGCAACAAATCTATACGATCTCATCGTCTCTAATTGGGACCAAGAAGAGTTGCCGGAGAATTGGAAGGCCACACTTATATGGCCGTTGCACCAAAAAGGGAACCGTCTTAAATGTGGCAACTATCGTTGTATCGCTCTGTTGAGCACTGCTTACAAAGTGTTGGCTAATGTTGTACTTGCCAGACTCATCCCTCTCGCCGAAAACACCATTGGCGACTGTCAATGTGGTTTTTGTCCCAACCGATCGACCACTGACCAATGTTTTACCATGAGGATGATCTTGGAAAAATGTTGGGAGTCATACACCAAATGTATATAGACTTCAGACAGGCATATGACAGTATAAACCGCGAAAACTTATGCGCCGCTTTCATATGCCTAGGAATTCCAGAGAAACTCGTTTCATTGTGCAGATTAACAACCTTTGGGTCTGTATGTAGAATCGTAATTGAGGGAGCTGTCTCAGACCCCTTTGAAATAACATCTGGTGTTTGGCAGGGAAATGTGCTTGCGCCTGTGCTGTTCAACTTGGCGCTTGAGTACGTAGTGAGAAAAAGCAACATTGAAACTTCGCGCTGTATATTTTAAAAAGGGCAAATTGACAGTTTCATACAGTTCGACCGCTGCGCAAGAAGACTTGGTTTGGAGGTGAATAGTAGCAATACAAAATTGTTATCAACACCCAGAAACATCTCCGCGACTATAACTTTGATAGCGTCGAAAACTTTAAATACCTCGGGTCAGTTATAACATCGTCGAATATTATTCAGGCAGAAATAAAAGCCCGAATCGCTGCCGCACAACGAGTTTTCTACGCCCAATCGAAATTATTGCGATCTAAACATATGTCACAGTCGTGCAAGCTCGCACTTTATAAAGCACTCATAATACCTGTGGTGGCTTTCAGAAGCGAGAACTGGAACATGACCTCTAACGATTGTAGATTGTTATCTACCTTCGAAAGGAAGGTCATCCGCTCAACCTCTGGTCGAATCTAAGTCGCGGACAACGAATATCGGGTTAATCAAAACCAAACGAGTTAGATGGCTCGGCCACGTTACACGATCTCCACAATAACGAATGACCAATAAAGTGTTCCATCAACAACCAGCCGGTGTTCGTCGTAGAGGGAGACCCCGATTGCGCTGGCGTGACAATGTCGAACAATATCTACATACATTAGGATGTCGAAACTGGAGGGCGAGAGCGATGGACCGAGATGGTTGAAAGACATTAGTACGGGTGGCAAAATCCCTTCATGGGATGTGAAAGCCAGAGAGAGAGAGAGAGAGAGGTAGCTTACTTTAACAAATGGGGTCTTAAGCTGAACTCTAGCAAATCAGAGGCTATAATTTTTCACGGTGGAGGATGACAGCTTAACTACCTCAAACAAATCTGTTTTTAAACGGTCAAACTTTAACCTGGGAAAATCAGTTTAAATATCTTGGCATTCTCCTTGATTCAAGTGACGTACCAAAATCATCTAAATTTTATAGTATGTATTTAAAAAAAACACTAAAAAATCGCCTTATATCCAATAACCATATAAGAGTCGTTATTATTATGTTATTTCTTTCAAAAAAATAAGCCTTAGCTCGGTAATTGTTCTAAAACTTATATAAGTAGTTTTAATTTCTCTAAATTAAATAAAAAATTATAATACACATTGGCCACACAAAATCGTCAAATTTAGTGTCTACGCGATTTTGTAAACCAAAAACCTGTTATAGATTACCCCCTATCGATTTCGTTTTTATTTACATTGAGATTGACCACCTAAGTAGATAGGTGTTTAAGTATCACTTTTCATATTATGTTTTTTTTTTGTTTTAGGTAAGCAGAGGTCGACAATATTACCATGGCTTCTATTTAATTTTTAACAGAATACCGAATATTTTTTTTTTTTCGTTTCAATAAATTTTTTGAAACAGATTCTAATTTTATTTATATCTCGCTATAGGTACAAGATACATTAATGTATGTACTTACGTTACTTTTATTCTTATATTTCTTTGGTGCTATCGTATAGTGTATATAGTCAAGAGAATTAGAGAATATTTCGGTTTTAGGTATCATAAATTTAATTAAATTAAATAAAAATAAATGAAATTTTAGCTTCCGTACAAGTAGCACAACAAAAAAAAGCTTCAACAAAAATAAAGCTCTAAAAATTTTATTTATATATGTAGTATGTATCTACGGTTAAAGGTTACATTATTTATTAAATAAGAAATAACATTCCTACACATTTTTTTTTTGATTTTACTTCAATTTGATTATAAATTTATTAGATTTTTGTTGTTGCTGTTGTTGTTTCGTTTTCTACACGCTTAAGTGAAAATAAAAGGTAAGAAAAATAAATAAATTCAGGTATCATACACACACACACACATACAGAACATCTTATTAAAAGTGTAAGAATATATACAACATAAACGAACAACATAGTATAAGGAAAATTAAACAAAACGGTTTCAAAAGATATCATAAAAGTTATAGCCAACAAACAGCACACAGGCCTATATATGATAAAGAAAAATTAGTCTCGAATAAAATAGGAAAATAGACATGAAAATAAAAAATCGTTAGTATACTCGTATATATAGTCTAAATATCCCATGGGGATCACATTAATTCTAATTCTTTTTTTTTTTGGCTGTAAAACTTTTCCAAATTGTGTACAACTGATTTTTTGTGTTTTTACAACATTATTTTGTCAAAGGAAAATCGTAAAGGAAACGTAGGAAGAAAATGTCATTTGTTTAATATAATAATGATGGGTAGATCCAGGTATACGTATATAAATATATATACATAAAATACTACTGTATATTAGTTTGAAAATTAGCCATATACATGAATGTGTGTACAATAAAGTCCAATACAGATATAGGCTCTAAAAATGTACAAACATAAAAAATTACGTTAAATTATTCACAAGCCAAAAATCAATTTATCATCCAAAAAAATAAATAAATTTATTATAATGCACACCATATCCACCCCTCACTCAATATACCACCTAAAGCAACAACATAAAATAATAATTTTCTTTTGTTAAATTTTTCAATTCACAACTGATTTCGATTTTCCCTGTTTTTCCGAAAAAAATTAAATTGCAATAAATCTAAAAATGTTTTGTATTTTGGTGTGTTCACTTCGGTGGAAAAGAAACAAGTCAAAAAAAAAAAAAAATAAATAAAAAATCGAATGAAATTAAGTATCAAATTACAATTTTCACAAATCACAGTGAAAATTGAGTTTTCAAATATAAATAAATATAAACACATAGATACATACATATAAATATAAAAGTACAACCAAAAAGCTTTAAGGTAAAGTTATATAACATTTTGCGATGATTTTTCTAAAGAAACAAATGAAACCGTATAATTTCGCAACAAAGCGATTTACTTCGGCGTCATACTGTTCCCACAATTAACGCTTAATTAATCATAAATTAGCATTTGATCATTAATTGAAACTAAGTTGATTTTAAAAGCTCATTATATTAAAAAAAAACAACAACAAAATAAATCAAAACATTTTTTCACTTTTTTAATAGCATACACATGAAGGTCAGTTAGATAATCATCAAGATAAATACACCGAACATTAAACTCATGATATAAGATTTAAAATGAAATAAACATTCTCTTTTTAAAAAATAATCAATCATAAACGTATTTATGATCTTAGAAAAACATAATAAAAATAATGACAACCACATAACATATACAAGAATAAAAAAAATTCTTCATTTACCATTTTTCTCTCTCTTCTGCTTTACATTTGTATATACATATATACCTTTGTACAACAAACCAAATATTTTCAAGTGTAAAAAATTGAATTTTCTACGCTTTGTAATTTACATAATGAACCCATCCCTATTGAATATGTTTTAATTGGTTTCACATATATACCATAGGATAAAAGACAAAAAATATACTACATGGTTTATGTACATAATAAAAATCCAACCTCTTCATTACATTTACTTTATACTTCATCACAATTTGTTCCACCTTTGCAGTTTTTTGTCGATCAACTATTAAACAAGTATAACTATTTTTTCGTCTAAATTGAAAACTTAAGAAATAAACCAAATCGATTCGAAATGATAGTTTATTTTCTATATATGTATGCTTCC
The DNA here is from genome assembly GCA_963556175.1 of Tipula confusa. NCBI lineage: Eukaryota > Metazoa > Arthropoda > Insecta > Diptera > Tipulidae > Tipula > Tipula confusa. The sequence continues at coordinate 208,623,106 of OY744475.1, forward strand.
ATGCATATATTTAGGAACAGTTTATATCAGCGACTGGTGTAGCACATCAACTAAATTCGCGTATTTTTTCAAATGCCATTAAAAATAGGTAGGGAAAGTAAATTAAAGCTCAACAAATTTGTAAATAATGCTCGATTCTTCATCTGAACTTAATTTTTAAAGTCAACATTTCTCGGTTAAACTAATTGTTTGATTGCAATTAAAATATTTAGTTTACTACCGCCTCAGCCTTATAAATAGAAGATATGAGTTGCCCCTTTTTAGAGAGATCTTTTACAAGATCTTTCTTGCTATCAGCTACAATCGATCGGAGAACTGGTGGATCAGCAAAAAAATTTGTTACCATATATTATGTCACACCCAAGAAAAGTTTGGTACTTCGTGTGTGCTTACTGGACTTTAAAAATATTTTATGTGTGGGATTACAACGTATAAATGGAATTATCAAACGGGTTTTTGAGTCAGGCACAGTTCCAAAAGAAAATCGGAGGAGTAAGCTGAAAACATATATTACTTGCACATTAAAAAGAGTCCGTAAAAGCAATTTATAAAAACCTTCGACGTACATGACGTTCACTATTGTAGATCGGAAACATCAGGAGATTTGTCCATCTATCAGATGTGGAAAATGTATAATGATATAACATTCACATTTTTTTCAATCAGCTTATTTTAGTCGCCAACTTAATTTGTATGCAATTTTGGCTATTGTGCAAAAATCATCAAAAGCACCTTTAAATGAAGGAAATATGTTTCTGTGCTTATGAACTGAAGAGCAATGGTCAAAAAGGTGTAATGTTGTTTTCAGATAAAATTCTGCTAATCAATCGGCTCAATAACCCAATTTTTGCGGTTTATATAAATTCAATAAGACTGATTTGCGATGGAGCACAAAATAAAAGCCATGTGCTCATACTGGCTTAAATATAATACCCCCAATAATATTAATGAAATTGAAATTATTTTCCTCGTGGCAGAGGGTGGGTTCGGTTAGGTTATAGTGGCCCTCCTAAAGGACGTGACATAGAAACATTTGGTCTGTAGCGTTACCACAACAATTAATTTTCTTCACTCAATACTTAATGGAACCTAACGAAGCAGTTGATATCACTAACATTCATCCTACTGAAGTCCGACAGGTCACACAGAAGGCCAGCTGCAGAGCAGATGTAGCAGATGTCTCCTCCTCCTACTCTTCATCCCTACAACGTCTACAGTAATAATGTGAGAGAACATTTTGTCTACTCGCATACTTACCAGTGTTTGTGATTTTATAGGCTACTTCCTTAAGAAGCAGTTTACAAATAGCAAGCGGTACTTCTGTATCAGCGTTTCATGATACGATATGACAGAAGGTACCCTGATAGGACGGGTCCATCGGCTTTAATATTCCCTATTATATTGGAATGCCCTAGCACCTTTGTAAGCTGAATGATTAACTGTTCTGCCATCTCGTTAAGAGATAAGAGACAGTTCTGGGCTATTTTCGACGTTGCAAAGGCTGATTGAAGAACTTTAATGACAGCCTGACTGTCTGTAAAAATACCTATATCTCTTACAGATAAAGCATTATACTTTGATTGCGATGAGCTCCACCTGAGAGACACTACATTTATCAGCCAGGAGAAAAAAGAGGTTTAAATTTAGTTCCTTGCAGAACAACACACAACCGATCTTACCATCAATTCTCGATCCATCCGTAAAGAAGAAATTTAGCTTCGAGGTATGATGTCGGGATGGCATAGTTAATAGCTTAGGGGATTTCCTTATTCATTAGAATAGATGAGTGTCTCTTATCACTACAGGTCTACAGAAAAATTGATTTAAGCCTAATAGCTGTATACGCAGCCATTTGTTTAACTTAGATATCAAGGGGGATTAGATGAAGGGTAATCTCTAGTGCCTGAGTTGACATGGTCCTGAGTGCAGCAGTAATAAACAGGCAGGCGGTTCTCAGAACCTTCTTCAACAGCTTTTGGTTTGCCACTGTATTTTGAGCTGGCCATCAAACTGTAACTCCATACAGTAGAACAGGTCATCCTTACAAGAGTATAGTGCTAAGACCCAAGAACTTCACTTTATCTGTGATATTCAAACCAACTCCGTTAAGAGTGGGTGGGTTGAAAAAAGGAAGTTTGTACTTCCTAGAAAAAAAATCAATTCAAGTGGATTGATACTTAGGCTGCACTTATTGATCCAATCAGTAAGGAAACCAACAGCATTTTGCATAAGATGTCTGAGGGTGCTAGGATATTTGCTAAAGGCGCCGATGGTAACATCATCTGCATAAGCGACCGCCTTAAGGCTTGCTCCCTCTTGGTTAAATAACAGGTCATTTATGCCCAAGTTCTAAAAACACCAATTTTCGCCAAACGCCTACCAGAAAATATATTCGTAGTATGACACGATTATTCCCTTGGAAAGCCAGATTGTCCCTATATACGTCTGGAAAAACCATTCTTCATTATCCTATAAAATAAAAGGAAACTGGCAAAATTTTCATGCATGGAGAAGTTGCTTACCACTCACACTTATGCAAAGCATGTTCGGGTTTAAAAAAAAGAAAATAATGTTTCGGAAAATCATCCAGATCAGCTAAGCGATGGAAGGGCGATTACTTTGATCAAGTTGGAGGACATAAACAATTTGATAATGAAACGTTTTGTGGATAGTTGGAAATCTCATGGATCATTATTATTTTATTATTATAAGGACTTAGTGGACTAAGAAGGAATGCGTGTGTTATGTTCATTGGTGATGTTGATTATGATTGATGACGGCTAATCAAAACCTGAGCTCTCTCCGAACTAAAGTCAAAAACGTGACAAACATATCCTCTTCTTGTATTGAGAGAATTGAAAGTATTGAAGTTATTTATTGTACATTTTTTGAAAAATTTTCGAAATAAAAAATAAAAACTAATTGAAATGGATCAAATGGAATCGCACATAAACAGTATACACCCGGATATTCATAAATTAAACAAACCAGAAGACATGCACGTTATCGTTGAAGGTAACTCAGAAAACACAAACGTTACCTGCGTCCTACAAAAGACAATAATTAATCTTTTCATGATGTTTCTTCTTATCTACGCGGGGGATCCAAAATATAATAAAACTACATAAGCTTGATATGCTGGGATTTCGAGTTAATTTTTATAGTTGAAGAGAAAGGATCCCGATTTTTAGTAAAGCAACTTGCCAGGAGGTTATAAAACACCTGCACGAGCCACTCTAGCAAAATTTATAGAAAATAAGTACAGGTGACCTTTATATAACGCGATTTGATTTGATAGTGGATCTCCTGTAAAATTGAGAAAAATTCGGAGTGATTGCTAAGATACTTTCCTTAAATAAGTCAACGATAATATTAAATGACCATAAAACAATAAAAAGCAAAGCGTGCTCCATTGCGCGATTTTATTGAAAAAAGCCGAAAAATGTCGAAGTTTTGGATAGGAGACTGTAGCCAAAAGAATGCGTTTGCACTAACGCATCAGACGGTTGTGTGAGGAAACCTTTGTATATTAATCGAATTATAAATCTACGAGCCATGAAAGGAATAAGCAAAACCATCCTACCTGTTCATTGGCGCGCAAATAAGAGGCGTAGAGTGGATTAAAAATGGCCTGTTTTAAGATATGTTTTTGAAATGTTTCGTTCTCGATGCCAAAATGTTGACCTCAAAAAAACATCGATTTTAAAATCTTATTAACTAAAGGTTGCGCACCTGGCTTATAGGGTGGCTAACTCATCCAAATGTCAAAATAATTTTTCATCCTTATACCAAGCCCTCATTTAACCGGTGATGCAAGGAATAATGGCCAAATTTAAATCTTATAATATTTGTCGAACGTTTTGACTAATTTTAAATAATATGTAGTCGAATCCAGATGTAACAGTGCCTCAAATGTTTATTGAACGGGCACCTGATTTAAATGAAGAAGTTCTGGCGCAAATTATAAATGATGGTGTCCTAAATACGAATATGGATGAAAACAGTTCTGGCGCAAATACTGAAGAACCAGAATTAACTGTAAATAAATTAAGAGTAGGATTAGACTTGGTAAGAAGCTTGATGAACTTTTTTATGAATAATGATCCCTCCATAAATCCCTCTAGAACATTTCAGAAAAAGTTCAAGGCACTTTTAATGCCATATTATAATCTCGAATCGCATTTGGAGCAATACGCTCAGCAGAGCCTTATCACAGGTTTTCTAAATCCGGTTGAAATGGTAATGGAGAATGCCTATACTCAAGCGATAAATTAAATGCCCTGGATCTACTGTTTTTTATTGAATCACTAGATAAATGGTTTTGTTTTTAAACATTATGGAACACAACCCCAATTTATGTATGAAATCAAAGTCTCATATAATGCGATTTACATACCGCGAATTTTTTCCGGAATCTAGTATCGGCATTATACAAGAATTACCTGATATGATTCAATATCCAACTTACTTTTCGCGATTTTCGTTAATTTTATCTTTAAATTTTAACTTTGGTTAAATAATAATGATCTATGGATCTATGTTATATATTAACCTGATTATAGTTTATTGTTCGCCCGGGTGCAGTTGCAACCGCGACAGAACCGCCCCTGAATAAATTCTAAAATGTGTACCAATCAAAAGTTTTGTTGTTATTTTTTTTTGCAGGTCGTTATTTTCATTTGTCTTCTTTGATCCATTTAGATATAAGGGAATATATATATATATAACAAAGAAATAATATATTGCACTATTACATGCGATGCAAAAATAGTAGGAAAACGTATACATACATATATACATAATACATAAAACCACTTTGCCATCAACTCTCATAAATTATGTACATGAATACATTGTAAGTCAGTCATATGACGTAAATTTTTTTTATCATATATTTTGAGAATGAAATTTAAATATCTTCTTAATGATGATGAATAGGATTTTGTTCTACTATACTTTTTTTGGGTTTCTTAACTCTTAATAGATGCGGATGATGATGATGATGATTCAATCATACACTAATTAGTTTTTACTTTTATTTAAAATAAAAAAGTAAGACCAAATATCATTTTTCATCCACCTCAAACCATAATTTGTAATGTCAAAATAATAAATGGTATATATAGTTATATAGAATGCCTGTCATGATCACGTTTGCACGATGGAATGAAACTATAATAATGTATGTATATTCACGATCACTACATATTATATTTTATGCGGTATTAAATGTCTTAAAAACTACATATAATATATAAAATAATAAATAGCCTATATGATGACAACACCTAACAGCAATAACAACAACAATTTTTTTTTTTTTTATATATTTTGCCAGACCATTACAATTTATGAGCATTATCAATCATAAATTTCATTTCATACTGAAATGCTACTATCCAACAATCCTACACACATTTGACACATTCCAACGAAAGAACAGAACGAAAAATAAATAAAATAAAATAAAATGTCAAAAATTTCATAATTGATGAAAATTTTAGTTGAATTAATTTTTCCAAAAAGAAAATGTTAAATTAAATTATCAAATTATGCATGACAACTTGGAAACGAAATATGTATAATATTAAATAAATTTTAGCTCACAAATTGGGCTCTACGACTTTTATATATATTCGCAAAAATGTGCGACCTATTTTTATTTTTTTTTTGAACTTCCATCGCTATTTAGATATAATTTATGAGGTTAAATATGAAAATTAAAGTGAGAAGCGGTAACGATGGATCGCTAAGAAGTCTCTATGCCGTACAATGCTTGGAAATTATTCCAAAATCACTATTCAGTTCTTTTGAACTGGGTTCTTGTCTACTGCTGATAAATTCGGCTCGGGAAAAATATTATGTTTTTTTTAAACAAACCTTGCTGTAAGTTATCTAACTCAGGACATTATTTCTATTTTAGCCTTTGTACCCCCCTCAAGCAAGAATCAAAAAATTTAATATCAAACTGGAATATCACAACTCTAACCGAAATATCAAGACTTACTCAAGTAGAGTTTGAAAAGAAACGTTGTCATGTAGAGATTTTAGATTAAATCATAATGATAACAACTAAAGCAAAAAAAGCATTGACGGATTTGAAACCAGCATTAAAGTAGCTAAATTCTATTCGAAAATAAAAAACATAATCGAAATCCAATGCTTTGCTTTAAAAAACAAAGATGCTGATTAAATAACGCAATACGAGTTCTTTGAAGAACTGACGATCAATAATATCAAGAACTCACAGAAACAAAATTAAAATATTACAAGGAAATTTCAATGTAAAAAAAGCAAATATGCGAACACTACCCCTATTCAGTATGTTAGAAAAGTCACTGGCAACATTTCCAACAATATAAATTATATCTTTGGTCAAGTCTTAGCGACTGATGAAGCACATTTAAACAATTGTGAAACATTTTATTTGGATAAACACATCATAAACAACAATAATATCTAATCAATTTTTTAAAAATCTAATTTGTATAAATTTTAAAGTTTTGGTCAAATAAAGTGTATATAAATTAAATTTTCGGCGAATATATGACGCATTTGTCATAAAACGGTTAATTAAATTGATTTGTAATATTTAGTCAATTTTTCTAAAATCTAATCTGTATACATTTTAAATTTTTGTGTCAAATAAAGTGTATATAAATTAAATTTTCGGCGATTATATGACGTTTTTATTACTAAACGGTTAATTCAATTGATTTGTAATGTTTAATAAATTTTTTAAAAATCCAATTTCTATTCATTTTAAAGTTTTGTGTCGAATAAAGTGTATATAAATTAGATTTTAGGTCATTACGTATTGATCATAAAACGGTTAACTAAATTGATTTATAATATTTAATAAATTATTTTAAAATCTAATTTAAATTATAATTTTTATAATTTTATATTTTTATTTATGTAATAAATTAATTAATTGTAAATTTCAGGCAAAAACTAATCTAATTTTTACAGCATACGGCTTGTAGAAATTAAATTATTATATTATGGATTAATTAATTGTAATTTTCAGCTAAAAATTAATTTACTTTATTACAGTCTGCAGCTTTTGGCTCCAAAAATGAAAAGATAGATTGAAAATTTTGTTCACCTTCGAGAATGTAAGAACCGGCGTGGTATGTTCATCATTATAACACAAAAATAAAATTTCTCACAAAGATCATTCATAAGAGGTTTCAAGTCAAGAAGTTGCGGTGATTGCATCAACTTAATCTGAATTATTACTGAACAATCTTAATCGATAAATAGGAATGCAATATAGCTAACGCTTTGCAAAATCTCAAATAAAAAATTTGAATTCATACAATTTAAAAAAATGTATTGGGCTGCTGTTTCCGATCGTTTTGGATAGTATGATGTGAAAACTAGTTAATTCATGACTTTATTATGTAATATGAACTTTTGATTATTTAGTGCGGTTCTTACTATAGGGGTTGGCATATAAATAAATTAAAAAAATGAGTTCTAAGTGTCTAATATAAGTTCCACTTTAAGTCACTATTTACACTCATTTTAATCATTAAAATGTAACATCTGCCCGGTAAATATTATCCCATTATGTATAGTTGGTCTTTACCGAAATCTTAAATCAATATATTCTTCAATTCAATTCAGAATATTATATAAGGGCGACATCTTGAACGAATTTTTTGTTGTGTTACCTTCAATACAATTTTCATATATATATATTTTTTTGTATCGCATTGCACAATTGTTATATTGTTTAAGATTATAAGATGATGTTATCCTTAAAAGGAGAAACTATTTCATCTAACAAAAAATCATCTTTTGTTCCCATTTTATATTATTACAAATGGCTCTTGTCTTTTATGTATATGGCTGTACGATTGAGCTGAGATTTCTTTAGATTTTTTTTTTATGTGAAAAATATTTGTTATTGTTATTAGGTATACATTTATATATGTATAAGTTTAAACGGGACCTAAGAGTTATATTGTGTATAATCTACGTTTCCTATACCTTTTATGCTATATACACTATAAATTTAAGATCACGTACTAAATAAACTATTTCCTATTATTTGATTCGTTCGTACTTTTTTTATGCATCATGTCCTAAAATTAAATGATGACAGTGCAAAATATAATGGCATTCTTTTCTGTGCATTTTTAGGTATGGCATGTATATTAACTCAGTGTGTGTATGTTTGTGTGAATATATCATCCAAATATATATATGATTATAAAATAAACAAATTACCTCCCGTTCAACAAGTCGAAGACCAAAAACAAAAACCGTAATTTATTTTAATCACATGCCACAAACTATATAATTGCTTCCTGTACTCGCCTCATTTAAGATTCTTATGAATAAAAATAAAAAAAAAAACTCGAAAAATTAATAAGAATTTATTACATAGTATAGTAACTATTGTGGTATAATTTCTTCGTTCGAGATAGACAAAAATATAAAATTCCAAAGAATAAATTATATGGTGCTAAAGAAATAATATTTACCTGACAAAAAATAAAAACGAATTTAGTTCATGTATATGCTCGTCAAAACATACATATGCAATCAAAATAATTTTTAACGCTATCCATCTGGTTTAATGGTCTTAATACCATCGAAATTACTACACAATATTCAGCGAACCACGATTATTTTACATTTCATCACCCGACGAATTTTCCATCAAAACTCCATTGAGATTAATTAATTATATATGTATATATGTGAAAGACTAATAAAAGAAAATATTTTTATCTAATTGACCTAATTAAGGTAAAAAATTAAGTTTGGGTTTTTTCTTTTAAAATGTGTTAATTTAAAAAAATAAAAAATAAAATCAACAAAAACAGAATAATATTCAATTCTCTCGGGTAAAATTAATTTACTGAGTTGGTGTAATTTTAATTTTAAAGTTACATCATGATGTAAATTTATATAGAAAATATTCCATAGAAGTTGTCACAAGGTATAATAATTTTATTATATTTTTTTTTCAACCAAGTGTTTAGTATATATTTCCACGTTGTAGAACCGTTGTAGAATGATGTAACTAGGTGGACCGAGCGATTATTTCGCGGGAAATACGAGAGTCAAAATAATTTACTACGGTGCTGAAATCATGGCGAATCCGCCACTTTACCACAAATAATATTACGCGAAAATTTAGCACTAGTACATTTACAACAAGAGGGCAATGTTTGGAGACCCAAACTGTTCGGAGACAGAACTGTTGATCATAATTTGATAGAGTAAGTGCCCAGTTAACTTTTTTTAAAAAAATATTTATGGCATCGTGATCGGCGTGCAAATAATCAAAGACACAGTACAGTTTCTAGTGAAGTTAAAATTAGTAGAGCATTCGAAAGTAATATATATTGAAACAGGTGTTGAACAGAAAAGTGCCACAACCATTAGGTATGTTGTTGATCTGAGAAGTACCCAAGTTTGCCATAAAATCACAAACTAGCGCGAAAGATTCACAAGTATTAGAAGCAACAACAATATTATCATCCATCATCCAAAACTCAGGAAAATAAGAATACTTTGAAGAAAAACGGGACACAAAAAAAGTAGATGGATTAGTGGAAAAATATACTGTGCTAACTACTATAAATAAACTCCACAACATGGTAAAAAAATAAAAAAGTTTTTCCGAACTGCAATTAGAACACCACCACCTTTAAGGTTAGTACTATAACTATACCGATCGCGAGGGAAAACGCAAAAATCCGGAAGAAAAAATTCCTCAGTATTAAAATTGACTGTCATCCAAGTTTTAGTCAGAAGTATTATATCATAATTCGACTCCAAAATTCCAAGTAGTTACCTTGATAACGACGTTGCTGAATTGAAGCTGATCGTGGGATGAAAAAAAGATTTGTTGAATTACGACGAGCGTTAATGAATTCTTTGGTTAATACACCTGGCGGCCACGCAAAAGCATCTTGGTTTAATTTGCTTTCAAGAACTTATTTAGATAAACTCTAGTGAAAAGTATATAGATGAACTAGATGTTGAGGTTGAGCCATTTGTTAAAGACATTCATTCTGTAATAATCAATTGATAATTTTGGGTCGCGGCTAACAAAGACCAAAGGAGAAGTACTTTTAGAGGCATTTAACATACTGGCCATCAGTATCAACCAAAATACTAGATTTAATCGTATTTTTTGTAACGAATAATATTTTAAAGCATAATTATACAAGACAGTGGTAGAAAGTCATGAAATAATCTCAAATCACTAACCGTATAACTGGAAGGTATTTCAGAATAAAACAATAGCACGAATTGTTTAAAAAAAAATTTTTTAAAGGCTAGAGTTCCTTGATGGAGTGATTCGGAAGCGCATTTGTGCGTACTAGTAACTTATGATATAGCAAAACCACTGCAAAAAGAAAGCTGTAAAATGTAGGTCACAAATTTTACAAAACAATTTTTATACTTCTAATGGCCAATTAAAAGCCCTTGTTATCCTTGCAATGGATAAATTAGGGGAAAGTGTTATTATTTGGGTTTTTGTAAAAAGTTAATAACTTTGTTTAGGTTCCATTTGAGACGGCCATCGTAAAATTATTGGTCTCTTCACATAGTTCTGTTCCTTTTGTGAACACTTTTGTCATCACGTTTGTTATAACTTCTATGTTATCCCCATCAGTTAATACTGCTTCTGAATTCTTAAACATTTTTAAAATATCCGAGCAGTTTTGGTTTTAAAATCTAATATATTGTAAAGTAATTTGTAGGTTTTAGTATGCGATTTCATTGGTTGAAATCTGCCTGTAGTTGAATTAATGGCTGAGTTGAGAAGGAAATTGACATCATTATTTTTAAAATTATATTGTGGGTCTAAAATTGGTTGATTTTCGGATTCATAAATAAAAATCTATTTTTTCTGTTTAGGTCCAAAAGTTGAAATTGTAAGAAACGGATATTCAATCTCAAAATTATCATTAGAAAAGATGCATATGTTTGGTAACTTCTTAAAAAATTTAGCAGCTCTTTAAGCGTACTAAAACACGCAATCACATTCAAATTTGGAATTTGCATTAACTCAAAACTATTGATTTTTGATAAATCGTATCGAGGCTTCAAATACATTTAAATGAAGAAAAAGTTTTGGCTAAAGCTCTAGCTCCACATTTTGTGTGGCTGTCTTACAATAAACTTTGTCACATTCTGTGTTAGTACGTATACTTGGCTTGTTGAAGAGGAAAAAATACATGAATTTGTTGGATGTCATTAAAAGTTTTTACTACTTCTCCTGAATTAGAAGCTGCAACATTTAGAACTAAATTAAGATAATGGCAAGAGCATGGTTATGATAAAGCCCATAAAGGTTTCTGAATCTCAAATTCATCACTGCTCAGCGCAATCAATTTAATTTAATTGGAAAAAGTTTAATAAGTTTAATAATTTCGCCAGTATCCAGAATAATTTAAAAAAATGTCCTTTACTTTAAACCTACTATTAACTTGGTTCCCGAATGGCCAACGACTGCGACGCAAGGAACTGCATGATAGAAATAATTCGCTTCAATATTTCTTGCCATTTATGAACTTGCGCATTTAAAACACGTGGGATGATCAGCATCAATCATATATTATTAAGTTTCAATCGCGTACGAACGCACGGCCCTGTATATATATATATATATATATATATATATATATATATATATATATATATATATATATATATCAGCAAATTATAAAACATTTGTGAACCTATACGGAATTCAGCCCTGGGTCTTCTTCAAATAAAGCATTATCGACGTAATACAAAGATTTAAAAATAAAAATCGTCGGACTTGAAGCAGCCATTAAGCATTACAACTTTTAGACATCTCTTTGAATTAATAAATTTAACTTTTATAATAAATAAGCTAGAATTAAATTACTCATTTGTCCTTATTTAAGACTAGATTGGTAAGTTTTATATAATTTATAAATTTATGGCAATCCACTCACTGATTCGCAAACATGACAAGCCATTGATGAACTGTACTGACCTGAAAGTAAAGTAAAAATAATGGAATTAATTTAGCTGTTGTACATGAAAATTTCTGTGACTAAACATAAAAACATCGATAAATCATCGATTTAAAATTATGTATATATACATTATGTGCAATCTATCTATATGCATATATACATATAAATTATTCATTCAATTTTCTTCCTTTCCAAACAAAATACGTCTTAATCACCATACAAATTCTCAGTATTTCCCACATCAACAATTATTCAAGGTAAACCCCGATTTTATTATAAATAAAAATAAATCTGGCAAAAAAACAAAAAAAAAAAAAAATCTGTATAAGATGTCCAAACCAAAAATGCGCAGGCACCACAAACATAATAACAACAAAAAAAAAACCGGTCTTAAGAATATAATTTTGCAATTATAAGAAATATATTCCTGTACGGTTTCAACAAAAAATCTTTCTTCGCAACGATATATTGTACCTTACAATATATTTTGGTGAGCGCAGGTAGTTCAAGTGAAAACCAACACACACACACACGCACAAAATGCCTCTATATATACACACACACATTAAAATCAAAACAAATTCTTAAAAACCATCAATCTTAGACAAACAATAACAACAACAACAACAACAACATCCGAAAAGATTTATTATCGTTTAAATTTTTATTTTTGCTGAATGTAACTACCACCATGAGCATCACCGCACCAGCACCATAACCAGACAAAATATAAATTTGAAACCATATGTTTAACATTTTTGTGTTCTGTTTAAATTCAAAACACAACGAAACTCTCAAAATCAATACAAGGAATTCCAAAAGCTACATGTAAGATCATATAATTTTTTGTTGCTTGTGTTTCGTTTCTTTTCTTAAGATTTTATATTTTCAAGATGATGTGGAATAAAAAAAAATTATTTGGTTCGAGGATAGAGAGGTATAAGATTTTATTCTACATTTCATTACTATTATTATTATTGTTGTTGTTTTATATAAAATAACGATTTTAATCCCAATTTTTTTTTTGTTGTTAATAAAAATTTTCAATAAAAAAGTCACGTTTTAAGATTACAGTAGTAATTATTCAAATCTATTTAGATTGGATATAAAAAAAATTTTCGTCTATTTTAAATTCAATAAAGATACAAAAAAAAAAAAAAAAGGTTTCTTCCTAATTGATAAAATCTTATAAATACAGCAATGCCTCGATTTGCGTTCGAGATGCGGAATCATTAATTTCTTTTTAAGTATTACATTGTTTACTGTGCATTCTGAGTGCATTGTAATTAGGGAATTAATGTCAAGTAAATTTCAATACAGGTTCACAACTTATAGCATTAGGTATTTATCATAAAATGGTTAATCCAATTAATTTGCAATGTTTAATCAATTTTTTAAAATCTAACTTATATTAATTTTAAAGTTTTGTGTCAAACAAAGTGTATATAAATTAAATTTTCGGTGATTACATGACGTATTTGTTTAATGGTGGCACACTGGAGTTGCGGATAAGAGATGTCATAATACAGGAATAAGAATGCAGATCAATTTGTGATTGTTTTATGCTAAGAGTAGTTTGAATATTGGATACCGGGAAACCGGATCAACTATGTCATTACTGACCTACCTTTCCTTTCCTTACACCACAAAAATAGTATAGAATGGTGCAGTCATGATCATGAAGTTTCGTTTCAATCATGAATGGTAATATATTTATAGAACCGTTTGTTAAATGTAAAAAGGCTGTAGGACTAGGACCAGCGTTAACCGGAACACTTGACAACGCTTGGTCTCACAGTCTCATCAATCAATCAATCAATCAGGTTCGCATCTTACGGCACTAAAGTCTAAAGTTTATTTACAAAAAACATTTTTACGAGAAGACTTCATCCCCAAAAGAAACATTATACAACAAGGAATACAACCTCTCATTATGCCAGCTCTTTTCTAAGGGATAGCCGAGCAAATCGAAAGTCCTCTTAAGCAAATTATATTATTTCTATTTCGTGTTTTAATTATAGGGGTCTAACAAAAATCTTCCTTCAGGTCTCAGGAAATAAACCACTCGATAAACTCAAATTGGATAAATAAAATAAACGGTCACTTAGAAAAGCTTAGAAATCGTCTCATTTCGTAGGAACCAGACACCAAAGAACTATTATGGGTTAATACAAACCTCATATTCGCAATTCTACTAAGCAACATCTTCCGATTAGCAATGCTCATCTATCGGTAATGGAACTTTAGGACGGGTAAGTAAATATTACATGCATAAACGAAACATGGTTGAATGCTGAATCCTGTATAAGTGTCCCAGAAGTACTCACCCACACGTACAGGTGACGTTTTAAAATATTGGTAAAACGTACCGACCTTACAAAGCTTAAGTTTAAATTTTGACGCTATGTTGCTTATTATTTGTTCTGCCGCCATCAATTGTAAACGTTCTCAGTGAATTTGAAAAACTAAAAAAAAATTGGTGATCGTTACATGATACAATACTTTCATTTGAAAGGTCTTAGTCTGATTAATATCAACATGGAGCTTAACTCTACTCTAGGGCAGTCTGCTCTTTCGTTTACAATAGTAAAATATAGAATCGTATTAAATCAGTTACTAAGACGGAAGTGGGAGAGCTAGCAGACATATGTTTTAACCGATTTTTTTGGCGAAATATCACAGCAATAAAGCCGAGTTCCAAGCCATATTTATGGCTATTTTGAGGAGCTCGGCAGTATTAAGCTAATATAAAAATATTTTTCCCAAATTTTTTGTGCGATCTTTATCAGGTCGAGTATTTCTGGGACCATCCTCGTATATTATGACTCGACTTATTAGAGCCTTACCAACTAAACTAATTGAATCAATCGGGATTACTGTTGAACTAAAAATATCAGAAATTTGAGTTGTAGCGCGTATTTTTTGGGAATCCCTGCAATTATTTTGTAAGCGGTGACTCAAACAGTAGACATTGGCCATTGGATGGTTTGAAATTTTTCATAAAGTAACTGAACATGTTTCTGATCTTGATATAAATAGTTTAGGTAAGGCTTATGTATCTTTAAAAATCACATTAGTTTATTACAACAAAATGTGATAAAAATGGCTGATGAATTTCAAAATACTTTCAAATTACTTCGTTTCTTTATGAAAGCATTTGGTGGTAGTTCTAATACCTACAGTTTCTTCAAAAACATGAAACTATACAGAGCTATTAATTTGCTAAGCTCACTTGCAAAAATACTTGAGAAGTTATCGTTGATAGTCTAAACACCCATGTAGATAGAAACAAAATGTTACCAGAGATGGACGCTGGACAAAAAAAAACACCAAAAATAAATAATTACGAGTCTCGTGTAATTAACTCTTTCAAGATATTGTTAGAAATTTTCGGACAAAGTATTTCATAACTATCGGAACTATTCACTATTATGGCACCAGTAGCTGTTTCTACGAATAAATTATCGACATTTAATTCAATCTCTAAATAATTTCAGGTCACAACTTTTTCCCGCAACTACTGATACTTGACTACTAAAACTATTCTCCAGAAAAAATGTAACGATTTTTCAAAAAATTTAATTTTTTCCAAAAAAAGGGTCATAATGACAAAAGAGTTTACTAGCTTTATGCTCTAAATATTTTATTCCATATTTATATTTTATTTTATTTTATCTTTTAACTAACTAAACATAACTATGGGGCCAAAACGGCCCAAACCACGTCTTTAAAGAGTTGTTTTGAACTACTTGTTACGAATTAATGCACCATAGCATCAATGTTGTTGGTGCCGTATCAAGTGGTTTTGTCATGTAACCATTTTTACGGCACCTAAAATTAATGTCGTAAACGATAATGAAGTAAAGTTATCTCTTACTCATTAATAAGAAGTTTCACTATTAAGTCATGTTGCCAAAATTCGAAACTGTTAAAACTATTAAGACAAACGAAATTTGTAATAATCTAGATTTTAGACGTAAAATAAAAGAGACAAAACAAATTAGGACGCAAACAAAAACATCACAAAGTAGGACCAACTCAAGTCGAGGTATTAGTGTAAATATATATAATCCTTTTTTTGGGTCTTAAAATCTATCTATATAGTACCATGTATCTTAAAATGTTGAATCGTAAATGATTTGTCAAAATAGATATAATTTGAAAAAAAAAAAAATAAAAATTGAAAATTTTATTATTTTGATCTTGTTGAAAGGTAAAAGAAACAATAATAAGATATTTTTCTTAGATTTCGATTAAGTGTGACTTTTGATCAGATAAAAATTAATTTTTAATGAAATTTTAATAATAAAAATATTTTTTGGTTCGTGTTAACAGATTTTTTTGATTACCTGTTTGTTAATTCAAGTCAAAGATACATGTCAGATTTTAGACACAAAATTTATTTTTAATTTCGATTTGAAATTTTGATTTTATAATTGGAAAAAAAAAATCCAGTAAAAGTGTTTTGTTGGACGTCGTTGTCAGGTCAAAATTATGTATATGTTAACTAACTACTTTCCGCAATTATAATTTTTCGAAATGTCAAGTGTTTTCAATTATATAAAATGTTAAGTTTTTTTTAAAAATGCTACTCTCTCTCTTTCTCTTTCGTCAATTAAAATTTAAGTACTCATCGTATATAAAGTGTCACTTAAAAACTTCTTTGTGTATATATATATATATATATATATATATATATATATATATATATATATATATATATATATATATATATATATATATTTATATTTATAAAATATATTAAGACTGTCACCTCATACACACTCTATTCACTATGTATAGTTTTCATCATTAAAAAAAAAATTGAAAAAAAAAATATTTTTACTATAAATGCTACCGTCTCTAAATTTTTTTGTTTTCCTAAAAAGTAAAAACACAACAACGACGAAAAAATCTTGTACTTTGTGGTAGGGAATTAACAGCATCCGGTTATCTTATTTAATTGTATGTTCTCTTTGGTTTGGTTAATAATTACATGTATGCTATATATGTATACATATTATATGAAAAGAGGAAGAGGATTATGAAAGATTTAACGAAAAATGCATCAGTGGAAATTTAATTGATTTTAAAAGGTTATTTTTGAAAAACAAGAGGAAATAAATTACTTAAAGACAACAGGTTATTTGATTATATTTTAAAATGTTGGTGAGTAATATAATTTAATTACAAAGTAGTGACAAACGGTAAAAAAAACTATATATTTACAGTACTGTGAAAAGAGTCTTGAAACGTGATATTTTGAGAAACATTAATTTTGTCTTACCACTAAGAACAAGGTAATGCTTATAAAACAATAAATGCAAAGCTTTTAGATCTAAATTCATCATAAAGTTTATCTTATTGAATCCAGTTCCCGAATGTTGCCCGAAACCATGTTGTTAATGACATAGAATTTTTTAACTGGTCTAGAAATATGGTAACTCGACTAGTAAAAATATAATCTAATAATTAGACACTTTTGACAGAAAGTGTCTGGGAAATGGTCAAGGGGCCATTCATAAAAAGCTCTTAAATTATTAGCAGAATTAGCAAAATAACAGGTAAAATAATTATGCAATAATACGGTATAAATCAGGCAGCTTTAAAATTTTTTGTTCATTAAATCCATTAATAATAACACATCAATACAACAATACAATAATATGACAATATAATAATAAAATAACACAAGTAATAAGCAAAAACGTTAAGTATTTGCATAAAAATCCAATTTATAGAGTGTAAAGTGATTACATAAAATCACCAGAATTATTATAAATGAAATTTTATTAAAATAATTAAACGTTCAAATTCGATTGAATTCACCGTTTTATACCAAATACACAAAGTGTTTGCATTAAAATCCTATTTATATTCACTTTACTCAACCCAAAATCACCAAAACTAAAACAATTAAAAGTTCAAATTCAATCGAATTCACCGTTTTATACCAAATTCACAAATTGCATGAAAACCCTATTTTTATTCACTTTACTCAACACAAAATCACCGAAACTATTTTAAAAATGTTATTAAAATAATTAAACGTTCAAATTCGATCGAATTCACCGTTTTATACCAAAGTATATTCATTTAAATCCTATTTATATTTACTTTAATCGACTCAAAATCACCGAAACTTTTATACAAATTTTATTAAAACAATTAAACGTTCAAATGCGATCGAATTCACCGTTTTATACCAAATACACGAAGTATTTGTATGAAAATCCTATTTATATTCACTTTAGTCGACTCAAAATCACCGAAACTTTTATACAAATTTTATTAAAACAATTAAATGTTAAAATTCGATAGAATTCACCGTTTTATACCAAATTCACAAAGCACTTGCATAAAAATCGTATTTATATTCGCTTTACTCGATACAAAATCATCGAAATTATTATAAATAGAATTTTATTAAAAGAATTAAACGTCCAAATTCGATTAAATTAATCGTTTTATACCAAATACACAAATTATATTCATTAAAATCCTATTTAAACAATTAAACATTCAAATTCACCGTTTTATGCCAAATACACAAAGCACTTGCATGAAGATACTATTTGTATTCACTTTACTCGACACAAAATCACCAAAAGTATTATAACAATTTTATTAAAACAATTAAACGTTTAAATTCGATTGAATTCACCGTTTTATACCAAATACACAAAGTACTTGCATGAAAATTCTATTTATATTTACTTTAATCTACCCAAAATCACCGAAACAATTATAAATTTTTATTTAAACAATTAAATGTTAAAATTCGATAGAATTCACCGTTTTATACCAAATTCACAAAGCACTTGCATAAAAATCCTATTTATATTTGCTTTACTCGACACAAAATCACCGAAATCATTGTTAATTTTTATTAAAATAATGAAACGTTTAAGTTCAATCGAATTCACCGTTTTATACCTAATACACAAAGCACTTGCTTGAAAATCATATTTATATTCACTATACTTGACACAAAATCATTGAAACTATTATAAATACAATTTTATTAAAAGAATTAAACGTTCAAATTCGATTAAATTCATCGTTTTATACCAAATACACAAAGTATATTCATTAATTTCTATTTATATTTACTTTGCTCGACACAAAATCATCGAAACTATTTTAAAATTTTTATTTAAACAATTAAACGTTCAAATTCACCGTTTTGTGCCAAATACACAAAGCACTTGCATGAAGATACTATTTATATTCACTTTACTCGATACAAAATCACCGAAATCATTATAAATAAACATTTATTAAAATAATTAAACGTTCAAACTCGATCGAATTCACCGTTTTATGCCAAATACACAAATCACTTGCATGAAGATACTATTTGTGTTAACTTTAATCGACACAAAATCACCTAAACTATTATAAAAATTTTATTAAAACAATTAAACGTTTAAATTCGATTGAATTCACCGTTTTATATCAAATACACAAAGTACTTGCATGAAAATTCTATTTATATTTACTTTAATCTACCCAAAATCACCGAAACAATTGTAAATTTTTATTTAAACAATTAAATGTTAAAATTCGATAGAATTCACCGTTTTATACCAAATACATAAAGTACTTGCATGAAAATCCTATTTATATTCACTTTACTCGATACAAAATCACCGAAACTATTTTAAAATTTTTATTTAAACAATTAATTATTCAAATTCACCGTTTTATGCCAAATACACAAAGAACTTGCATGAATATACTATTAGTATTCACTTTAATCAACACAAAATCACCAAAACAATAATAAAAACTTTATTAAAACAATAAAACGTTTAAATTCGATTAAATTCACCGTTTTATACCAAATACACTAAGTATTTGCATGAAAATCTTATTTATATTCACTTAAATCGACACAAAATCACCGACATCATTATAAATAAAATTTTATTAAAATAATTAAACGTTCAAATCCGATCGAATTCACCGTTTTATACCAAATAAACCATGCAAAACGTATTTCCATTTATAATAGTAAATTTCCGGCACAGGAATATGGGGAAGAAGAAAACTCTATATATGTAATTACATATCAAGAACTGTCACTGTCACATTTTTTTCGAATTCTACATATTCTTGTGACTTTTGTTTATTTAACTACCGTATTTTGAAAGCTGAATTTTTATTTTTGACGAGTGTTCCTAGCACATTCATTGAGATTCCACTATGGGAACTGGGAACATAATTTAATGCAATATTTCCATCTAAATTTTTCAAAGTTTATTGAAATAATGTATAGTATGAAAATGTAAGATTCCCTGGCATCTGGCAAAACCCAAACAGTTTTAAATAATACATATTGTGACACTGATGTTTATGTGGAGTAGCACATTGTGTGAGGAAACTACTACTTCTGTGTATTCGTTTATAAGGTACATCTTAACATATAGATTAGTAATCCGCCAAGACCGTAAAATCACCAAGACAACAAATAATAAAATTCTTTGCTTTATGATTTTGATAAAAATATATCGAAAACATTATATTTCTAAGAATCAATACCAACCCGCAGTTAAAACATTGTTATTTAGCAGGTACAATGCCATTACTGGGTTTGTATATATGGTTTCCATATTTTTTCAGCAGTGATATATATATATATATATATATATATATATATATATATATATTTATATATATATATATATATATATATATATATATATATATATATATATATATATATATATATATATATATATATATATATATATAAAGAGTTTATTAAACTTTGTCTTTAAAACGCTGCAAGAAACAAACAAAGTTCATAAAACTTTTCCAATAAAAAAAAGGCAAGGTGCAAAAATGTTGGATCCTATTTCAATTTGCAAATTTTCCATCATTAAATTTATCAAATCAATATAACATAATATATAAACATATATACTATATATTATTTAGATAGAATAAAAAAAATGTTAAGTTTTCGAGGGTATTGCCACTAATAAAATTGAATATTATATATTATAACTATAACAGTCACCTGTCATATTATAATATTAGCAACAGAACGTATAAATATTTTACGTTATTTTAAAAAGTTTTTTTTTTTTTTTTTAAATAAAATAAAAATTGATTGAGAAATGATAAAATATTAGTAACAGGTTGATACATATTATATAAATTAATCATTGTCACTTTGTATATACAAGCAGCCAGAGCGTGGTGAATTTTTTTCTTTCGAAAAGGATTCGTATTACCAATTTTAGTATTTATGTGAAACAGTTGTGCAGGTCGACGTTTCAACAAAATGCATAAAATTATTAGATATGCAAAGGTATATGAGATGAAGCATTTTTTGCGGTCATTGCCTTTATATAGTAAGTTTAATCGAAATAGTTAGGCGGAGTTTTATATAAATATATAATGTAGTAGGCATTACTTGACTTGGAGGCATTATATTCTAATATGTTGACCAAGTTATGTTCATTTATATAAGTAACGGTTAAAACTAATGAAAACTGTACATAATATAGATATTATCAAGTTATGTTTTGGTCTACAATCGATAAAGAATTGTAAAACACTCAAACCAGTGATAATCCATAAAAATCTAAGTATATTTCAAATACTAAATAATCAAACATGACATAAACATGTTAAAAACAATGATAAACGTCACACGCAACAAACACACAATAAAATACGACATAAAATTCCACTTTGATATTCTGACATATTCGTTTAAATGACATTATAAAATAGTTATTACAACACTAATAAAATATTATATTTAATTATACATGTAAATAAAAAAAAACTATTATAAATTATAATTAAAATATCGGATAAATTAAATTTTACCGACCAATTGACATTTGAACACCTTTTTTTTAATGTGCAGTATTTTTGATTTATGTTATCATTTCGAATACGAATATAAAACAAACGATTTTTGATTTTGTTTTGATTTTAATGATGTATAACATTTTTTGTGCGTTTAACGAATAAATTTGGGATTTTTCCTTAATAATTAGTGCATGGATTAATCGTATCATTGCGCTGAATGGCGCTTTGAGGTGATTGTGTCAAAAGTGTGATTTTAATATTAGAATAATTAGTTATTAACTAATTATTGTGTTGGTTGGGTCTGATTTTACATATTATACTTATCGTTCAGTTTTCAGTTGGTCCCGTTTCAATTCAATATGTACTCTCAGCATATTTGTACTAACATTTGTTTGTGTTTTTTTTTCGTGAAAGTATTTATCGGTTGTTATAAAAAAGATAAGTTCGAAGATTTCTTGTAAATCCGGTTAACCGAAATGGACATTTCAAGAGTTTTTATCACAACCTGCGGTTGCTGAATCGAAATTAGATGATACTGATCATTGGACCCACGATTATATATATTATATATATATATATATATATATATATATATATATATATATATATATATATATATATATATATATATATATAAATATATATATATATATATATATATATATATATATATATATATATATATATATATATATATATATATATATATGCCAGCGATTTAATGAAAAGGGTTGACTCGAACTTATTGACCTATGTGACATTTGTTGATTGTCATTTCGGATGCAAAACGAATCGGAAATTGAAGCCGTTTAAATAGGATTGTTGTTTCCGAGGGTAACGTTAGGAAACGTAGCAATAGAACGAAATCTCCTTTCCATTCAAAATGGTTGCTTCAATAACATTTCCGGTGTTGTTGACCAAACGTCTGTCGTTTCATTATCTGGGTGGGTTTAAGCAACGAAGCAGAATTATCGGCAAACAAATCTTCAATCTAAGTTTGTGAGGTGGCATTATTAGAATATCTAGTGAATTTAAAAATTCATTTGTTTAATTTACTGCGTCGTTTTCATAAACGACAGTGTTTAATGATTTGAGAGACATTACAGTTCGCTTGGCAACAATTCTTGTATCAGAAAGTTAATTTCGGCAACATCAAAATTTTTCGCTGTCAAAATAGAACAGGCCGGGAAGACACTCAATTAATTCATGGTTTTAAATAACGAAAGTCCAGAGATTGTCTGGCAATTTGATGTATTGTGACATGTTTGGATGCAGTTTGATATTACCGTTGTCAATATCCAGCAATTGTGAAAATATTTGTGCCGACGAATCATTTTACAATTGTACTACATATTGCGTTCGGTTTGTTATGAACGTCTAATGGCAGTTTAAGTGCTGAATATGTCGTCTGTCCAACATCTACCAACTGATGGTGCAATTGGCAAAGCAATTTTCTGTTGTGAACTTATCTTTTAAACAAAAAATGGAAGCTTAAACAAAAAGAGGAGAAGTTACTTCCACCTCCTTTTAACTTAATAGGAGTGAAAGAATACAAGACATTCAACAAATATTGAAATCAGTTGTAAGGACCGTAAGTGGTATCACTAAATAATACAATCTAGAAAATCAACACGACCGAATCTGAAGATTATAAAGCTCTCAGTACTAAAATAAATACCGTTAGGTTGGAATAGTGTACGTATGAGGACAAAGTAATGGCAATAGTGCTAATCTTGCACCAATCTTGCTCAAAAGAAGACATTATGGAATAACTAACAAGTAAAGGTCTTACAAACAAAGAAACACTGAAATTATCAGAAGAGGATTTCCACTATTCATGTTAACCTCCCACAATAAAGAAAACATAGAAAAAAATCTTTAATATAAATGCAAATTTCCACTTGAAAGTTAAAATTGGGCTATTGAGACAAGCTACTAGCCATGAGTTTAACCACGTAAAAAATGAGAAATAAACCCCGTAAACTGAAGCAAACATGTTAAATGTGTTCGAAAAAAACAGAAACAGAAAGAATCGTAACAAAATAATAATATGGGAGCACAAAATGAACAATTAAGCACAAACTTGATTTACTCTCAAGTATAATAGCCCAACAAAAAGATCAATGAGAAAAAGTGAACCAAAAAAAATATTCGATAAGATATATCGAGGAATCTAGAAGCTCCTAATAGATGCAAAACAAAAAGGTATTCAAAATACACTTGGAGAAATTAAAAAGAAACGGACTGTGTTAAAATTTTTTTTGATAAAGTGTATAAAAAATAAATTATATAAAAGCAAATTAAAATTAAGAAACGATTAAGACGCTGAGAATAGTAGTATGGACTACTAACGGGTTATTACAACATATTAAAGGGCTTGAAATAATTTTAAACTTACAAAACATAGATTTAAGTTTGATATCAGAAACTCATTTCACAAAATTCTCATATTGAAAATTGCGTGGGTACACTTTTATCATGCATTAGATACTGAGAATACAGCTAGAGGAGGGTCAGGTATTGTTTGGAAAATTGAAAATGAAAATTGAGAAAATTTTCATGCAAGTCTGAACAATTAAAGTGCATCTAAGTAAACAAAAATGCAATGGACAAATTTGTCATAAAACGGTTAATTCAAAAGATTTGTAAAGTTTTATCAATTTTTAAAAAAATCTAATTTGTATTAATTTTAATGTTTTGTGTCAAATAAAGTGTACATAAATTAGATTTTCGGCGATTATATGACGCATTTATCATAAAACGGTTAATTCAATTAATTGATGTTTAATTTTTTTAAAAATCTAATTTGTATAAATTTTAAAGTTTTGGTCAAATAAAGTGTATATAAATTAAATTTTCGGCGAATATATGACGCATTTGTCATAAAACGGTTAATTTAATTGATTTGTAATGTTTCATGAATTTTTTTATAATCTAATTTGTATTAATTTAAAAGTTTTGTGTCAAATAAAGTGTAAATAAATTAGATTTTCGGGTATATGACGTATTGATCATAAAACGGTTAATTCAATTGATTTGTAATGTTTAATCAATTTTTGAAAAATCCAATTTGTATTAATTTTAAAGTTTTGTGTCAAATAAAGTGTACATAAATTAGATTTTCGGCGATTATATGACGCATTTATCATAAAACGGTTAATTCAATTAATTGATGTTTAATTTTTTTAAAAATCTAATTTGTATAAATTTTAAAGTTTTGGTCAAATAAAGTGTATATAAATTAAATTTTCGGCGAATATATGACGCATTTGTCATAAAACGGTTAATTTAATTGATTTGTAATGTTTCATGAATTTTTTTATAATCTAATTTGTATTAATTTAAAAGTTTTGTGTCAAATAAAGTGTAAATAAATTAGATTTTCGGGTATATGACGTATTGATCATAAAACGGTTAATTCAATTGATTTGTAATGTTTAATCAATTTTTGAAAAATCCAATTTGTATTAATTTTAAAGTTTTGTGTCAAATAAAGTGTACATAAATTAGATTTTCGGCGATTATATGACGCATTTGGCATAAAACGGTTAATTCAATTAATTGGTGTTTAATTTTTTTAAAAATCTAATTTGTATAAATTTTAAAGTTTTGGTCAAATAAAGTGTATATAAATTAAATTTTCGGCGAATATATGACGCATTTGTCATAAAACGGTTAATTTAATTGATTTGTAATGTTTCATGAATTTTTTTATAATCTAATTTGTATTAATTTAAAAGTTTTGTGTCAAATAAAGTGTATATAAATTAGATTTTCGGTGATTACACGACGTATTGATCATAAAATGGTTAATCCAATAAATTAATGTTTAATTAATTTTTTTTAAATCTAATTTGTATTTATTTTAAAGTTTTGTGTCAAATAAAGTGTATATAAATTAGATTTTTAGCGATTAAATGACGCATTTGTCATAAACCGGTTAATTCAATTAATTAAAGTTTAATAATTTTTTTAAAATACAATTTGTATTAATTTTAAAGTTGTGTGTCAAATAAAGTATATATAAATTAGATTTTTGGTGATAATATGACGCATTTGGCATAAAACGGTTAATTCAATTAATTAATGTTTAATCAATTTTTTAAAAATCTAATTTGTTTTAATTTCAAAGTTTTGTGTCAAATAAAGTGTATATAAATTAGATTTTCAGCTCATACATGACGTATTGGCCATAAAACGGTTAATTCAATTGATTTTTAATGTTTAATATTTATTTTTAAAATCTAGTTTAAATAAATTTTAAAGTTTTGTGTCAAATAAAGTGTGAAAATTTGAATTGCAATTGGTGTTTTACCTTTTGACTTTTAAAAAGTGTGGATCACGTTAAAAAAACCAAATAAAATTATAACATAAAAAAATACATCTTTGGAATTAAATAGTAGTGTGACTTCAAAAAAGGGAGGTATTAGGCCGCAACTGGCTCTTAATATGTTTTCTGTTGACAAGATTGTGAAGGAATATAACATCGAGTCTATAAAAGAGTGAGATCTATAAAGCTTAACGAAAGAAGCAAAGTACAGAGAACTTTTTCATAAATTCTCTTCCACAAAAATTGCAAAGTAGATACGCACAAGTTGCGAATGATACAGATAAAATCTTAATTTATCTCGCTATTAGCAGAAAAAAATATAAATAGCAAATTGGAATGAACAAATTGTCATTAAGTCGTTAGATTCAACTGTAATTTATCGATGAAATTGAGCTTAACTTATGTATGTAACTTTCGTCTTCTTTTATAATTATTTTTTTTTTTGTGTTTGTTCGAAACAAACAAATAACTAAATAAAATTTATATCCATAATTACAGGCTATTAGCATTTATTACAATTTCGAATGAACACAATAAAAATACCCGCTAATTAAGATGTTTATCACCGTTTTTTCTTCTTCCTCGTAATTTTTTTTTTTTTTATGTTTTGTATTAGCAGTATGTTGTTCACTAATCACTTTTATCGTGCACACATTAATTACAATTTGTTTGTGGAATTGTTGTGCTGAATAGGTTTTAGTTAAGTATAAATATTGAGATGATTTTCATCTTACTAAATTATTACGATTTTACTTATCCGTTGTATAGTTTAAACTATATCATCTTTGACGTTTATTAGGTTTGTTTTAATTTTGTTTAAAAATTGACATAAAATACAAGGTATATATGCTCGTATATTATTTTTACTTTTTATACCTTCTTTTGTATAATGATCGTGTGATTCGGTATTTCTTATATATAGTACCAACATATATTTTTAACGTTTTTGGTTCTGTAACGATGAAATATTTTATGTTTTCATAGAATATACAAACAACATGATTGATGATTATATTAACATTTATTGATTATTTTTTACTATATTAGACGTATATATATTCGTATATAGTAGAGAAATAGATAAACTTAAAGCTAATTTAAATGTTATTATTGTTTTAAGTCTCGTCTCGGTGTTTGATAATGCCGCAATATTATTATATAATTGATGATCATCTGGGAATATATTTTTTATTTTTATTTAACTCTTGACGAGTTTCTAGTATATATTATGTATTTTGTCAGTGGGTGGATCCATTCGTTAGATTACCCAATTGTTTCGACGATAATTAGATATTGTCTGGTATAAATATATACAATTCACAGTGAAATGTAGCCGTTATATGACCGAACCTCATAATATATAATTATTTAAGTATATTTAGTGTAGGCGCACAGTGTGTGCATACGATCATTTTAGTATAATCAGTGGAATAAATGTATTTTTCGTGCGCTCTATATTTAAACCGCTAAATAGGATCACGTAATCGTCGTTAGCATATAGAGGAGTTGGCAAAGTAGGATATTATTTCCGCTTTTTATTTTTATATTTATTTTTTTTTCGTTGTTGTTCGCGCTCCTAATCCCTTTTCTAATGCAGGTAAATGATTTCATTTTAACAAACATTTTTAGGGTGTTCTTATAATTCATGTATATATAATAAAAGTAGCACACAATCACTTCAGTTTAAAATAGATTAGAAATACGTGTTTGTGTATAAATTAAAATTTATTTATTTTTCCAAAAAAAAAAGAAGAACAGGGATTTTCATTGAATTGAAAATGATAAATGTGTTAGATGTATTACACATAGTATATTTAAAAAATTTAACAGCATGCTTTTTGTTTAAAAGAAATGATTCTATACATTAACTACCTGTTAAAATATTAATTTTGACCGTCGTATCCCAGATGGCATATAGACTGCAAATTTTTAATATTTTTATGGTATTCTTCCATCTTATCTTATTCAATACAAAATAAAATTCAATTGATTTTTGAAGAACTATATAAAAAGCGGCATCTATTGCCTATTAAGAACTTAATTATAATCTGTGATAACCCATATACACATACATACAACTATTTGAATTTTTTTCATGATGTATATTATAACAAGACGATATTTTATACAAAAATACTTTTATATGTATAAAATTAAATAAAAATTAAGATTTATTTCTTACGATAAATTTCAAAAATGTGACAAGAAATTATAATTTATTTCAACTAATTTTAGTATCATCATCGTCATCATCATCTATGTAGGAAAAATGTATTCAAGTGAGAAACTAAGAAAAATTAATGAATATACGAATTTCTTGTGGTGCAGGGTATTCCTAAAATTTGCAAACCTTTTATTAATTTAATCTTTAATATATAGGTCCATATACACTCAATTGATTTAAAAACTTACACCAAATTTCCATCTATAGTCTGATATAGAGTAGACTACTAAACAATACCAACATTGCGGGAATCTAATCTTTTGCAAATCAGAAGAAATTATGTTCTATCTGATCTACAAGCTCACGAACTTTCTGCATCTTGCATTTGTCAAAGAAAAAGTTTGTATAAGCAGCGATAGTAATGCTATTCGGATTTTTCGGAGAGTAAAGGTTTAACTATATGTAATGCTGAGTAGATTTTATTTTATTTTCCCTTATTCGTCTAGAATTCGAACTATTTAAGGAACAACTCGTCAAATCTGTGATACGCAGTAAATTGTTTGAGTTAAACAGGAACGAAACCACAATGGATTGCGACGAAATCTAGCAATTTGTACTTTTTATCGACGTTTTTTGAATGACATATCAAGAACAAGTACAGAATCTATCATCACAGCATCCGTCTATTTTTTAAGATATGTGTTTCAAAAAAGGTCAGATACCGCAAAGTATCTTTTTGAGAAAACTAACAGTGACACAACCAAATTATAGCTTTTATACGGTAGTTGACTGCGTTTTCGGCGGTAAAAAATTCTCAAATTGTCCTGGAAAGACGAAACCTCGTAATATTCTTCGTAGCTCCACCAATTATAGACTATATTGACCAAATTTCAACCGATTTGGCTTACATCGGAAAAGAATAATATTGTAGCGGTCTAGCTAATGATTTGTTCCAGGTAGAATAATTTTGATCTCAAAACTAACGAATCTTGATGAATTAGCAAATTTGCAAATGGTACACGACGATGCAATTAATTACTACCCATACTATAATAGTAACTACCCAAGAGGGGAACCGCTCAGAACTGGACATTTTAAAACTGGATATTTCAAAATTCTTCAATACGAGATAAGCTACAAAACAAGGTATGGTACAAAACTGGATATTTCAAAATTGGATATTTCAATACAACATAAGGTACAAAACGAATGGTACAAAACGGGATATTTCAAAATTGGATAATTCAAAACGAGATAAGGTACAAAACGAGATATGGTACAACACTGGATATTTCAAAACAGAATATTTCGATATGAGATTTAAACTTAAAATGATTTTTTGGGAAAGTTCTGGAAGACGAGTTAGGAAGGAACTCGACGAGTTCTTAACCAATTATGATGAAATTCGATATGTAACATGAAAATGGGATTTTAAAATGATTTTTTGGGAAAGTTCTGGAATATGGCCAGTAGGGTTTCCTACTTGAATATTTCTAAGAAAAGAAATAGAATTTTCCTTCACTTAATGTTTGTTTTCTTTAATTTTATAATTAAATTTGATTTTACAACCTTTTTTGAGAAAACCTCTGGAATATGGCCAGTAAGGTTTCATACTTGAATAATTTTAAGCAGAAAGATAGAATTTT
Organism: Tipula confusa; assembly: GCA_963556175.1. Taxonomy (NCBI): domain Eukaryota; kingdom Metazoa; phylum Arthropoda; class Insecta; order Diptera; family Tipulidae; genus Tipula; species Tipula confusa. The sequence goes on from OY744475.1 coordinate 208,653,058, forward strand.
CCTTCACTAAATGTTTTTTTTTAATTGCTGCTTTTCTCATCTTATTAAAATAATCATCTTAATCGAGTTTACTGTCAGTAAAATGTATCTTAATCTTTTTCACTTTAGAGAATCTATGTGAGAAAAATTAATTAATTTTCATCAACATTTTCATCATACATATCGAATTTCATCATAATCGGTTAAGAACTCACCGAGTTCCTTCCTTACTGACCATATTCCAGAACTTTCCCAAAAAATCATTTTAAATTCCCATTCCCATCCTACTTATAGAATTTCATCATAATCGGTTTAGAACTCACCGAGTTCCTTCCTAACTGGCCATATTCCAGAACTTTCCCAAAAAACATTTTAAGTTTAAATCACACGTCAAAATATCCTGTTTTGAAATATGCAGTTTTGTACAATATCTCGTTTTGTACCTTATCTCGTTTTAAAATATCCAGTTTTGAATTTTCCTGTTTCGTCAAATCCAGCTGTAAAATATCCAGTTTCGACCGGTACCCACCCAAGAGCTTAAAAAAATATTTTGTAATTCTTCATAACATAGCCTGTCAAGATGATAAATGCATCTTCTACTTAATATATAAGTATGGAATATGTGTGGCCCGCCATAAATAAAGATCAGAAATCAGAATAAAGAGACTAAGACCTATGTAATAAGCACTACAAGATAGCATCGCTTTACATTCTTTTAGTCTGGCCGAAAATAGGGTGAAGAAAAAGCAACGTATTTTCATTTTTGAGCAATATTTTAAAAATAACGAAGGTTTGGCGGCTATAAGTCGAATTTTTAGAATAAAATATGGCCAGATAATGATCCATACGATCTTTAACAAGTAGTTTAACACAGAACATCGAACAACAAGAACCATAGATGCTGATTTTTTCAACAAACTTCTCATATCGTCAAAATTGCCGCATTTGGTGTTTAGAAAAATCACGATTTTCTGATCGTGCAATTTTCCGTTTAGGTGACTAGAATTAAACTATGCGATTTAACGCTGTTGCACTTTTTTTTTAAGCTTCCGGAATTTTAAATATCGGAATTTAGTCTCCAACGGGTCCATTCTTATTTGTCGACTTTGATTTAACTTTGATCTATCGACTTTTAGTTTGTTGTAGACTAGTTTTAGATATTTATTGTCGAGACTAAAATTGTTAGCGACTGAAAAAAAACTAATAAAAAAATCATCATGTCACACTTTGTCAAAAGTCTTTTCAATGCCAAACATTGAGGTGCGGATTTGTTTATTTAGTTGTTGATTTCTTCATTTAATTTAGCGAGCTTGCCGAAGTGCTAATAACCTTTAAAATTATAAACATTTTAGCTTCCCCGGTAAAAAAGGTAAAATTCTATTAATGAAGTTAGTGCGACGTACGGAACCAAAAGATGCATCCGAATTACTCATCTGCAAAATTTATCTGTGTTCATTTGCTGGTAACTAATCAGCAGAATCTACCATACACTAGTTTTAATCGATCAATAGAGATCGATGGATAACTTTATATGGTCTTTCATACGAGGCTTGTACACCTGTTACCCTAACCTGGTACTCTATCTACCATGATGAAAACATGGTCGTGAGTGTGTAGAGTTTTCAGAGTTCAATGGAAAATTTAATCATCTGACCATAAACCTTTCACTTGTAGCTCTAATGCCAAGTAAAATAATTAGAACTTCCGAACTCCAATATATAGTATTTCCTCTGGCCATAAGAGTGGCTTTTAGTTGCCGATGAAACCTTTCAACCATACCATTAGCTTGGAGGTGATACGTCAAGTGCATATCCTAGGAGCCTTAGTCAGCTCTGGAACAAGCTTGGACTCAAATTGTGTTCCATGATCAGTAAAAATATTGAACGGTACCTCAAATGTATACAACTATGTTCCTGCAGACATATCGATCATACAGTAAGCTTTAGACCAAGAGTGATATTAAATTGTCTAATAGGTGGCTGTATGTCGAATCACCTTAGATTTTTGGCAGGATAGACAAGACGTAATGTTTAATATCTTTCCGCATACTATAGGCCAGAAATATCGCGTTTCGATCAATATTTTAGAAGCTCGGACACTGGGTGAGAAATATTGTATAAGGTATCGAAAATAAAACGCGACGTAACGCGTAAAATTGTTGCAGTAAATATGAAAGCCAGGTAAAAAGTTTTAGTTACCATAATGAACTACTTACATTTTGTGAAGTTCAAAGTCCTTAAATTGGGCGAAAGTAATTTGATTATAGTCGATTGCAATTTTGTCATTTTCCCCTCAGTGGTACTCGAAAGAGACTTTCTTGGATTACGCTCAGTTGGAATGCTGAACTTACCATCGCAAAATGCGATAGGCGCACCCGATATTCGGGTAAACTCAAATAAACCAAATGGTGCCGTAATTTCCATCTTGTGGACATCTTCCGATGGAACCGGAATAGTATTTTAAGCTCTGACAAGATCGATTTTACTAAACATGTTGCAAACTTGAAGGTGCATGGAGACATTTTGCATATTGGGTATTGGATATCAATTCGAAATCATGACATCGTTTAATCTCTGATAATCCTCTCATATGGTCTTCAATCATCATCATTTTCCTTCACTAAATGAAGAGGGCAAGACACATGGGAAGAAGAAGACAAATAAATGACTTATTCTACCATGTGGTAAATTTCCAACAATGCCGCCTCATGGCGAAAAAGATCTAGTCTTTGCGATTTCGACAGTGGCAAATGGCCTTCAATGACGAAATGATAAACCACGTTTTGCATCACTGGTACGCTGTTGGTGGTGTTGTTATAAACGTAATTATGTTGGTCGTGATAAATTCCGAAATTATTTATTAGTCGTTTTAGAAATTTGCAGAACTGGAAAATTGTTAATATTGTAATGTAAGTTGAGTTTTTGTTGTCAAGCTTTTGAATGAATGTGCTGTAGTTTTGCGATTTTTGTATTAAATAAAAGGCAATAACCGACTATGGTGGCTTTAAGCCACAGTTTAAAGCACTAAACCCACAGGAAAACGATTTTCCTCGCAGAAGCTTAAATAAATTGTCTTGGAAGTGAAACCATTTTTTTAAAGCTTTGTAATTATATTGCCAATTAGTTGTGGTTTGGAAAAGAGCTCACATTACCTTGTTTTTATCTTGAAAGTTCTCTTATCCGTTGATTAATAATCTTGATTGATACTTTTATTTGTAAAATATGTTTCAATGCTTGTACTCCGTTTAGGTAACAGATATTTTAAAATTGCTCAAAATTAAGCAGCCATTCTATTTGTTTGGGAAGTTGTTGTTAGGGAGTATTCATTTTTCTTACATGCGTGCGTACTTTACCGAAATCGGTTGTAAGTTGGTAGGAATTTATGCCAGTAAGATTACTCTTTAAAATTTAAACCAGTAGGTTTTTATAAGGTCAAAACCTTATAAAATCGTGAAAATGTTAGAGTGTAAAGCAGGGGCAAAATGGTTTTGAAAAATAAATAAAGGTTTTATGTAAAATAGAAGTCAATTTATGACATAATGGCATCATTGGAACATTTTTTTTTATAAAAGTTAGTATTATCATGGACTGAAAGACAGTTTAGTTATCCCTTAATGGAAAACCGTTTTTATAAATATTGATCCAAACCATAAAAGTGATAATTAATAGTTTACATCTAATTATTTATTATTTATATTATATAATTATCACTCGACAATCTCAGAATAATAAATAACATTTAATCAATTCATAATTATTAAACGATAAATAAAAATCATAAATATTTAAATATTCATGTAAACTACTATTTATCTATACACAAACCATTATTTTTTATCTTTAAAACTAAAACTATCAATAAATTATGTAGATAATGTAACGTTAAGTTTTTGTACACTGCGTTATCATATATGTTTATATACAGATGTATATATGTGAAAATTAATATGTTAGAAAGGTCTTGTGTCATACCATCTCTCGAATCAATTAAAAACTACAAGATATAACCTTTTTTTTTTTGTAGTTTGTTATCAATTTGGATAGATCTCTATGAATATAATAAGATAGTTCGATGGCATTGCTTTTAATAAACTCAACATAATAATTAATTCGGGTTCTGGAGACTTCGTGCTGATTTAATAATTTTATTTTGATGGCACTGGATATCCTCTTAATTTATCAATATATTTATATAGAGATACGTAGACAAGAAAAACATATAAAATGTTCAGTGGGGTGCCTAAATATATATATATATATATATATATATATATATATATATATATATATATATATATATATATATATATATATATATATATATATATATATATATATATATATATTTAAATAGTTTGTATTTATTAGTAGAATTAGTTAAAGCTTAAGATTTTTTTTAGTGTATTCTAAACGAAAAACGGTTGGATATTTTAATCGATGTAATACACAAATATACAATATTCTTGACCTAATCAAAAACTAAAAAAAATTAACAGTAGATTATTCAATTAAGATAAAGAAACACAAAAACTATTCAAAATGAAAAAAAAACTATGTTATTGCTTTGTCATGTCATTTCATGCTGGCTCTATTGGCATGAGATTTTTTTATTTTTTATTTTAACAAAACTATAAAAACAACATATAATAGTATGTGAATGTTGATGATATATGGCCATATGTGCGCCCAGTTTGATGATTGAATTTTAATATTTTCATGTGGAGGTGAATTTGATAGTTTTATAGAGTCTTTGAAAATAAATGAAATTGATTCATCTGTTCACAAGTTCGACAGTAAATAATGTAAGTTTATTACGTAATTTATTTATAGCTGCTATATATGTTTATGTACCCGACTGCGTTCAAGGCGACAAATTTCGAAGCCAATTTATATCGCACCCGGCATCATATCATACATAGTGTTATTTTTGTTTAAAATAACCAGGAATATATATTTATAATTCATCTCAACCATAAAAATATCATTCAACAAATCATAAATTTTATGATTATTATTATTTTTTTTTGTAATATCCAGACTTATATCTTTATTTCATATATTAATTTTAATTAAGACATGTATTTCTTTGGCAAGATCGTAAAAATTAAAAATTGTTTGTCTTTTTTTCAATAAAAATTTGTCATGATCAAAAATTTGTTAAAACAAAATCATAACACACAGACACATGTATGGCGCGCCGCGGCACCGACAAAACTGTTTCCGAATAAATTTTTAGTTTTTTTTTCACATTCAGCTAATTAAATTAAATTAAATTTAATTAATTCAAAACTGAGAAATATGAATACATCTACATAATATTTATATAGGAAATTTGTTTATTTTTAATTTGTCTGTGTAGATTTTTTTTTGAAGTTACATATGTTTGTAATAAATCATAATTTATTTATTTGAATTTGATTAATAAAATATTTTTGGTTGCATTTATATATATATATATATATATATATATATATATATATATATATATATATATATATATATATATATATATATATATATATCTGTGGCAATATAACATTTAATATCACTTAAGGGGTTTTGCAAAATTGTATTAATTAATGTTCGTTATTTACTAACCACTCCGATATTCGCCTAATTAGCTTCTTCTTTCACTTAGTTATGTTATTTTGGAAAACCTCTTAACTGCAATACACCTAATTATAATTTTGGAAAATCACTTATCTCGCATTTTACAGTTGAGGTATAATTTTAAATTATATTTAAATGTATATAAACAATATTAAGTTAAAAGAATTCCTTATTAGTATTTAAGCAAAATGTTTTTTAATGTTAATACAGAAAATAAAATCAGAAAAAAGACTTAAGGTGACAATAAGTAGTTTTATCAAATTTTAGTTGTGTAATAAAATTAGAGTAATTTCGCTTAAGTTGTTTTCCCATATGCAACTACAGTTAAAATCCGTTAAATAAATTTCGCAAATGTTACTAATTCAGTTAAATGATTTTTCTATTTAGTAAAAATAAATAAACTGTTTACTTAAAGTAAGTTAAGTTTTTATGTTAAAAGTGATATTTATATAAATTTTATAATAAGTGTTTTTTCTTGAAGTGTTATCAAAATAAACTGAATCATCTTAAGTCCCTATTATGAAGTAAACTTTAGGACACGTTTATATTGACACGTTAAAACAGACTCAGCTTATTAATTTAAAAAAAAGTGAGACTGAAATTAACGTGCTGAAATAATGAAAGTGCCAGATTTAGATCAATATTCCGAAAATTATACCAAAGCGGAAATGCGAGAATGTTTAAAATTAACTCAACTTAACTTAACTGACTGAAACTTAATTGGATCGGTACACATGAGTGATTACGATGTTTTCGATGCTGACCCAAATTTTGTTTCAAATTCTTCAGGTTCAGAATCAAATATAGTTAGTATAGTACGGCAAGGACAATTTAAACAAACTTTGAAAATTTTGACCAACATGTTTAAGGTACGTCAAAATCTGTATTTTGTCAACATTTAATGTGACTGTGGTAGAAATATTACGAACTCGCAAGTCAGTACAACAAATAAGGCTGATATGACAGGGAAGATTGATGGAAACAGTGAAAATTTGTATAAGAATGTTCAACGCCCCTCGAAATCTGTTAAAGAAATATCGAAATATCGAGGACACTCTCTGGCTACTAGAAGACGCTTTAGTTAGAAAACTGAAAAGGATATTCAAGAAATATTGGTATTTTGGTATTGAAAATAATGGAATCCATATAAAATGGTGTCAAAAGTGTTTAAGTAAAATACTTCATGAAACGAATAATCTCATTAAATCCAAACCTACCGAGTACCTACCGAAAATCAGTGCTTAACAACAAATTGAATACTTCTAAAATTCAGGAAGTTAAGGCACACATTCCTTTATTTCCTGCTTACGAGATGCTTACGAGATGTCTTCTGATACCTTTCCTCAAGACATTCATATAATAATCTATGTACATATAATAAAATGCAATTGGCTATTTGGAATTTGTAAAAATGACTTATCTTTATTTTGCAACAGGAAAACCATTTGGAACAACAACTTAAATTACTTAAGACAAATTTCTTAAAAAAAAATTTAACATAACCACATAATTGTAAAAATTCTGATTTTAAATGGATTAATAATATTACTGTTTGCCTGAAAAATTTATCCTGAAAAGTGTAATTTTTACAGTTAAGTGATAAGGCTTAGTTGCCAAATATATATATATATATATATATATATATATATATATATATATATATATATATATATATATATAAATATATATATATATATATATATATATATACATATATATATATATATAGTTTTCAAGCAGCCCTATAAAAACTATGAAGTTTGGTTTTAAAAAGGGTATTTTGTGTTGATTAATTATGACGAGTTGATTTAATTTAAATCAACGATTTCTTCTCAAATAACTAAATATAGTCCCGGAACTTCGTGTGTTGTCAATCAATTTTAACATGTTTATTACAAATTACCTAATCGTATACATACATATTTTGTGATCAAAAAACTTTCTAAAATATTTTATTTAATTTAAATTTTTTCAATTAAATTAACAAAAAGATCAATCAAATTAATCTAACATAAATTAATTATTAAAATTTGTTTTACATTTTTTTTCAGGTAAGCAACTTTACTATGCAGTAGACTGTAAATGACGCAGCAAATATTTTTCAAATTTCGATTAAATATTATATCAGATATCTGTAAGTACCATAACTTAGCTGTATCATAATTCAATTCAATAAATCCTTTTTTAGAATTCTCTTTCAATTTACATTCAATATTTTTTGGAGTACATTATATTTGCTTTTCGTCTTTGTGATATTTACAAAATTTTTATGTTACCCAATTCAAAAAGGTTTTTGCAAAATAAGTAGCCGTATAGACTTTTGATTTTCCAATTTGTATTTATTTTTATTTGGTTTAAGTGGAACCAAAGTTTTACGAAAGCTTTTAAGTACAAAGATTTCTGTTTATTTTTAAATTCATGTCTACGACAATTTTGCTATTGATGTTTATATGTCTGTCAATCTGTAGTACCAGCATACATATTTCACCATTGTTAATCGCCCTCATGAATCATCAGCAATGTGAAGAAATGCAGTCTAATATTGTTTTATTTATTTTTATCAAGAGCGGTAGATGATGCCTCTTTTTGATGGCCTTTCGACCAATTTCATTATTGCATAAAGCGCCCTCATGAGTTCGGATCTAAATCCTACGACAACTTTTCAAATCCAATTTCGTGAAGGCACCTTAATTACGAAAAAAATATTCTTATCACCTGGTATGCATGCTTTTTTTTAACAAAAAAAACTTTATTTTATCTTTTATAATTTGTTTAAAATTTTATTATATAATTTGGTCAAAATTCCGTTTTTAAGCTCTCCAGAATAATATATACTCGTCGAAATTTTACAGACAAAATCTATACAAACAAATCTCAACAAAAAAAACTTATACTTAAAACAATTTTCATAATAATAAAAATTAATCTGTTAAAAGCTTTTTTTATACTGAGCTTTTTTATTATTTTGTTTTGTTTATTTCTCGTTTATTATTATTTTTATTTATATTTTTTCCTACGAATAAAAAAAAAGCTCAATTAAAATCAAAACAAACAAAAATAGACTTTCCTATATTACAGTATGTATATGTGTGTGTATATAATGTGAAAGAAAGCAATAGGATAAGCGAAATGGTGCGGTGAAACAACAATGACTTTGTCAAAAATATTTTCGTAACAACAATTACTAAACGATGACATGCAAATGACGATTTAATTTCAAAAAATGTGTCAAGATATTTCAATTGCAAATTATAATGAGAAGCCGCGTGAAATTTATGTAACATAATGTTTGCGATACCTCCCATACATAAAACAAAAATATGTATAAACTTGTTTTTTCGTCTGTCTGTTAATTATATTCTCACGATCCTTATTATCCTTAATAATTTATTAAACATTAAAGTAAACCGTCGTCATTTTGCATATATATATATATACGTAATGACAAAAATACACACATGAATTTTAATAATATTAACTTTGTTATACGTATGTGCCAGTGGCAACATTTTTTTTGTTGGGTCGTTATTATGTTGTTATATTATGTATTATTATATACACTAAATTTATGTATTTATGTATACCATTTTTATTTTTGGTTTCCATTGTCTTATATTCTTGAAGAAAAATTTTTTTTTCGCGTTTCGTTTTCGAGACAAGCTATACACTGTATTATATAAGAAAAGCTTAACAAAAAACTGTATATTTTATAATAATATACGATTCAGAATATAAATTGATAATATATATATATATATATATATATATATATATATATATATATATATATATATATATATATATATAAATGTATATACGTATATGTATATTTGTATATCCATTATGTGTGTAACACATATTTTGGAAGATGTACATAAGAAAAGAATTAAACTGAATATCGCGAAATTGAACGGAATAAAAATGCAAAATTCGAAAGAAACGGTTAGTAATTTTTTCTTAGTTTCGGTGTATTTTGTATAAAATATTCGCAAATTATATTTATAGCATATTCTAAAAAGTTGGCATTTTTGAAAAGCTTTTATTAGTTTTAGACGAAAAACTTGTTGGAAAATATGAATAAATTTTGGAAAAAGTATTTGATATTCATCGGTTGAACCCCTATATGTAAATATATTGTGCCACGTGAGAAATTTAAAAAAAATTCAATATTTTACTTTTTTAGAAATCGATGCATCTAAAATTAATTTATTCTTATACTTAATAATTTTTTGTAAGCCCCTGTAACAAAATATTTCTCATTACTTAAATGATTAGAATCTTTATCACCTCAAGTTTTTTGACATTTCAAATGTTAGCAGTATCTTAATTTTTATTAGCCCAATGAACGCTTGTGCTCATGTGTAATATTCAGGAAAATACAATTTAATATCCCTTTGAAAAGCACCAACCAACTGCGGAGGTTTATAAATTTAATTGATCTGTAAAAGTTGGTTTTAAAGTAGATAAAAGCCACAACTTTATGTAATACTTTACAGTAGGCCATTAAAAATGAAAGATCAAAATCCGATATTCGTCTTCGTCTTTTTTAATTTTAAAGCTTTTGAAGATATTTAACTGAAGGTAAATAGAATAACAACAATTAAAGGCGTATTACATTGTAAAAAAACTTTGCAAAGCGTCTGTATTCTTTTTAAATTACAGTTTCATAAAAAAAGAAAAAGTATCTAATAGAGTAAGCAAGTTTTTAAATTTCTAGTCTTTTAGAGCTTTTTTAATAAAATAAAAACATTTATTTTTGCATCTAGTAAATAATCCTTATATTTAATAAGCTATTTTACTGCCAGCTTAAAGAATTAAATGTTTAGTAAAAAATTTTGTACTTTTTTAAAACCGAAAGCTTTCAATAAAGCTATGTTGGGTAAAAAGTGAGGTTAATGTAGTAATATTTTCATAGGAACTAAGCTAAATTGACATGTTAAGATTAAAATGTTAAACTCTAAATTAAAAAATGAATTTTAACATAATTCGTCGATTTGTAAGCTTTGTTTATTTTAAAAAGTAGAATTATAAGAAATGCGGTAAAACTTTTAAGCTTTGTTCCAACCAATTTTATTCGAACATTTTATTAGAATTAAAAATATTTCAAAATAACTGATTTTTTGTAAGCGGAAGTTTTTCAAGTAGTTTTTTAGAATTAAATCAATTTAATATACATTTCCAGAGTTGTTAGAGCTTTTTAAAAATGTAAACTAGTTAAAGAATTGGTTTAAGCTTTTTATGCTCAGAAGTCCCGTATTTTTTCATTAATTTTGATTTTTGTAGTATTCAAATGATAAATGCTAGTTTTGATTAAAATGTTACCATAAAGCTTATCTTAAAAAGCTTAAATAGAAAGTAATTATTTTAGTTAAAGTTATTTAAATTATAGAGAGCTTTTTTAATAAGTTTTATTTAAATTAAAAAAATTGCGCGAAAACTATTTTTTTGGGAAGCTAACATTTGTTTAAGTTTACCACTAAATGTGAAGAATTGTTAGAGCTTTTAAAAAAATTAAATGTTTTAAGCACTGAAAAAGTAAAGTGAAACCGAAAAATTAGTTTTTCTGGCTTTTGCACTAGCAAAGTCATCCATTTCTAATTTTGCAGTCATCCGTTTCTCTTTGCTGTGACATGGTTGATCTTAAACAGCTTTTTATTACTTTAAGCTTTGAGAAAGATCTCTCGCCACTTGCGACTGAAACTGTTAAATTTGGTACACTAGTTTCCAAACTTTAAATATACTTTAAAAAATTAAAAGGATCTAATATTTCTTCGACATTCATAAAGTCCTTTAAAATTTTAATTTTTGGAATAATTCGACCCCGTCTTTATCTTTATTTGATTCATCTGTAAGTAGTGCTTTTAAATTTTGACAAAGAATATTTAGTTGCTCATCGTTTGATCCATTGACTATATATTTTATATTATATAAAAATCTAAAGTGGCTGAAATGGTGATTTAGTTGTCATCATGTCTTGATCAAATAGTTTTCTTTTTACGTCGTTAAAATCCTTGAATTTGGCTGGACATTCTAATATATTTGTCAAATCTTTTGCTTCTTCTAACATTTAAGAAAATCCATTCTCCGTGCGCATACTTTTCAAATATTTTTTTAAACTTTTAATTTGGTCTAAAGCATTAAAGTCATCTGTTGCTCTTAACTAATATCTGGCAGTTTAAAATTACCGAGTAGTACTTACTTTTGTCGATCTTGCTCTTGATTTTAGTAACAATTTTCTTTGAAATCTCTTGTATTAGTTCGTTTTGTATGTCTTTTGATAAATAGTGAATTTTACGCTCACCTAAAACCACTTTAATAGTATGATCTGCAAATCAAAATCAAATTTGGACATTAGTTCGATCAATTTTAAATAGTTGCCATTATTTGTTTCACATAAGTTGTCTTTCGGCTTCTTACATACGTTCGATACCGGAATCTTTAAATTTATTTAAACAAAAATTTTTTTTACTCATCTGGCCATTTTTTAAAATTTTGTACTTGGTTTCCTGATATCTCATAATCAGAGAGTGTTTTGCTCAAGCTTTGCCATAAACTGAAACCTTCATTTGTCGAAAGTTGATTTCTACTTGAACTAATTGCAATTTGTAAAAGTTTGCAACATAAGCAAATAAGCAATATACGCTGTCACGTTGAATAGAAAAACTAGCCAAATGCGATGTACCTTTTCGGAATTTTTCATTTCTCTTTTATAATAATTAGCAATGAAACGGAGCCACCTTCGTTTATAGGAATAAACAATTTTTAAAAGATTTTTCACTTTCTCGATTGACATTTTTTTGTAGATCGGCTTTAAATACAGATGATTAATTTTGTTTTCTTTAAAAATAGAGGGACAGCAAAAGTGTTCTTGGTTATCGACAGTTTCTATAATTTCAGTTTCAATAATATTATTATTATCACTATTATTATTAGTACTTCGTTAACGACTTTTTGTAATTTATTGAAATATGGAATCCTTTTGTTTGTGTATGATTATATTTCGTGCTTTCCTTTTTAATCTATTTTGATGACCCGATAATTTTTTTTACATTTTACATTTTTTCCCATTATTTGGGAATTATTTATGTCATTATAAATCTAATAAATTTTTTTTTAACCACTAATACCACTTTCTAGATTTGTTTATTATTAATTTTTAAATTTTTCTTAATTTTTTATTGTATAAAAAAAATTCTATGTTTAAGTATTAAATAACATGTGTGCGAGTTTTTTTTTATTAATTATGACTTTGTCAAACAATTGAGGTGATACGTTTATTTGATTAAAAAATTTCATCGTTTATGCCATAAGTTCGAAAATTATATAATAAAATATTTGAATTCTTTCGTTGCTATGACAATTTTAATAAATAATGCATACTACAGTAAACCTAATTTTCATAGTTTTCAGTTTCATACTAAACATGTAAAATCAAAAAAATAAAATCGAAAATTACGATTCTTAAAAATGAGAGATCTCATATGTTTTGCCAAAAAAAAAAATTGTTAGTAAAAATTCGAAAAGTAGACTGGAATTTTTCTTGGAAATTTAGAGCGATTTGGCTTCCTTATTTAAGGGTGCCCTTCTGTACCGCATTGTTCTCGAAGTGTTTTCGCCAGCACTGATTTTAATTAGCAATTTTCATATATAATCACCCGATTCTTACAACTTGAACAACAATTATATCGAGAATAAAAAGTAATTAACCATTTTTATATAATTATAAAATTTGTAGAATATTTAAAAGATTTTTAAGAATTATAAAACAATAAGATATACATTTCACTTGAAGACATCTATTAAAAGATGCATAAAAAGTGGCCGCGTTGTGCCCTATTATTAATAAACGAGATCGCTCAAATGTGAAAACTATCGTGGCATAGGTCTCTTTTGCATATCCTATAAATTACTGTATTAAATAGTATTGATGAGAATCCCTCCCCTGGCGGAGGAAATTGTAGGTGACCAAGGAGGATTTCGTCCGAATCGGTAAGTCGAGAAGAATTCAGGTTGTCTAAAACAACAAGAAGAACAAGCTTGGGATCGAATCAAATGGAGCCAGAATGCCTGTAAACACCGATTATTATTATTATTATTATTAAAAGTCAGTTCTCCGTTTTTTCTATTAATATGACATGTACAGCCCTAGATTAGTATAGCATTAACAAATTTCGGTCATTCTCCAAATTAGTTTTAATATAAATAACGTTTCAAACAATTGGGCTAAGGACACGTTTACTCAACATATTTAAATTAAAAAATAAAAATAAAATTAAGGTTTAAAAAGCCATTAACGTAAAAAACCCATTTACGTGTTTTTTCAATTCTTTTTTTTGTTTAGTGTTCGAAAACCACATATTATCGGATTACCCGAATAAAAATAAAAGAAAAGTGAACATCTAGCACATGTGACATATCTAATAATAGTATCAAATTATTATAAACGATATATATACCATGTGTTTGTATGTATGTATGTATATGTCTTACAAAGTAACACATAACATATAAAAAAAAAAATTAAATCTTTTATGATTTTTTTTTGGTCTAAAACATAAATTCAATGACCGATAAAATGTCAACATTTATGAACTCCAACATGCTTAAGCCATAAATTATACTGCGGGAACACAAGCTGAACACAAAAAAATAAAATGAATTTAATTCAATTCACGTGACATGTCACAATCAATTGTGTAGTGGAGCTTTTCAAATTTTTTTTTTTAGTTTACCAATTTTATGTTTTTCTATATATGCTTACACGGTCACCAAAAACCAAATCATGATAATTTTATTTTATGTTGATGTGAAATTGATAATATGGTTTAAGGTGTTTTTATTTTAAATTTAATTTATTTTTAATTTGCTAAAGGAAATGATGAATTTTTATTTTCTAAAATTTGAAAATAATTTTGTATTTTTGTTTATGATTTGATGAACAACAAATTATGGTTAATTATGTTATATATTCTTGTATATATAGTATTATCCAACCGTGAAGCGTGGAAAAATGTTATATTACCAGTCTATATAGATGATTGTCATTAGTCAAATAAAATTATATATATGTATAAATTATAAATATATATACATGTTGAAAGATAGAGGATGCGCGGTATATATATGCAACCGGACAGGCCTATATTATTAATTTAAAATAATTTCAACACACAAGAGATATAAAAATTAAATTCTAAACAAAGTTGCTTGAAAAATACCTCCCCTTTAATAAAATACAAATACTTATTCTCAAGTCACTAAATATATCGTTAAAAAGTTAAAGTTTAAATTTTTATTTTGGAAAAGCGTAAATTTTTTTATATACACACGCGTATTTTCCTAAGCAAAATAACAGTAATAATGAAATAATTTTTTTCTTTAATTTTATTTTATTATTTTTTACGAATAAATTTCAAATTAATTTCCTTCTAAAAATTTTAAACACATATATACTGAAAATTCTATTCCCTAAATTACTTCCTTTTTCGTATATATATATATATATATATATATATATATATATATATATATATATATATATATATATATATATATATATATCTATATATATATATATATATATATATATATATATATATATATATATATATAGATATATTCTTCTTCGACTTATTAAAAAAATAAAATTTTACTTCTGCTAGAATTTTTCTTTTTTGCAATTTAATTTTACTTTTCTTTAACATAAAAAAAAAAAATGAAAATGAAAATTGGTACGTAAAATTTTCTTTACAAAATGAAATTGGTTTTCATTTTTATTTTAAAGTTGTTTGATGTGTATTCTCTACGAACGAATAAAAAACGAATTAGGGTCAAAAAAATAGATAAGCTTTTTCAGTTGGAAACTTATTGCCGGTTATGTTTTTTTTCCTGTATCTCTCTCTCTCTCTCGATATATTTATTTAAATATATAGTCCATAACTCTAGGACATATGTATTTATGGTGGATGAATTTTCAAAGGGACGTTTTTTATAGATTGTAATGATCGTAGTTTTTTTTGTCGTTATTCATAATTTGAATTATTTTCATGGAAATGGTTTTATTTGTAATGAATTAAATAAAATTGCAATTCACAATGGTGTTTAGTTTTGGTCTTTGATAATATAACGTTTAATTTTGGTAGCCCAAAAACTACTAAAAATTGTGAATGTCCTTTTCTGCCTCATTTAACACTCCAAACATCACCAGTTCATGCTACGTATAACCGGTTTGTCTGATTTTTATGCTATTTTACTCAATTCAATGAAAGCTTAACCAGTGCAGAGTCTAGAATATTTACCAGATTATTGCCGCTATATTTTCACCTCTAATGAGATACGTTGGTAGTAAGAGTTCTAACGTGCTTCTGCATTCAAATTTATTCAGGACCATACTCTCATATAGGTGACTCCTATTATTTTGGTTAAACGTTAGTGCATGATGTCGAGGGAACAAAATGGGACATACTGCTGTATAAATATATATATATATATATATATATATATATATATATATATATATATATATACAAACAGTAAAACCTTCCAATGCGACGACCTCTTTAATAAGGCCACCTTTTTAAATAGACAACATTTTAGCAGTCCCAGCACCATAAATATTTGTTTTGCAAATTTCCTTTATTCTGACCACATCTCTATTCTTTTTAGTGACCAGCTGATTTAGTAAAGCATAAAGAATATTTACTCCCGTGATATGTCCAAATTATGACCAAATTAATTTGAATGAAAAAGTGAGAAAGACGCGAGAAAGATGAGAGAAAAGTCAGAAAAAGCGGTGGCGAATTATTTTAGTGGCCGAAAGACATTAACATAGTGTAAAAGCAAAAATTCCAATACTTTACCAGATTCGGCAGTGAAAGCTTTTTAGTCAACAAAAATTAGAAATTACGGCGTTCGAAGATGTTAACAATCTATGTTAATGTGGTTCAAAAACAAAGTAGTATACATGATTGAATATTGGTTCCATTGATCACAGGAATTGCGTTCAAAAGTTCAACGAATTTTAATGCTCAGATGTTAAAACGTCTAATGGTGGTTAATAAATTAATGTTTTGCACTAATATGTAAGGGGAAAAGCTTAAATCACTTACAATTTAAGCACTAAATATTCTTGATTTTCGGCCGAGTCCGAAAATCAAGAATATTTAGGAACATTACTGTAGAGCTACCGGTAATGTAAAGGTTTAATTTAAAAACTTTGATGACTAGCGTTATTTTTGAAGCATAGCTTAAAATAATTAACACCCAAATGAAAAGCGAAAAACGTCCTGCTCTTCACCCATTAAAGTTTCAAACATTAATTTAAAATCACTTCGACCAAATATACGGACTTTCAGGTACAGTCCTTAGCTCAATGGATCCTAAAGAATTTTAAAACTTTTTATAGAAAATTGTTAATTACAGCAAAACCAGTGAAAACCTAGTTAAACCAGTGCCGTCATATTGTGATATTGATAATTTGAATAATATTCTGTCATTAAAAAATGGCTCCAGATTTGATCAGTTTTTGAAAATTTTATACTGAACACCTCTATTAATATGCCAAAATTGGACAGTCCCTTAAGTGGTCACATTATAGGGAGCTTTCATTATATATATATATATATATATATATATATATATATATATATATATATATATATATATATATACCTGTGGGGCTTATAAATGGTCAGTCAAACGAACATTTGTGTCCACATAAGTTTTGACAGTTTTTAAAGGCTGATTTTTGACTCCCACAAAAAATACAGTATTATTGGATTTAATTTTTGAAATGAAAAATGATTTAAAATAAATGCAAATTTTCCATTTGATTTTCATAAGCAATTAGGAATTGAAAATAATGCAAACCTCTTTTTGTCATAGCTTTAGTACAACTACCAAAGAACTGGAAAAACTGAAATTTTTTTCCAGAAATTAAATTAATTTCCTTCTGCCGTCTTTGAAATAGCACCATCTAAAAAATAACACATTTTCGTTGGGGCTGTGCATCCTTCAACATAGTTTTTTTGAGCAAATTGAAAAATTTAAAAATCAATCTATCCAACATACAATTAGTTGAATGATTTTTTTTAAATGTAACAAAATGCTGTATCGTCAGCAAATGCCACAGCATGTCCACAGAATTTTCAAAGCGAGTTTACGTATAACCTTGAGTGAATCATAATTTACTAATTCACATTCACTTAAATCTTCATTTATATTCACTTATTGCGGACAATTAGAAAGGTAGGATTTTAGCATATCGAAAGGAATACGATGGAAACCAGCTCTATGCAACTTTTCTAGCAGCAGCTCAGGATTTACTGAGTTAAATGCTTTAGTCACATAGTCACATTGGCTACGAATTTATCAAATGAAGCGTTTACTTCAATAGATTCAAACACACCATGCCATGACTCATTTTCCAATGTTTAAACAGGGATAATCTATTTTCCATTGGAAATTGCGGCTATCATTCAAAGAATACATAAATATATATATATATATATATATATATATATATATATATATATATATATATATATATATATATATATATATATATATATATATATATATACATATTAAGAATTTTATTATTTCTAAGTAAAGTCCAAATTTTGACAAAAAGTTTAAAACATTTTTCTTAAAATATCAGAACTTGTAAAGTTTGGACTTACTTTTTTTGCAATCACTAAACTCCGCTAGGAAATATTGTGAAAGAGTGATTTTATTGCTTGACACTTTAAATTTATTTAATTAAATAGATTTTATTGCCTAATACTATACCAGACATAATTTATATTTTTACTTAATAAATAAACCGCGTCTTTCGTAATTAAATATAATCTTGTTCTAACTGATCAATATAATTTTAATTAGTTTGTATATTTCAAATATGATGAATTGCACAATATTAAAATAGTATTTACACATAAATTAAATATCTCACGCATTTTATTACTTCACAATATATCATAATTAATTTTGACATTTCTTCCAAGCACAATTAAAAACAATTAAAAAATTCCAAGTTAATTATACCATCATCATTACACAATTTCAGCTCCTTAAAATTGAAATCTTTATTACAAAAATTTACAAAAAAAATATATTATATATTTCGTAATATTACAACAACATCAAAAATATTATATTTGTCTCATAACATTTCCACCCCACAAATATATATATGTATATATTTTCAAATATATTTTCCATATACAGATTTAAAGAACCATGCATACAGCATCAGCTACCACCACCATTTCAATAAAAACAGAAAAAACAACCAACATACAAAAATCTAATATTTATTACAAAAACAACAACAAAAATACATTAGATGAACATGTTACATATATATAATATATATGTATACTTTGAACTAGTTGAAATCTAACCGAACACAACAAACCATTATATATAGAATGGTATATAATAGAAAACACTGGTGGAAAATATATGTATGACATTTTAAGAATTTATGAAGTTAAGGTATTAAATTGAACATGCGAAATATTTTATATGTACATGCATGTTTTATAGATGTGAGTTCATCTAACCTTTAAATTACAAAAAATGTAAGTCAAATGTCCCTCGAAATTCATCACTCACTCATTCACTCACAAATTGAAAAGATTTAAATTAAATTTTACCGGCAGATCAAAAAATGTATATGAACATATATATATATGTATATGTATACGAGACGAGTACGTCTCAAAAGATTAGGGTGGAAATTAATTTTGTATTTCTTGATTAAATTTTAATATATTTTAATTAAATAAATTATTAATTATAAATCTAAGAAAAGTAATAACATTTTCACTTTTCTTTTTTTTTTTTCTTTTTTGTTAACATTAAATTTCAATTAACATAACAAAAACACGAAAAACTTTCATTTCCTTTTTATAAATTTTTTTTTTAAGGTCATCCCTTAAACAAACTTTCTTATACACATACTTTTATTTTAATTTCATATTCAAACTTTTTTTTTTTTTTTTATCATACACAGATAAAATTTTTATATATCAAAAAAAAAAAAAAAAAAGAAGGAAAATTAAATGAAATAAAAATAATATTCACCCTTAATTTTCATCTACGAAAAATAAAAAAAAAAATTATAATTTAAAATGATTTTTCTTCTTCTCTACGGTAATTTTTCAATCTAACACTTCATGCCTTTCACTTTACCTATCGTACCGAAAATAAAACATACAAAACATTTTCATTTATTTTAATGAAAATCATGCATCTCAGGTGCTTTATTTCCAAAAAAAAAAAAAAATTTAAAACGAATTTTCATTTTTGTACATTTCATTTTCATCGTGATTTGAATAAAATAAAATTTTGATTTTGTTGTAATTTATTCTCCAATGCTACAAACACAAAAAAAAAAAAAAAAAAAATTAAAGATTTATATGAATAATGAAAATTTATCCCGGAAAATATTATAAAAAAAAAATTATATTAAATTACTAATTTTAATAATTTTTTGCATACTGAAACTATATTTTGTTATTGCTTTGTAACAAATGTTTTTATAATAAAACTATTAATCATAGTTTAAAAAAAAAAATGTATATGAAAGGAAATTAAAAAATTTAAGTAAAATGGCGGAAAACTGTACTATTGTACTTTTATTATGCTATTGTGTATGCGAATATATATATAGAGATATACATTTTTAATTTTGGATTATGTTTATCGCAGACATAAAAAGTCGTACGTCTATCTGGTTTTCGGGATTTTGTTTTTCGTAATCTTAAATTAATTAAAATTTAAAAAATTTTCACAAAGTAACATTATTAAATTATTCCTTTGGTAAAAGTGTCAAAAACTTGTTGAAAACCAAGTAAAACAATTTTGTTTCTTTAATTTATGTATATTATATATATATATATATATATATATATATATATATATATATATATATATATATATATATATATATATATATATATATATATATATGTATATGTATATATATATATATATATATATATATATATACATATATATATATATATATATATATATATATATATATATATATATATATATATATATATATATATATATATATATATATATTTCATCGGCCCTACAAATCTCACATGGAATTTTTCTGTTCATGTACGCCTATATATTCTCCATAACATTTAAATCGGGACTTTGCCCTGGCCAAGACAAAACTTTTTGCTCAAGTGTTTTAAAAAAATCTGTGACAATCTTTATATACAGTGGCATTGTCCTGTTGTAGTATAACCTCTGTTCTGATTAACTTTTCGCCAGGTACTAATCCGACTTCATTTACCAATTCTAAGTACCTTACTTGGGTAATTTCCCCCGTAACATAGTAAGATGGCCAATGCCACTGTAGCATATGCATCTCCATATCATAATATTCCCTCCGCCTGTGTAACGAGTTGGAATTATAACCCTCGATTTTGTTTTTGCGTTAGGCGCAAAACAATAATATTTTGGTTCCCAGGAACCGTCCAAACAAAAATCGATTCGTCAGTCCAAAATATACTCTTCCAAAACTCTAGAGGCTTCTTGATATACTCACGTGCAAATTTTAAACGAACAAGTTTCTTTTTTGGAAATATAGGGCTTTTTTGCGTGGAATAAGTCTTTATGCTTTTTTATTTCAGTCTCCTAAATACTGTTGTATTGCTGATCGTATGATTTGGTGGCGTATTAAACGGCGTATTTTGAATATTTTTCAAGGATAATGTTGGATTAATTTTGACAGCTCTTTCAATTAACACATCTTCTTTTGTTGAAGTTATTGCTTAGTTCACCGTTGCTTAAATGCTTTCTGGCCTGGTACACAATTGAATTGCGATGGCAGTTATATTTTGTGGTTAATTCTCTTGTCGAAATTCTACAATTATATTCAGCTACTATGGCTGCTCTAATTGCTACACTAATTTCAATTTTTTTAGGCGTTGTTAATTGTTCAACTGATTCAAAACTTCTGACAAAAAAGTCAAAGAAAACTGATTATAATAATAAACAAGTTGAAACAGGAATTATCTTGATAAAAACAAACGGTTTGAAAACAAAAAACAAAAAATCATCGCACAAATAATTTTAAAACACATAAAAATGAATTTTTCTGATTTGTTATTTAAAAAAAAAAAAAAAAAAATTTTTTTTGAAACGCATAGTGGTATATATATATATATATATATATATATATATATATATATATATATATATATATATATATATGTATATATATATATATATATATATATATATATATATATATATATATAAATATATATATATATATATATATATATATATATATATATATATAAATATATATATATATATATATATATATATATATATATTTATATATATATATATATATATATATATATATATATATATATATATATATTTATATATATTTATATATATATATACATATATATATATATATATATATATATATATATATATATATATATATATATATATATATATATATATATATATATATATATATGTATATATATATATATATATATATATATATATATATATATATATATATATATATATATATATATATAAATATATATATATATATATATATATATATATATATATATATATATATATATATATATATATATATATATATATATATATAAATATATTTATATAATATTAAATAAGTGAGTTCGGGTGAGTTTCAAAACTTGTCTTATTCAATTTAAAAAAATAAAGCATCAGATTGTTTGCCGCATTTGCCCTAAAACTAATTAATTAAAACCCTATTTTTAACTTTACAAACTTTGACAATGGTTTCAAAGCCCTTTCTCTACTATACCAGTGGTTTCAAAACTTATCTGACCCTGTTTTTCTTCCAAAACTATTTGTATTTTTTGAAAGTAAGGTCAAAATACGGTAAGGTCAAGATCTCCCAAAATGATAATGATTAAACGAATATTACCAACTGTGGGCACTCCTTTATTCGGTTAGGCCTGATAGGGCATTGAAAAAATGCCACCCAATTTAAACTTTAGCTTATCTAAAAGATAATTTAATGATGGAAGCAATGTTATATCCTTCAAAATCATTATATGAAAATAGCATATGTTATCCCAAGTAAGTTAATAAAAAAACTGCTATTATTTTACACTGCTAGCTTGAAAATTAATATTCAAAAGAGTTACTTGAAAACTTTGCATCGTTTTCAAAACGACGAATTTAGTTAGGGAAAGGGTTAATGACGAGCGACCTAATAATAAAACAATTTGCAAGTTGCTGCAATATACGTAAAATTAAATTACCGAAGCCACGAATGATATTCATGGAGTTTAGCGAAGAATCGCCAAGAAATATGCGAAAGATCCTAAATATCCTTGCATGAATGATCCTAATATCCTTGCATGAACGTTGATGAATATCCCGTTTTCCGTCGTTATGCTGGACAATAGATTAGAGTGAGAGACATATTCATAGACTTATTTAATTTAATCGAGGTCGGGGCCAATATGCATTGCCGTTTGCAACAACTGACATCGCTATCTTCGGTATCTTCTATGATATTGACCTCAACAGAAGCTGAAATCTTGCATGAAGCGTGTATTATTATTATCGAAGAAATCACAATGCTCGAAAAAATGAACTTTGGGTAATCGACAAGCTCTTTTCAAACGACGGCCGACCATTTGGAGGTACGTTTTACATATTATAGGAGATTTTAGTCAGATGCTTTCAATTGTACCCAGGAAAACACGCACAGATATCGTGAAATGCTGCATAAAAAATAGCCGACTTATGGGAGACATTTTACACCACTAACACTTACTGCAAATATGCGCCGAAAAGGTCACCATGAATAGAACGAATGCCTCCGGACCGGGGAATCTATGAAGATAGTACTATTCAGAAATCAAAATAGCGGAGATCTTATAAAAGCAATCTTAGGCAATGTGCACTAGTTGGCGGATGAGAGTCTAACAAAACGAGTCATTATCGCTCCAACTAATGACCAAACGCTCGAAATGAAGACAAATTATTTGTTATACGACTAATTCAATTTCCCGATTGAATTTTTGTCGCATTTTTAAGATTGCTTTCTAATGTTTTGGCCAAAGGGAATGATGATCACGCTTTTAAGAAACCTCAACCAAAAAAGCATTAACAAACGTTTGATTATGTCGGGATAGATCTACGGACTACCTAATTCCCACATGGACAACTGTATGTTGCAAGGTCAAGATCTCATAATCCACAAATCGAAGTAGTTCGAAAAGTAACGAATCCCCAGCAAAAATTTTAGCATTGAAATTATAAATTTGTAATTTACAGGTGAAAACTATAACCATATGTTACAGCCTACGGCTTGTTCTTAAGGAACCTTTATAGATTACAGTTGAAGGGTGTCGCACTGCAGGTGCTGATAAGAGACGTCAGAATGCAGAGCAGTGTCTTGTGCTAATAATAGTTAAATATTGACCACCAGGGAACCAGTCCAATTCTGTCATTACTAACTTACCTTACTTTCCCCTACACCCTATTATCGATCGTTTAGGTGTCATTAATCGGGTCTGTCATAACTAACATTCCTTCCACTCCTTCGGTTTTGTTATATACACGGGTGTACGATGGTGCCTGGCATTATTCGATTTTTCAACATTTAATTTATTTTAATAGATGTCCAGCAATCACTTAAAAGTCTAACTACTGAAATCAATGTTTGGATATTGTTAAAAATAAGCTTGGTTTGACTGCTGACAGTTTGAATTTTTTTTAACACTATCTCAAGTTATGTTATTTTCTGTGGTAGATTCCTAATATTGTTCAATTAATCAGAGACTTTATATATATATATATATATATATATATATATATATATATATATATATATATATATATATATATATATATATATATAAATTTAAATTATATACCCATACTCGAACATATAACAAAGCCATAACTAAATATACATTTTACACTTCAAATAACGAGTACATATTCATTTTTCTATCACCTTACAACACACTGGACGATCTACTCGAGAGTTCATTCATCTTTCTTTTATGCCTCATATTTTAAAAAAAATAAATTTTATTTTCTATTTATATTGGTCAAATAAATTTTATTTTCAATTAAAATTTGAAATCATAAATTTTTTAAAATCTTTCATCGCCAGCCTTTTCCCACTGAAATTGTATTGAGATGTACAGCAGTAAACCGAAAATCGTTTCATATTTCTATGAAAAGATAAGATTTGAAAAATTACTTAACATATAACTAAATAAAAAAAATTATTATGTGGTGGTTTATTTTTATTTAAATTTTTTCTGATTAAAATCCTATATAATTTTAAATTAATGCACTCCATTTTATTATATATTAACAAAGTGCTAGATGAAGAAAAAATCTATTAGTTTTATTATTACAGTTGAAAAAAAAAAATGGAATTTTAATGTACGAGTATTACTGAAGTAGTTTTTAGTATAAGTAATGTTTTGACGCTAATTGCAAGTAGAAAATGAGTTTCCAACCATCTTTTACGCCATTCATGATTGCCAGAGCCGGTAAAAGATAACTAAGCAGATCGGTTTTGTTTGACTTAAAATCATTCAATCAGTTACGAGTATACAAAATTCACACGCATCACCAAGATATCATATTTTAAAATCCAGACACGTCAAAGAAAAACAATTAAAGGGTTCATGTCTATATATGGTATAAAAATTGGAATGCAGACATTGTATATAAAGTGCCTTAATATACAATACCATATGGATAATTTGTACTCGTAATAGTATTTTGTATATTATAACAAAATGTTAATTAATTAAGAAAATTATTATAAACAATTCATGTGTGCACAGCTGTCGTCTAGTGCGGTTAGACAAATTGAACTCAAAATTAATTTATACAATCAAAGTGTATATAATAATTGTTTTGGTGTCAATCGATGCGAATAGTAAAAAGGTAAAAACTTTATGTGTTTACCCAAGGGTAACCTTTGCATTTTGATTGGTTAGACGTTACTCCCTCTATCAAATTGTAGAAAGAAAACATATGTTTCTCCGGAAGTGCACTCAAACTTTCTTGGACTTCACCTAAATCCATATAAGTATATAATTTATATATATATATATATATATATATATATATATATATATATATATATATTTATATATATATATATATATATATATATATATATATATATATATATATATATATATATATATAGGGCGTCGCAAAAAGAATGGATAAGTCTGAAACACTTCAAAGTAGAAATATTGGGTGCACCAAAAAATACAAAAAACAATTATTGTCCAGTTAGTACTTGAGTTTTTTTTTAAAATGTTAATTTTTTTCAAACTACTTTGCATTGCTGTAAACCATGGCTACAAATAAATGAATTCATGGACCATACCAACAGATATACAGTGAATCCTGTACTTGCAAGGAAACAATCATTTTAACTTCAATTTTTATCATGAAATTTAAATAATTTTTTTTTGCGAGTGTGAAATGTATTTACTTCGCTATTTGATTGGACTATTCTTTTTTGCATAATGATTTAGAGTTTGTTTGTCAAAATGCCACAAATACAGTACACGTCACAAAAATATGAAAATATGCGTTTTATTTACGGTGAGTGCAGTGGAAATGAAAATATATTCGCAGCCCTGTATAGGGAAAGGTACCGTAACGTGCGTCTCCCGAATTACCTCGTATTCATCAAAATCCACGGGTGTTCCTCGGAAGGAAGAATACCTGGGAGCGACGTTAGTGGTGACATCACTGTAAAACCCGCTAATACTGACACTGAAAACATGATGCTTGAGGAAATTGAGCGAGATCCGTCTACCTCTGCAAGAACAATAGCTCGATGCATTGGGATCACAAAATCGAGCGTACAATACACATTGAAAAAAAAAATAAGTTCAACCCCTACCATATTACAGGCGTGTATACTCTGCAACCGAGAGTACAACGTAATATGGTTCTTCTGCAAACAGATGCCTATGAAAAAAGAAGTAAATCCACAATTCTTCAAAAATATTATGTGGAGTGATGACTCAATGCTGAAGTTATGAAACTGAATATCTGGTCGTCTGCAAAATTTATTGGAAGAGGTGGCCGAGGAAGCATTCCTTTTAATCCTATAGGTTCCAGAATGATGGGTCTCCTGCGCACTATGAAGTAAATGTCTGTATATGCTTACCCAAATAAATGGTTCGGCGGCCTGGGACCCCTTTTTGTTTCAGGCTTATCAATTTTTTCAGGATATATATATATATATATATATATATATATATATATATATATATATACATATATATATATATATAATATATATATATATATATATATATATATATATATATATATATATATATATATATATATATATATATATATATATATATACAAAATTAACGAATTTAATACTCACAAAAACTGTATATTTAATATTTAAAAACTAATACAATTAATCAACTATAACAAAAACTAGAGATACAATCAAACAATCACTAATTCAATATTACAATTAAAAATAATAATAATAATAACAATAAACAAAGATGATTAAAGCATGTATTAGGCCAAATTCTAATATGAAACAAATACGTTAGGAAAAGTACTCTAAACATTTGATTCTAAACTGGGACGGATGTGAAATTCTTCTAAGATTATGAGGCAAGCTATTAAAAGTTTGAACTCCATTAACAAACAAAAATGAGGCACGAAAGGTAGTACGATGTCGACGTGGGATTAACGTTACACATCTATTGGAACGAGCTAACTGAATAGTATTACGAAAATATTCAGGATACTTGCCATTAATAATATCAAAAATTAATACACATTGCCTATATTTCAAATAGTTGTTAAATGTGCAACCCAACAAAGATTTCGGGTAGGGTGTGATATGTTCAAACCTCGACACATTATACACATATCTAGTGATTGAATTAAAAGCAATTTGTAATCTTTAATTGGAGTTATAATTAAGTTTGCCAAGTACTAAATCTGAGTATAAAATATGACTAAATAGTAATGAGTAAGCTATACACTTTTTGGTTTTGATAGGAGTAGCGTGCTTAAATTTGGAAAATCGCTTCAGACCAGAATATATATTAGAATAATGTGATTAACCTTTAAATTCCACCCAAACTCAGAAGTCAACATAAAACCAAGATGACGCACACTGTTAGTATACGCAATTAACTCATTATTCAACTCAAATCTCGGGTATGGCAAATTGCTTTTTCCTCTATAGATGTGCATTACTTTTGATTTAGCTGAGTTCAAAACAAGTCCATTTGCTTTGGTCCAATTAGATATACAATGCAGATCATTATTAATGAGCGCCTCAATATGGTCGATAAAACCCATATTACTATTCAAATAAATAAGCAGGTCATCTGCATGTGAAATTATTTTAGCAAAATCATTAATAAAAATCGAAAATAATAGCGGCCCTAGGACCGACCATTGAGGAACGCACTTGGTCTCAATAGGAAAAGATTGCTCATCATTATAATTCACCTACTGTATTCGTCTTGAAAGATAATTTCGTACCAATTTAATAGCTTCATTGGAAAAACCATACATACACTTTAATTTGTATAGCAATATTTAATGATTTAACATATCGAACGCCTTTGAAAAATCAAGCAATACAAGAAACAGAACTTGTCCATCATCCAACGATGTAGAAATATCATCAGTCACCTTTAACATGGCTGTCTTCGTGCTATGCCCAGCTCGGAAACCAGATTGTAAATGAATAAACATATTATTAGTATTAAAGCATTCGGTAATTTGGTTTTTCATTAAAATTTCAATCACCTTAGCTAACACTGGCAAAACACTAATAGGTCTCATGTCACTAATCAGTTTAGGGTGAGAAGTTTTAGGTATAGGAATCACTTTAGAAATTTTCTACTGAGATGGAAATACTGCATCAGCAATACTCGTGTTTATTATATGACAAATATACCGAATAACTAAAGGAATTATTAGCTTGATGAATCTCAGTGGGATGTTATCATTACCAATGGCATTAGACTTGATAGAATTGATTGCTAATAAAACAGCAGCTTCATCAGCAGTTTGAAAATTAAAGATATATCTAGTAGGTACAGGGCTACCAACATCACTTAAATACAATGACCTCGGCGTAGCAATTAAAAGTAAAGAATTCACAAAAAATTGATTTAATTCAGTAACGGAAAAACTTGGGTTTGACGGCGCATTTTTCGAAAGACCAATGGAGCGAATATTATTCCATAGTTTACGTGAAGGTAAGCCAGGATCTAGTAGTCTATTTATAAAATTGCTTTTGTATATATATATATATATATATATATATATATATATATATATATATATATATATATATATATATATATATATATATATATATATTAAATAAATCAATGTTTCTTTCTTAGTTTGTCCTTCAATCACTAGTAAACAACAAGTACCAGAATTAAGCATAATATTTTTACTTTTGTAGTGCTATTACTTTGGATACCTCCCGAACATTAGTTTGTTAAATGTTCATATTTTTCGTAATAATTTGAACATCCTTCTGGATTTCATTTAGTTTAGTGGCAGTTTATGTGTAGCAATTGTTATAACAACAGTTGTGTTGACTACGAAATTTTATCTCCCGATCGACATTACATTCTAGATTTCAAGCGCATTTATTTTTTTGGAAAAATCCGTGTGAATTTCACTTTAAAATCAACTATGCTAACCAAACACAAAGCAGTTGGCCAGTCTATCCTCCTAACACGAAAGAACAACATAGAAACCAAGACTGGATACCATTCGCTCTGATTAAGCCCAGTGCGTCACTAGTATGACATTGATTTGAAACGCATTTTCTTTCACAAGATTCAGAAACAAACGTTCAACAGGAAGCAAGACTGTCAATCGTTCCGAGTATGTATTACTCAAGCTTCGTGTATCAGTATCGTAGAAACATCGAGAAGCAAAACTAGAAAGCATTACTCGTTTATAGAATACTTAAGTTTGTTTGTCTAAAACTCTCGAGCAAAGAGACTGGAAACTTTTTTCGTTCGCATATTGTTCGATCCAGACGAACACGCAGTCGACAAATATAGTCTTAATCCAAGTTTATATGGTTATTAGCAAAATTATGCTTAAATTGCATATTAAGCTAAGGATTTGTGAAGATGAAATCGTGGAATAAGATTTCTGATTCCAGTTTACAAATCCGACGAATTGCCGTTATGTCAAAGAATCGAGTACCGTATAAAATCCGTGCAAGTACTAAACTTTCAAGATTACTTGAACCTTTTTATTTTTATTATGGTTTTGGTTTAAATCAATCTTATAAGATACCTTTTAAGAGGGTCATATTTAGAGTAATTTAAATTTGTACCTGCAAATTCTTAACAATTTTAAGAATTGTTACAAAACGATATAGCTAAATATATTTTAAAAATGGCGGAAGCTATTGTCCAAACCCACACTCACACATACATTGATTAAATATAAATTAGTCAGCGATATTTTAAATTAAAAAGAGAAATTTAAAAAAAGGATATTTACTCAAATGTAGTTCATCCCTATATTATACCCAAATCAAATATATAAATTTATCGATTTAAGCTATAAAAAGCTTCTCGCACATTAAAATTCAAATAACATAAAAAAAATAAAAATAAATTAAATTTTCCAAAATAAATATGTGTGACACAAGCACACCCTTTTTGCTTGAATAATAAAATAAAAAATGAAATTTAAATTGACATATTGATTTAAGGGATCCTTCGTATATATGTTGTTTTGGTACACATATCGATTTAATGCACGCGTGTATAATTAAAATTTTTCTTAATATATTTTTACCTTGACGGATTTGGTTCCGATGTAAATGGTTCTGCATAAATATTCCTAGATGGTGGCATACGCCTTGGTAATGGTGGTGGTACAGGATTATAACCATCCATTATTGTATCACAATCAGAATATTTCATTGATTTCATCGTCATTTTGAACAAATTTTATTTTTGTTTAAAACTTTAATTAAAATTTAAATAACACAAAAATGAAAATTTAATTTTCTCTTAAATTTATTTTCGATTTTTTATTTTTTTATTTTTTTAAATTATAACACTCATTTTTTGCTTATTTTTTGCCATCACATATTATTAATTAATTTTTATTTAACGATCACTGCGTTATTCCTTTAAAATTTAAATCACAATAAATACACTTATATAATTTTATATTATTACATTTATTTTTATTTTTAAATAAGAAAAATAAATACGAAAAAAAAAATGTTGATTATTTTTTTAAATTGAAATTATTCAATAAATTTTTACGATCATCATCTTATATATTCATACATAAGAGCTAAGATGATCGTTGAAATGTTAACGAATATAAGTATAATACATTTTTTGATCTCTCTCGCGCGGTTTATTTCTTTAAATTGAATTAAATTAAGAACTAACAAAAAAAAAAAAAAAAAAAAAAACAACATCTTATGTATTATAGCTATATGTGAAACGAGATGAACTGTCTCAACATATATACACAATGAATAAGTTAGATTTTGATTGATCTTATGAAAAGAAAATTATCAACATTTTTTTTTTTCTTCGTATTTTTCTTAAACATAATTTAAATTCTGTTATCTATTTTGCTAATTTATGCTAATTAATGCAATAATGCATGTTATTGTGTTGCTTAAATAAAATTACAATTCAATTGTGAAAGATGAATATAAGTCCTTTAATAAAAACATACAATGAATCTTATTGTTAATGTCTCTGCATCGTTAAAAACGGGAAAGAACTATAATTAATAACATTATTTATTGCATTTTAGCTACACTCTAAATGAATTAAAGCCTTCCGTCGGTATTTTCGACCGGCCATTTCATCTTAACGGTTTTGGAAGTGAAATTTTCCCAAAATTTTATTTTAAATACGTTCTATTTTCGTTTTTAATAATTTAACTTGATTTAATCAATTGAATTAAATTAGCTTCAATTAAATTTATGATTTTTAAAGTGTACACAATCACAAAAACTAAACAAAAAAATGTTGATTTGTTAAAAAACTAGGAATTTGATTATATAAAGCAAACCCTCCATTACTACTGTACATACAGCATTTTTCAACTGGCGGCAAACCAATTATCAAAAAGAAAAGGGTTTACGGAATTTATCTTTTCGTTTTTCGAATTCTAATTTGTTTTTTGTTGTGTTGCATGCTTTGCATGCGATTATACAATCAACGGGCACGGAATTGCATCTAATGGTTGTTTTCATAAAAATGAAAAATCTCATTTCTCATCAAACAAGCGTGCTCTAAAACATTTTGTTTAACATACTTGTTTACAAAATTTGCAACAACACTATATATAACAAACAAACCGTACACCTAAAATTAATGAGACATGGACGAAAAAAATTAGTTAATTTCGAAATGAAATATTGAAATTGTTTTTTTTATAAATTTATGTGACAGAACCGCGCGTTTTCAAACAAAACATTTTAAAAAATGTTCGAACGAAGACCACCCATCGAATTGGCGTAAAAAAACGAAATTCTATATTCTCTAAATTTTTTGGCATACAAATAAAAATATTCTATCCATTCATATATCAATATTTGTATAACTGTCTAGTCGAATTAGTAGTCGATAACAGAATTTAATGATTTTTCACAAAATTTTCACTTTTCACAACAACAACATAAATTATTATATCCAATATGAAATATAAATATATATTACTACATTTAGCTTAAATGCAAAGTTGGAAAATTTTCACTTTTCTTTTTTTTTTAAAATATATATATATGTATATATATGCAACACACACACAAACACAAAAAAACACACACGCACACGAATTCACAAATTTATGATTTTCTTTTCATTTTTCTTTTTTAAGTTTTTTTGATTTACCAACATACAAAATTTTATTTTTTTTTGTTTTGTCTGTTTTAAAAATAATATTTTTTAAAAATAATTTACTCTTTCACAAAAACGTAAAAATTTTCATTTACGTTTAATAATAATTTTCACAAATTAAATTTTTTTTTTATTTTAAGTTTACAAATTACACGATATTGTTGTTATCATTTTGTATTTTAAGTCTTAAACACATTTTTTTGCGCGAATTACAATAAATAACCATAAATAAAATAATTAAAATGGAAAATATTTTTAATTTATCATTTTTTTGTTTTTCAATAAAAACTAAACAAAAAATAATTTAAATTTTCTTTTTCTTCTAATATAAAATAGCATTTCATTCGTTCGATATGAAATACGAACAGAGACTGATTTTGTGAAGTAAAATCATAATAAAAAAAACAAAAAAAAAAAAAAAAAAAAAACAACAAAATGATATTCTACTTGTTTGATGGTGTGTTGAAAAGGCCCAATAACAAAAAAAAAAAAAAAACAAAACCAAACAAAAAAACAAGAAATAATATTTTTAAAGAAAAACGAACAAAAAAGATTAAAAGAAATACAACAAAAATGCTGTACAGTTCAGCTGTGCGACGGCGTAGTAATTCCAGAATTGTATACAGATATGTACTATATTTATGAATAGGATACTCTAATACATGTATATTTTAAAATACAGAATCCCTTCTATATTTTCTATTTTCTACCGATCATGCGTTTTAAGAATCATACGATAATGTGCGAATCCCTATTATATATTAAAACCGAAATTTGTTACTTCGCCATTACATATTGATATTTGACGAAACGAACAGCAACCGACTAAAATATACAATATTTCCCCTTATTCACACGTTTTTACGGTTTTATGTTTTATGCAATTTCATAAGGGATGTACAATCGAAGAAAAAATAAAATAAATAAAATGTTGGTACCTAAATGTTAAATGTTTATGTTTTTTGATATTGATGTTATATGTTGTGTTTACCAATATTTTAAAAAGGGTGTCAAAGTTGAATGGCATAAATTGGGTTGTACAGTGCTGCTACCAAAATTTAATTTTGAAACTCATGTTTACGGAAAAAACAGAATTGAGCGATGTCAATTTAACACAAGTGGAATAAATAATTTTAACATTTCGTCCAATTTTTAGAGATCATAGATTTTATTTTAGGCACTTTGATTTTGAGATAATTGGAAACTGAAAGTTGAATACAAACGAGATTTCATATACTCAGTACACTGATTAATTCCCGTAATGTTATAGTTAATGAACAGACCGATATGATCTCACACCTTGGATGACATCCCTTAGAAATTAATACATTGGCAATTTGTCCTGTACACGTCACTTTTTCCATTATCGGTCCCGCAAGTACGTGTAGGGAATACGGACCTATATTTTCAATTAAATTAGTCTGATTTTACCAGCTCTAGCAGTAAAGTCACCAACCACTATTCTCATCTGCCTTGGGGCTTTTCTGAACATTTTGGCCATCGAGATTCAAAGGTAACCCTTGAGAGAATATTTGAGGAGCAACGAGTACCGAATGATGCTTTTTCATGGTTTATGTTGTTTCCAACAAATGTCTATGATTCAGTTATTGTGAGCGGGCTTCGTTTTTGTTTATATTTAATATAGGTTATTTTCAGGATGCTGGTGGTCATCCCAGCGATCCAGTCATTGTTTAGTTACCTGCTACGACAAGCTTAAGATTGTGTCAGTCGTTATTTTAAGTAGTATATCAAATTTTAAGGCGTCGTGGTCTTCAAATTATCGTACATCCATTGATGCCCGTATATATAAACTAATGGCATATCAACAAAGATCTAACCTGATTTGCTAGGATAAAGTTCGAAGGTGGACTTCACATTTGAGCTCTCAAGGACTAGCTAAACAGAATACCATCAATGTATGTAAAAACAAAATATATTCTTTTTGTGACTGTGTCCATGAAAAACTGAAAAGTTTGTGGTAAAATCGTACAAAAGAAGTTGTAGTAGCAATTATAGTTTTATTTCTAGCTACTTCTAGTGTGGACTACCTATGGAAAGATAGTACAGCTCTGTCAGTTTAATGAGAAATTGAGCATATGAAGAAAACCATAATTATTCTAACCACGAGGCATTGCTGTCGAAATACCGGGTAAAAACCACTCTCCAGGTATTTTGATAGTTTCCTTGAGGGATCCCGGTCGCTATCATACATTAAGATCACGCCCCAAGCTTTGATAGGACAACATACGCCACATTTGTGATGACAACAACAGTATCATCTCTCAAGCACCGGGCTCCTCAACCATTGGTGTTGGTATTGGGAACTTGTCCCTTAACTCCAGCGAATGGGTTAAGCTCAACTCGTTCAAACGAAGGCATTTTAAAAAGAGGCTTAAAGAAGACAAAACTAGAGATGAGGCTCTAGCCGCTGTTAAGTTTCCGCTTCTTTTCAATGCACCATTGAAATCTGTAGCAACTACCCTAGACAGTAGGACTTGTGGTAAGCGCGAGAAGTCTTTCAAGGTTGCTTTGGAACCCACTTAACCGCCTGAAAAAAAAACAACTAAAAGTAAGCCTTCTCCGGTCAAGGTATTTTTCAGCCAAGTAGCCGGCAATGTTAGGCTAGGTATCTTACCAAATGATCTCAATGACAACTCTCTCAGTCTGAAGCAAATGGCAAACTAACAAGAGCGTATCATTGACCTTATTATTGAGATACAAGGTCCAACTCATATGTCACAATTCACTGGTCCTTCCGAAGAACAGGATGGCTTTACTTTGTATGTTCCGATCATTCCACAGTGAAATGGATGACGAACAATTTGGATAAGCTAAGGTCAAAATGTGGTTTGAACTTAACTTTGGTGGAAGAGGATAATATTCCTTGGTCAAACATAGTTAGGTTTATTTTTTCATAGAACCTTAGCTTGTCTAGCGAGAATATTCTTGCTACCATAGCTACGCAGAGCATTGGTCTTGCGGCCAAGTCCTGGAAGATACTACAACGGACGACAACTGGCGCAGTCGTTCACTTGGTTATGACCATAGGCGATCCTTCCATGAAAACACTGCGCGAATCCACGGTCACACCAGACTTATTCTTAAGAGCGATTCCCCCTTTACCAACCAAACCACTGGAGTCAGCCCCAGCAAGGGGGTACTTTAGCAGCTGAGAACAGCAGCGCTGTAGAGCATTCTGTTACGGTTGCTTCTTTGTCGGGAGAACAATCAATAGATCTCTCAGTAACTCCTTCTTTAGTTTCTGAGAAATCATTTTGATTGACTACATAAAAGGCTGTCCATGGAAGACACTTCAAGTCAACGGCATCTACTTCGGGAACTAAGTCTGTAGGGGCGCTCGAGGTGATACTGGGAAATGTGGCAACAAGACGCCAAATCCCGCAAAGCAGGATCTAATAGGGTAAAGCATTCTAATGAGTGAAATAAATATAGACAAGCCCTAACAAATTAAAACACTGAACTAAGGCGTTCCAAACGCCTTACGTCGAACAATAACTGTGGTAATATCGAGGATAAATCTAGAGCTACTCGACTCCATAAAGTTCTAGCTAAGGATCAGTCTATCGAGATTCGGTTAGTTCTCAAATTCGATGGTAATTATATTATACATCAGGTTGCAAAGAGTCACTTTGAAACCCTGCTCCAGGTGCACTTTCCGGGTTGCACTGTTTGCGACACCAATACAATTACTAATCCCATATTTGGTACACATATGGGTGCAAATGTGGGTCGGGTTAACAGTTTATTCGGTAAGATTTTTACTCCGGGAAAAGTCAAATGGGATATTAACCGCTTTTAGCCTTTCAAGGCTCTAGGTGGGGATGGAATCTTCACAGACCTTTTTCAAAGGGGCTTGGAATTGATTAGCCCTGCTCTGGTAGTTTTTATCCCAAAGCTTGGAAATCGGCCAAGTGAACTCTCTAAGTTCTTTCGACCTATCAGTCTTACATCGTTTATTCTCAAATCTAGGAAACGACTGGTATATCTTCAAATCAGGGACTGGTTAATTGTAACCATACCTCTGAATCCTAATCATTTCGCCTACAGAAATGGCAATGAAAGCATGTCAGTGTATGCAGGCCTCAGCTCTAAAATGATTTACTGGATGTACATCATGATAGTGAGGCCAAATGTAATCTATGGAGCCATAGTTTGATGGCCTAAGGTATTGCAAAAAATTATTATGTACAAGCTAACCTCATTGCAGAGGCTAGATTTTCTCGGAACTACATTCACTAT
Source organism: Tipula confusa (assembly GCA_963556175.1). NCBI lineage: Eukaryota > Metazoa > Arthropoda > Insecta > Diptera > Tipulidae > Tipula > Tipula confusa. The sequence continues at coordinate 208,689,878 of OY744475.1, forward strand.
GCACTCCTGTCCTAAGACGCCAATGGAAGCTCTTATCAGATACTCCATCTCTGCTCTGGCAGTAATTTCGCGGTAATAGTTCTTGACAGAACAGACTGGGATACTGGTGGATCGCCTTTGAAATCTAGCAGTCTAACTTGGTTCACGGTTCAAAAATGGGTAGTTTAGTCGACATTGTTGTCTTTGGACCCAACCATAAAATATCAAAGTCACTGGGAACTTACCCCAATGTTTTCCCGCAATTCATGCCATCGAAACCTATGCCTCAACTATTATGACTAAAGATCTTAAAAGCGCCTTCATCCTTATTTTGGTCGACAGTCAACAGCATTGAAAGCACTGGCTTCTAACTGCCTGGATTCTAAGTCGGTTAGAAGTTTTTATAAACTTCTACAATCTCTCTCTCTTGCATAACCAAGTAAGGTTTTAGTGGGTACCTAGCACCAGGGCTTCACTGGAAATAAGATAGCCGACGAGCATGGGCAGTCTCATCAACTAAACTTATTGGTTCTGAGCCCTTCTTTGTCATCTTGTAGGGCTCTGTAGCCTACACAATTAGTAAATGGGAGAAAATACAGTGCTTGACCTATTGCAGCTGTATTCCCGGGCATAGGCAAGCCAAATTTTTGATCAGACCATTTCACCTAATGGACTTGGCAATCAATTTCAGTAAAGGAAATATTAGGGAACTAGTGAGTTTTCTTTCAGGCCACTGTAATCTGAGATATCATTTGAATAAAATGGACCTGTTCATAGAGAAGAAGTGCCGACTCTGTTTGGAAGGGGCAGAAACCACTGAGCACATATTATGTGAGTGTGTTGCTCTGTGTACACTGAGGTAGTTTCATTTTGAAGATAGGTATTTGACCCCGGAGAAGTATAAATTGGCCTCTGCAATCAGCATTCCCGCCTTTATTAGGAAGTTGGAAAAGCTCTTCGACTAATAAAACCCATAGCACAAAATAACTTTTAGGTCATAGTGCTATATTTTATTTGTCGTTCTCCATCAAACCCGGTTCTTTGGCATTGTTATATCAAGTATATTTTTCTTAAGTTGTTGTTTAAACTTTAGAGTTAAAAATAATTAGAACGTTAAAATTTATTACAAGAAGTACAATTTGAGCTCTAATGGTGGCAGTGCGGATTGTAATAGTACAAATATTATATTGTAATTTATATTGTAATTGGAAAACATATGGAAGTTATACATTGAAAAGAGACTCGTTGGCTCAACACAGGAAATGTATACAAATCATCAGCAAAAAACAGATTTTTGCAGAATTTATTGCAGTCCACAATTAGATTTGACGATTTAAAATCTAAATGGATACGTGCCAAAATGTCATCAAAAAATTAATTTTGTTGTTTTGACTGCATATTGTCAAAAATGTAATATTTTAATTTGATAACATTATCATTGGTGAGCGCACGACCTTTATTTTATGTGTATAATAAATGGGTTCGTGCCGAAAGTGTGCCAATTTTTTAAAATATTTAAACAATAGTTGTGCCAATTATGAAATATTATAAAACCAGGCGAAAATTGTTTACTTGAAATTTACCCAGGGTTTAGTATGAAATATTTGTACTGGATTTCTTTGAATTACACTTATCCCACACACTGAAATTTTTCAAGCATTTTTTTATGGTTGGTTCGACGAATTGCTTTTTTTTATAATTTTCTGAGATACAGAAAAATATTTATGTACCTTAAGGTTATTGTTCAAGAATATTTTCCTGGGAAATGAAAAACGAAAGGAAATTAAAAATTTCATGAACTGTGGATAAATTTATACATATAAGTGTTTTTATCGTTTATTTCTTAATTAATTTGCTTTAATAATTAAAAAGTGTCAATATTTATGTATTCCATGTTTTTATGTGTACTTTACTTAAAGTGGGTTGCTTCAGTACACCTACACTTCCATATATGATGTAGTCATATTAATAAGTGTGTGTATTGTATGCTGTTTATAAGTTTGTTTGTAATAATATATTAAATTCTCGGAATATTCATAAAAATGGTGTTAAAATGTTTAAATTCTTCCACGTATTAGAGTATTGAAATGCTCCCACTTTCTTCAAAAATGTAGCTTTTAGCTTTTTTTTTGTCCCACAAATTGTTTTTTTTTTAAATACCCAATCTGGAATTGCAAAAGTCAAACAACACAAATTTGGAGACAGATCGTATATAATAAATCCTCAACTTCAACAACTAATTAAGCGACAAATAATTTAAATGAGAAATCTCTACCGAAAACTAACTATGTCAATGTTATAGCCAACAATGGTTCAAAGCATCAATATTTCGAAACACGAATATTCGGGTTTCGCCTATTCAAATCTCAAATTTTTCTGTAGATTATCAAAGGTGGTTTGGATTTCGTGAACCTTTTAACACAGTGATACACGAGAACAACGATCTTAGTAACACACATAACATGTATTATCTATAAAAGGTCATTTAAAGGGTGCCGCAGCTAAAATTATCAGACAGGAATATGTTGACAATTAATAGAACAAGAGACTGTTAATCTCAACTTATGTAAACACGTTGTTAAGCCAAGAATATATATAAGTGGAATCCATAGCTTGAGCAAAAAACAGCAAAATAGATGCCGAGACAAGAAGACAATATAAAATCTTACTAGAGGATCCAAGAGAATTTCAGGCAACAGTGGAATCTTTACAATTCTTGGAAAGAAATTTCAAGTCATTAGAAACCCTGCCAAAAATATCAAGATATGTCAGCAGGACCCAATCGCTCAAGATCGGATACACCACTACAATGTCTAGAAAACCATTGGTGACCACTAAAATTATTGAACATTACCTCAATTTGCCTATCAAAAATTACGATATCCTTCAGAAAAGAAAACACACAGAAAAAAAGAAGTAGCTGAAGGATATTTAAATGGAACAACTAAGTGTCTGCCATACGACAGATGCAATTTAAAATCCCCACTTAACAAAGAAACAGGCAAGCTGAGAGAATCCTGAAAGAAGGCAGTGGCACGTTTACTACAGGTTAGGAAACAATCACTGAAAGATAAAGCATTTACCAACGACTTTATGGAAGAGAATCAACGCCTAGGTCAAATGCAAGTAGTAAACACTAAAGTGACTGTGATCAATCAAGCTTATTATATATACCTCATCATGGCGCTTCCACTACACAACTGAGCAACAAACTCAATAAACATTTTAGAAAACACTTCTAAGCATCTAAGGATAAAGGAAACGATCCTTTTAATAGTCAACGATATTATCAAAATATTTGGAGTTTGACACGTTTGAATTTTATATGGCAAGACTTAATCTCTTAAATGAAGAATCAAAAAACGTAAAATATTATCTAATTGTTCGAAGTTATTTGATCCTATCGGCTGGTTGTCACCAATAACGATATATCAGAAAATAGAGATACAACAAGTATAAAGCCGAAATAGGTGAACTAGGCAAACTACGGATGGAGTTGTAAATAGATTTGCAGATGTAAAAATGAACACCAACGATATTTTCATAAATAATTCAAGGCTATAAGGAAAGGGATAGCTGTGTAATCTAAACTGTTGGCTTTATATCCTTTTGTTGAGTAGGATGGTATATTATAGCGCTCCATGGACGTGTCAAATAGTTTTAACTCATATGCTAACCATCGCCCTGCCAAAAGAGAGTGTGATCAGCAGTCTTAGTACAACACTTTTTGAACTTGCTAGAGTTAATTATATTCTACCAAACCGTTAACTGTGGAATACAATTAACACTAAAAAGTGCTCGAAATAAATTCTGAATTATTTTTGGCAGAAATCTAATACGACAAATTATGCAAAATTCGGATCTATTCAACTGAATAATAGGAATGAAAGTGGTCATACCACTTGCAAAGCGTACATTGGCTTAGAATTAAGCATTGGCTTAATTCTAAGCCTATAGTGGGTTTATATGATGAACCGGAAAGTTTAAAATCCTAATTATGATGAATTTTTTATTACCTGGGTCTGTAAAAATGATTCCTGATCCTAAAGATGATGCCTATTCACCAAGATCGACATTCAATAAATTTGGTCCAGAAAGTCTTACACCAGTCGGGGAAATTGTTTCAATAAAAGAATACATATTACCTCGTTCACGATGGAAAATGGGAAGAATTTACGAAGTATAAAAGCTAGATCTGATTCCGCAACATTTTTTGGTTTGTATTAGTTCTCATTTTAGATCCGGAACTGGATAAATCACTGTAATGTCATGTTGGCTATTGAATTTATCTATAGTATTAGTTAAAACTCAAATCGCAACAATTTTAAGTGCGGATGACTCATTTGGCGCTAATTTTTCAGACCGTAATCCATTCTTAAAAATTTGAGAAGAAAGGACAAGTAAAAATTAACTTCTGTTTTTTTTTCAAAATAATGTATAAAAACGAATTTCGCGCAGTGCGAATATTATTTCTTGCGTGAAAAAACCGCGAAAGAAACCATGAAAAATCTTGATTAATTTTAAAGCACATCTGTTCCATAGAAAACAACTGAACGTATTTGTCATAAAACCGTTAATTCAATTGATTTGTAATGTTTAATCAATTTTTTTTTAAATCAAATTGGTGTTACTTTTAAAATTTTGTGTCAAATATAGAGTATATAAATTAGATTTTCGTGCGACGAAAGTGCACCAAATGAGGTTAAAGTGGCTAATTAAACTAAAGGTCAATGTTTTGATGTGATCTTAATAGATTTTCGTCCCGGGTTTAGATGTAATGCCACAAATTATATTGTCTTTTGCCTTCTCTGCATATATTAACGTATGTTCAAACAGCAGGTATTTTTTTCGATAATCCGTCCATAACTTTAAATCAATTGAACGTCTATAAATAACACAATCATTCATTTCTTTCACAACAATAGCTAAAAGACGCAAAAAATTATAAATTTAATGTACTGTAGAATTCTTTACTTCTTTGGATAATTTTCTTTTTCTTCAGCCCATATAGACGTAAGTAACATTTTTTTTTACAAAACGTAAAATCTATTTGTTCTATTATTATCTTAAAATTTATTGAATTAAAGACGAAGACAATTGATATTTATGAATGAAAAATAAGAAAATATTACATAGTTACATACTTATACACCTCTCGTGCAATAGACGTAAACGATTTTCTGGAAACGAAAAAAAGTTGTTTTCGTTTATGAACTGTGCACACACACAATACTTACATCCTTCGCCGTATTAAAAAAAAAAAAGGAATAATACAAATAATAATGCTATATATACATATTGAGTTATTGTTATTATTTTATTTTGCATTACAGATCTTAAATTTTTTCTTAAGATGGATTTCATTTCGTTTCAAGTAAAACCAATCAATTATATTTTATTACGTACTTGACTTGTATTGTATCGTATACACTGTACACATATTTTGTACGCAAATACTGTAAGAAATAGGACCAATCATCGCAATTTTTTAATGTCTTGTGGTTTTAATACACACACACATAGTACGTTAAAATAATGAATACAATTGAAACGGTCCCTTTAAGATTGATTTGATCGAATTAAATTGCATCTGCTTTTTAATATTTTATGCCTTGTTGAGTAGCCTATTAGAAATAGGGCGAATATTTTAGCATATGCAATTTTATTTTGAATGTATGTATATTTGTTAGTATATTAATGATTGATTAAGTTGAATTTGTAGTCTGGATATCCGGACCCCATCAGCTATAAAAAAAAATTAAATTTACTTCATGATGAATTTGGTTGTTAGCAAAATACTTTAAATAGCGTAACAAGGTTTATTACCATTTTTAAAATTAAATTTTCTCGAATTCCAGTTAAAAATCTTCCCCAATTTTATTAAATTTAGTTTTTGTCTTTTAATATATAAATGAAATAAACGATTAATAATTTTAAAATTAAAATATGTTTATAATAACTCGATTTCCTTTAATTTCAAGAAGTTTAAGGTTGCTTTTTCGTAATCACATTTAGATATCGCAGTTAATAGGTTTTATTTTTTCATATGTTTCTATGAACTGCGCAAACATACAGGCTACTTAAAAGATTTTCGAGACGGTTTTGGTGATGGCACAAAAATTTATTTTTAGGATTGTTAATAAATGATTGTAGGGAACAAGGGCTTGATAACGCGTCATTTATAAAGTCGAAAAATATTAGAATACAGGCGCAAATTTAAGGGTTAGAACCACATACATTTTTAGTTCCATGTACATCTAATTTAATACTTACAGGCACAGTTCAATGTTCGGCACAGGCTCTAGGTAGACAATTTTTAAAAGAAGGAATAAAGATTTTAACTCACAAGCTATTAAACTTGTAAAGTTGAAGTAATAGATAAGAATTACTAAAATTAATTTAGGTAATATGCCGCGAACCTTCAGATTTATTCAGATATTTAAGTTGATAATCTATCAATTGTTTCGTATGATAATCTATTTCAGTTTAAAAATCTTAAATTTTGTTCGTTAAATTAAATCACGCTTAAATTAAATATAAAATTGTTTCGTTAAGTTTTTCAATGTTAAATTATAATGATATTTTTATTCTAAACGGTGATTTTTTACAACTTTAACTAAATATACTTGGCAAAAAGCTACTCCGATTCATCATTCGTTATTTTACTTTTAAAATCTTGTAAGGTTAATTTTTAATAGGTTTCATTAAATACTCGTTTAGTTTTTTGAGTGCAATTTAATTAATTTTACTGGTTATTTTTTGAATAATGTTATAGTCAAAAATATAAAAAAAATATTTATAGGTTCGTTAAACTTGATAAGTTTCGTCAAGTTAACTTAACGAAAAAATGTTTTTTGGAAGTAAACAAATATAGTAGTATAAATAAATTACTAATGATATAAATAACCTTTAAATATTTTTTAACTATTGTTAATATTGCTAAATTTTCTTTTAGTTATTTTCGTTAAGTTCGTTAAGTTCGTTTTTATATCGTTCTTGGCTTTTAGGTCTAATCAGAAAAAGGTTTAAATATATCATACTGATATCGATCGTCGCTATACAGGATTACAGATTAGACTGTTGACTCTACAATTTATTGTTAATTCATCTTAAATTAAGCCTTCCGAATAATAGAGGTTAAAAATTGTTCGATCAAAAATTTAATTTATCTTTTAAAAACTTTTAATTTCATTTCAATTAATTGTCGTTAATTTTTACTCTTTCAAAAACGTTAAATAGTCAAAATAGAAAAATATTTCGTTAGGTCATTAAACTGAAAAAAAGTTTCGTTAAGTTAACTTAATGGAAACGTGTTAAAAAAACAGAAACATTTCTAAGACGCTGATTGAATAATTTTCGTTAAGTTATAGATGCGGTATCTAGATGCATTACAACCATAAATTTTGCATTTATTTAATATATATATATATATATATATATATATATATATATATATATATATATATATATATATATATATATATATATATATATATATATATATATATATATATATATATATATATATATATATATATATATATAAATATATACATATATAAATCTTTAGTGGAAACGCGACAAGGTCAAACATATTGTATTTGCCAGTGTCTTATTGACTTTATTTATTTTATTATAGTATTTTAAACGTGATAAAAAAATTAAAAATGGGGATTTCCAGGTTAATGCTAGTAAAAGAAAAATTGAATAAAATCATTTAGATGAGCTAAGAAGTTAAGGAAGATGAGCTAAGGAAAGGTTGGTTGCGGAAGTTATTTTTTTTGTAAAAAAATATATACGTTTGTGTGTGATAAAATGGCGGATCGCAAAGACATTTTAAATGCTGAGTTTAGACGGTAAGATTTAATATTTTGCATTGATCCGTTTGGTTTTTTTATAATTTATATAAAAGTATTCATTTACCTAGTTTGTCGTATGAAGATCAAGAAGCCTAAATTGTTTATTAGAGGAAGGAGACAATGACATATGAGTGCTTGATTTTGTTGACGATGCCCTCAGATGATGAGTGGAAAACATTGAGATACAGCATTCTTAGAAGTCAAAAAAGTGGACCATTAAAGTGGACCATAAGACATACTTTTAAGTGTATCTTTACCTTTACGGACGTCATGTGTGAAATAATCATTAGACACACAAACAAGAAGGCCAATAAGGTGTACGCAGAACACAATATTCTAGATCGAAATGAACCACAGAAAACGTAGAAATTATTGGCCGAAAAAGCATTTTATGATACCTATAGCTATTCTTATAAATGCTGGTGTTCATCAATCAAATAGTGCACTTATACGAAGCTGTTATAGGAAGGGGCAAACTGCATGTGTTAACATACTACACACGACTAAAACATTTTTTAATAATTTAAAAAGTGATTAAGGCGTCCATACTTTGGTTTGGTTTAGGAATAGCAACATTATCAATATATAGTGAACTCGAAAATTAGGACTACGCAGTACTTTAATAGATGATTTTGCTAAAATATAAGCGCGTAGGACTATAAAATTTGAGATTTTAAACGGAGTCTAAAGCACAAGCACTGGAGAACGCGGTGGTACCGGTACTTCAGCAGAGTTAAAAAAATTTATTTGCTAGAAGCGAGGAAGTTAACAGCAAAATTTGGGAATTAATGAAGCCTGTTGCCTCTTGTTTACCGATGAAAAAAGTCAGTAATATCCGCGATGGTTATATTATTGAGACCGCTATAGCTGAAGACATTGGGCTCTTCTTAAATTTAAATGGAGAAGAATTTAGTTTAAGGACTTGCAAAAAGTTTTCCTATAGTATTTGTCTATAGTGAACAGCTCAGAGAAGTTAGAAAACATCGAAGAAGCGACTATAAAACAAAACAAAAGTGGTATTCAAGAAGAAGAACTAATCAACAAAATCATAAAATAGCCACAAAAACGTACTCACAACGGAAAACTGCCTTGGTGGACTAATAAGTTAACTATCTAGAAAGCAACAGTTACTAAAATGCCCGAAATTTAGTAAAAAGTAAAATGAGGAAAAGTCTAACGCATGAATGCAAAGAAAAGGCAAATCATGCCGTAATGAAGACTTTAGGGACGTGAGCAAACCAAACCAGTAAAGTCTGAAGAAGTACATTAAAGAGCATGATTATGCAGTACCATGGGTGGTTGTGTATAAATTTAAAATGGAAAGTCTTAAAACTACTGAAGTATTGAGTACTATAGGGTGGAGCGGTTCTATATGGAATTTTTTTTAAATTATTTAAATTGGCTTACGCGGTAAAGACGCTCTGCTATATAGCTAATTCAAATATAAAATCAAAAATCACAAAACCATTAATGTTTAGTACTGCCACAACAACCTTTAGTTTTGAAAACAGTAGAAAATAACGGTTTTCTGATTCATTCAAAAATTCCCACTAGAAAAAGCAAAATACACACAAAATCAAGTTACACACTAGCTCCTCAACGGTATGTAAAAATGGTAAACGAAGCCTCAGAAACTGTCTATGGATCCTTGAGACGAGATGGCTTAATAAAAACCCGCCATAAGTAAACCCGCCATAAACTAAGCGTCAATGTTGAACAGAGTAACTAAAAAGTATATGAAAATTATATATATATATATATATATATATATATATATATATATATATATATATATATATATATGAAGATATATATATATATATATATATATATATATATATATATATATATATATATATAAAGATATATATTTATATATATATATATATATATATATATATATATATATATATATATATATATATATATATATATATATATATATATATATATATATATATATAAATTAAAAAGTGTGTGTAAATGCGATTTAACAAACTTTGAGTATAGAGAAAAAATTCGAGGTTTCTAATTTTCAGGGCTCTTGTGACAATACAAGAATTGCGATTTTTCAAAAAAAAAAAAAAAAATTATATTGTTTTAATTGTGTATGAACACAGCATATTTTCCAACCATGCCCAATTCGAAATTCTAAAAAAAATATTTCGCACCACTCTACTGAGTGAGTGAGTACTTATCAAATATAAATGGCCAGACACCTAAGTGTTAAAACGATACCAGTATCCCATAAACTGATTGCGTTCTGCTTCCTGTGTCAAATGACACAGATGTACTCATTAACGGAAATACGAGCGCTTATATTTACAATACCAAGTACTTGCGACACAGAGGGATTCAACAACGATCAAACCACGTACGCAATAAGATCAACAAAAAAGCTAAAACACCCATGATCTCGACAGTTCTAAGGCTTACGTGATACAAAAAGAATATCCTATAAAATTGCCTTATACCACACGCTCCCTGAATTATTTTCTAAATAGAGGCGTTTTTCTCAAAGCGTAGAAAAATGGTAAAGTAATTATTATAAGGAAAAGGAGTGAACGAGATCCTTTCGAGCCAAAATTTAAGTCTTGGTTAAATTATTCGGGAAATTATAACCGGAACGTTAATGTGCAGGCTTTACGGAAGTGAACAATGTAGTGAAATAAAGTTTGAATTTAAAAAAAAATAAGAGGATGATATGGTGAAAATGATCTACATATACCAATACTCAGAGAAAAATACGTTCTTGGATATTTCTTTAGCGTTAGACAAGGATGCACACTTTTGACCTATTACCACTATTACGTCGAAAATTTCAAGAAAGAAACACTTGTATGGCATAGCAAAACATTTCAGGATTACGTCGATAGTAAACAATTGCTATTAGGAATTGCTCCAGATTGTGTCTTTATTTATCATATTTACAAACATTTCCAGTGAACATTCATCGTTTTCCAGTGAACATTCATCTATCACAAGTATCTATTAATACTACAAAAAGTAATATCTTAGTACCCATCTCAAAATGTATCGTACGATTTGTTTCATTATTCCGGTTTCATTTACTAAAAATTTCACCAGTTATAGTCTACTCGTAGTGTTGCAAATGAATATATAATTTTCAATCCATGGAAATTTTGAAACTATCTATTGACACCAGAAGATGTTTCATATACGACAGATATGAATAAATGTATATACTAACTAAACTTAAAAGTTACCTGGTTGGTCGGATCATCTTAAACTTTTAATTAGAAGAGTAGCATTATTTTGAACAATATTTGGTTTCATAAAATTCCAGACCTCAATCCAGTTGTTTATTTACTTTATTTAAGTGATAGGTTATTTAAATTTACAAATGCTATTTTAAGGTCTATAGTTTTTAGTTTTCTCGAGTTGCTACTATTTCCGTTCTACACTAACTTCACTTTAATTTATAAATCAACTGACATCAAAAAAATATTATTTTATTAATTATGATTTTTGCATTTGGAAACAGTCCAAATCATACATTTAATATACATTAAGAAAATTCTAACAGTATTTGTACATATGTTGCAAAAAAAGTACTATGTATAGCCGGAAGTACTCATCGTTTGAACAGAAACGCATTAAGTTGATTATATATTCTATTTTTCCATTAGTTTATTATATATAATGAATTGCTCTTATGCTTGCGTTCTCAAAAAAACATTTCAAGTGAGTATCTGTGTTCAATTGTCAACATTATTAAAATTCTAGTAAATTAAATGAAAACCACACACCAGAATGAAATTCCCTTGAAATACTGCAAAATATGCATCTTAAGAAAGCAAAAAAATGAAAAATCAACTCAGCTAAATTTTTTTTTAAAGAAGAACAAACCGACATTTCGTAAGTGTGGAAATTGAAAAAAAAAAATTAAATTGTTTGTCATCACAATCCAATAAAAGCATCGACGTAAACTACCAAAACAACAAAATTAACATCCAAATACAACAATAATGATATAAAATAGAAAAACACATTAAAAATGTCATGTTGATTTTTCATCAATTACCCAAACTAACCAACAAAAGAAAAAGAAAATTTTCGAATGAAAAATCATTTTAAAATTTTTTGGAACTCGATTTTTTTTTTTTTTGTAGAGTCTGAACATTTAAAACAGAATCAATAACACTTAAAACATCAATTCTATTATGTAATCAATATGAAAGATGGAAAAATACATGAAAACATAACCCACAAAAAAATGGAAAAAGAAAACTGACAAAAAAATGTTATTTGACAAAAAAACAAATGTTTTATCCTTTTTAGTTTGTGTGTGTGTATGAGTGTGTGCTTTCCAAAATACGTGTTGATTGTTTTCTCATATTCATTTCCACATTGATTTTCAACACAGTGAAAGGTTATACGGTTCAACTTTTAGAATTTGTTGGTCGAATACCATAACTTTTTTTTATGTTACATCATTTTCATTTTTCTTCGTTATTACGTTTTCGAGGTTTTTCGTTATATAATCAAACACCAATATTTTTTTTTCGTTCGTCTTATTTTTCGATCCAATCATCATAAAATTTCATATAATTTGTTAAGCATATCAACACCTTAATGTTTCCATTTTTCGTTGAATGTTTATTCGAATCGATTATCGACACACACACACACTCTTAACAAAACTAAACCAAAAGGAAAATGTTACAATTCTTAAGATTTGTGTGATTAATATTTTCGAGTCATTTTCTTTTTGGTTTATCACAGTTACGTGTAAGTTTCATTTTTTGTTTTGTTTTGTTTGTATCTTATCGTCAAGATGATTATGTTACAATCATCAGATGTATAGAAAGCATTCAATCATCGCTCAATGTAAACGAGATGAGATGGAAATTTTTAAAATTTTCTTATTTTTTATTTTGAGAAAAATGAAAAGAGCAAAATTGTTACATAAATATTTTTGAAAATACAAAGAAAAAGAGTACTCAACATCTTGTCAGTCAAGAAATTTGTAATTTTTTTGAATATATCGAATGTTCATTCAAATATTTTGATGATATGTTAACACGTTGAATGACGATGCTTCCAAAAATGTGACTGAGACAACGTACTCGCTGTTTTTTTACTTTATGAGTAACTTATTCGTCAAGAACAATCGGTTTCTGTGCAACTTTTACATGATAATGGATCTGATAAACACCTTGATGAAAGTAATTTGTATACTGTGGAAAGAAAAGCTCTGTCTTGATAGTCTTCCAATTTTACGAGCACTTTCCATTTATCGGGCATAACGTCACTTTTGCCACACTAATCGAATCAGGTTAAAATGATAGTTCCATAAAGTCCGCTTTCACAATACAATAATATATAATCGACGAAAATCTAATTTATATACACTTTATTTGACACAAAACTTTAAAATTAATATAAATTAAATTTTAACAAAATTGGTGAAAAATTACAAATCTATTGAATTAACCGTTTTATGACAAATGCGTCTAGGATCATGCTTATAAAAATATAACTAAATTGATTCTGCGGTATATTGCAATTTCGTTGGAGTTTTGTTGCACTTGTAGACAAAACAAATTAGTCGACTTAGTTTTTGTACTTGTGTTGTGTTGTTTTTTTTTAACTAAAGTGTAATTTTGTGGTTTTGTTGAATTATTATTCCATTCTTCTTCTTTTTGTTAATTTATTTTTGAATAATTGTTTTGTAAATTGGATATCCTCTGTGCTCATCCAATTTACAATTAATGCAGAAAGCTTGCTTTACTTTAATTAATTTATCGCATGTTCCTGGTTTATGGTTCTTGTTGCATTTCACACATCGAAATGTTAGTCGAAAGTTAAAAGCTGAATGCTCATTACGTTGGCGCCTTTTACATTGCGATATAATTTTGCATTTTAGTGTTTTTCACCATTATGATTCGGTTAAAAATAATAGTCGTTTATGTATGTAAAAACTTTACTCAATTATGTACTAATCCGCAATTAAACCTTCTATAATAAAAGCCGATTTCATCCAATACAATTTGGAATTTAAATTTAAATTTTTATCTGCGTGTGCTACGGGAAGATTTTGGTTTTTACTATAGATGGTTTTGATAAAAAAATAATTTTTTTATGGCTATTTTGAATATGTTTTAAAAATTAGCATTGTGTTTTGCATTTTTTTAGATACTTGCAAGCACTGTACCCAATATTGTAAAATAACTCATATTGTAAGACAGGGTTCCGTTTCTTTTAAAATGTCCACTTTCGAGGGAGGTTTTATGTAAAATGTTACTTTCGAATGCTTTCGCTTCATTTAAAACATTGGATCTCTCAATTAACATTTTTCTCTAAAAATTTAACTGAATCGCTTTCATCAGTAACATGGTATTCAACAAAAATTGTTTTGCTGTTAGCAATTTAGTTAGTGTAGAAAGTAAGTTTAGTCGAGAAAGTACCACCTTTGAGAGAATACCAGAACTAAAACCAAATTTTGTAAGGAATCGTGCCTTATAGACAATTTAAATATGAATAAGGACACCTCTTTAGCTTGAATTTGTAAATTGGACGCAGTTCTGAGTTCTGTTGTATTAAAATTCGGTTTTCATGCACAAAAACCCTGTCTGCGGACGGACATTGGTTCAATACTCAACATTAAATCGACAACGGCCCGCAGATTTTGCGGATAAAAGTGTTTTTTAGAATGGATTCCAAACTATCGACGCATATGTTACAATGGCAAACGGACGGTGACTTTTGGGACACCTGTGCTAATATTATTTAAACAAATAAGATATCACCCCAAAGAGGGTTACCTAGTTGACAGTTTTCTTCAATTAAAGTTTCCTATATTGATTTCAATTAGTTTGCTTGTTTGTTAGACGTTTCGGTATTTCCGACTTTAGGACGTCAGCACTTAAGCTTATTATTAATGGTTAGTGGTCAGATGACAGATTATAACGATTGGTGACATTTTATCCTCAATAGTATAGTTGGCGTTGTAATCACTTCCAAAGAAAAATGTATGGCTCAACGGACTAAAATAATCCATGAACTGTAGTTTTTTTATATAGCATGTTGCGGCAAGCAGCATACTGCTGTTTTTACGCAGTTCCTAGACTTTTCCTGTTGGCAGATGCTCGTTAATTGGAAATTTTCTTTCTCAAATAAAATATTCATTATTTTAAAAATAGTTTTTAAATGTGTTTGTAAGCGTATTTGAGATATAAACATTTGGTCGATATTTTCTTCTCTTTGGCTTTATGTGGCTATTTTTAGGACAAGAAATATCCAAGACCCAATGTGTGACCTTTAAGGAACTCCAGAAGTGACTGTAATTGCTTTAGATTTCTTATTGCCAATTGTGACATATTGCACACGATTTGATAAGTATGAGGTGAACCATTTAAGAAAATTAAGTGAAAATCCAAAAGTGCACAGACTATCAAGGGCCTTTTGGTGAGAGATAGAATCAAATGCTTTGCTGAAGTCTGTATACACTACATCTATTTGGTGGCGTTTTTTAACTTCATTAATGACTTTACTAGTAAATTCTGTTAAATTAGTAAATTCTGTTAGATGATGTCTACTTGGTATGAATCCATGTTGTGCTGTTGATAAATGACGTGCCAATATAACTTTGAAAGTGTTGCAGACAATAAGCTCAAATAGTTTTGGAATTGATGTTGTAGAAATTCCTCTATAGCACGTAACATCATCTCTTTTTCTAGATTTGAAGATTGGTGTAATTTTCGATAATTTCCATTTATCAGGAAACACGCCGGTTGCAAGAGAAGAGTAGTTAAAAAGGATTCGCAAAGGACATACTAAACTATTGGCATGTCTTTTCAAAATCGAATATGGTATGTCATCCGACCCACATCCGTCACCAAAATTTAACAGTGTAGATAAGATATTGCCATCAGTTAAAATAGGAGGATTAATATTGAGATATTGGTGTGGTTTAATTTTCGTGTTCGAACGTCAGTGTCATGTGTCCTATAGACTGATTGGAAAAAATCGGCAAACATGTCCACAAATCTTTAGAATCAGTGCTCTTGGTGTAATTTTTAGACATATTAGTCGGATACTCTTCAATTACTCGTTTAAACCTAAAATATGTCCAAAAATGCTTTGGTTTATTTTTTATTTTTTCCTGGACTCCAGCTAGGTATGATGTGAGCTTTAATTTTAAGTAGACGTCAAAAAAACACTGTATGCTTTGTCAAAAAAACACTGTATGCACTGTAACACTGTCCACTTTAAACCTTTTTAACATACCCGCATAAGCTTTAGATTTACGATTTTTAAGATTTTTGAGTCGATCACCAAACCATGGCGGACTATTATTTATTTTTTTTGATGCTCGACGGAATATTATTTTCAAAACCTCGCATCAGTATCTCATTGGCACCAAGGACGGTGTAGTGAAAATCCATGCTGGGTCTGATTTGATATTATTAGAAAGAATGGTGTTAATTCTTTTGTCATATTTCCAACTAACATCAAGAAAGTTGAAGTCACCAAGCACTAGTACAAAATCGGAAGATTTAGTTTTATTGAGACATTCCCCAATGGCTTTACAACATCTTGCAAACATCACTGCTAGCATGAGGTGGAATGTAAACGGTGTAAATATATAGGTTACTTTTATTGGTGTTTATCTTTACACATACTTATGTTTAATAATTTGGGGGAATACATTTATCGGCGAACTAAAAAGCGTTGAGTGCACCGCCATCAGATTTTTTTTGAAAAATTTTGTACTTTATATGCCAGAGTTTAACGCTGATTCACCAATTACATAAATCAAGCAATTTGATTTTAGACCAATGTTGCAGAACACAGAAGCTTTCGAAGACGTTTTGTTTACATTTTGGTAGTAAATGGGACAAGCCCCACTTAATTTTTTTATTTTGATTTAATATTACCCTTTTCGAGGTCTTTTACTGATTACTCTTTTAAACCTCTATTTGCTACGAAGGTTTTGAATCTGTTAGGTCTCCCTCTAATCTATACTTATGCTATCACTGAATCTGTCCATGCAAACGTTTTTATATATTTGGTTTTTGTAACGCTTGCTTAGTTTTCTTAATTAATTTAGTAGTCCAGCTGCACATAATTCCAATCTAGGGATGGTTAATTTGGATTGTAATGGTGCGACCTTTGTTTTGGCAGTGACTATAATCACTTTATTTTGGTTGGTTGCAGTGTTAGCTTTGTAGTAGATTACTGCTGCGTATGCGTCTTCTGAGGCATCGCAAAAACCCGTGTAATTCACCGGTGTTTTCGGTGTTGTGACTTAACCATCTTTGTAATTTTACTTTTTGCAATGCCTTCAACTAGTTAGGATAGCAACTCTACTTTGCTTCCAATTCAGTGGGCAACTGTGTATCCGAATCTAGTCATAACGTCCATTTTTGCTTTTATTATAACCGGTGCTAGCCATCCAATGGGGTCAAATAATTAAGAAGTTTCAGACAGTACTTTTCTCTTCGTTATAGGCACTTCAATATCTAACGGTTTGATTTTAAACTGGAAAATGTCTTTTGTAGGATTCCATAGGATACCAAGGGTTTTGATGGTCTCTCCTATTTCGATTGTATGATCATTCTCATTTCGATGCTCAGTATCTATGTTTTCTAATATTTTATGATTGTTGCTGCTCCATTTTGTTAAATTGAATCCCCTTTGTCTTAAGAGCTTGTTTAATTGTTCTTGCATTGTGGCAGTTTGGTTGATCGTGTCCGCTCCTGATAATATGTCGTCCACATAAAAATCTTCACTGACCGCTCTTTTCGCTGCTGGAAATGTATTTCCATCATCCTGAGCCAATTGATGTAAAACACTTGTGGATAGATATGTAGCCGAGGCAGCTCCGTATGTAACAGTTTTCAACTTATGTTACTAATTTGGCCTTTTTTATTTCTCCACAAAATCAACTGATAACCTTGATCCTGTGGACGTATTTTTATTTGCCTGCTCATTTTTTCGATGTCTTCTTTGAATACATACTTATACTTCTAGGCTTTTTTTATAATGTTCCCTAACAAAACCTTTGGATAATAATCCGCTCCAAGCAACATATCTATGGGGCCTTGTGTGTGCTCTAGGTTGTTAATATGCTCCCAGCTTTCTGTTTGTATCTGCTGTTCTGATAGCAGTTTCGTGAATTTTTGAAACACTAGAGTATCTAAGTGCAACTCGAATTCGGATGTTGTGATAGGTTGAATTTTGAGGTTCACTATTTTTTTTACCTTTCCAATGTTGTTTTCTGCCCTTTCAGTTTTGACCATTGCAATTGCTAACAACACGTGTTCTTTATCACGATTTACTGCTTAAACCTTGCACATTGGTCTAGTGTGTGGTTATTCTGGCAATAGACACAAATCTCTTTTAGGGTTATGGCCGCAAACGTTTGTTGTACCATTTGTGGCTTCGGTTGTTGCATTTTAGCACTACCAGAGGCTTCTAAAAATTTGAAGCGCTGTTGAAGAAACTTCAAAAATTCATCAATTTCTTAAAATTCAGCTGGATTCTGGAGGGAACTTTAATACATTCGTCTTGTTTTATTGTCTAACTTCTTTGATAAGATGAAAATTAGAAATGAATTCCATGATTCAACGTTTGTTTCTAGGCTTCTGATTGCATGTATGCATTCATTTGTTGTATCGTGCAAATTCTTAATTGCGGCTGACGATTCTGTATTAATTGGTTGGTTTAATAGCGTATTTAGGTAGGCTGTTATAGTCAACCGTTTGTTGTTGTATCTATTTTTTAAGATACGCCAGGCGGTGTTATATAGTTATCAGCGGTTGATTCCAAGGGACATGTCAGTTTGCCAACTGCTCCACTAAGATGATTTTTGAGATAATTGATTTTGTGCGTTTGAATATTTCAAACGAGGAGAAGCTACTCCATTTCATGTAGTCTCCATAAAACGTGGATATCTCAATAGGTTTTTACTTTTTTTCGGATGTTACCTCATTGGTAGATGATGTTTTTTCTATCGCGGTGGTTATTTAAATTACCATTGATGTGTACTCCACTCTTAAAGCCTCATAATCTCCTCTAGCGAAATATTCTACCCTCTCATGGTCTTCGTCTGAGGCCTCGACACAAAGTTCTTCGTGCCTGTCAATTATCTGATTCATAGTACGTTGCATGCACTGTATAGTGAATTGTATAGCTTGCTTGCCTCGTTTTCCTTCCAACACGTTTTTGGCCTTCGCTATGTCTCTATATAATTCTCTCATTTTGAAGTCTTGTCTTTCGTAGCAACTGGTTGAGCGTGTTGTTGCTACTTTGATCCGTTGGTTCTTTGCTTTTTAATTCGGAACGATCAGTTGTTTTTTTTTAAATAATATTTCGTTTAACACTTCAAAAATTGGTTTGAATATGTTGCTGGAATTTTCTTGGTGTACAGTGTATCCCCCTTTAAACTTATTTGGTGTGAACATTTTTAATATAACCCGAACAAAAAACTTAAAAGTTTCTATACCTACACTGATGATAATCAACACTATACATAGTCATATCAATGATCCATCATTAACTCATCATAATTATTAATTAATGCTTGAACATCATTTCAACACAGAAAATTCTAATCCAAATCACTCAACTGGTTACATAGCCGAAAGTAAATAGTGTGCTACGTTATATCAATTCAACTCGTCTTTCAAACGAGAAAAACAATATACATAAAGAAAATCTTAAAGATGAACAATCTTAAAAGTGTTTTCTTTGTATCGTATTCTTATTATTTCTTTCTTCACTCATATCTCTCTCAAAATTTATTCGGTTCTTAGTTTATTATTCGATATTCGTTTGAATGATGAGATAGACAAAAAAAAAATTCGTTTTTATTTGATTATTTTCATTTTGGTAATAGTACGATGTGTTATTTTTTGATGGCGATGATGATGATGATTATGAATATTTTCATCTAAGAAAGGTGCAAAAGAAATGTTTGAATATATATTTGTTTATATATAAAGTAAATTAATTTAAATATTTGTATAGATAAACACAAAATGCTACTATATCTTACACACTCTAATTCTTTTGTCTAGAGGCAATCGTATGGAAACAAAATGCAGAGCTTTACAATTTATTCAGGATCATATTATCCTTTGTACACGATTATTTTAAAACATTTTGCTATACGTAGTACAGATATTGATTAGTCTATCAAATCAAAATATAATTAGTAATCGTAACATAATTAAACCAAAGTGCAAAAACTAGGTCCTGTAATTTTGTCTAACCTATTAGATAAAACCAATGTTTAATTAAAATTTATACTAGTGAATATAGAAAGCTTAAGGATCTTCTTTATATTCATTAAAAATGTCCCCATTTACCAACCTCCATATTTTCGAAATATGCTATATTATCATATAGTATGACTCCATGCTTTTTCTCTGTGTATATACACAGCATCATTATAACTATTTGCTTTTTTTGTGAACCTATGAAGCATATATTTTTAATATCCAAACTAAAGTAATAAAAAAAACTACAACCAAACTATAAACCTACCAGTTTTACTCTGTGTATGCATAAATTTATCTAAAATCATAAAAAAAAATATAACTACGAGACAAGGATTATATGTTTACTCTGTTATCATTTACATAGTTTTTATGAACTCGTGTCTAAGGTTCGGGAAAAATATATATACATATACGCTTTATATAAATTTAGTATATATTAGGTTGAAAGGAAGATGAGATGCCGTTTTCAGATTATATGAATTTTTTGTTAAAAGTCAGTATTAATTAAAGTTTGGTACTTTATAGTGGTGAATTTTTATGTTTAACCCATTTTCGTGCTTAATTAGCTGCGAACATTTTGAGAATATATATTGTTCGGTTTTCAGTTAAAGTAATTTACCAAACAATTTGCAAACAAGTTGACTATATATCTTGGGCTTATCGTGTTGTCTCCTAAAACCTTTTTACAAAAGGCCTTCTCTCAACAAGCGGTTAGCAATGCCATTTAATTTGTAGTCAAAAGTATAAAGTACATACCATATATGTTTTCAATGACTACATCAGGAGTGTCACTTTAAAATTTTCAAAACGGAATAACAGTAAATAATATACTCAAAGAGAGTCAAGATAATGCAACAAGCGCCGATCTAAAAAAAACTAAATTGCAGTCGTTCATTGGAAAATCAAATCCGATCAAATGACCACTGTACAAACCACAAAACCTATTCTTAGAGGTATGATTGAGCCCAATCAGACCACTATTACATGTTTTAAGTTTTTGGAATTTTAAGATTTGAACAAGATCAAAACCCACTGTATACTAAAATTTCACAAAATTACGTACGGGATAATAAAGTGCAAGTTTGGAGACTAAGACGGTGTAGCTCAGAAAAAAAAATCATCAGATTCATATAATACATTCCTCGAAGCTGGAAGAGGTATTGCATCTTATGACAATGAGTGGCAAGAATGTCTTAACGAGGCAAAAAAAAAAACATAACCACGTACCATGTATACAATGTTATCGGTTTGTTTAAAACCGGCTTTCTTTGCTTCGATCCACACAGAATTTGAATTTTCAAGTCTTGTCCCTGGATAACTCATGAACATAATTCATGAACATGTATATAGCTAACCATGGCTAAAAAACACGGTTTTGGTAGAAAAATACCAACTTTTTCAAAAGTTTCACCTTGTGCCTTAGTAATTGTGATGGCGGAAGCCAATGAGAGTGGAAATTGGTGAATCCAAAGACTAAAAGGCAAGGTGGGATCATTAGATGTATCGAGAGATCCCCTAGGAATGAAATAAAAATTTCTTGTATGTGACCCAGGTATTACATCCACTTTGATGACATTTGTTCGCATTTCTTGGACAAACCATTGCACAGTCCTTTGTCTATTCATTAATTCGTCAAGAGCATAATAACTGCAGCATAATAGTTGGGGATCAGCAGAATGATTGTGAATAACCATAGTCACAAACAACGAGTTTAAGGCACATGGCATATGGTCTGTTGCATCTTGAGCCATACAATTGTACCATTCACGGAAATCGTTCACCAACCCTTTTGTTTTTGCAGCTTCACTGTAGCTCGAATACGCATGGCCGTTAAATCTAAAAAGTGGTTCAACATACGTGTTTTATTCTCCTTTTACAGCCAACAGCAAGAGTCTTAAATAATAGAGTTCTACATTTCGTGGTGTTTCGGTTGGAGTTCTTCCTATTGTGAGTTCCTTAAATCTTGAATTTATGGCCCGTTTAACCTATTTTACTTCTCAAATTTAAAATAAATTGGTATATCTTGGTACAAGTAACCGAATGCTGCAAGATCTTCTTGGTTGAGCTAAAAATAAGCTGTGAGTGATGTTTGTGTGAAAGTTGCTCGACTCAGAGGTTCCTCCTCACGATTTGTAATATAAACACTGGACATTTTTTTCTTCGTGTATAGAAAACTGAAATATTATGTGAATGGCCATAAATTGGCAATTCTTCCAGTTTCCAGCAAGCTTCTTTAGAACTGACATACCGGCAGTTAAGATAAGAAGTTGTCAGTATCTTTTTGCCATATATTTGTAAATATATTTTATTGCTTTCACAGTGGGACAAAGCTCTACATTAATATGAGCATGATATTTTTTTATCAAGAAAGGATTATATGGTACAATCCAACTATTATCAACTGGTCTTTGGTTTCTGGTAACATGGATAACATAGTAAAGGTTTCATTAGATTTGTCCCTTCTTTTCTAAATGGAATAACCATCAATACAGGCATCCGTATAATCGCAGAATAATTTTTGGAAACTTCTTAACACAGTGGCCATCCATTCAGCAAATTGCTTTTGAATTTGTGTTACACAAAGGACCGTGAATAATTTGTTTTAATACAATATCGTATAGCCCGGGTTCAGTTTCACGATCAGGAATTTCCGTTTTGATGATATTATCAACATCATCAGCGGTTCTAATTTTATCGAATTGAGATAATGTAAAAAGACAATGTGCATGAGGAAGACCTCGTCTTTGATACTCAACACAAATCCAATTATATTATCAAAAATTTGTTTTTTACAATATCGTCTATTAATGCTTTTAATTTTAAATCGTATACTCGATTTATCACATCTGGCCAGTCTGATAGGATTTGACAACTTTGCAATTCATCTGTAATTTCTTGCCATTTATGATTGGGTAAAATTTAAAAATAAGACGACCAAATTTTCTCACAAATTTGGGATAAAGCGTAGACCACCGTGGTACGACGAAGGAAAAATGACGACGCTTCATTCTATTTTGATCTCTGCCCATGTTATTTAAATGGTCCATTATACTTGCTAATATGACTCAACTCTTAAATAATTTTAATGCGTACGGATACAATTAATTTTGTTAGCCTCATACATACAAGAAGCAATCACCAAATATTCTTGATTAAACTGTATCCAAAATGTAGAGGATTGAACTGATTTATGCCTATTGCTATTCGATATGCATAATATTCAAGGTGGGTCATTTTATTCCTAACCTCGGTTGCCCTTTCTGTAACATGGGTTATTTTTAATGAAAATCAAAAATCGCCACAGGGGAAAAACAATTGAAATGTCATTGAATCGACATGTTTCGATGTTTCAATTTCTATAATTTCGGTTCGACAGATGTAATTGGTGGGACTGCAAAATTAATACAGCTTACTAGACATCCATCACGATCCATTACAAAAGCCGCACCAATATCATCGTGGGTAGTGGGTGAATTGTAAAGCCGTTGATCATCATTAGAATTACGGTTGAAAGTTAGCTTAATTTCACACATTGTCCCGCTGTGAGTTTGAGCTTTTAATTTCTCATTATTATATTCTTCACGAAGATTCCAATAATGAGTTACATATGGAGACACATTATATAATTCATCAGCAATCATTTGTATAATTTCAATTTTGCAGTATTGGTTAAGATTGTGACGCATTCGAGCTTGTAGTGCTATATCTCTGTCGTAAATGTATAGTTACGCATATTTTGGAAGATTAATTTGATTTAAGCTACCTGTACATCTTGCGGATCCAATTCAGTATTGAATACAGTATTGGACCAGAAATTTTGAAGCAATACGGCCCATTTTCAGGAACTTCAACAGATTTGGCCATAGAAGCAAAAGCATTTGTGTTATTGAAATGGCGAATGAATTCTCTAAAATTTTTGCTTTTAACGTCGTTTTGCGTAAAAAGACCTTTTAAATTTAGAGTTAAGTTGTCTGATATGATTGGTAAACTTATTTTTCTTTTTTTGCAGCATTTATAAACTGTGGTGCCTGTCATCCCAAAAACTCTTGGCTAATCCTTGGCCGTCCGGTACACTTTAATCAATCAATCAGGTGAACCGTGTTTTGGCACATACTTACAAAAAATGATCTAGAAGTCTGACGTTGCACGGTTTTAATGGACGATGGTTTGGCTCATGGATTCTGCACTCCAACAGGGGATCATAGTTTTGTTTAATATCATCACCGATCGTAATCAAGTAACGAAAAATCCCTTTTTAACCTTCCCCCGTTGGGATTTGAACCCGGTATCTTTCGACTCAAATACAGAAGCTTTAACCACTGCGCATACATTGCACACTGCATACAGAACTTGACAGCTTTTGATAACTTATAATGTCTGTATGAAAATTTAACAAAATTTTTGATTTCGAAATGCGAAACGCTCAAGTTTGTGAGACTAGTGAAACCATAAAGTAAATTCTAAAGTTCTTCGCTTGGCTTCTGAATTTCAAAATTATTTTAATATCTAGTGTTTTCTTGATGGCGGTAGGTTCTTTTTTGCTTCTGCGTGACAAACTGTCTGTGGCAATGCTATTTTTTCTAATATTGTACCTCTCGTAGAATTCTTTACATTTTGAAGTTAATGGTGCTATAGTTAGAGGGTTGTGATTAGTTTAAATAACCCATTTTCGATCTGCTTTAAAATTTCAAAAATGTTTAAACTCTAAGTTTATGGCTTTAATATGGCAAGTAATTCGCTTTTCGAAATTCGAAATATTTTATTTCTGCGAGGTGATTCTTCCGATTTGGAAGCTACAAAAATTTTATCGATGCCCGTAAAGACAAAATCTAGTCTTCTAACTATGATAGTTCGGTGGCTCCGTAAGTGTTGGAAACCGTTTTAGGAAAGCCATATATTCTTTGTAAAATGGAGTGGATTACACATTAATGAAAAGACCAAATTTTGAAAGGAAATTTGCACTGATAGTTAGACAATTGGCATCAGCTTGGAAAATTACGGAAAGAAATGACAGACAAGTCGGCACCAGTGTCAATTAGAAGAGTTAACTGGTTTGTGTTGATTTTAGTGAAAAGGCGGCTATTAAGTTAATCTTGACCTTGTTAATTTTGACACATGGTAGAACTGTAGTTTATCATCACTTGGTTACCAACATCTGGAAATGAATCTCATCAAATAATGCTGATCCATATAGTTTTTTTCTGTAGACCTAAAGATTTTACCTAACTGAACTATTTCCTCAAATGATCTCCGAATTGGAAAGTAATTTTAATTAATAGCGGACATCGTTACGTTTTGGATAATATTATTTGGTATCAAGTTTACCTAGGTGGCATTAAAAAACAAAAATCTAACAGTCACAAAAATGGTATTAGACCATCCGTCCTTTTGTTACCACATAACTACTTTACATAATATACCAAAAACACCAAACATATAGTCTTTAAATACGCCATAAATATGTCGTGTACACACACACAAATAATATTGATGTGTCGTCCGTTGTCCGCCCCCAACATATCAGACAGGTGTTTAATAAGACAGACGTTATTTTCCATTTTTAATTTTTGTATTATTTATTCGCGGCGCATTGAATGTAATTAGATTTTTTTTTTTTTTTTGTTGAATAAATCAAAAATTCTTTGAATTTTGTGTGGTTCAACAACAAATTGGTAATTTTTGAATAAATTATAAGAATTTCTACGTTTCTTAATAATTTAGTACTTTCGTCAGAAGTCATTGTTCATTTTTTGTTATTCAAATATGACGATACACAATAAAGTTGGGCATGTGTAGGTTTACATTTTGACATCGAAGTTATATGTAACCCAGACCATCTGAACATAATGAAACGGAAACCTAACATTTGTTCAGTAAAATTTATTAGATTAATGTTCAAACATTGAGCACTATAAACTGGATTAGTTAAAATGTTAAATTTAAGAATAGTTTTCAAAATAGATTGTACTTGAAAATTACTTACATATTGTATGTTCCATCGCATAATTGGCGATGTAAATGTTATTAGTAAATTAATGGAAGTGTATATTAGATTACTAAATTTTTTTTATGCCAAAGTGTAAATCCATAAGCCAGTTTAAGGAGACTTACAATTACAAAAATCTTAAGTATATATCTTAACTGATTTAATGATCAACTGTACAATTATTTCACACTCGATATCTAAATTTTTTTATTGAGAAACCTACGTTAAAAGAATTATTAGTGTCTAGTGATCAAAAATTGCTAACTAAGCGAACATGCTAATCGCTGAACCTTATGTTAGTTTAAGACAAATATGTTTCAAGTAGAATTTTTTTGCTATAGATTTCAATAGTCAAAAAACAATCGACGCCGATAGCGATCTTTGCTTGCATCTGCCAAATAATGCGTCTGCCATCTCTAATATTAATCGGACAGTGTATTAATATAAAAATATGTGTATAAAAATATTCAATGGTGCCTTAACTGAATCTTAAGTAAACCTTAACTGAAATAAAAACTTAACTAAAACTTATATAAAGCTTAACTTAATCTTACACAAGATTTTTCAATAAAAACACCAAATAATTGTTTTGATATGTAGCTGGATTTGGTAGTAAGTACTCAGCCACTCAGACACTTTCTCATATGCGATCGAATACTTAATAGCAAATCTAGCTAGATATCAAGGATATGAAGACCCTTCTTTTCAATTTACTTCCAATGTCGATGCTGTATTTCACAAAACTTTTGGGATCGTTCTCAAACCATCGTTCCAGGCATGTTTTATTGAAACACTGCCTCACTCGGGCATTAATTTTCTATAACAGTTCATTAAAAACCTTTCCTAAATGGTTTTTCTAATTTTGACGAAAGTATGTGTCCTCGATGCAAATTCTATTCAGAAAACTGTCAGAATGTGGATCCTGTTGTTGGCAGGAGAAATCTACAGCACCATCATCTCTCACCAATCCATGTGTACAGAAAGAAACCACATTGGACAGAGAAAGCGAGTACTGGCTTTGTGACTTTACCTACCACTTTTCATAGAAAAAGAACAGTTTTCATTTACATTGGTATCTGATTTGTCAGAAAAAATATATTTGGGAATTGATTTTTGGAGACAGTCCAGTATTGCTCCAACCATTGTATCTGAAATCAGCCATTCCTAATTTAAATACAATAAAAAAGAGACCGATTCAAACATGCAGAGATAGACATTGTCAGATATACAATGCTAGGGCTCGGTATAATTGAGGAGATTACATTTTGGGATCTCGGGAGAGTGAATACAATTTATCGGTTACCTTGGTCCTAAAGCCAATAGAAAATTAACGTTGTGCTTGAATGCCCCCCGAAACGAGGTTACTCGAAAGGATTCGTAGCGTTTACTAAAAATTGAAGGTAGTGATCTAAAGAATGCATTTTGACAGATTCCGCTTGATGAAGGTTCTAGGGATAAGACCGTATTTTGGTACTCGGCAGCAATTATATCAATTTACGGTAATGCCTTTAGGGTTATGCAACACTCCCCAACAAATGGGTCGATTAATGGATCGGGTAATTCCATATCATCTCTACGAACGAATCTTCGTTTATACCTCGACGAAATCAATGTTACCAAAAGAAAGTTTGCTCTAAAATCTGCTAAATCCGTTGGTTATATTGTGGGAGAAGGTGGTCTTCACATCGACCCCGGTAAAATCGAAGCCATATCTAATTATCCTATTCCCAATAAAGTTAGTAAAATAAGTCAATTTTTAAGCATGATCACAACTAAACGAGCCATAAATTTTACATACAATGCAATGCTAGCAATACAAGGGACGGAAGCGTTTTAATACAGCATGATGAAAATGGAAACGAGCACCCGATGGCCTTTGTCTCGAAGAAACTGACAACTACCCAGTAAAAATTTAGCGTTACAGAGCTCGAATGCTATACGCTGTAGTGCATGCGATTAAGTGACTTTTAAAATTGTTCGTCGCATAGTGGTGTTAAAAATAGTGTAGCTGATGCATTCTCAAAAATTAATGACGACGTTCTTATTATGAAAGGTATCTCTGAGATAAAAACTGGAACTTATAATGTTACACCCTTACTTCATATCGATTTATCTAGTTATAATTTTAATGACCCTGATTATACCAATTAGGTCGCTAAATTTTTCTAAAATGCTACGAAGGTAAATTATCGATTAATCTAAACTCTGGTTACGATTACGTTGGAATAATTCTAAGCGTCTGGGGACTGATTGTTCCCTTGGCACAGGCTACTAGCAATCTACAAAAAATTTTCTCGATAAATTATTTCTTAGATTTTTAGTACCCCAAATCATCTTTAGTGACAATGGACAAGAATTTTGTTCATTAGTTTTTAAAATTCTTTTCTAAACAAATTTCTAAATAAATTGGGCGTAAACTATGTTTCTAACAACTCAGAACTGGACATTTTAAAACTGAATATTTCAAAATAGGATTTGACAAAACGAGGTATAAGGTACAAAACTGGATATTTCAAAATTGGATATTTCGACATGTGATTTAAACTTAAAATAATTTTTTAGGAAAGTTCTGGAATATGGCCATTTAGGAAGGAACTCGGTGAGTTCTTAACCGATTATGATGAAATTCAATATGTAGGATGAAAATGGGATTTTAAAATGATTTGTTGGGAAAGTTTTGGAATAAGGCCAGTTGAATATTTCTAAGGAGAGAAATAGAATTTTCCTTCACTTAATTTTTTTTTTTAATTGCTGCTTTTATCATCTTATTAAAATAATCATTGACTTGAAAAAATCATTTTAAAATCACATTTTCATCCTACATATCGAATTTCATCATAATCGGTTAAGAACTCACCGAGTTCCTTCCTAATTGGCCATATTCCAGAACTTTCCTAAAAAATCATTTTAAGTTTAAATCACATGTCGAAATATCCAATTTTGGAATATCCAGTTTTGTACCATATCTCGTTTTGTACCTTATCTCGTTTTAAAATATCCAGTTTTGAATTATCCTGTTTCGTCAAATCCAGTTGTAAAATATTCAGTTTCGACCGGTACCCGTTTTTAACACCTAAATATTCATCGCAGGATAATGCTTCAGAAAGAGTAAATCGTACATTCTGTACAGTATCGGTTTTTCGGTTTTACCCGGCTTAAAGACAGTTTCGAGGTTTGGGTTGTCTCCACGATTTGTAAAGACATGTTGCACATGTCGTTGTTAGTTTTGGGAAAATTCGTAAGGTTTTTTTTGTATTTTCATTTCATCCTCCACTAACACACAAAATTTTTGATTTACCAATTGTATAAGTACTCTGGATTGGTGTTAATTTTTGAACCCCTACATCTTAAAGCAGCTAAAAATAGTTTTTTTTAAGTAAGATGCGATACGCTTCTGGCCCACTCGAATAAATGGCAATGGTTTGTGAAATATCATTTAATTTCCATTGTATTTTGTAAATGCATTTTCGTGCTGTGATCATGCTGATTATTTTACCATAGTTTCGTTAAATACATTTGTTATAACAAAATAACTATTGCTTGATTACCAAGGAAAAAATGTCATAGTTTGAAGGAAAAATACTGCAAGGTGCGACATAAAAACAGGTAGAAGAGTATCAGTCTCCAGATCAAACATTAAGGTAAACTTCTTTTGATATTTATTTACTAAAGTGAATCTATTTTATCGACCTGCACTAAAAAAACGTTTTTCTGAATTTTTAATATTTTGAATTATTCTCGGTATTCCACTCAATATTTTTTCTAAACAAGTAAACCGAGCAATATAGTTATTAAGACTATGGCAACATCGTTTTATGTTGGTTCTTATGTAACAAAATATGAACCAACATTTTTGCAAGATAATAATATATTTTCTGATCATATCGATTTCGTGTATGACTCGATCCTTACAATAGAAATGTATAGTTTCTCCCGCATTTTCATTCTTTCCGACATTAAATCCTTTCTTAATATACAAAAAAAAAAAATAATAATATTTTTGGAACGGAATATTTTTATTTTTTTATATATATAATAACAATAATAATACTAAAGGATAACCAAAGTAGATAGTACCAGTATAGGAAGTTGCATGATTTCTTATTGTTGTCTTGCTATCTATATGTCTATTCGAAAATAGATAACAAAAAAATTGTTAAGTCTATTGTTAAATCGATTTTTTTTTTTGTAAAATGTAATTTGATCAAAAATTATTTCTTAAAGTATAAACTTATTGTATATAAATAAATTCTTTAGAATCTTCGATATTTTATTAATTAAATAGAATTAACAAAAAAAAGGACGAATAATAGTTATAGTAATAATAATAAAAGATTGATATCTGATTCAATTTAATCTGTTATTTTTGGGATGTTGACTTTCAAATTTGTTCGATAACAACTGGAAATGGTAGAGATAAATTAAAAGATTTTCATTTTTAAGCAGATTGTTATGATTTGTATATAAATTACGGAAGTGATAACAGGTTTCTGTATTGTAAAATATTCGTATACCAATTATCTATTTCAAGTCAACTACATAATAGACTCGTATAGTATCTTACAGTATACATGCATTTTATTTATTATACTTGTACATATACATAAACACAAAATGACATAATTTCCATTTCCAACCCATTTAACACATTGTATATACACACACACACTAAGCATTTTATCAACACTTATCACTTGGAAAAGTAATTATTTCAAAAACGAATTAATTTATTTATTACTACTTTTTTTATCCTATCTTCTCTCGATTATTATGTAATTTATTTTTATAGTTTTAAATCGGAAAAATAAAAAAAAAAATTGAGAAAAACAAAATAATTACTTACAGGTAAAAACTTTATAATACAAAAAAAAAATCAATTATTTTAGATAAATAAAATTTTGTTATATGCATTCTCCTTTAAGCTTTTTTGTAGCAGCAAAAAAAATGTATAAACCAGCTACCGAGTACAAAAGTTTCTTTTTCTATATATACATTGTAGGAAGTATTTATTAAGTCATGGTTGGCTTCATAAAATTTACTAAAGTTACATAAGGCTTTTTTATTTTTTAAAAGGATTAAAAATACAACAAAACTAATGTTAGATACAGTTTGGAAGTTTTTTATCTTAAATTATATGGAATTCACAAAAAAGTGAATAAACTAATGCTTTACTTAAATTTCAGTTGTCTTGTTTAAAAAACATTTGCCAAACACTTTGCCAAAGAGCGCTTAACGGATATACGCAATGCTGTCACGAAGGCAAGTTTAATTTTAAATCTATAGAAACGTCATTTCTAGTTGAGTAAATAATGTTTAGGCAATATGAACAGTCATGAAGATCATTGATGGCAGGAAAACAACCGCTGTGACTTCAACAATTTTCATCAAAATCCTAATCTCGTGATTGAATAAAATTCGGTAAGTTTCGTCATTCCCGCTTTTGGGAGCATGCCTCTTCTCTCGCATGTCTAAAATCAGGGAAGTGATTCTCGTCAATTTAACTGTAAACTGCGTAAAAGAGAGCTTTGCCTCTAAATTTGTTGTAATTTGAACGATCTCCTTTTTTAGGTTAAAGCATTAACTTCCCATTAATCGAGCATAACTTTGCTTTGTCACAGGATAGTTCCATGAAGTATCACTTCAAGTCACAAACAAAGTCACATACAAGTGTGAATTCTTCGTATAGGATGGAATCTCTGCTCATCTCTGCTGTCTAAATTTGAAAACTTTCAAATACAGCATTTGACGCTTGTTGAGTAGTGAGTAAATCAGGAAGGTACTCCTTTCAAGGGTGGCATACCATATCGAAGTTAACATGGAGCTTTCCATCGTGAATCCGAATGGCAATAAATCTAAGTTTGAAGGTATCGTGCTGTCCGGTGAAATTTGTAAAGAATTTACGTGAACTGCGCTCATTGTTGAGTTGTGGTACTCTTAGGACTA
The DNA here is from genome assembly GCA_963556175.1 of Tipula confusa. Classification (NCBI taxonomy): domain Eukaryota; kingdom Metazoa; phylum Arthropoda; class Insecta; order Diptera; family Tipulidae; genus Tipula; species Tipula confusa. The sequence goes on from OY744475.1 coordinate 208,721,896, forward strand.
CAACTTTCCACTATAAACGCTTTTTCCTTTTACTAATTCGCCTGACTTGTACGATAACAGTTATTTTAATTTTGCATTGAACGATTGATAATCACTGCCTAGACGTCTTTAAGGAGGTTATCTTTATGTGCGTTTCCAATCGGATATTTTTATGAGAAAAGAATGTCCACAATATCCACAATGAGATCGTTCGCGATCGCAAATTACGTCATTTTGGCTCTATTATCGGTCGCTAGGTCTTGTTGGGAAAACGGTTCTATATTATCACATAATTCAATTTAATTTTTGCCAGTTCTAGTATTGAAGTTACCAATCACTATTCTGACGTCGAATCTGTCAAAATTTATTACAGAGTACCAAAATCTAAAATTAGGATTTCTCGAATTCTAAACCAAGGGAAAATCTCTCTAGTAAGGATATTTCTATATTTTAGATTGGGCTTAGACATTTGAAACTGTATTTATGATGATTTTCCCTATTTCCTATTCCCTAAGTGCATAATAAAGGATAATATGCTTATTAAGAAGCCTTTTATGAGGCACGGGGTGCCCTGATCGACTACCACAAAATTTAAATTTCTGAATAAGTTCATTAATATTTTCTTCTATACGGGACTGTGAAATGACCTATTGATGCAGCTCCAGGATATGAGATGTAATGTTTCTGGCCAAATGACTTCTGGGTTAATTTCTTCCTGAGTCGTTTCTATTAGACTCGAATTTTTCGAGTAACTGGGCCAAGTGCTAGTGTCATTCTTCAACCAAATGGGTCCTTGCCACCACAACTCATTATTGACTAGTAGTTCTGGAGATATTCCTCTGCTGGTAATTCTAGCAGGAATTATATCAATTATTTCCGCGGTTCGGTTGGCAACAAACGTTTTCCATTGCCTGGTGTGATCTAATATCCATGCCAGAACAATGTAACATTTGTAACATTTGTATGTCTCATTGTGTTACTAGACCAAAAGTAAACAACGGCTGCATAGGCTGATTCTGATGTGTCTGCAAATATAACTATAATTTGTTTCGAATATAGTTTCAAGGTTGATATTAATCGTGGAATTCGGATTAGCTCCAATGACGTTAACTTCATTTTAGTTTGAGTGATAACATCAGCAGGTAAAGGATCATTCCAGTTAAGCTTGGTTAACCACAGTTTTTGGATCAAGATTTTTAGATATTGTGTCTTAGAGATACTATTTTGACTTCTACTGAGATCTGCGGAAGACCATTTCCGCAGATAAAGCCCACCATTGGACATAACTTGTGTGAGTTTCTGATGAATATTAATGGCTTTGTCAACAGTATCCGCACCAGTTATCAGCATAAAAATCAGTACAAATTAATTTGGCTGCTTGTGAATTCTGAAGTTTATTGTCGATTGCAAACTGGTGAAGTGTTCTACCAAATAGGGAGCAGATGTAGTCAGGAGCTTATAGCCACAGAATTGTTTGATACCGTTGGTCGTCCTGATGTACCAATATTTAACGAAACATCTTCTCAATGTCCGCGCATAAAGCAATTTTATGCCGACTAAGCCTTAAAAGGACAAAAACTAGAATTTTCTATATGGTAGGACCCGGTAATAATTTAATGTTAAGAGAATTACCCTTTATTGGTTTACCAGATCCGTCAAAGATGACCCTAAATTTTGTAGTGCTACTAGATTCCTTGGTAACGGACTGGTGTGGCAAACAGTAAGACATATTAGAAGTGGTTGGAGTAATTAATTTCATGTGTCCTAGTTTGTGGTTAGTCTACGTACATAAATTTCAATATTGGTTGGTTATTAAATCGACGTTCCATAGATGAAAAGCGGAATCGTGCAATTGGTTCTGATAGTCCTAGGGTTTATCAGATTTAAATGGAAGTCTGACAATATATCTACCTTCGGTATTTTACGAATCGGTGGTACTATAATGCTGTTCACATGCTTGTTCATCAGGAGTGAATGATTTTGTATGTGGAACTTCTTCCAATTCCCAGAATTTTCTTAGCATATCGTCTAAGATATCAGTGTGATGACAGATAACGTAATCAGATGGTTGGTGATTGATGGAACCGGCAACTAACTATCTAAAAATGGAGTTTTGCGCTACTGGACAGTTTTCTTGTCCAACGATTTTACTGGGTTGAATAACTGTAAAAAAGCAATCCCATTATATGTAGGGAATGAATGCACTAATGTTGAGGCTCGCTGTTTTAGTTCCTAGTGATTTAAGTCCTCTGATTACTTCGTCGGAAACGTCAGATAACTACCTTAACTGTGTTACGGATCCGGCACTTACAGTGGATTGATCTTTGTTTGAACATTTTGTTTGTAACGAAGTTTTAATTTTTTCCAATTTTCTGCATAATTTGCGTCGGTTACTGGTAAATGAAGTATTAGTTTTGATGCATCATCCTTTAAATAACCGTTGAGATACTAGAACTTCTGCACATTGGAAATATTTTTGTTTCTGTTGATGGATGATTCAAACAGGTCTTGAAATGAGGGCCATTCCTTATAGGATCCAAGAAATGGATTAATGTTTAGACGTGGCAAATTAACTTCTGTTGAACTGATTTTCTGTGGAAACGTCCGGTTTAGTGGATCTTGTATATTAGAATCTGATTGAGGTGGCCTTGGTTCTTTTGCTTAACGACAACGATGGAATATCTTTCGAATTTCACTATTCTAGTTCACTATACTTCGATGGTGCTTCTACATCAATAGATTTTGATTTAAAATTTTAGCAATCCATGATCCATTGCATCTTGCATGCTTTATTTTTAGCATTGTGAGCTCGGCCATGATGAATTATGGTGATGATTTAATTGTATAAGTGTGGTTAACAATTGTAATTACTTTTGTTTTATTCAATCTAATTACAAGTAATACATTTTACTATAAAAAAGCGCATGCTAATACCTGAATTTTTCAAATTATATTTCATTCTAACAGAAAAAATAAGTTTGATCTAATCAAGAACCTTACTAAAGCATTTAAATCAGAAACACTAGATATAATTTGCAGATAAGGCGAATTTGTTTCAAATGTGTTAGTTAAGTCTAAATTGTTAAGTTTGCCCTAATTCAAATTGCACTTAAGGCAAATTGAATTTTTTGTAAAACTGACTTAAGAGATATATCCAGATTTGCAGGATGCTAATCGCAACAACAGATAAAAACGATCTTTTTATAATAAACAGCTAAAAATAGTTTTTGACAATTGGAAAACATCCTAATAATAAATATTAAAATTAATAAACTTACAGTCTTTTCTAATTTAAAATTTATTCGCCTTAATCTTTTTCCTGGATTTTTTTTTTCGCTTGAACCAAATTTTGATGCTAAGGATTTTATAATGAAACTTAGCATACTAGCTCTATGCTTTATTCTAGCATTGTTCTTGCGGCAATATAGTTCGATAACAAGCGCTTTAGGTAGGTAAATACACTTTGAGATATTATTATAAGAGTTTATTACTATATAGTTGAGTTCTGATGAGATATTAATTTTCCAGCTTATAGATTCTTTTGTTAATAGATTCGGAAATTCATTCGAACGTAGGGATATAATTAACTGGAGTCTTTTTCCTTCAATTAAATCTTGTTTCCGAATTGAATTGGTTTCAAAGCCATTTATGTTTTTAGTTTCTGTACATATATAGGCTAATTTATTTATTAATTGTTAGTTAAAATTTACTTTTTCCAGGCTTGATAGTGAAAAACATCCCCATTATCAAATTTTAGTTCTTTGATTTCCTCACAGGTTTGTCCTAGGACCGATGATTGAATTTTTTCATATTCATTTTTTTCATCCTGGTTTACCGATTTTATGTTGAAAATATTGCGAAAAGTAAAAGGAGCTAGCATTTATGGGTTTTGTTAATTAAATCTGAGCTTACGCCAAGATGGATCAGTGACGTTAGCTAAACTTTACTTACGGGGGGTAACGAGAATCTCAGGTAAGGAGTGTATTTTTTTGAAAATATTTGTTTACAGAATATAGTGTTTCTAATATTTTTAGGAGGTGCAAACTAATTTTTCAAGGAAAAACTATCACATTTTCCGAGAAAATTTTAACATTAAACATTTTGTTTTTAATCTAGGCAAGAATGTAGTTTTTGATAATGCTTCATGTATTATTTTGTGTCTGATGTATTTAGAAAGTGCAAACTAATTTTTCTGGACAAGTTTTTCACATTTTCCGGGAAAATTTTCATGAAATGATTTATTTTTCAATTTTATTTAATTTACTTAAAAATGTATAGTTTCTATATCGAGATTTCGGTTTTAAAATGTTATAGGGGATTTGGGGGCGGCAGCCCCATCCTCTTAGGTATTCAACGATTTTATATCCGCTTTACAATTTTGTGGAGATATTATGATAAAAAAATTGAGAAAGTTACATTTTTTTCCGGTATGTACATCGTAACGCATTTTTGTGCATTTCGTCGAAATAAAAAAATGGGAAAAGTGAAAAATTTCCTGGAAAATGTGATAATTTTACCGGAAAAATTGACATGCACCACCTTTAAAATGTAAATAAACCATTCTTTATTTTTATTTTTTTAAATACGCTCCTTATCTCATTTTTCGGTTAAGTAAAGCCATTTAGTCACAATTCTGTATCAAAGTTGAACCCTAAAATATTTTCCCATTTTAACTACAAAACTGGTATCGACAAACAAATTTAACGTCACATTTGATTGAACTTGTTTTCATAATTTTTTTGGACAGTCCTAATTATCATATAATTGTGTGCTTATATCGTATAAACTTGTAATTTTTATTTCCGATTTATGTACCAACTTTTATGACCCAAAATTTGATTTTTTCATTACAGACTGTGCAAAACAACTTTTGTAACGGGATAAAATATTAAAAAAATCAAAATTTTGTGTTCTAATTGCGATGCGACTAGTTGAAAATTATACGTGTAATGTGTAGCAAGTGTTGAGTTTGTGCAAGTTATTAGTATCCTAAAATTATAAACTATGTGTGCAACTATGATACAATGGATAGCAATTTTGTGTATTTTATATTAACATTAATGTTGCGTCCAAAAGGAGCTACAAAGAATCGACCGGAAAAAGGTACTGTGAAATTTATTTTACTTTATCATGCGTTACGACATAAATTTTGTTTGATTTTTTTTTTGATTTTGTTTTAAATGTGATTAAAATTGTGGAAAATTTTATTAGTTTCACTTTTTTGCGCGTATTTTTTTTTATATTTGAGTATATAAAATAATGATTTTATAAGAAAAATTTGACAAACAGCAACTAGCAACCACACAGTAAATTTTTGTCTATATACACGAGAAACGAATTTCTACTACATCAAAATATTTTATTTACAAACACAAGCAAGTAGATGCTGTAATATATAAATTTATAAATATATAAATATATATATATATATATATATATATATATATATATATATATATATATATATATATATATATATATATATATATATATATATATATATATATATATATATATTGACCAAAAAATAAATTAAACATCTTGGGCCGGTACCGAATTTGGTTTAAACAAACGTTCGTTGGGTGACCACACCACATACAACGTTCATCAATACGTAGCAAGTTTTTCAAAAATTAACTTTAGAGATGCGGTATGGGACGTTCGGTCTATATACCATAGATTAATTTTTATGACGGCTCTTAGACACTTAAATCAATTTTTGCGGTAATTAATTTGGAACAAGGTTAAGTTTCATATTAAAACATTACCCTTTGTCTTTTGGTCTATGCTCAACCAATTCAATTTATTTACCTTTAATATGCAACGCATTACTCTATTTTGCAATTTTTGCAATCAACACATCATTCCCACTTTACATAAAAAAATAATTGATGAGCAATATTCAAAATGTGGCTTAAATATAACATCTTAGTGTATTTTTTTTCTAATTGTTCTTAAATACATAATATACTATTTTTGCAATTTTCTTACAAATATAATCCAAATTATCTTAAAATCTAGTTTCTTATCTAAACATACTCGTAACTTGTTCAATCTTTTTACCGTCATATCTACATCAAACGTTCCATTTATAGTCATTAAACCCCTGATCCCGTAGTTGAGTAAAACTCGGTAAGTGTCGTCATCGTCGCGTTTGAGGCCATAAATCAAGCTTATGATTCTTCTCTCGATTGTCATTAACTATCTCTCATACTCATCCGTCCAGCTCGCATACCCTTACACAACAACTTCAACTTGTTGGCATTTGCAAGGTATTTTGACTTTGGTAGTGGTCGTAAGGCATACAAAGCACGATTGCCAGCGATAAGGCGTGCTTTACTATCCCCTTCCACATAGTTATCATGAGTGAAAAGAGACTCGAAGTATTAGAAACTTGTCACTCCTTCAAATGTGTGGTCTCACCACTACTAAAATCCATTTCGTCTCTTGGTCTCTAAAAACAGTGATCATATATTTAAATTTACAACACACAATCCTACAATAACCCATACAAGTTTTCATTCATTTCTAATCACTCTTATATCGTGTACAAGTGTATAGACTTTTAATACACTCTATTGGGATGGTGTGGTTGAAAATTTTATTATTATTTTCTAAACCAATACTATTGCGTAGATATACAATTGTTGATATTTTTATTTTTCATCATAACCTGTTTTTTGGTGATGATAATAATTTTACACCTATCCCTCGCTTAACGAAATCAATTCGCACACGAAAAGTTCGTATATTAAAATTTCGTAAAACCAAATTTCGTAAAAGGAAATTCAAAAAGGTAAAATATGTATGCAAAAAAATTTAAAAATTTTACGTAAACCAAAATTTTGGTTCAATTTTGAAATTAATTAGCGTAATTACGTTCAAATTAATTAGAGTTTACGTTAAGCGAGTGATAGGTGTATTATATCATGTCTGTGTATCTTTATTATCGGATTTCAATTGTTCATACTAAAGCCAAGTTTAAATGTAATTGTAATTTTTACGTTCATCTACAATTATTTTTGTTTTTACCTAATCGCATAATATATTCAAGGTCAAAAAGACACAATCACATTTTTGATTTGTGTATCTACACTGCGTTTCGATTCCACCCAAAATCAAATAATATTTTTTCTGTGGTAGTAGTATTAATATTGTAGTATTTTATTTTGTATTGCATGTGATTTACGTGTAGTGATTTAAATTTTGCGTATATACCGAAAGTTATAAATTTTTTTATTTTGTTTTTGGTAATTCTTGTAATTCGCTAGAACTACAAATGCATCCTTGTTAAATATATATAGAAAAAAAATTGTTCATAGTTCAGTGCAGACTGCAGGCAGTACTATAGTATCAAATCATCGAATCATCGTTTCACATCCATCTTGGGCATATCGAGTCGATAGCGATTCCGCAAACTCCACAGCGCACGGTAGCTGGCGGCTGTGGTGTTGGTTGCGTTCTATAACGCAACCAACACAACAGCTACCAGCCGCCGTTAGCTGTGGTGTTTGCGGAATCGCTATTCGGTTCGATATGCATTTAAGTTGGTATATTGGACGATGATACTCGTTGTTTGGTACTGATAGTCCTCAGTCTGTACTTTTTTTGTTTAATTAATTTATTCATATATACATATAATCTTTAAAAGAATTACTTGCATCAGCATTTACTGCTGGAAATTACAAAGATTCCAACTTTAATTGACTTTTTGGGGTGTTTTTTCGATTATTTTTGATCACTTTTAACCCACAAGACATGTATTTTTGATTGTCGCGGTTTTATCGCCATAGTCAATGAGCGCAATATAAAAAAACGGATGAAGCGTATTCATCTGTATATTGCCCAAACGTAGAGAAATATGAATGTGCACAAAATATAAATATGAAGAGTCACCCGGTTTGACTTTCATTTGTCCGCTGGACAAAATATGGAATTATGTTTTGTTGTTGTATGAGAAGTGGAGTCACAAAATATAAATAATTTGAATATAGGTGACAGGGTAGTCAATAAGATTAAATGATTTGGCTGCATAGCACAATTGCAATAATGTTGAAGTTGTAGTTATTTTTGTTTAATGTAATGCCAAAAATTCTTTATTTATATTATTATATTATTATATTATTATATTATTATATTATTATATTATTATATTATTATATTATTATATTATTATATTATTATATTATTATATTATTATATTATTATATTATTATATTATTATATTATTATATTATTATATTATTATATTATTATATTATTATATTATTATATTATTATATTATTATATTATTATATTATTATATTATTATATTATTATATTATTATATTATTATATTATTATATTATTATATTATTATATTATTATATTATTATATTATTATATTATTATATTATTATATTATTATATTATTATATTATTATATTATTATATTATTATATTATTATATTATTATATTATTATATTATTATATTATTATATTATTATATTATTATATTATTATATTATTATATTATTATATTATTATATTATTATATTATTATATTATTATATTATTATATTATTATATTATTATATTATTATATTATTATATTATTATATTATTATATTATTATATTATTATATTATTATATTATTATATTATTATATTATTATATTATTATATTATTATATTATTATATTATTATATTATTATATTATTATATTATTATATTATTATATTATTATATTATTATATTATTATATTATTATATTATTATATTATTATATTATTATATTATTATATTATTATATTATTATATTATTATATTATTATATTATTATATTATTATATTATTATATTATTATATTATTATATTATTATATTATTATATTATTATATTATTATATTATTATATTATTATATTATTATATTATTATATTATTATATTATTATATTATTATATTATTATATTATTATATTATTATATTATTATATTATTATATTATTATATTATTATATTATTATATTATTATATTATTATATTATTATATTATTATATTATTATATTATTATATTATTATATTATTATATTATTATATTATTATATTATTATATTATTATATTATTATATTATTATATTATTATATTATTATATTATTATATTATTATATTATTATATTATTATATTATTATATTATTATATTATTATATTATTATATTATTATACTATTATATTATTATATTATTATATTATTATATTATTATATTATCATATTATTATATTATTATATTATTATATTATTATATTATTATATTATTATATTATTATATTATTATATTTTTATATTATTATATTATTATATTATTATATTATTATATTATTATATTATTATATTATTATATTATTATATTATTATATTATTATATTATTATATTATTATATTATTATATTATTATATTATTATATTATTATATTATTATATTATTATATTATTATATTATTATATTATTATATTATTATATTATTATATTACTATCACTATGTTTAATTTTTTTTATGGTGTGCAAAGGCGGATTTCCTCTTGGAGTTTATTTTTCTGGTTATTTACATTTCTTCTTAAATGAATTAATACTTAATTCTTAATTAATTTTTTTTATCAAATTTTTTAAAATAAAATTTATGTTTTGAATTTAAGTTATAAGTTTTAACCTCGACTTTGAAAAAAATAACAGGATACCTTAGTTTTGTATTTATTCAAACAAAAATTAAAATGCAGAATTGGTTATTTTTAAAAAAGCAAAATTCACGTATCGATAGATTTACAAAAATAGTCTTAAAAGCAGAGAGTCATTATTCCAGTTATGTCCTTCCAAACCAATTATTTTTTTTAATTTTCTTAATTTTTTTTTGTATAAAAGCAAAAAGACCGGATATAACTCCTAAGCCCTAATTTTTTTATGCATTATAAATAAGCTTGTTCTCAGAAAAATATTTAGCTCATCAGATAACTGTTTAAAATCGACACGATTTTCAAATCCATGGAAAAAATGTAAACGTCTGCAAAAAATGCTTTTATTTATTCTTGCAGAAAATGAGAATTTATTAAGAGCTTATTTTAGTTTGTATCCTGTGTACGAAAAACACTAAACGCGGCAAGAGACTTATAAAAAATCAACTTTATCCAGTTTCAAATACAAAATTTGCTGAAGTGTTTTTTTGATGAATTTAAAATCACTTAAGCTGGACACGTAAGACATTTGTATTAAGTTGATTTGCTGACTAAGAAAATAATACCGCTTTAAGAATAAAAGAACAAAAGCATCACTTAAACGCTGGCAAAGTCTACACATATAGATGCCGAATGAAAGTAAACTTTGAAACCTATTTTGGCATATGTATATATATATATATATATATATATATATATATATATATATATATATATATATATATATATATAAATATATATATATATATATATATATATATATATATATATATATATATATATATATATTTATATATATATATATATATATATATATATATATATATATATATATATATATTTATTACTGTTTTTTTTAGTTTATTTTTTAAGTTTTTAAACTTTATTTTAGAATTGTGAACTAACAAAGCTAAGAACCATCATAGATAACTTAAAATCTTGACTTTTCTTACGTCTCAATGCTTCCTAAATAGTTTGAATATAACAATTTAATCATAAAATTTGATCTAAAACTTAAAAACACTTCAGGATGCAGAATTTTTCATCAAAATTTAGGAAAAATTATGTTTTTAATTCATCTATGGTTCCACCTTAAGACGATTATGTTTTATTTTAGTTAATTATTTTTTTATTTTATTTATTTTTAATTTATAGCAACAATACGACTTTCTTCCTTTAAATTAATAGAAAATTATATAAAGCGAACGAATCGTAACACAAAATACAAAAAAAGCTTTTCTCAATAATAAAACTTTAAGATAAAATTTTTTTTATTTTACAATCATGAAAGTTCTTTCATTTAATTGTTATTTTTATTATTATTATAAAATTAAATAAATAAAAATTTAAACAAGACTAAGGTTTTTTGAAATTTTGTTTGCCTTTTGTTACAATTTCTTTATTCGAATTATTTATTAATAAGTTTGTTATTTTAATTGTTAATTTAAAAACATAAGTTTAATTAGTTTTGTATAAACTTAATACATTAATTGTTATGATTTATTACAAAATGGTTTATACATAATTGTAGCTAAATCAAATTAATATATATATATATATATATATATATATATATATATATATATATATATATATATATATATATATATATATATATATATCTATATATTTATATATATATATATATATATATATATATATATATATATATATATATATATATATATATATATATATAAAAATCAGTGGCGTTTTCTCCGGGTGTTCTAGTCTTCAGCGAATGCCTTTAAAATATTATCTTTTGCAACGTTTTATATTAATTTCGAGCAATAAAAAATAATATCCATTTTTTAAATTAGCTATAATCTTAAATTAAAATATTAAAATTATTTTTTAATGAGCTAAAATGTTAAAATACATAAATTAGAATTAAACGAAAATATATTTTGCTTGTGTGATCTAACATCGTCTAAACGTTACACTATTTTCCTTATATATCAATCAATTATCAAACAATTCCAATATAAGAATTGATATGGAATCAATTACTAAGGTGATCAGAAAATTAACCGAACCCAAATTGGTAAAAAATTACTCATTTATTCGCGCCTCAAATGGATTTAAAAAAGATAAATATGATTTTATTGTGATATTGACTTACTCGTCGAGAATCTTATTGATGCCTTTCAGCAATAGTAACAATGTGAAATCTATGTTTAATAAGATTATTAATGATTTTAAAAATGAGTAAAATAAGTTCTTATTTAATAATAAATGATAAAGAGTGAAATTTTTTAAAAAGTGACACTGTCGGATAATACATGGATACATTCAAAATATTTGAGAGCTCTCTTTTGAAAAATGTCTAACTCATGCATTTTATAAATTACTGCTCCACTCCAAATGGGGCTCAAATAAATCAGTCGAGATTGTACATAAGCATAATATATTAACATTAGCTGAGGTCTTATACGTTTTATAACAAATATGTACGGTATTATTGTCTTTTTTACTATTTCAATATGATCAAGCCAGTTAAAATTATGATCTAGATTAAGCCCAAAATAATTATAATCATTAACTTTCACGATAGTTTTCGAATCATAGTGAAGTATGTTCTCGTTATATTTAATATTTGCATTACAAAACAACATGAATTTAGTTTTCTCAGAATTCAAAATTAAACCATAATTTTAAAAGATCCATGTCAATTTGCATTTGTCGAAACATATCTTCACTACCCTTTGTGGAATACATAACTATTCCATCAATTGCAACTCTCCATTTAGTTTTAATTGAAATATACCATTAATAAAAAAATTTAAATAAAAGGGGACCTAGTATGGACCCTTGTAGTACTCCTTTTTTCATTTCTTCAACCGAATCGAATGCTTTTTTAACATCTAAAAACAGACATCCACACAGTTGTTATTATCCATTTCTCTACTTAAAAAGTCTGTTAATTTTAAACACGCCGCCGTATTACTGGATTTCGTACTAAAACCAAATTGACTATATCCAATAATTTGATTGTCTGTGAAAAACTTCAACAGTCGACTACAAATAACCTTTTCATACACTTTTGACAAGGCTTTTAGAATTGCTATTGGACGATAATTACTGACATCGATTTGGTTACCAGACTTAAAAAGAGGATCATGCTTGGCTACCTTTAATATATCTGGAAATTCTCCTGTTGCTAAGCATTTATTAACATAATTGACGAGCAATGGTGCTGTGTATACATTTAAATGTCTTAGTACCTTGGTGGATATATTGTCTAGGCCCGTCGCTGCTGAGGAGTTTAACGATTTGATTCTATTTCATTTTTATCAACTTTATTTGTCTGAAATGAAAATTTGATGTCATACTGAATATTATCAAAACCAAAAAGACTTGTTTTTGGAAGATGTTTAGTTAGCTAGTGAAAATTAAATTTGATTCGCGGAAGCAGGGTCTTGAACGGTTACATAATCGGTTGCTTCTTAGATTTTGAACTAAGCACGATGAAAATTTTAAAATCAAGCTACCTCTAGCTCCGAAAAATGCCAACTACTTCAGCCCTCGTTTCCAGAACGAAATAATACAAACTATTGGAAATATGATTATGTGATAATTTTTCAAAATTTGTTCCAGTACCAGATGTTACTGCTCAAGGCTTTTATTAGAAACATTAATTTCAATTTTATCATCTCATGGCATTCATATAAAAAAACTCCGTGGTCAAGGGTATGATGGCGCACCAGTTATAGGAGGCATTATTGATTGAGTAAAAACAAACATTTTTGAAACACTTCCTAGTGCTCTGTATGTTCATTGCTCTAGCCATAGCCTCAACTTGGCAGTGGGTAGTATTTGCGATGCGCGTGAAAACAAAAACTTATAAATTTGTCCACCACTAGATGGATAGAACTCTTAAAACATATATTTTAAATTGCTTAAATCATATATTCAGCTATAGCTCAGTTCTTTGTAGATACTTACAATCTCGAAATCTTGCAATCTTGCAATACTTTGTTGGAACGGTTTATTGCCAGTCTCCAACAAAAATTTTCGAGACACAAAAACATTATGCAGGGCTTTGATTATATTTTACCACAAGCTTTATCTTCTTCATTGAAGTTTCAAGATATTGAAAATTGGTGTAATTTTTATCAAGATGACATAAAATGTAGTAGCCAGAAACTACATTCAAAAATTATTATGTGGCATAAATTCTTGGCAAATAAATTGTATCCAGCAACAAATTCATCGTTGCTTTAAGTTTTGCATTACTTTAATCAAGAAAATTCTCCTTTGTATTTTAGCAACACTTCCTGTCACGTCATGTGAGGCAGAAAGAAGTGTTTCAACGCTTTGACGTTTAGAAACTTATCTACACTCTACTTTGTCTGAAGACTGGTTGAATGGAATGGCATTAATGCACAACCTTCGAGAAATCTTTAGTAAATATTATATATATATATATATATATATATATATATATATATATATATATATATATATATATATATATAAATATATATATATATATATATATATATATATATATATATATATATATATATATATATATATATATATATATATTTATATATCTGCAAATGAATATATAATGAAAACTCAGAAACTAATATTTATCTCAATGTTTATTAAGATATCCGCTTTTATGCAATAACTATGTTTCGTTTTAAAACTCAAATAAAAAAAATATTCATATAAGTCAACATGTAATATGCTTATTTCTTTGTAAGTACTCTATATAAATATGCTCAGTACATACCTAAAATGTACATGTAATAAACATACATTGTTAAGTACATACCCAAAAATAAATCTAAATCTAATGTTTATTCCGCAAAAGCAGAACCAACATAAAATTGTATGCAAAAGCATAATAAATTGAAGTTTTCATACAAAAAAAAAAAAGAAAAGATCAAGAGTTATGTTAAAAAATAGTTGAAAAGCTCAGTATCAGATAAGCTTTTTGTGACTTTGGAATAATATGTTGAAGTTTTTATAATACCTGATGATGCAAAATACAATTGTGTACTTACTGCCACAATAAATTCGGTCACCTTTTAAATACGGTACAAACCTGAAAATATATAAAAAAAAAACGTATTATTAATTCAAGGTCAATTTAGTTTACTTATAGAATATTTTTTAAAACTTTAGCATTGGTCTCTACATTATCATTGGATGTCGCTTTAACTTAATGTTTTTTATGCTTTTCATCCCTGCGGTAACTTTCAACCATAACTCTAATAATACAATTCCACTTAGCGATTCGTAAAGTGACTGCAAATATATTTCGTTTACATAATTTCTCGCTCGTTGTTAGTTTTGTATTATGCTGAACGAAAATATCACTTTTGTACACATACAAGACATCCAGTAAATGTAAGTTTTTATTATTATTTTTATGCTCAAGTTTCTACCACCGCATATATACGTTCAATGGGATGAAAAAAATAATGCTTACATTTATATATATATATATATATATATATATATATATATATATATATATATATATATATATATATATATATATATATATATATATTTATATATATATATATATATATATATATATTTATATATATATATATATATATATATATATATATATATATATATATATATATATATATCACAACTATGTCACGTTCTAGTTAAGATAAAATGAAAATAGTTGGCGTTTTTTTTTTCGTGTGTTGGCTCCTTGCAATTTTTTTTGTGTTATGTTTGGTTGTCATTTTGCAACACTATCCATAATAAAGCTGTTAGAATCTAAATACTACACAGGGAGAACAAAACCAATATGTTATTGAACATTTTGTTTAGTAAAGCTAATATGGTTACACAGTGTGATTAGAACAACACTACATGGTGCATGTCTAAATTATAGATTTCTCTATAATCATATATTTAAGAAGTTTGATTGAATAGGGAATTTTTTGTTTCAAAGTTGTCACTGTCAATGGCATCTGGTGCAACTTAAAGACGTGGTGCTCATTTAAACATTACAATTTGACTTTTTTTTAATAGCTTATCAGACTTATGTTTTCTGTAGTGCGAGATAGATCCTTCGCAAGTAACGGAGGATATTAGTGCTTTTTTTTGCGACTTGGCTCCAAATATGCACAAGGTTTAACTCTTTTTTTTAAAATTATTCTGGTATTGATTTATTTATTTGCACTATTATTCGTTGTAATATCGTTCAAACCATTTTGGTATTCCCCTAGAGTTCCTTTAAATACGGAGTTCTCAAAGGACCATCTCATTGTCTTAAGTACGGGTTGCAGACAACATTAATTTTACATTACATTTACTTTAAAAAATATGCCTTAACATTTTTTAAAGACAATGCTAGCTTCGTATGTTTTTTTAATAACCTTCTCTGTGGGGAGAGGATAATCGCTTCTTCAGAAATATTTTGTTATAATTACTGGAGATACCCAACCAAGATAATCGAAGTCTGCTGACTTTTGAAATAGCGGTTTTGGGAATTTTGTGGAGGTATGGAGTTAAGCGATAAAAGTGAAGCAATCGGTTATGGGGTTCTATTTGTTTCCTGATAAATACTTTAATAGATTTCACGATCTGTTGATTACGGCTCTGTATTTTCTTCTCGTTTACTTCTTTTAATTTATTTAGGAATGTTAGCGCACTATATACTTTGGTTAATGAATTTCCACTTACTAAAATGGAAACCATAAGTAACTAAAATTTCAAATTTATTTTCGTGTAGGTGTAGTGCAGCATCGTTTCCGTAATCGGCTTCCGTCATGAGGTCGTCCACGTAAATATCATTGGCTAAAATAAGAAATGACGCAAATGCCATACTTTACGTGACCGTCGCGTCGTATGGTATTTCAAAAGATTTGGCCACCAGACAATTCTTTGATTTTGAGTTTTTTTCCGACGCACGAGTTTCCTGGCGGTAAATATTTTCCACATTTGCAGAAAATGTGATTTTATGATTTCTAAAGCGTAGAGTGTTCAACAAGTTTTAAATGCTGTATTTGATTGTTGTTAATAAATACAGACTGCGGAGATGTGTATAGAAGCCCGTTCTGTACGAGGAATTCACAATGATTATGGAGAGGCTAAAACGAAACCGTTTCCCTGGGGTTGATTGTATTAATTCTGAGCTCTTGATATTCGGAATTGTTCGATTAGTATATGACAAAGTGAATTTATGTTTGATGAATGGAAAGTTTCTAACTATTACAAAATATCGCGTGACGCACATCAGCTGTTCTTGGATTTCCAACAAACCTATATGACTCAATCCTTCGGGATAGCTTATGTCTTGCTTTGCAATGTCTGCGAATATCTACGACAAATATGCGCGTTTGTGTAAAATGACAGTAATTCAGTCACAATATGTTGTGTCAAAATTGAGAAAAAGTTATTAAGAATTTTTGCATTTAGCTCTGGTGTAAAACAAGGAGATGCTCTGTTCCCAATACTCTGTGATCTCATGTTAGAATTAATCTTTCATAAATACGAAATACCTCAGGCCAACATCTTGTACCGTCAGTCCAACCAGGTTCTGGCATATATGCGCTATATTTATATATATAATTGGGTAGAATGGCAACGGTATCAGAGAACTACTGGATCTACTTGTACGCTTTTGAGCTTCCGTTGGTATAACTAACGCTGACTCGGTCACGTTCATTGAGCCAATCCTAAACAAATGGTTCAGCGATCCCTGAAAGGAGAGCCGCCGTTTGGCAATCGCAGGGGTTGCCGTCAGAGAAGATGGCTCCTCAAGTGCCGCTTTTCTTCCTCGGGTTGTCTAGAACAAAATGAACTACAAGTTCGAGCTTGAAGCCGACGGAGCCATAATGTTAATACGGTACGAGCCGGCAATGGCATGTAAAAACCGTCTTATTATTATTATTATTATTATTATTTATAGAGAGCAATAATGCCTTACTTTTAGTTGGATTAATTGAAAGCAAAATATTTTTAGCTAAGCTTTACAAATAACTTACGATCACTTAAATAAGGATAAACCAGCTGGATTGGAAATTTTGTAATGCATCTTTATCTTATGAAGCAATATAGGATAAGTTTAACTCAATCAAAAGCTTTAGAAAAGTCTAATAGGACTAAAATTTAAAATGAATTATTTTTTGTCAGGATAGCAGACAAATCATCAACAACCTCGACTAGTGCAGTAGTAGTACTGTGGCCAGTTTTATAACCCGATTAGAATTTACAAAGAAAATTTAAAGTATTAAGATGGTCAAAAATTTGAACTTGCCTGATTTTTTTTAGTGTCTTAAGGCAGGTAAAATACTAAAAAATCGAATGTCACAAAAATTGGAAATTACATCCTTTTTATAGGTAGAGGAATAATTGAAGCCACTTTTCGTTTCCTTATACATATTAGGAAATACTTAGTTACTTAATTTACTAAGTTGTTATAAACAACTAAGATTAGAATTTTAACAAAACACTCACTAAGCTCCGCAACCAAAATTTCAATTTTGCCCAAAGTACCTAAAAATATTTTTTTGATCTTGAAGGTAGCCTGAAAATAAATATCAACACTGCCCCAACGCGTATTATTAATTCGATCAAAACGGATAATTTTATAATTATTAATTATAAAATTATTTTATTTAAATATTTTATTTTAAAATTTTGCTGTTTAAAAGGTGAGACCCTTTAAGGTCAGAAACATCAAAGTCAGAAAGACAAATTTATATTCTTGTTTTTTAGGATATGTTATGTTTATGAGTTATGTTGCAAATCATGTGTAAATAAATGCATGTTGTAAAGGGTTACCCAATAAGAAGTTTCATTTTGAATAGCCTGCTATTTGAGCAGCTGTCTATTTTGAAGCTGTCATGTTTTGACATTTGACAAGTAAAAACTACGCCATCATTGAAAATGGATGAAATTCACTACAAAAATGGTGAAAATTTTGCAGTCACAGTTTGCAAAACTAAATCACTTTTTGGTCGTCGTGAAGCACTTTCTCGGCCGGCAACAGTTAAATTGGTGGAAAAATTTGAGCTGTAGGGACAAGTTAGTGATGTGAAGAATCGAAATCGTATGCGTTGCTCAAGAACAACTTAAAATATTGCTGCTGTAGCCTGTAGTGTTGAAGAAAACCCAGGTTTGTCGATTCCTCGTCGATCTTTCGAATTCGACATTCCACAAACGACATTACACCGTATTTTGCATAAAGTATTAGGTCTTAAGACTTTTAAAGTTCAGTTAAAACAAGAACTCAAGCCGGTTGATCACCATAAACGTCGTATCTTCGCTGATTGGGTCCTTCAAATGCATTAAAATGAGCCATATTTTCAGCAAAAAATCATCTTTAGTGATAAGCCTATTTTCACCTCGGGGGCTACGTTAATAAGCAAAATTTTCGCATTTGGGGCTCAGTGGGAAGATATTGATATGGACGACGTTTATTTACAGCAAGATGGCATTTCGTGGCACACAAGCAACGAAACAGTCGAACTTTTGAAAGAAAAGTTTCCTGATCATGCTATTTCTCGAAGAGGTGATCACAATTGGCCACCAAGATCATGTGATTTAGCACCTCTAGACTTTTTTCTTTGAGGCCACGTGAAAGATAAGGACTATGCCAATGTTCCACAAACGATTCAAGACCTTAAAGATGGAATTCGTAAAGTTATCGATGAAATACAGCAGCAAATGTGCGAATTGGTTATGGAAAATTTCATAAAAAGAATATGGTGCTGCTAACGTAGCCCACGGCCATTTGGCTGATATCGTTTATAAATGTTAATGGCATACCTTCCTCTTTACTAAAAATAAACATTCATTGAATTTTCTTAAAAAATACTCATTTTTTTAATATCAAAATGAAACCTCTTATTAGAAAGCCCGTTTAAAACTTTGGTTTATACGTTCTTTTTTAAACTAAGTACCAATATATTACATTTGTCAGTTTCTCGGATTCGTACGTAATTTATCCTCCTCTTTCTGAATCTTCCGTCAAGTTTATTTTTACAATAGTTTTTGCTACATTAAAGTTTGATTAAAAATGTAAGCGAAAAATTGCAAAGAAATGCAAACCAACTTACGTTCCAATATTTTCTCAAAAAGCAGTCAGAATATGCAAATTATTCTACCTCAAAACATGTGGTAGACATGAGGTTCCACTCATTCCTTCGAAACATGTCAAAAACCGGAGTTTAATATGTCTTTTTTTAAGCAAAAAAAAAATAAAACCAAAGAAACTGAATGTGTGGCTTATACGTCATTTAACGCAAAGTGGGTGGCACCTAGCGATTTTTTTATGGCAAAGGTGGTCATGAAAATGCGAATATGCTTTTATTAAATCTTTCTTTTTTCTTATACTACATCCGAAAAAAAATAACAATTTAAAGACGCATTACAGTACAACCAAAATTTCTGCGCAAATTTTGAGTATGAAGCAGAATACGGGTGTGAAGTTTTCGACAAATAACAAAATCTGTATGTGTATTGGTAATTTATTTTACAGTAGGCCAAAAATTTGTTATTTAATATTAATTTCTTTGTTAATTTACCAACTCTAACTATCATTATATATATTATATATATTTATTATATATTATTATATATTATAATATATAATAATTAAAATATATAATAATAATATATTATAATATATATTCGTAAACTCAATAAATGTTCGAAACTTATAATTCCTAAATACAAGTAAAACAAAATCTCTTCTAAAATCAAAAACAATAATAATTCGTAATACTATCCGACCACTAAAAGTTCTTAAAAATATTTAAATACGTCAAATTTAGTGGTTTAGTGGCCAAAGATTGGCCAACTCCCAGAAATTTCCAATAGGCTTGACATATACGCAAAGTTAGCTAAGACTATGAAGACGTGTAGTAAAATAATAGTCAATAGTTATTACGATGGGGTTGAACCTTTTTTTATTGACTGTGAACAATTGAATATTTCATAAAAATTGGAATTTATTGTTTTAGTTTATTAGAGGCCAGCTCACAGAGTTTTCACCGGGATTTCGCTTCTGTGAGTAATATAATAAGGGACGTTCTTTTAAATAAAATTAGCCTCATTCTGATATGATGGATTATAGACCTTGTTATTTAGGTCGATATATGGTCATTTTTGATCTTTTTTATATGAATTTAAGTGGTTCACTGTATAGAGGATTGGCCAGCTTACAGAGTTTTCACCGGGATTTCGCTTATGTGAGTAACAAATTAAGGGACGTTCTTTTAAATAAAATTAGCCTCATTCTAATATGATGGATTATAGACCTTGTTATTAAGGTCGATATATGGTCATTTTTGATCTTTTTTTATATGAATTTAAGTGGTTCACTGTATAGAGGATTGGCCAGCTCACAGAGTTTTCACCGGGATTTCGCTTATGTGAGTAACATATTAAGGGACGTTCTTTTAAATAAAATTAGCCTCATTCTGATATGATGGATTATAGACCTTGTTATTTAGGTCGATATATGGTCATTTTTGATCTTTTTTATATGAATTTAAGTGGTTCACTGTATAGAGGATTGGCCAGCTCACAGAGTTTTCACCGGGATTTCGCTTATGTGAGTAACATATTAAGGGATGTTCTTTTAAATAAAATTAGCCTCATTCTGATATGATGGATTATAGACCTTGTTATTTAGGTCGATATATGGTCATTTTTGTTTTTTTTATATGAATTTAAGTGGTTCACTGTATAGAGGATTGGCCAGCTCACAGAGTTTTCACCGGGATTTCGCTTATGTGAGTAACATATTAAGGGACGTTCTTTTAAATAAAATTAGCCTCATTCTGATATGATGGATTATAGACCTTGTTATTTAGGTCGATATATGGTCATTTTTGTTCTTTTTTATATGAATTTAAGTGGTTCACTGTATAGAGGATTGGCCAGCTCACAGAGTTTTCACCGGGATTTCGCTTATGTGAGTAACATATTAAGGAACGTTCTTTTAAATAAAATTAGCCTCATTCTGATATGATGGATTATAGACCTTGTTATTTAGGTTGATAAATGGTCATTTTTGATCTTTTTTATATGAATTTAAGTGGTTCACTGTATAGAGGATTGGCCAGCTCACAGAGTTTTCACCGGGATTTCGCTTATGTGAGTAACATATTAAGGGACGTTCTTTTAAATAAAATTAGCCTCATTCTAATATGATGGATTATAGACCTTGTTATTAAGGTCGATATATGGTCATTTTTGATCTTTTTTTATATGAATTTAAGTGGTTCACTGTATAGAGGATTGGCCAGCTCACAGAGTTTTCACCGGGATTTCGCTTATGTGAGTAACATATTAAGGGACGTTCTTTTAAATAAAATTAGCCTCATTCTAATATGATGGATTATAGACCTTGTTATTTAGGTCGATATATAGTCATTTTTGATCTTTTTTATATGAATTTAAGTGGTTCACTGTATAGAGGATTGGCCAGCTCACAGAGTTTTCACCGGGATTTCGCTTATGTGAGTAACATATTAAGGGACGTTCTTTTAAATAAAATTAGCCTCATTCTGATATGATGGATTATAGACCTTGTTATTTAGGTTGATAAATGGTCATTTTTGATCTTTTTTATATGAATTTAAGTGGTTCACTGTATAGAGGATTGGCCAGCTCACAGAGTTTTCACCGGGATTTCGCTTATGTGAGTAACATATTAAGGGACGTTCTTTTAAATAAAATTAGCCTCATTCTGATATGATGGATTATAGACCTTGTTATTTAGGTCGATATATGGTCATTTTTGTTCTTTTTTATATGAATTTAAGTGGTTCACTGTATAGAGGATTGGCCAGCTCACAGAGTTTTCACCGGGATTTCGCTTATGTGAGTAACATATTAAGGGATGTTCTTTTCAATAAAATTAGCCTTATTCTGATATGATGGATTATAGACCTTGTTATTTAGGTCGATAAATGGTCAGTTTTGTCTTCTGCTTCGTTGTCGGAAAAAATATAGATGGAGGCGCCTTTAAGACCTTTAGTCATATTACTTGAGACACATGTTTCAATGGCGTGAATTTCGGCTAGAAAAATACTAAGTGCTCAGTGATTTCGATATTTTTTGGTTGGGTCAGTTTTGTCCAGCTCAGCAGCTGGTAAAGTTGATGCTTTTAAAGGGGTTTCACACTCTTTATTTAAACTTTCTGAATTCATATATAATCCTACGAATAACCGAGAAATGAAGATCACCCAATAGCAGAGATCAGTTTGCTGTGGGAAGGCAAAATTAAAACCGGAGGTTGCCTGGTATCCGGAGTTCACATACTAACGACTAAGCTCCCCCTTAGCCACGCAGGTCTTGGCGTATGTTGTCCAACCAAACCTTGGGGCAATGGATTATCCGCCACTGCACGGTGGTGTCAGTTACTTAGCTACATTCTAGGATGCATTGCCCAGTTGTTGCCACGAGGAGGCGTAACTACACTAGGGAGAAGTCTTATGAGAATTGCGTATGCCTAGAAAGCTTTGACCCTTAAGACCAAACCCAATTAACCAAACGTTCAGAACGTTACTTAAGACTTCCCTTGTAGGCTTTATCCATATTTTTTTCTCACTATTTCCTCTAAAATTTATACTTCATTTTTATCATTTTATCTTATGGAGCGCCCAAATCAATGAGATCCATTTCATTCAATCAGAGAGCCCGTTTATAGGGGTCTTCTTTCATACTTCATTCTGTTTTTTACCAATATGGAGCGCTCAAACCAATGAGATCCATTTCATTCACAATAGATATCCCGTTTATAGGGACCCTGTTCATTCATACAGAAGGAGAGTGATAATACTGAGAATCGCTTGGTTAGCCTTGTTTGAATGAATACTAATTACTGATTTCTAATTACCAATTGGTATGTAGTAATTTATTAGCTAAAAATAGTAGTCTGACTTAGACATTAACCATAGATTAACCGATTATAATTAGATTATTATTTGAAATTACGTTCTATAGTAAAATAATATTGCTGGATTAACAAACATCTGGTTTGTTGTTAACACGGGAAACTTTTTCAAATCATCGAAAATCTCCCAATTATTATTGGGTCTTTTTATAATTGCAGTATAATGTTTTAATATGTTATCATAATTTACCATAGCTTTTAAGGTAAAATCTTCATTGTCCAATTTAATATTTGTTTCTACCTCACAAATTTTAATATTATAATTTTTATTATTGTAAGACTGAACGTCTGCGATGGCTATGCCATAATTACTAATAATCTTCTCTACGATCAAATTTGCTCCACAACTAGAACAGGTAAGAGATCCGAATGATAGCGAACCTTGAATATTGCGCAGCGTGTTTTCATTAACTGTAAAAATGTTAAAAGGTAAGTAACAGTTGAGAGAATTTCGAACTCGAGTAACGTTTTCCTCAGCACATTTCTGATAAACTGAAATAGGCTGTGGTATCATTTTATCAATCAAATATGTAATTTGACATTCCGCATTCAGCTGAGTTGTGTTGTCATATTGGTCTACACAATTTATTCCTTTAAATAGATCAAACAACAAATTTGTGCGCAAATCATAAAGTTCCGGTGTTATTTTATTAAGGTCGATTAATGACGAGACAATCTTAAAGAAATCGTTATCTATTTCTGAAAACTTAATTTGTAAACTCTCACTGTCGACGCCTAAACAAACGAAAATCTCTGTAAGAGAGTCGAAACCACAGGTATTTATCACACTTATAGTTTCTACTCCATAAAAGTTGGAATAACCATTTTTTAAAATTGGTATTTGCTGAACTTTAAAGTTTTTAACACGTAGTTCGTTTTTAGATTCTACTCCAGACATCGATTTGTTTAGATAACGAGTTAAAACGTTTTTACCTATATGTTTTGGTGATGTTAGTCTCATTTTTTTACTCCACTGCTCTTCATTGAGCATGTCATCGGGAAGATATTTGGTCTTTCTGTTTCTTGGTGTAGTTATTAGAGGCTCAGGCATTTGTATAGATTTAAACTTTTGCTCACACTTAAATTTTAGAATATTTACTACTCGTCCAATTTTCAAGCGCTTATTTTGTAAATATTGGTTTTTCACCGAATGAAACCAGTTTTCAACAAGTGCGTTAGATTTATTACCTTTTACACCTAACTTGCATGAAAAAAAATTGGCCCACAAAATTATGTAGGAAAAGTATTTTTTAACAATGAATTGTATAAATTCATCACAATGAAATTTATTTACCTTTGACCCACGATCTTGATTTATTTTATTTATCACTTGTTCATAAATACGCTTATATTTTAAGTAAAACGGATTTGCGGTATCTTCCGGCCATGCAATAATATTTGTATTTATAATCTCTATAGGCTTACTATTTTCAGAGTCGGCATAGTTATCGCTGTAAATTTTCCCAAGGGTTTTTACGAAAGTTTCATAGGCATGTTTACTGCTTTTTGTGACTTTCGGCGAACACATTATAAGGCATAGCTGTCGAAATAGTTCGTCAACACATTCAACCGATTTGGCGCAGAGAATTGCACAGAAGAAATCTAAAATTAAATTTTTATGTTCAACATCTATATTTGGAAGTTTTTTCTTTATTTGCACGGTAATAATTTTCACAAAATGAGAGCAGCAGATATAAATTGGAGTAATAGATTTTTTCCACGGTGTACCCTTTTCTAAAAAGTTGAAATTAATTTCAATGTATTCCGAGATACTGAGACAGTTAAATGTAGTTGTAATGGCATTTAATAGTGCCCACGACCAATCAATGATGAAATAGCGTCCGCTCATTTTTATTTTGCAAATTTCCATTTCTTTTCTAAAATCCATGAGAAATTTTCCAATAGACCACGCATCGTGTTGGCAAGTTATAAACTCTGCAACAGGGATTATATTATAATTAATTTTCACAACACATGCGTAATATAAAATTTTTTTATATTTATGTTGCTTGTGGCATGTCGGAATTTTTACAATACCACCTGTTGCATCGAAATGGATCGCTCTAACGTCATGGTGTTGCAAAAGTTCGATTTGGCACTTCCTTATTAATACCACTTGGAATGGTTCGGTTACAGAATATATATATTTATTGTGTTGGGATTGCATACAACATTTAAAATAAATATCGACTAAATCGCAATCCCGAACCAGATCGTCCTTTTTATAATATTCTGATTTAATTTTGCGTAAAACATTGGGAGTCGTCATGTCTTGAGTGTTACCTTGCTTGTACAGTTCTAAATCTGTAGCGCTCACTAAATCTAGATATATATTATGTGCACTTTTATTGTCAGAGGCAAGTTTGATTTGATCTCGCCGTATACCTCGATACTGACGAAACACTTTCTCGGCAGAGTGAATAATTTCAAGTTCTGGTGCTTGGATATACATTTGCATTTTTTTAGATTTATTATCAAGGTCAAATTTAAATTTTTGCTTATGTAAACTATCCTTGCACGAACCATACACTAACGTCTTTTGATGCTTCTTAGAAAGCTTGTGGATAGTTTGAAATGTTAGAACACACGAAGTATTTTTTTGTGTTAAATTACAAACCAATTCACGGATATCATTATTGGCTAAAACTTCAAGATTCTCGTAAAATGTTTCCGACCATTTTAATATCCATTGAAAAGTTTTAAATTTATGATTGGCACTATTTGTATGATGTTGAATTGGTAATTGGACATTATTTTCATCAGAAGTGATTTGTGCAACTGCTTTGTTTGAATTTTTATGATTTGACACAAAAGTTTCTTTCGTTTCATCAATAAATTCAAGTTCAATGTCATCGGATGTTTTAATATTATTTTGATACATTGATAAATCAAAATCAATATCTGCAATTTCAAATAATCCTAACATTCCAGTTTCGTTATTGAGAAAATCATCAACTACTGGAATTACAGAAATATTTAAATTTTCAACGTTTGGGGAAGATATTCGATTTTCAAAGAATTGCTTGTTCTTTTCCCAAGTGTAGTATAATTTATATAAATTTTTACGATTATTATAAATGTGCATAGTTTTACATAGATTAACCATATCTGGTGTTTTATATCGACAAAATACAAACGTTTGAGGATCACGATTTATATTAATCAATGCGTCGAAAATAGCTTGAGCACTAATAGTACTTCTATTTTTTTTATTATTATGCACTTTTTTCTTCATTATAAATGTAAAAATTTAAAAATATAAAAAAAACTTCAAAACAACCAACTAAAGTACTAAAATATACTAAAATAATTAAATATAGTATATATATTTATACCTGAATTATCTCAAAACCTTAAGTAAAATTTAGTGTAGAACAGGAAAGAAATTCCACGTAAGAGATGTAAATCTCCAACGCTATAATAACAAACCAAACTAAATTTATACAAATAAAAAATTAATTCAAAAACTATTATAGGAAAACAAAACTTATTTATTCTGGTGAACACTCGACAATAAGGAACGTATGGTTTATAGCAAATCCCGTTAGAGAACGAATATATTAAAAATACTCAAATAGTAAAATAATTCACAAAACACTGTTATTAAAACACTTAGCACA
This sequence comes from Tipula confusa, assembly GCA_963556175.1. NCBI lineage: Eukaryota > Metazoa > Arthropoda > Insecta > Diptera > Tipulidae > Tipula > Tipula confusa. The sequence goes on from OY744475.1 coordinate 208,749,104, forward strand.
CACTTGTATCACAATACAAAACACTTGTAAAAAACACAAAAAACCACCGTAATTTTCGATTTTTACAAAAACAGGAACTATAGAAGAATATATAACAAAACGTTACATCAAATTTAATTTTTATTCAGGAAAAATAAATTCATTAAAACAAAAAAACGGGAAATATTCATCAAATTTATGAAACATTTATGATTGTTTTGGTCACACCGCACAAACTATACCAGATACAGACATGAAATTTTCAGAAACTATAGATAATTGATAAATTATAAAGCTAAAAGAAAATGCTTGTTGATGCGTCCAGTACTTTAAGTGATTTATGTTATCAAAGTGACATATAACCTAAAAACAAAACCATTAAAAATTATAATCCTACAAAAACAAGATCTATAATCCATCATATCAGAATGAGGCTAATTTTATTTAAAAGAACGTCCCTTAATATGTTACTCACATAAGCGAAATCCCGGTGAAAACTCTGTGAGCTGGCCAATCCTCTATACAGTGAACCACTTAAATTCATATAAAAAAGAACAAAAATGACCATATATCGACCTAAATAACAAGGTCTATAATCCATCATATCAGAATGAGGCTAATTTTATTTAAAAGAATATCCCTTAATATGTTATTCATATAAGCGAAATCCCGGTGAAAACTCTGTGAGCTGGCCAATCCTCTATACAGTGAACCACTTAAATTCATATAAAAAAGAACAAAAATGACCATATATCGACCTAAATAACAAGGTCTATAATCCATCATATCAGAATGAGGCTAATTTTATTTAAAAGAACGTCCCTTAATATGTTACTCACAGAAGCGAAATCCCGGTGAAAACTCTGTGAGCTGGCCAATCCTCTATACAGTGAACCACTTAAATTCATATAAAAAAGAACAAAAATGACCATATATCGACCTAAATAACAAGGTCTATAATCCATCATATCAGAATGAGGCTAATTTTATTTAAAAGAACGTCCCTTAATATGTTACTCACATAAGCGAAATCCCGGTGAAAACTCTGTGAGCTGGCCAATCCTCTATACAGTGAACCACTTAAATTCATATAAAAAAGATCAAAAATGACCATATATCGACCTAAATAACAAGGTCTATAATCCATCATATCAGAATGAGGCTAATTTTATTTAAAAGAACGTCCCTTAATATGTTACTCACAGAAGCGAAATCTCGGTGAAAACTCTGAGAGCTGGCCAATCCTCTATACAGTGAACCACTTAAATTCATATAACAAAAAACAAAAATGACTATATATCGACCTAAATAACAAGGTCTATAATCCATCATATCAGAATGAGGCTAATTTTATTTAAAAGAACATCCCTTAATATGTTACTCACATAAGCGAAATCCCGGTGAAAACTCTGTGAGCTGGCCAATCCTCTATACAGTGAACCACTTAAATTCATATAAAAAAAACAAAAATGACCATATATCGACCTAAATAACAAGGTCTATAATCCATCATATCAGAATGAGGCTAATTTTATTTAAAAGAACGTCCCTTAATATGTTACTCACATAAGCGAAATCCCGGTGAAAACTCTGTGAGCTGGCCAATCCTCTATACAGTGAACCACTTAAATTCATATAAAAAAGATCAAAAATGACCATATATCGACCTAAATAACAAGGTCTATAATCCATCATATCAGAATGAGGCTAATTTTATTTAAAAGAACGTCCCTTAATATGTTACTCACATAAGCGAAATCCCGGTGAAAACTCTGTGAGCTGGCCAATCCTCTATACAGTGAACCACTTAAATTCATATAAAAAAGAACAAAAATGACCATATATCGACCTAAATAACAAGGTCTATAATCCATCATATCAGAATGAGGCTAATTTTATTTAAAAGAATATCCCTTAATATGTTATTCATATAAGCGAAATCCCGGTGAAAACTCTGTGAGCTGGCCAATCCTCTATACAGTGAACCACTTAAATTCATATAAAAAAGAACAAAAATGACCATATATCGACCTAAATAACAAGGTCTATAATCCATCATATCAGAATGAGGCTAATTTTATTTAAAAGAACGTCCCTTAATATGTTACTCACATAAGCGAAATCCCGGTGAAAACTCTGTGAGCTGGCCAATCCTCTATACAGTGAACCACTTAAATTCATATAAAAAAGATCAAAAATGACCATATATCGACCTAAATAACAAGGTCTATAATCCATCATATCAGAATGACGCTAATTTTATTTAAAAGAACGTCCCTTAATATGTTACTCACAGAAGCGAAATCTCGGTGAAAACTCTGAGAGCTGGCCAATCCTCTATACAGTGAACCACTTAAATTCATATAACAAAAAACAAAAATGACTATATATCGACCTAAATAACAAGGTCTATAATCCATCATATCAGAATGAGGCTAATTTTATTTAAAAGAACATCCCTTAATATGTTACTCACATAAGCGAAATCCCGGTGAAAACTCTGTGAGCTGGCCAATCCTCTATACAGTGAACCACTTAAATTCATATAAAAAAGAACAAAAATGACCATATATCGACCTAAATAACAAGGTCTATAATCCATCATATCAGAATGAGGCTAATTTTATTTAAAAGAACGTCCCTTAATATGTTACTCACATAAGCGAAATCCCGGTGAAAACTCTGTGAGCTGGCCAATCCTCTATACAGTGAACCACTTAAATTCATATAAAAAAGATCAAAAATGACCATATATCGACCTAAATAACAAGGTCTATAATCCATCATATCAGAATGAGGCTAATTTTATTTAAAAGAACGTCCCTTAATATGTTACTCACATAAGCGAAATCCCGGTGAAAACTCTGTGAGCTGGCCAATCCTCTATACAGTGAACCACTTAAATTCATATAAAAAAGAACAAAAATGACCATATATCGACCTAAATAACAAGGTCTATAATCCATCATATCAGAATGAGGCTAATTTTATTTAAAAGAACGTCCCTTAATATGTTATTCATATAAGCGAAATCCCGGTGAAAACTCTGTGAGCTGGCCAATCCTCTATACAGTGAACCACTTAAATTCATATAAAAAAGAACAAAAATGACCATATATCGACCTAAATAACAAGGTCTATAATCCATCATATCAGAATGAGGCTAATTTTATTTAAAAGAACGTCCCTTAATATGTTACTCACATAAGCGAAATCCCGGTGAAAACTCTGTGAGCTGGCCAATCCTCTATACAGTGAACCACTTAAATTCATATAAAAAAGATCAAAAATGACCATATATCGACCTAAATAACAAGGTCTATAATCCATCATATCAGAATGAGGCTAATTTTATTTAAAAGAACGTCCCTTAATATGTTACTCACATAAGCGAAATCCCGGTGAAAACTCTGTGAGCTGGCCAATCCTCTATACAGTGAACCACTTAAATTCATATAAAAAAGATCAAAAATGACCATTTATCAACCTAAATAACAAGGTCTATAATCCATCATATCAGAATGAGGCTAATTTTATTTAAAAGAACATCCCTTAATATGTTACTCACATAAGCGAAATCCCGGTGAAAACTCTGTGAGCTGGCCAATCCTCTATACAGTGAACCACTTAAATTCATATAAAAAAAACAAAAATGACCATATATCGACCTAAATAACAAGGTCTATAATCCATCATATCAGAATGAGGCTAATTTTATTTAAAAGAACATCCCTTAATATGTTACTCATATAAGCAAAATCCCGGTGAAAACTCTGTGAGCTGGCCAATCCTCTATACAGTGAACCACTTAAATTCATATAAAAAAGAACAAAAATGACCATATATCGACCTAAATAACAAGGTCTATAATCCATCATATCAGAATGAGGCTAATTTTATTTAAAAGAACGTCCCTTAATATGTTACTCACATAAGCGAAATCCCGGTGAAAACTCTGTGAGCTGGCCAATCCTCTATACAGTGAACCACTTAAATTCATATAAAAAAGATCAAAAATGACCATATATCGACCTAAATAACAAGGTCTATAATCCATCATATCAGAATGAGGCTAATTTTATTTAAAAGAACGTCCCTTAATATGTTACTCACATAAGCGAAATCCCGGTGAAAACTCTGTGAGCTGGCCAATCCTCTATACAGTGAACCACTTAAATTCATATAAAAAAGAACAAAAATGACCATATATCGACCTAAATAACAAAGTCTATAATCCATCATATCAGAATGAGGCTAATTTTATTTAAAAGAATATCCCTTAATATGTTATTCATATAAGCGAAATCCCGGTGAAAACTCTGTGAGCTGGCCAATCCTCTATACAGTGAACCACTTAAATTCATATAAAAAAGAACAAAAATGACCATATATCGACCTAAATAACAAGGTCTATAATCCATCATATCAGAATGAGGCTAATTTTATTTAAAAGAACGTCCCTTAATATGTTACTCACATAAGCGAAATCCCGGTGAAAACTCTGTGAGCTGGCCAATCCTCTATACAGTGAACCACTTAAATTCATATAAAAAAGATCAAAAATGACCATATATCGACCTAAATAACAAGGTCTATAATCCATCATATCAGAATGAGGCTAATTTTATTTAAAAGAACGTCCCTTAATATGTTACTCACAGAAGCGAAATCTCGGTGAAAACTCTGAGAGCTGGCCAATCCTCTATACAGTGAACCACTTAAATTCATATAAAAAAAAACAAAAATGACTATATATCGACCTAAATAACAAGGTCTATAATCCATCATATCAGAATGAGGCTAATTTTATTTAAAAGAACATCCCTTAATATGTTACTCACATAAGCGAAATCCCGGTGAAAACTCTGTGAGCTGGCCAATCCTCTATACAGTGAACCACTTAAATTCATATAAAAAAAACAAAAATGACCATATATCGACTTAAATAACAAGGTCTATAATCCATCATATCAGAATGAGGCTAATTTTATTTAAAAGAACGCCCCTAATATGTTACTCACATAAGCGAAATCCCGGTGAAAACTCTGTGAGCTGGCCAATCCTCTATACAGTGAACCACTTAAATTCATATAAAAAAAGATCAAAAATGACCATATATCGACCTTAATAACAAGGTCTATAATCCATCATATTAGAATGAGGCTAATTTTATTTAAAAGAACGTCCCTTAATATGTTACTCACATAAGCGAAATCCCGGTGAAAACTCTGTGAGCTGGCCAATCCTCTATACAGTGAACCACTTAAATTCATATAAAAAAAGATCAAAAATGACCATATATCGACCTTAATAACAAGGTCTATAATCCATCATATTAGAATGAGGCTTATTTTATTTAAAAGAACGTCCCTTAATATGTTACTCACATAAGCGAAATCTCGGTGAAAACTCTGTAAGCTGGCCAATCCTCTATACAGTGAACCACTTAAATTCATATAAAAAAGATCAAAAATGACCATATATCGACCTAAATAACAAGGTCTATAATCCATCATATCAGAATGAGGCTAATTTTATTTAAAAGAACGTCCCTTAATATGTTACTCACATAAGCGAAATCCCGGTGAAAACTCTGTGAGCTGGCCAATCCTCTATACAGTGAACCACTTAAATTCATATAAAAAAGATCAAAAATGACCATTTATCAACCTAAATAACAAGGTCTATAATCCATCATATCAGAATGAGGCTAATTTTATTTAAAAGAACATCCCTTAATATGTTACTCACATAAGCGAAATCCCGGTGAAAACTCTGTGAGCTGGCCAATCCTCTATACAGTGAACCACTTAAATTCATATAAAAAAGATCAAAAATGACCATATATCGACCTAAATAACAAGGTCTATAATCCATCATATTAGAATGAGGCTAATTTTATTTAAAAGAACGTCCCTTAATATGTTACTCACATAAGCGAAATCCCGGTGAAAACTCTGTGAGCTGGCCAATCCTCTATACAGTGAACCACTTAAATTCATATAAAAAAGATCAAAAATGACCATATATCGACCTAAATAACAAGGTCTATAATCCATCATATTAGAATGAAGCTAATTTTATTTGAACAAGATTAACAATAAAAAATTTTTATTAATAATTTTGTTTAAATGTTAAATTATTTTAATTTACTCTTCCTTATTTTACAACATTGCTTTTACCGACTGTTTTACTAATACATGTAAATTTTTTTGTTAATTTAACAAATTTCGTATACGTATACGTTTTGTTATTTTTTGTTATTTGTTGAAAACTTCACACCCGTAGCAGAATTCTGTATGTTGTCTCGAATTCTAATTTCACTGCGCATCAATCAGTTTGCGTTGACAACACAAAAATAAACAATTATAATTTTTCGCTTACTTCACATCACATTATTTGTTGTTTTGACGTTTCTGATAAATTTAAAATTTAAAAAAAAATTTAATTGATGCTGCTCCGATATTCTGTGTTTTTACCTCCATTTGCTTTAACAGCAAAGTCAATCTATTTGCGTAATTTAACTTAGCTCAAATTAAATATCGATATGGTCACGAGACAGAAATAGGTATACTTTACTAACTTAATTAAGTTGGCTTAATTAAGTAACGTGTATCTGTCTAACTGCTCTCCGCCGTTCCGTATTTAAATTATCTACCACATTGCTATTTGCTACGTGTCCATTTTACTTTAAATTATCTGCCGAGAAGAAAAAATATATTTGATTCGATTTGAGTTAGTATGCCATCCCAAGTTATTTCCACATATTTCGATGAAATTTTTGTATGTTTATATGCATTATTTTGTTCTATAGCAAGACAACAATTGCTAATAATTTAATAATTGGGACATACGCCAAAAACCACAAAATCGTCCCGATAAAAAATCGACACACTAAAAATAAAATAAAAAAAAGCTACTATTTCTCGATTTCATTAATTAAAATTGAGGTTACGCCAAGATATAGAACAGTGACGACGAGATATTCTGGTTCGCTTTGCGATGTCAAATTATCTGAAATTACAGTATTGATAATATGACAATATTTTCCCATTTTAACTACAAAACCAGATGATATCGATAAACGCATTCAACGTCATATTCGATTGAACTTGATTTCATAATTTTTTTGGACAGTCCTAATTATCAATACAATTGTGTGCTTATATCGTATGAATTTGTAATTGTTATTTCCGATTTATGTACAAGCTTTTATGACCCAAAACTTGATTTTTACATTGTAGACTGTGCAAAACAACTTTTGTAACGGGATAAAGTATCAAAAAAATTAAATTTTTGTGTTCTAATTGCGATGCGTTTAGTTTAAAATTATAAGTGAAATGTGTAACAAGTGTTTGTGTAAATGTGTAATAAGTGTTGAGTTTGTGCAAGTTTTTAGTGTTTACAAATTATAAACTATGATACAATGGATAGTAATTTTGTGTATTTTATATTAACATTAATGTTTCGTCCAAAAGGAGCTACAAAGAGTCGACCGGAAAAAGGTACTGTGAATTTTCTTTTACTTTAACACGCATTTCGATATAAATTTTGTTCAATTTTTATTTTCATTTTTGTTTTGTGCGTAAATAATGCAAATATAGTATTTGCGTAGATAAAATGTAGTTTTTAGAAGAAAAATTTGACTAACGGTAATATAATCTATATTTGCTTTGGGTACATGATAACATTAATACAACCACACCAATAAAATTTTATTCTATATGTATAGTAAAAACGAAATTTTTTTTACAACCACAAGCAAGTAGATGCTCTATTCTATAGAATTTCTTGATAATGTGAGAATGTCATGTTGCCGATTTACAAAACCCGTCATTTTATAAAACGCAATAATATTTTGGCTGTTTCATTATCAATCCTGTTAAATCTTTTTGATGACGTTGTTACAATATCGATTGTGTTTTTTAGGTTGGTTAGTTTACGGTACCGATACGGTTGTTTGTACTCAATTCGATATCAGCTGTAGTTTTATTGGTTTTTTTTTGTTAACGACCGATAACCATATGATACATTTCTTAATATTTTACTTGTTTAAATATCGATTAAAATACTTAATAAATCTATCTATATAACAGCAATGAGTACATCATAACATGCATATTACCATCATATCAAACTAGTAATTCATAAAAAAATAAATTCATTTGCTTTTCCATTACAATTCAGTGACTTAAGATTAATTATTGACTTAACTATATTAAAATAGTTTTTTGTTGTCATTTTTTGTGACATAATGACAATTTTTTTATTGGAAAAACTGCATTCAAATTTTAATTTTAAATCTAACAAAACGATATTTTCATTTTTACTTTTAAGCGTGTCAGGTATACAAGTAAATTTTTATTGATTTGAAAATTTTAAAATTGTTTAAATTCTTGAAAAATGGTATTTTCATGAAAATAAAGAAATTTAATTTTCTTCTGTGGGTCCTATCAAACGACCACGTTGAAAACATTAAAGAAACAATCAGATATGTTCCATCCTTTAATTTCAACAATTAAAGTTTTGCAAAGGTCGTACTTAAGTCTCCTGCACACAGACTGGGATATTGCACCGTTCGCATATAAATTAGCAGAAATATAAAGTGTTAAGTTTTTTAAATAGTCGGTTTGAAATCTCATTAGAAAGCATTTGTAGTCCTTTTGGTGTTTTCTTCCCCAATTTTGTATTTTGCGATGTTTTCGATGTTGCCATGTTTGGAACAACTCCAGAACGTAGTTCTTGATTTTTCTTCTTAATATGGGCTTTTCATCGTAGTTTAGCGTCTAGTGTATACCTAAGTACTTAACTGTATTAGCATATGGAATTTGTTTCATATTTATAAATACTGGCTTATGATTTATTTTTTTGTAAGTAAAGTCTATAAGGGACAGATTTACTTTCATTTAATTCCATTCGCTATTTTATAGTCCAGCGATGAACTTTGTCTATGCTCACTTGTGGTTTAAGTGTAGCATATTCAATATTATTTCCTACTGCTATGATAGCGGTATTATCTACAAATGTGGCAAGTATGTTTCCTTCTTCCATTTGTTTTGGCAAGTAAACAATAAGACAAAAAGCGGTCTCAAAACACTCCATTTAGGAACTCCAGCCATTATTATTTTAAATTTAGAATACTCGTGCTGTTGTTTTATCCTAAAATATCTCTCAGTTATGTAAAATTCTAATATATCACTGTATTGTTTTGGTAGTAAAGTCCGCAGTTTATAGTTCAAACCTCCATGCCGCATTTTATCAAAATCTAGTGCGACATCAAAGAATACTGTGGAGCGTTTTTCGAATGCGTTCTCAAAAACATTAGTTATCCTATGTACCTGGTCGATAGTGAAGTGCTTATTTCTGAATCCTAATTAGTGAACACAGCACTTTTCTTCAACTATTCGCAGAAGTCTTTTCAGAAGTATTTTTTCAAATATTTTATGAATTACTGGCAATAGCCATATTGGTCTGTACAATATTACTTCCTGTGGTGGTTTTCCAGGTTTGGTAATCATTATGACTTCAGCCACTTTCTATAATTTGGACGTATTTCAGTTTTTTTTAGAGTTTATTTCATGCATTCTGTTTTGGGTCCAAAGCTCTCCCAACTCTTTTGCGATTAACTTAACGTCCTAACTTAAAGTCAAAACCAAGTGCTTTTTTATTTTTAAACTTTTAATTTATTATATCTATCATTTCGAAACACGACGCACTATTGATATCGTCATATTCTTGACTTTTTAATTGGATGCGGTCTTTTTAGACTTTTGGTTGTCTTCCATAACGAATATTCGGATAAGTGGCTATTTGACAAATTTAAAAGATCTGTAGTTATAGATTTATGTTAAATTATGTAGCTCTTAATTGTTAGATGGTACGAAGTGTTGTGAGTGATATTTTATATGACTAAAACTGAATGATCTTATTAATATTTAATTTCACAACTAGTTTCGATTCTATAAAAATCATCAACAGGTGCTTATTTGCAATTTAAGCTAAAGATTTACGAACTTCCACATATATACTAAAACCTAGGTTCGAAAATACTAAACAGGTATAAAAACGAAAAAAAAATGGTGTAGACAAAATTGTTTAAGGGAACAAAGGTTAATAACTATTTTTGGGGCTGGTCCAGTAACTTAAATAAAGGCGATATCTTTATTGCAACTTCGGTGTTCATCAGGTTTTCGGTGTTGGCTTTATAATATGACTCATAAGCATCCAGTTTCCATTTTTGGTAGTTTTTATAATTTTAGAATTTATGTTGTCTATTTGTGTGGCTAACATATGCTTTAAAATTTTTAAATTTTTGGTTCATGCACGTGGAGGCAAACTTAATGAAAGCTTGAATTGTGTAGTGGTAGTTGATTCTTGGAGTGTTCCTTCAGGTATTTTATTGTTGGTATTATTGGGATGCTCGGAAATAAAGCTGTTACATCAAAATAAACTAAAAGTTGGTCGCTGACCAGGACCAGATAATTGTATCTTTTAACTTTTTGGAATTCTGAATAAAATTCTGCTTCCTATGGGAGGTCTTGTTTTGTTTAGTTCCTTAAGTCGACTAGGTCCTTAAGGCTGATAATTGTTTCTGTTTGATATCTTTTTTCCGCTCATTTGTCATTAATTCTTTGCAATTCAACAGCTAATCTGCTATTACTCGTATTACTATACTGGCTTTTAGGCCATTACTCGTATAGGTCTAGTTTATTTATTTTCCTAAGTGTGCCAAGCATATTTGTTTTCATTTCACATTTTAGTGAGATCGTGATACATTTCAGAATCTTCCACATTAATTTTAACATTATTACCATTTATAAGTTTTGTTTTAAACTTGTCTTTGGGAATAATTCTTTTGATTTTCTCGGAAAGAGAGTCATAATCTTTCATTTCATCGATTATTACTTGTGGTGGTGAAGACACTTTCTTAGTTGGTTTTTGTACGTTAATTGATTTTGTCTCTTGAGGTTCCTGAGGTTTAGGTGGACTGGGGGAGTTGTTTAGCTTTCTTTTTTTTCTTTGGCTCTTAACTCGAACCCACTCAGTTTCTCTTACTAATTCATCCTCGTCCGCAGTATAAACGATATTTTCCGGAGCTTCTAGATCAGACTCTTTATTTTCTTGTCTAGATGTGGTAAAGAAGGAAAGACTCGGTATGAATGGTCTGTAAATTCGTTTATTATTAAAGCTCAGAATATAAGAGAATAAACTGGATTGTACTGTAGCTCCGACTGCCAAAATATCATTTAAGGAAACACCTGTTCGATTTAGAAAATCCATCAAATACTACTCTCATTTTAGCAAAAATGTTAGATGTTTTGAGTACCCAATTATGCAGAAAGTAATATTGATTTTCCATCAGCTTTGACGGTTTTATTTTATCATTTAGTTTTTCGAATGTTGGATCGCGTAAAAATTGGCATTCACTCCCCTTATACCTTTGAATTGAACAAAATAGTGAATCTTCTAAGAGGTTTGGTGGCTTTTTGAACTCTTCAAGAAATGATTTTACGGCGTTAACAGATTTTGCTGGTCGTTCAGTGATTCAAGTTCCTAAAACATTTTTAAACTTCGGACGATGTTCACTTTGTTTCTTTATTGATTATGGATCTAGAGCCTTCAGTAAAACTAGAACACTATTTTTAGAAAGCTTATCGAAGAAGACTAAAAAAATAATCAACCAACGAGCAGGTCAATATTATCCGACTTTTTGTAAATATGATCAGTTTAATTTGATCCTAGTGTACGTTTTTATATTTCAATCTACGATTTTCGGAGGTAATTTGCTGGTAATGTTTGATTTCACAGGGGCGTCGATATACAATTCAGAATGAAGATTGTGTTTAATGGATCTAAAATCCTTTCGAATATTGAAGTCGACCCAAGATGTTATAAATTTCGAAGAACTCCGGATTTACTGATTCTGCTGAATGCTCAGCCCATAAGGCTTTTGATCAAGTTTTATCATCAAGTTTTTGCAAGATAATGTAAATTAGCTAGTGGTCTCTTCTACCTCACAAAAAGCTTGTACTCCTCGTATGACTTCATCAGAAGGGCCCATCAGACCTTTACTATTACCTGCAGTAGAGTTGTGAATTATCGATCGTACCATGAATGTCCGATTGAAAGATCATATATTTCTTTCTATCATTCCTTTAGTTTATTGAGTGCGCCAAAACAAATATTCCTGGAAAAAGTGAGATATTAGAACATCTCAACTACACTGAAGCTCGGCAAGTTGTGTATGGTGATGGGATACATATTAAAGGACTGCCATTTCGAGTCATCCTTAGAAAGTGATAAGATATATTTTTTTGGTAGCTCAACCTTGGAATATTAATGGTGTCAAGAAAGACCTTCTTCGTAATATAAACGCTTACTTTTGTTTTTGAAACACTTAATATCCATGGCCAATTGGTTTATGACCAAAACATGAGTTTAGAGAAAAGAACCAAGTACCAACTGATAATGTTAGCAATTTAGCAATCCAGCCATTTAGTTGTCGACGAAAAATTAATAGCATGGTCATTGCGGCTTGATATATAAAATAAAAATGTTTCGCAAAGCTAACCATATTAACTTTAAATACGTTTCGAAATCGTTAAATTTTACATCGTTTTTGGTAAACATAATTTCAAACCAAAAAAAAAAAACATATATTTCTACCACTCAGCAATTTAATTTGATTTGTATTTCTAAACACTAAAATCTAAAATACTTCGTATACACATGGAATATTCATAAATCTGTCTAGACAAATAAAACGAATTATTATGACTTCTTATAACGATATTACACGATAATATGTTGTTTGAAAATGTTACAGTATTTACAATAAATTCTTTTCCATAAGCGATAGGCGATAAAATGTTCAGCATAAGTGTAAATTCCAAATGTAATCTATAGTTAAAAAAAAAAAAAAAAAACGAAATCATTAAAATGGTAAAAAGAATGAAACACTTCTAAATCTATTTTTTTTTATTTGTTTCATCTTCTATTTATCTTAAACTAAAATAAACATCATATCCATGATAGATGGTGTCTTTAGAACAGCATCTTTGCGAACATTAAAACTACAATAGAAAAAATTTGGAAAACAATTGTTTACTCTACAATTTTCAATTAGACTATACATAATAATTAAATGTAAACAATAATGGACTCGTCTCGAAGATGATCATTGTGATGAAATGGTACAGTTCTATATTTGTTATATCATAAAGAAAAAAAAAATTCTTTGATTTTGTTTATGATTTGTTTAAGAGGCGACGATATTGATCTAATCTACCAGATGATTAATATAAAACGGGGTAATATATCGGATTGATGTTAAGTATTTTGTGCTCGATATATCGAAGAAATTTTATTTATTTACTGTCATTAACGCTTTTATAAATTCATTATAAAATCTAAGGACCGAATTCATAGACGTAAATAGAACTAAGATTAAATCAACTCTTTCAACAACAATATTTATGTGGATGTATGTATTTTCGATTTCGAAATTCGAACAATCCTTTAAATATTGTAAGAGCTGTTTTATGACCCGATTTTGTGTGCTATAGATTCAAAAATTATTACAATTATGTATGGTACAATTCGGTCTATAAATACAAAAATCGATAATTTATTGCTAACAGCTTTTGCAATATCGACCATGAATTCGACTATGATCGACTATGATCAATATTGACTATGATCAGAAAAGCCAGCATTGACTGTCTCTATGATGAGGAAAAAAACAACATCTTAAGTATGGGGTGGTTATTCTAAAAAAGCTACTAAAAACCCCAAAAAATCGAGGAAGAAGTAAGAGAGATTTCGAATAAATCAGTTCTTTCGAAGAATCAGGGCACTTGGACTTTGCTGATATATGATTTTTATTAAAATTGTAAATGAACGGCGTTACAGGCTATAGTTGACCGTTTACTGAGATCTTTCCAAGATCATTCAGAATATTTTTTTACTATTGGCGATCGTTGTAGTTCAAAAAGTTACGGCCAACTGCTGGAATCAAGCTTCTACAAACTTCGAATCTTCGATTTCACAAGAGATATATAACTAATGGACAGTTTTTTTTAATTGTTTTGAAGTTATTAGCATATAGGAGCCTGAAAAGTTAGTTTGAAACCTAACTAAATTTACGTCTTGAAATTGGGTTTCATTCATGGTCTTATTGTTTGTTCGCCAGAAGATTTAGTAAACTATTAAGATGTCGCTTTTATTTTGTATGGGGGTCTATTATGAAACTTTTTCGACATTGTAAATTCCGTTTTGTGTCGGATATTCATTTTATGAAACTAACAAAATTCGGATCCGCCGTGCAATAATAATCTGTCACGTGGATTTTACGACAAAACATTTTCGACAGCTATTTAGGTGACGGCTATCGTAATATACGCACGGAAAAGAAATAGTTACTTATATTTTTTGTTATTTTTTATTTTATTCATATCTTTATCCTAAAATGACAAGTGTGTTTTAGTAACATTTCAATTTTAAATTGATGAATATTCTGGACCCATTTGTTTCACTCAATAAACTTTTTTTTTTATAAAAACTCAAATTATTTGCTTTTTTCAAGTTTTTATATTTAAGATACAGGCCTTTAAACCAATTTCCAGCATACCCTAGTATGTTTTCATCAAATCAAATCGAAATATTACATTTAATTATTTCATTAAGAGTTACGAGCTCACTCAAGATGTGTTTTTTAAAAGGGGCACACGTGTGTTGAGACTCTCAAAAAAAAAACAAATGCTGCGATCCAAAAATAAGAACTTCTTTCATAGAAACAATGGGAAGAAAAACAATCATTTTTGGTTCTCGAAGAAATATGACGTTGGTCAGCTGTTAATTTCATCAATGCATCACGAAAACGAATTAGATGAAAATCTCAAAAATATGCCATCAATTAAAGAGTGGTGGGGTTGATACTTTAGATCAAGTTGCACATTAAAATTTGTGGAGTTGCGACCATGGTAATCTTGCTGACCTTATAATCAAAAATGGACTAACGCAGACAACCTTTTTTAAAGCAGTTGGTTCACCCAGAATACAACATCTATAAGGCACATCGAAATTAACAAAGAACAAAGAACAGTTGGGACAATCGAGAATGTCTTAGATCAGGACTTGCACCAATCACCGATTTGGCCCCAAATCCAACCACGTGTCGTCGATGTTACATGTGCCCTAGTAAAATAAATCGCGCGACAACACAAATTTATATAATATGTGCAATTGCAATATTTGCAAAAAGCATTCAGGAAAACTTGTGATATGCATAAGTTTTCATTAAAAGTTGTAGCGACCATCGCTACACACACAATTAAAATTATTCAGATATTTCGTGCAATTCCATATAATTCGCTAACGCTACATGTACACTGTACATAAATATATATAGAGCGTAAAGTAGCTATTACACATAGCACTCGGTCGCCATGGCCTGATGAGATGACAAATAATTTTTAACAAAATTATTTACGATTCCTCATCAGATCGAAACTGAGCTTTGCTTCGCACAACATCTACATCTGAATAATTAAAATAATGACGTCAACCGCCGTCGTTATAAAGTACATATATTATTTTATTTACACACTAATTTTACAACAATAAGGCGTCATGGGAGGACCGAATAAGATACATACTGTAAATTTAAACCACACATGCGTGTATAAGTGGATTAGAAAAGTTACGAAAAAAATCAAACATGGTTAAACTTTCTGATGTGTGGTATATGACAGTTCGAAATTAAACAGAACAAGAAACAAATTCCGACACAAATATTCTAAAATTATACTGCCTTCTGTTATAATATCGATACAACTATAAAATAATTTACGTTTAGTCGAAATCGGACGCGCTACATATATTGTTTAAATTTTCACTTGTGTACAAAAGTTAAAGCTCAATAGGTCGTGTCTAGGCTTGCCACCTTTGGCAAATGCCACAGGAGGACAGTCAAACTTTTGCTTTAAACACTCCAAAACATGTTTGGTAAGCCTAAAACATTTACTAATCCATTTTGGCAAATCTTCACTAATGAAATATCTTGATAAAGCTGGTCAAATAATTATACCAGGCAATAAAGACAACCTTCTCGTCGATATGTGCCAAAGAATTTCTTTAAATTCACTTCCCAAGTAGTTCAAAATTCAATCTATTTTTGTCGATGTTAAAAACGTCATAGGGGGGTTAAAAACGTTTCATAAATATAGACTTTCATTAAAAATCTACCCTCTTTATAGTTCCTTCGTTTCCGGTGTTTACCTATCGAACATCTCTTTAACCGCAGCTCGATTCATTTTCTAAACAGCCATTTCTTTCAGTTCATTGAATTCAACCATTGGATTTTTTTATGTAAAGGCGCGAGTAATAATTTGTTTTTCAATATACTCATTGGGTTTTAGGTCAAAACTAAATATTGTGGCAAATTTCCAGTAGTTGAAATTAGTATGTTGTTTAATGACATTGCAATTGAATAATTTTAAAATCCCATTTGTTGTCTTCTTTGCATATAGTAGCCCTTAGCATAGATAAAATTGTGCGGTTATATCTTCTTTCAATTGGTCATTCGCTCGCAAAAGCTTTGGAACAACTTACACGTATAAGCGTATAAGGAAATGGTCCAAGGTAAACATTTTTCTGGAGCATCTTTATTGTCTTCTAAATTCCACATATCCCATATAGTCATTATTTAGTTAGCGAATCTCCACTTGATCTTTCTAGGAATGACACATTTATGCGCCCTGTGTAAGACTTACAAACAAGTTGGCATTTATTCGCCAAATAATCGTCGAGTATTTGTCGGTAATCTGCAATTTGATGTGGTCCTTTAAACGTAATAAATATTTCCCAAAGATCCTCATTCAATAGGTGCCATCTTACCATCAAGCTCATCGAGTTCCCCATTAGTCAGTTTATAAATATCTTAACTGGCCGGTTGCATCAGTTCTTCCGTACCGTTTGTATTCCGACTCAGCACCACCACCTGCTTCATATGTACTCCTGGCCGATATTCCATGAAACATCGTAATCTGCAAATTTTAGCCACCAGATTGAAATTTTTGGTATTAATTTTTTTTTTGTTGAACGACTTTGTGAAACAACGAAGGCTAAGGCTTCCAATTCGTATGAATGGTACTTTTTTCACATTCGGTGGTCTCTCTATTTAAATAGGCCACATGTCGTCTTTTTTATACTGATAGACTTGCAACAAAATTCCAACTAACCCTTTCGATCAAGCATCGGTAACCACTTCATGTACTAAATTAGGGTCATATATTGCTAACGTTTTGCGATTCACTCATTTAGCATATAAAAGTATCGCGCTACCTAAGTTTTGCAACAATATTACAGTTTTTCAAGTACTTTCGAAAGAATCCATTCAATTCCATAAACTGTAGTCGTATCTGAGTTCTGTTCTTCAACTCAGTTACAAAAGCGGTTATGGGTATTTAAATCTAGAGTGTTCTTGACTCATCGCTACCTGGTAATAATTTGATAATAAATCTAAAACGTTAAAATATAACTATTTCCCGAATAAACTGTCGTTCTTTTCCAGTCCTTTTCTTTGATATTTCATTGCAGAGAGGGTCGCACGCTACAAAATATGGTATTTATTTTTCTGGTGGAGGCCATTTTTGTGCTCGTGGAGGATGGAGTAAATTTCTTACGAAAGGAGCACTGTCCTCCATAAAGGAGGACGGGTGGCAAGCCTAGTTGTGTCAGTAAAATCACTCAATAGAAATAGGATTAAATTATTTAGAACAAATTATTTATTCATTCAAATGACAGTTGACATTTGAAATACATAGTTTAATAATGGGAATATCCGCCGCGGATCAAATTTTACGACAACGTATACTTTACGATGATGTCGTATTATCCGACCAGTTTTATAATAGATCCTCTGGTCATGGTAAGTTCCATCCCAACTGCGAGGAGATAATTCGAATAGTTGATGAAACTCTGGATTTGTCGACCTATAGCAGTAGATCTTAGTCCATCCATCTTTGGATCTTGTCCAAAAAAAGAATGGTGAATGAAGACTGATGCAGGGATTTCCGAACACTTAATAAAGTCACGATTCCAGATGTGTATCCCACATCTGCAAAATTTTCATCACGATTTACTTTGTTCAGGCTTACCATCAGGTTTCTAAAAACCAACGGACTTTTCGAAGAATGCGATTTCGACATCTTTTGGACTTTTCGAATTTTTTAAAATGACTTTCGGTCTTAGGAATGTAGCATAGTTGTTCCTCCGTCTTATGGATACAGTTTTACGAAGACTTGACTTCTGTTATGACGAACATCTCGAATCAAAATTATCTTCGCTAAATTAGAAGAACACGGTTTAGTAGTAAACGTATAGAAAAATAAGTTTTTGCAAAATCCGAAATTCTCTTTTTAGGCCACTTGGTTGCTCGACATACTATTACAACAAGAACGGGTTTAAGTTATCAAAAATTTCGAACGACAACTGTCGTACCGTCGATAAACTTTTATCGACGGTTTATTCCTGCAAAACAAACTTACGGACGTTACTTTACTAATTAATCCATCATCATCAGCACCTCTGGTCATCATGGTTGAAGCTTCCGATCGAGTGATTGGAGCAATGGTTCAGCAGTTCATTACGAATACTTTGCAACTACTTGGCTATTTTTCTGTATGTCTCAACGATATGCAATAAAATACAGTACTTATGATCGTAAAGTTCTTGCGGCTTATTCGGAGATCAAACATTTTCTACGTCTTCTCTAAGGTCGTACTTGCACCCTCTACACTAATTTAAGAGGAATTCTTCAACAAAGAAATTGATAATAGTTTTTGGATATATACAGAATCTCTCTTGCAAATCAGTTATTTTTGAGAAACCATTGCTTCTTCGTATCACAGAGCGTCTTTATATATAGATTACATCAAAAACTTAATGTATATGACCTTGGAGATGGATAGAAAAATTATTTTTCGGCTGTTGTAACGATAAATTCAGATATATCAATTCTGGCCAAGAGCATAAACATAGTTAAAATTATAACCATAAATAATTATTAATTTGTTGATCAATGTATAAGCACCCTTTCTAATGAGCGGCAAAATATATTCAATATACAGAAAACCTAAATCATATCTTACAGGACGCAGGATTATACAAAAATCCGGGTTGGATTTTACATCAATGAAGCCCAATTTGGTAGTACGATACGTGGTATAGTAATATAACTTTTAATATGCCTTTTGCCTGGCTAACATGTGGTTCAACCGACAAAAATACAGATAAAGATTCTATATCGGGATCATATATATACAACATAGAGTATATGTTGAAGATATCTTCCACAACAGTTTCCACATTCTGAGGCACATTTAAACCTCAAATAATCACACTATTCTTACGTCCCAATTAATTTGGGACATTAGCTTGAGCTTGTAACTAATTTAGTTTGAATTTCTGATATTGGCTTTCGGTAGGTTTGTTTTTAGTTTAAAGTGCTTGTTTTCATTAGCCAATAACTTTATGGTAGAATATAATTCGTCTAAACCAGAACAAACAAATTTTTGAGAAGCCTCAAGTTCTTCTAATTTAAAAATTTTCATTACATCGTTCAAGGAAGGATTTTATGGAATTGCTGTAACTTAATGATATAAGATGCAATGCTAGAAGTGTGTATATAGACATGGCAAGTATAACAAAATCCCATCGATGATCCATTACACACTATTTTATATAACACTTCTGATATATTGGCATAGTTGTTGTGGTAAGCCTTCCCATATTTCGAGAATTTAACCCCCGAAAATTTACTATTTGTTATGGCTCGTTTTTTTTATATTTCGAAGAGATGTCACAATTTCTGTCGATTGGACATAATTTGCAACCTTTTAAACCGTCAAATTTGGTTTTTCATACAATTGGTTTAGTGTCACAGAAATGAAATTGCAGATGCTAGACATAAAATCAAATAATTAAATTATAATTCCCAGATGACCTTGGAGATAGGGAACTGCCAAAACCAATTCCTGGGAAAAACAACAAAGTCACAGTGGTTTAATAAAACGGTATAAAATCAGAAAGACAGAACAATAGACGTAAGGGAATTCGTAAAATCAACCTTATCGAGAGTCAGCAGGTACCTTTATTAGCAACACAGTTGTAGTGTTCTATTATTATGTAGTCGCTACATATAAACAATTAAAATCATTTTGAACAATTAAAATTATAAATAAAAAATGGGCTATATAGGCAAAGAGTTCTATTTTTTGTTAAGTCATCATGATTTATACTGCTTGACGATGACTATGTTCTTTGTCATAACAAGATCTTGTAAATTTTTTGAAATTAGGTATACTTTTAACTTTGCTTATTTTGGAAAATTTTAATGTTATTTGTATTTTTAAGGTTGTGAAATATAAATGTGTTATTTCCGGAATTTAACAAAAAAAATGAAAGCAGCAAATTGATATATAAACACTTTCGTGCTAGAAATTGGCCAGTATATAAAACATGTCTAGTGAAAGCCAAAAATAATCTCGCTTTAGTATACATTTATGAAGCTGTATAGATTTTAATGCGGAAGTCAGCCAAACCTAAAATAAAATTTAATAATCGGAATGAAAAGAAACATTAACTTTCGTTCCGGAGACCAACCTTAACGTAATGTTTGGTTATAAAACAACATTTTAATCGTGTGCATTAAATATGCAAAAAAATGGTTTTAAAGCCAACGATCAATTTCTGAATTAACCGTCAGCGTTTATTAACATACACAGCAATCCTGACTGTTAATAATTCTGTTTATGATCATCCTATGTTAATCCGTATTGCTAAACGTAATCAGTTTAATTAGAGTTTTCTTCATCGTGGTCCAGTTCGTACAGTTGTTTAAGTAACCTTAAGACAGATTTTTAAAATATCCACGTTTTAAGTATTTATGAGTTGAAGTTAGCATTTAACAATGTTTTAACCAAAATGAGTTAATTAGGACCTTAGCTATCTAAATTCTTAAAACGAACTATTTATTATTGCTACATTATTTAAATATAAATGACCCATTTATATATATATATATATATATATATATATATGTATATATATATATATATATATATATATATATATATATATATATATATATATATATATATATATATATATATCGCAATCAATTAACATTTCCTAAACATGCACCGCACATACTAAAATAATTATTCGACCGACATATTTCCAGCAATCTTCTATATTTTTATACAGTTTCATTTTTTGTTTCGCTTGTAATTATTCAAAAGCCGATGCCATTCTACTACTATACTATACTATTTAATTATGTTGCAACAATAAAAATTAAAATTACACGATGGAGCGACTATATAGCGACTGTACATATTATACAGCATCGAAAACGAAATTTCCATGAAAAATAATTATTTTAATTTTCAATTGTCTACATAAAAACTACAGTATAAATTGTTATGCAGCGAAACATGAATAGTCATCAAAAGGATGCTAAAACCAAAAAAAAAAAAAAAAACAGCGAACACAAGAAATAAAATAAAAAACAAAAAACATTGTAATAAACAGATGGTATTGTATTATTTTACCGAGCTTTTTTCTAATATTTTCTTCCCTATAGAACTATATATATGTACGAGTACGTATCCACTTTGATATCATAGAATAGCGCATATAAAAAAAAAATATTCAACCAAATAGTTCAAGTGATAATGAAAATGAGCACATACAAAACATTAAAAAATGCAAAAGAAAAGCTGTTCATTGTGCGAGGTTTAACAGTTTTGTAAGTTTTTCAAATTTCCAGGTCAAACTTTTACCGCATTATTAAATAACAAACACTCGTGGTATAATTAAATCATTTATTTTGCAAACGCGGGAAAAGCTCAATTATATTGTAAATTTCAAAAAGGTCAAGATTTTAATTGTGTTAAACTAGCCATGGTAAGATTTTGTTGGACTATTAAATGTTTCAATTCTTAAAATATTATGTATATATACTACATAAAGCTCAATGTTAATCCATTACAAAAATCTTATGAAAATCAGAAATGCGCTTTGAATGGTAGAAATTTAAAAAAAAATTGGAAATTTGTAAAAGCTTACGAGTAAGTCTTTGTAAGCTAACTTTTAAGTTTTGTAAGTGAATAAACGTTTGTTTAACCATTTTTTTAAGACTTTGCTAAATCTTAGTTTAAGTGCAATTGGATTAGTTATATTTGTAAAGTTTACATTATTAGTTTAAATAATTTTCTTTTGAACTTTTATTGCATAATGCTTTAACATTTTAACAGTTTTAATATTATTTTGGAACGTTAATTTAGCGGCAATGATGTTTAAAATTTGGCTTATTTTTAGAGAAAAAAGACAATCTTATAACAAACTTCATTCCTTTAGCTTTGTCTTTACTGTCAACTGTCAAAGTAAAAATAAGCGTCATGTACAAGTGAATGTGTATATTCGTATGTTAATAATTTTTTAAGTAAAACAAAAAAAAATTAAATTTGTTAAATCAAAATTAAAAATGCACCGTATTTAAATTTTTTTAAAAATGTATTCTTTAATAATATTTAATTAATTGTTCTATTTGTTTTGTTTATAATTATAATTTACACAATGATAAAATAAATTAGACTTTATTACCTTCGTATTTTACGAAATCCGCCACCTAAATAGCAATCGGATTTGATATGTGTATTTTCGTAAAATCTGCTAATGTTCGGATTTTTTAGTTTCATATGACATCCGCTGTTGATCGAATTTTATAAACTTTCATAATAGGAGTATCTGCAGCGGGTCGTTTTTTACGATATTGGATAAATATCATAATAGGTCCACTGTATTATCCATTAAAAATAAAAGGGGAATCCCTTAATGATCAATAACCAAATCAAAACAGACAAAAATGACATAACTTTATTAACAACAATGTGAAATGTTAATTCACACTACGCCTGAATTTATGCAATTTTTTTTTCTGATATCTATGTTTCTAATAAAATTTTTGGAATTTCTGGATAATTTACTCTGTAACAAAATTATAATTTGTAAAATTTACTCTGTAAATTCAGATTTTATTGTAGTGGGTGATGTAAACATTCCTGTTAATAAGAAACTTGCTTTATCGTCAGATTATAATTCGATATTACTTAGCTATGGCATGATTGTTACCAATAAATTTTCTACCAGGCCTTTGAGTCAGAACATTTTGGATCACGCTGCAAGTAGTTTTCTTAAAGATCGTATTCTGAATTCAGCTATTGAAGCAAGTATTAGTGACCACAGTTTTGTATTTTCTAAAGTAATATTCAAACCAAAATACAATATAAGAAAGTTAGAGAAGATAATTGTAAACTATGCTAAAGTTAATGAGCTGTTTAGTGAATTTCTGTCTTCAGCATCATTTGATATTGGTAATTCTGATTTGTATAATAAACTGGTTGATAAATTTTACCACATCAAGCAAATTAATGTTAAAATAAAAACTTTCTGTATTTGTCCCTAGATGACATATGATCTTTGGAAATTGATTAAACAAAAAAGTTACGCACTCATTAAATTGAAGAAGAAACCTAATCACATTGATTTGCGAAACAAATTAAATCTCCTTAATAGCAAGATTAAATCTAGTAAATAGTTTTAGAGAGCGGAAGTTATCCTGATTGTCTTAAATTAGCTAAAGTGTCACCTATATTCAAATCAGGTGACCCTAAATTAATTAATAATTATCGACCGATCTCAGTGAAATCCGTGTTTGATAAGATATTAGAAAAAATAATTGCAAATAGAATGTTGGAATTCCTGCATAAATAAAATTTTTTCTATTCTCATCAGTATGGCTTTCGGCAAGGATAAAGTACTGAGTTTGGTCTAATTGAAATTTCTGATTTGATCTATGGAGCTTTTGCTAATCAAAAGTACGTGTGTGGACTTGGATATACGTAAATCGTTTGACTGTATAGATCACGATTTGCTGCTCCACAAATTGTTTTGCTATGGATTTCGTGGACTTCCTTATAAATTACTTGTAAGTTATCGTCATAATCGTAAACAATTTGTTGTAATCAATGGTACAAAAAATAGCACACTTGGTATCAAGTGTGGAGTACCGCAAGCAAGCGTTCTTGGGCCATTGTTATTTTTGATATTCATTTTTTGATATTCATTAATGATATTGCGCGGTTACCTCTCATCGGAAGTATTCGATTGTTTGCTGATGATACTGCTATATTTTATGAATCTAATGATTACTAATTGGCTTTTTCTAATACGAAGAAAGATTTTGAGACAATTTGGAATTTTTTAGAATTAATCGAATTTCGGTAAATTTCAGTAAAATTAAATATATAGCTTTTCATTCTCCATTTATGCCACATTGTGATTTACCATTAATTCAAACATCGAACTTTATTATTGAATTGTTTAAAAATAAATCCATTTATTTGTTTAATTAGAAAACTTTCTATGTGTATCCCAGTGCATGTTTTAAAAATGATCTATTTTTCGTTTATTCATACGCGGCTCTATTATGCTACTGCAACTTTTGGTTAGGCTGCGCAAAGCAAATTAAAAAACTTCAAAAATTGCAAAGTAAGTGCTGTAAAGCGATATATCAATATTTGTTCCGCATTTGTTTCCAACTGTTACATTATACCGAACAGTAGCATTGAATAATTTTCCAATCAATTCAATGTTTGTGCTTTATGTTTCGTGTTACATGAATAAGTGCTTGCATATATCATCAACGTTAGTTAACATCACATTTGAATTTGTTAATCATGGGTATGTAACCAGAAATTGAAACATGCTTAAATGTCCTCAAATTAAAACTGAATATGGTAGAGATTCTATTTCGATCATTGGACCATTCACTTTTAATAATCTACCGAATGTCATTAGAAATGCTAATAATATTTATAAATTTAAAAAAATGTTGAAAGTTTATTTAGCGTCATCATTATAGAACTATTTATTTTAATTTTTGTTGTTAGCAGTTTTTTTTATTTATTTATTTTTTTATATACATATGTATAATTATTTACTATTTTTATTTTATGTAAATAATTTATGTTGTTTGTTTATTATTTTATGATTTATACTTTTTGTTATATTTAACGATGACTGAATAGCTTTTAAAGGACACTAAATCCACTAGTTGTCGGTTGCTCGTTTACTTTTTGTTGTAATAAAAAATAATAATAATATAGAATAATTGCTTGTGGTGTTCCCACAATGATTGTGGTGCTCCCCATAGGGTTCAATGCTATTATTACTATTTCCATTATTAATTAACGACATAGCCCTTACAGTTAGTCATTGTCAGGATCATGTTGATGACTTACACATGTATTTGAATGGGACACCAAAATTTTTTGAAAAATTACCTCATTTTTAACCAGTTATTTCTTAATTAAATATTGGATATAACAAAAATGTTTGGTGGTAACATGAAGAAAATTTTTTCTTCTTTCTGATGGTGTTATTCAGTTTAATTTGTTTTGTTTTTTTATTGTTTTTTTTTTAAATAAATAAACATAGACTAATCAAGAAAAAAAAATGTTAATTTTGAGACCGACAACGTACTTTCCCACTGATTCGTTTGAAAACCCAAGTTAACCAAGATGTAGGGAATTTAAAACAATTTAAATTATGCACTTGAAAATGTACTTTTGTACCTTAACTCCTTGTTAAGTTATTGCAGTTTTAGCAAAAACGATACGAACAAATTGACACTTTGGGGAAATGTTAATGGTATAAAATCAAGAAAAAAGTAAGTTTTAAATGAAAAGTGCAAATGGTTTCAAATTGTATTTCGCAATTTAAGCCTTTTAAATTTTTGTCATAAGTCACTTAAACAACTTAAATTTTTAATAACGGATGTTACCACCCCTAGCTCGCATTACTTCATAGATTCGCTGTGGCATAGTTAGAACATTTCGTATTTCAACCTACGTGATTTGATGCCATTCCTCTTGAAGTGCATTTCTAAGTTCTTGCATACTTGCTGGTGGTCTTGGCTGCTTTCTTAAACGCCGTTCTAGCATATCCCAGACGTGCTCTATTGGATTTAGATCTGGTCTTCGCGGAGGATGGTTTATTAACCTAATGTTATGCTGTCGCTGAAATTGTCTTGCATGTAAGGCTGTATGTGGCCGAGCATTATCTTGCATAAAAATAAATCTGCAACCAATTTGTTCTTTTAAGGGAAGAACATGAAGCCCTAAAATTTCTTCAACATATCGCGTTGACGTTAGCACAGGGTATGGAATTATCACCAAATTACTTTTAAAATCCCAAGAGATTCTCGCTCAAACCATCACTGAGCCTCTATTAAATGCTACGACTGGCATTAAGCAATCCAAATTTTATCGTTCTCCCGGTGCGCACCAAACTCTACCACGGTGGGTCTGATGAGTATAAATTGAAACGTGACTCTTCTGAAAACAAAACGTTGCGCCATTGCCTTTGAGTACAATTTCTATACATCAATGTATAGTTTCTTCGTAGTCTTCTATGAATTTCTGTAAGGTATGGTACCCGAATCGGTTGACGTGATATTAAACGGTAATCTTTCAACCGATTTATTACCGTTTGTTTTGAAATCTGGTTGTTAAATGGAACATAACTGATGATTTGTTGAGCACTGCTGGTCCTTTGGCAAAATGTGCGAAAGCGCGATCTTCTCTTGTTAAAGTTTTTTTTCGCCCAGATCCTTCACGACGCTTAACACTGTTGGTGTTTAAAAATCGATGCCACGACTGACAACCGATACATTCAAATTTCAAATCCGCCCAATTTCACGAAAACTTCCTCCTGATTGAACTAGCGTTGTGATTTTGGTAGCACGAACGAGTTATTCTTCCTTTCGATCCATCTTGACGTTTAGAATAACTTATTTTAGAACTAATTTTGTTTTCAATAAAGCTAACACTAGGTTGTTAAAATTCGTTCAGAGTTCTTAGTTTACACAGTAAAAAAAAATCATATAATTTCACTTTGCTGTAGGTTTTTGCTAAAACTGCAATAACTTAACAAAGAGTTAACGTACAAAAAATTTTCAAGTTCATAATTTAAATTGTTTTAATTCCCTGCATTTTGGTTAACTCGGTTTTTCAAACGAATTAGTAGGAAAGTTCGTTGCCGGTCTCAAACTTAACAATTTTTTTTTTTCTTGATTAGACTATTTTTAGTTTATTCAAAAAAAACAATAAAAAACAAAACAAATTAAACTTAATAACACCATCAGAAAGGAGACAAAATTTTCATCATGTTTCCACCAAAAATTTTTTTTTATATCCAATATTTCATTAAGAAATAACGGGTTAAAAATGAGGTATTTTTTCAAAAAATTTTGGTGTTGCGTTTTTTTTTGGCGCAGTGTATATATATATATATATATATATATATATATATATATATATATATATATATATATATATATATTTAAATATATATATATATATATATATATATATATATATATATATATATATATATATATATATATATATATATATATATATATATATATATATATATATATATATATATATATATACACTCAAGTTTGAAGTTTAATAGAATCATAGAAAATTCTTTTAATAATTAACACGGAAATTTATTTTGCTTTATTCTGGTTGAAGAATCTAAAATTTCTTTTTAGGTTTTGGATACTTAAAATTTTAGTATTGTGTTCATCTGTGTTATTTTATAGTTATTTACATGCAAACTACCTTAAACGCAATTTCCATTTTATTTTCATCCATTGAATACATATTGATTTTTCTAACTTTTAAGATAAATAACCACCTGAGTCATAGAACAATTTTTGAATTTGTTGTATCGTTAGTAAATACATATATTTTGACCAAACAATATCGAGCTTAAAATAATAATACGCTTAACTTTGTTTATGCTACTGGTACAAGACGTGTTTTCTAAACAAATATGAAGACAAATCCAAACTGGTATTACATTTTTTGTTTACGTAACTATATAAACACCATGGAAATAAAAAGTGTTAAATACAAATCTTAATACCACTATTGGCTAATATTATAGTTCGATTAGGGACATTTTATGTAATTTAAACTATTTGCAACTTCCAATAAAGCATAAGTAATACTCGTTTTCTATTACTTAAAGTGTTCTCATCCATTAATCGTCAAAGATTTTTCCAATCGTATAACATTAGTTTAAAAGGGATTTAAAATTTATATAAATTATAAATAACCATTGTGTTAAAAACACGCAGAATATTTTTCTATTTTTAATTATAAAAGATGAATGAATGAAAATTCATGAAAAATTAAATGAAAAGTGCCTGGCACTTGGTGCTATATACATGAATGAAAAAAAAAATGTTATTTATATCTTGCTTGGAACGCAACAGTAGAATGGAAAAAAATGTTATTGAATGAAAATAGTTGAGATGCTGTTTCAAAATGTGGTGCAGAGTAAAATATAGTTTTTTTAAATACTAACATGTCAGATTTTAGTATTTACCATTTTTTGGATATGAAATTGCAAAAAATTTAAAGTGTTTTACGTTTAAGTATCTATAATTAAGTATCGAAATTCTGAACGATTTCACCACCCATGCCGACAAACAACATTGTGTTATCAGCGCCTACATGCTACTCTAGTTTGTATATCGTAGTTTCAATGTGTATATACGGATATAGTAAAAGGAAATGGACCATAAATATTATTCTGGTTCTATTTTATGTTTTATATGTTGCAGATTGGAACTAAAACAACAACAAAATCATAATAAAACAACATACTACCATTAAAAATAAGGACAAGATCTGCATAAAGAAAATCTTTGAAATCAAGATGAATTTATTATTGGAATGGCGATA
The DNA here is from genome assembly GCA_963556175.1 of Tipula confusa. NCBI lineage: Eukaryota > Metazoa > Arthropoda > Insecta > Diptera > Tipulidae > Tipula > Tipula confusa. Next base: position 208,777,972 of record OY744475.1, read on the forward strand.
AGATAAAATTATTTATTGTCATTTTACAGTTTTTTTTTGGTGGGTACTACTCCCAATAAATTATTATTATTATTATGATAAACTATTATTATGTGCACATTTTAAATTATTCATTTTGTAAATAATAGTTCGCGGATAGCAAAATAAAAACATATTATAGTTTGAGTCAAAATGATCCGCGGTTTGCAAGTCTTATTTATACGACTTTGAGCAATACGCTAATTAAACATTTTACGACACTAGATAGTGTTTGCTTTGGCTTACATTTTGTCCATAGCACACATCACAAAATTGTGAATCAGTTCCATACGACACACAAATTCACTTGAGTCCCTTTTGTTTTTTGTCAAAACTTGGGCATGTATTGTGGCTTATATTATGTAGCTTATGTTTTATTCAAAGTATTGTCAATCGCTAATAAGTATTTTTCCTATTTTTTTGGCAGCATACGAATACCACGTAGGAAGAAAGCTACTTCTTTAGAGGCTATCCAAGAAACGACCCAAATATTTAGTATCTTTAAATAATGTAAAATATTGCTCATTTGCTGGCCATGCATTATCGATCGAAACAAGTATTGGGTATATGCATTAAAAACCGGAATTTTTTTATGAAATTTGAGCCTTTATTGTGAAAAAACGTTACAAGATTTTTTATTCAAAGTATTGCCCACCGCTACTGTTCCCATCTGGCAATTAATGGATTCCATCCCAGAAAAACTATGCAGGCTTGGCGGCCAAAAACAAAGCGTATTCCTGATAGGGCATTCTGCATGGATCGAAATAGGTGGTAGTCGGAAAGAATTTTCGATCCGTTATTCTCCAGGTAATTTTTGACCGCCGCAATATGTGGCCGAGCGTTATAGTGATAGAAAATGATTGACTCGTGTCTGGTCGCATACGTTAGCCTCTCTGCCTGGATTTTCTGCTTTAATCGGATCAATTGTTGACGACAGAGTTGAGCATTGAGGGTTTGGCCACTTGGCAACATAGTGGATCACACCTAGCTGGTCCTACCAAATGCACAGCATGGCCTTGGCCCCGTGAATATTCGGCTTTGGTGTCGATGGTTCGGCCTCGCCTTTCTTGACATACACTTTTTTGCACTTGGGATTATCGTAATAGATCCATTTTTAATCGCCAGTGACAATACGATGCAAAAACGACTTCTTTTTGTGGCGCTCGAGCAGCATTTCGGACATGCAAAATGGTCTTTTCACGTCTCTTGGCTTCAACTCGTATGGCACTCATCTTTTGGATGAATCTCAATGCTTTCAAACGTCTGGCAATTGTTTCTTGATCAACTCCCAATGTTTCTGCTGATTTTTTTTGCGTTTGATATGAATCTTGATTGAGTAATGCCTCCAATTCTTTATCCTCAAACGATTTTGGCTGACCAGGACGCTCTTTGTCCTTGATGTCAAAATCACTACTTTTGAAGCGACTAAACCACTCAAAGCACTGTGTCTTTGCAAAAGCATGCCCACCATACAAATCCACGAGCAAACAATGCCTTTCAGCTGCAGTTTTGTTTGCAAAAAAGTGACTCAACAAAATTTCCCGCATATGCTGTTTTTTCGCAAATTTGATAAATTTCACATCGTTGAAATCGGTTTGATGTGCACAATCAAAAAAAAAACTAGCTGATTTTGACAGGTATTGAATAGGGCTTTCAAATGACATATGTCCATGATGTACTATAACGCATAAACAAGTAATGCATACACCTTATATGTAGGCAGGTATGATCAAATTTCCTAGTTGTGTGTTTCAAGTAGTCTGGAGTAGTAGTGAATTCGTTTTTTCTCCCTTGAGTACTTGGCTAAATCTCATCAATTGTGTTCGGTAGAGAGTCTGAGTAATGGTTTTGCTCGGATTGAGCAACCCATAATTGAGCACGACTCTAACCTGATCCCATCAAATACACAAGTTTTTTTGAATGAATATTCGCCTTAGCTGTCGATGTTGAAGCATGACCAGGTTGTCTCCATAAATATAGTTCTTAACTGACACTTGTGCTTTGTCACTGACTATAGTTTCTGATAATGTTTTGTTTATAAATTAAGGCCTGGATTCTTTCCTAGTTATCGTTGCACTGTGAAAGTCATTATATTATAAGAGTGATCTCATGATAGTCCCATCACTTTGTCTTTTATATCAACACTTATAGTTTTCTGAAATTTCTTTTGTTACTTAAAAACCTACGAGGTTTAGTATTTTATAGTGGCGGCGCCGTCTCCTTAGGATTAACTGGTAGTTTTATATCTTCATATTTTTCACTGTGTTCCGCAACTACAGTTCGTTAGTGCTTTGGCGGAAGCCATTCTGTATTGGGCCACTTTCTCAAAAAGCGTTGTATGGGTTTTTTCGCTATTCCTTTTTTAAGATCCAATCTGTTTCTTATAAAAATTGTCTTTAACCAGTAAAAACCTTTTATTGTGTCAGCTTTCTTGCTAGTTGGAGGAGGTTTCTCAGATTCCTTAACTTTAAGGCCTTTTTTAAATTTTCGATTTCTTTTCTTAGCTGTGAGATAAACTTTTCAATTTTGCTTAATTTTCTTTCATTTTCGTTAACTTGTTTAACAATTATTTAAATATTTATGTAAGCTTAAGCTTCTTGAAAATAAATTTTCATCAAACAATACTTGACTTATTTCAAAATTTTTTAGACCGACCTCCGAAGAGGTTGGATTTTCAGCATTTCTGCTGATGTACCACCTGGATGTAAAATCCTTTTCTATAATTCTTCGATAATATAATACATTTACCAACCTTTACTAGTGCCAGTTGGAAAAAAGTTTACGTAAGTTCTCATTCTTACGAAATTTATTAGGTTCTCGGTGATTTGATATCCTGCTGTATCTCGGTCGCCAAAGTCTCGTTAGTTAAAGTAGGAAATACTACTTCCAGGTGAGGTTGTATTTTAAAATAGTACTTGATATATTTTACCGCTGCGCCTTGACCCACCAAGTGGCGTTGATTTGACTTAATATTTAAATTTTTCTTCATACGCTGCCTTTTTTATTGTCACCTTTATGGCTTGAGACTAGGATAACTATTTGCAGTTTGACTCCATATTTATCGATAATCCGTTTTCTTTTTTTTCTAATTTTTTAACTGCTTTACCTCCAACTTATGAGTTCTGGCGTCTACTATAGGCTAATAAATTTAACTCGGTTGGAGACTACTGCTTTTATTGCCAACCATAATTTGCCAAGTTCTTTCGCTTCAGCTAGCATAATTCTTCTTCAAGTCATTAGTATGCCTTTGACTTTTTTCCTTGTGTGGTTTCTTTTTTAGGGTCACCATTCTTGGGGATCTTAATGATCAAGTTCATTTTAGTTTTTGTCATTTTTTACTCTGTTCGTTGGTAGATTGGTGTTACTAGTTTCGGTGATTCCTAAATTATTAAAACTGAAGCAGACGCATCTTTAATAATTACAAAACTTTAAAATGGTCCTGAACTATATTTTACTATCAACAACTTTTATTATGACCATCGAAAATAAATTGCATTGTATTCCGATTAATCTACACACACATTTATGGTGTTTAGAATAATTTACGACTATATCGTGAACAATATTGATTGCATACATTAATTTTGCAGAATATTTTGCGCTTCAAATTTCTATATCTGTGTTAACATTTAGTTTGTATCGATAGTAAAAAGAATCTTTCCAAAAGTCCTCAATAATAAACCATCGTATCCCACTTTGAAATGTTTTTGTTTCCATCCTCCGCACAAAAAAAAATATTAATATTTATCTTGGGTGTACCACGAAAGTTTAAACGTACACATCTCAACGACATACGAGTATACTGTACAGAATATAAACATCACACACTTTGAAGAAAATACTTATGTGTATGGCTGTTAAATAATGAAAAAGGAATTCCGAATATGTACCAGTGAGTGGAAAACAATAACAAATCTTCTTTTGTTTGGAATTCCATGCAACATTCCGAAATAATTATAATTTTATTTATTTCGAATTTTTTAGTTAAGACGTCTTCATACACACACACACATACACATTACAAAAAATTCTTTGTGTATATAGTTTTGTATACCATACCACACAAATATTTCAAAACACCTTTAAGTTTTCTTAGTTTTTCATTACGAAAATGTACGATTTAATGATTGTTTTTTTTTGTTAATTTTTTTTTTTTTAAGAATTCCATTTTATTTAGGAAAGCGATTTTGGGGAGATTATTTTTTGCTTTATATATTACTGTCATTAAATGTCAAGTTGATCTATAGATAATTTCCATGGGTTTTGGGTACAAATTCTTGGTGTTTCAGTTTCTTAATTAATTTGGTAATGCGGTGACAAAGTATAATTTCGTTCGAAGACTGAAAAATACTGGATGTTGAATAAATCGGTTTTGCCTAAATTTGTTACCAAAATGTGGATTTATAGAATTATAAAAAAATCTATAATCTAAATGACTGTCACTATAACTAAATGAAAAAATACACCCAATTTTACGCAGTTCAGTAAAATGTTGAAGAATTTACCAATTTAAGCTTGTTGCTAACATACAGGGTGGGCCATTTGTTAGTCCTTTTTCTATTTGTAAATAAAACACATTTTTGAACAAAAAAAGTCAAAATCCATTACTAATGCCATTTATGTATAATATCGTTAATATGCCCACTACGGCTTTGTCTACTGCTCTTCATCCGACCATCAAAATTTTCAATGAATTTTTACAATACAAGCGAGTCAATGACCTTAATTTCAGGTCGAATGTTTTTTTAAAGTGAATTTTTTGTGGATGATTAGTATAATCCTTACCTTTCAAAAAACCCTACAAAAAATAATCAAGTGTTGTTAAATCCGGGCTTCTTGGTGGCCATGGAACTTGACAATTTCTTAAAATTTTTCTATGAACAAATTTTGTTGACAATAAATTGATGTATGCACGATTTGCATAGCCTGATGCTTCGTCTTGTTCAAATTAAAGGTCGTTGACCGCAATTCATTCAATTTGGGCCACAACAAACCAGTTAAAATATTGCGTTAATGTTCCCTATTCACTGTAAGGGCATTTTCCTGTTAGTTTTGAGTGAAAAATGACCCAATTATGTCACCAGCCCATAAACCAACACCAAACAGTGACTCTTGGAGGATGAAGTTCGGCTTCGTGAATAACATGAGAATTCTCTGCTCCCCAAATTCAACAATTTTGCTTATGTGATTAATTCATTACGGATTCTTTCACTAACAGCTGCCACTGCACCAGAAGTACGAACTGGATGAACATGTTGATACGGTTTACGATTGTCCACTGAACCAATTTCTTGAAAACGATCAATATTTTGCCAATTGCATGCTCATATGTCAATTTTTTTTAGAACAGTTAACATTAAGTACTAAAATTTATTGATTAAAAAATGACCAACAGATGGCCCACCCTGTATAAGTAAAGTCAAAGTCTAAAAACAAAATTAAAATTAACGTGAAATTTATTGGTTTGGTTACTGGTGCTCTTAAACTATTACAGGTCGCAATTTTGGCAACAAAAAAGAAAAATCGCGAAGTTAATCTGCATATTCACAGTTAAGTTTCGCTGTAGTGTCAATTAAAGTCTACGAGTTACCTCAATATATGCTATAGTTATATATGAAGCAAGTTAACTATTTAACTAAACCAAATTTCTGTCAAACTATTTCAAATTAAACCTGAAGCAGCCAACCAAAAACAAGTCAATAAAAACATTATAAATAACTTGGACTAGTCCTGCCAGAAAATATACCCAAATATGTAAACCTATTGAAACCTGATAATTCTAATACAAATACAAACGCCAAGTAATGCTTGCTTAAAATGTACGGCCAAATACGAACCAGAGACTCCCGGAATGCCGGGCACCACCGTACACCCGTGTTACATATAACAAAAGCGAAAGAGTGGAAGGAATGTTAGTTATGAAAGACTAATAACTCGACCCGGTTACTGACATCTAAGCGATTGACAATGAGTATTTCTTTTTGTGGAGTAGGAAAAGGAAAGGCAAGTTAGTAATAAATAATGTTTAATGTTTAACTATTAGTAGCACAAGAATGTTTAATGTTTAACTATTAGTAGCACAAGACAATCACAATTTTACTGAATTGCAATCTGACGTCTTATCTCCATTGTGCACCATTTAACTGTAATACAAAAAATGTTCCCTAAGAATAAAATCTATTTATAAACTAATTTCTCCAAGCCGTAGACTGTAACAGGTGTCACTAGTTTTCAACTGTAAATTACAAATTTATTATTTCACCTTCATGCCGCTAAAATTTATTAAGTTTACTATTGATTTGACACAAAACTTTAAAATTAATATAAATTAGGTTTTATAAAATTTATTAAATATTGCAAACCAATTTAAATATCCGTTTTATGGCCAATACGTCATGTAATCGCCAAAAATCTAATTTATATACATTTTATTTGATAAAAAACTTTAAAATGAATATAAATTAGATTTAAAAAAAATTGATCAAACAAATCAATTGAATTATCCGTTTTATGACAAATACGTAATGTAATCGCCGAAAATCTAATTTACATACACTTTATTTGACACAAAACTTTAAAATGAATACCAATTAGATTTAAAAAAAAATTATTAAACATTGCAAACCAATTTAAATATCCGTTTTATGGCCAATACGTCATGTAATCGCCAAAAATCTAATTTATATACATTTTATTTGATACAAAACTTTAAAATGAATATAAATTAGATTTAAAAAAAATTGATCAAACAAATCAATTGAATTATCCGTTTTATGACAAATACGTCATGTAATCGACGAAAATCTAATTTATATACACTTTATTTGACACAAAACTTTAAAATGAATACTAATTAGATTTTAAAAAAATTATTAAACATTGCAATTGAAATATCCGTTTTATGGCCAACACGTCATGTAATTGCCAAAAATCTAATTTATATACATTTTATTTGATACAAAACTTTAAAATGAATATAAATTAGATTAAAAAAAAATTGATCAAACAAATCAATTGAATTATCCGTTTTATGACAAATACGTCATGTAATCGCCGAAAATCTAATTTATATACACTTTATTTGACACAAAACTTTAAAATGAATACTAATTAGATTTTAAAATAATTTATTAAATATTGCAAACCAATTGAAATATCCGTTTTATGACCAATACGTCATTTAATCGCAAAAATCTAACTTATATACATTTTATTTGATACAAAACTTTAAAATGAATATAAATTAGATTTAAAAAAAATTGATCAAACAAATCAATTGAATTATCCGTTTTATGACCAATACGTCATGTAATCGCCGAAAATCTAATTTATATACACTTTATTTGACACAAAACTTTAAAATGAATATAAATTAGATTAAAAAAAAATTGATCAAACAGATCAATTGAATTATCCGTTTTATGACAAATACGTCATGGGATCGCCAAAAATCTAATTAATATACACTTTATTTGACACAAAACTTTAAAATGAATACTAATTAGATTTTAAAAAAATTATTAAACATTGCAATTGAAATATCCGTTTTATGGCCAACACGTCATGTAATTGCCAAAAATCTAATTTATATACATTTTATTTGATACAAAACTTTAAAATGAATATAAATTAGATTAAAAAAAAATTGATCAAACAAATCAATTGAATTATCCGTTTTATGACAAATACGTCATGTAATCGCCGAAAATCTAATTTATATACACTTTATTTGACACAAAACTTTAAAATGAATACTAATTAGATTTTAAAATAATTTATTAAATATTGCAAACCAATTGAAATATCCGTTTTATGACCAATACGTCATTTAATCGCCAAAAATCTAACTTATATACATTTTATTTGATACAAAACTTTAAAATGAATATAAATTAGATTTAAAAAAAATTGATCAAACAAATCAATTGAATTATCCGTTTTATGACCAATACGTCATGTAATCGCCGAAAATCTAATTTATATACACTTTATTTGACACAAAACTTTAAAATGAATATAAATTAGATTAAAAAAAAAATTGATCAAACAGATCAATTGAATTATCCGTTTTATGACAAATACGTCATGGGATCGCCAAAAATCTAATTAATATACACTTTATTTGACACAAACCTTTAAAACTATTACAAATTAGATTTAAAAAAAAATTATTAAACGGTACAAATCAATTGAATTAACCGTTTTATGACCAGTACCAATGAAATCTCTTTATGAAGTGTAAAAACAATAAATTACAACTGTCAATGCAGAGAACGTTAAGCCAAATAAGGTGGCATTAGCACTTAAGTATGATAGAAACAGTGATCAAACGCGGTACAGTGCCTCAGCGGTTAATGCATGTAAACTCTGAATCAACCAAAATTTAAACGGATGTACATTTGGTTTCCTAATTTTGATACCACAAAATACAAAATTTTATTTTCGACTGGTCAGGAAGGAGGGAGAACCTAAATTTACCTATGAAGGTTTAATTTTCTTGTGTTTTGTCGGTTATAGAGGAGTTTTCACAGTTATTTAACGCAAACAGTTCAGCCCACCGATACACTGCGAAATGATCACGTAAAGTTAATCGATCTTTTATACAACTTGAATGGAATATATAAATCAGATTCCGACAACAGGCGGATAGAAATATTTTGAATATTGCCATTTACCCATTTGCAGAAAATTTCGTGGGTGGTTCCAGTCTAAGTTCAATCGCCTATAACTTTAACAATGTATCGTTAATTTGTCTGTCGCTTGGCGATTTAAATATAATTTTGATTCTCTCGGGCACCACATACAAAAAGGTCAAATGTATATTTTCGCAATAATATTCATAAAATTATCATATTTATGTATATGTATATCGTAAAAAAAAAAATTGTAATTCAGAAAAATTCTTAAAATTTTCCAACAATAATAATAAAGTAATTGAAAATTGTCGTCTCGGACATTTAATCGATATTTTATTATTTGTAGTACGTGCAACTTTCATTATACGGTGGCTCATTTTGGTCCCATCTTTTTTTTTTTTTTTGATAATGTATACGAGACACGCGTCATTAAGAGATTGAAAATAGAAAAACAAACAACTTTTATTTATAAATATACTTCAAAATGAAAATTAGAAAGTGGAATTTTATTTTACGTCAATGTTTGTTTAATCGAATTAAAATAGTATAGTATTTTTGTGCGCTATTTTGAAATAAAAATATATTTGGGGTTGAAAAACGAGAGGATTTGTTTTTTTTTTGGGATGACAAATCAATTTCGAATTTGATTGATGCTTTAAGACTTATTTCTTGATAATCTCTTTAACGTATGCAAAGCCGAATACGATTTTTAATCGAAATTATCGATATGTGTGGGTATGAAGTGAGAAATCGATTTAACAGCCATCATTTTTTTTTTACATAATTCAAAACAAATGTCATCATTACATATTTTATATCCCCATATATGCATTTGAACATAACATACATCATACTTCCAAACATTTTTAATGGCGCCAATAAATTAAAATGAAAATTATGTGTGTTTTCAATTAAATTCGAATATTTATGTATTTTCAACGAAAAACACAATTTAACGTCAATAAATCAAATCGTATCCTATAATAATAAAAAATAACTCAAATTTTCTTAATTTGGTACATGCGGTATACGTGTCAAGAACGATGCATGGTGACAAAGAAAACAAAAACAATTGATTTTGGTTGTAAATAGTTACGCGGTGTTATTCTGACAGCACGAATTTTTCGTCACTTAATTAAAATTAAAAACAAAATGAAATCCCTTCATTATTACTATTATTACTCTCTAACATCAACATTATCATCATCATCATTAGTAGAAAAAAATATATATTTCTTATGGTTTTAAGCAACAAATCTTAATTAGAAAAATTTTAATTAGGAAATTAAAAGGGTTGCATTTTTTTTTATTTTTCCTTTGTTTTGTCTCCGGTACAATTTTTTTTTATACTTTTCGGCGGGGCATGTCAAACCATGGAATCACCCTCATTTAAAATAATTACCATGTGGAGTTCAAAAATATTTGTCTTAATTTTAATTTTGAATTATTGTTTCTTTATTTAAAAAAGAATTGTGGCACCAAAATTGCAAGCTCTTTGGTAAAATTACTTTAAATTTATTTTTAATTATTATAACTTACCTATATTATGTAAGTTGAAGTACTTTGATCTCTTTAAATCTTTTTAATAAAACTATTCATTGTGATGGCCAACTAGAAATTTAGCCAAACTCGAAAGCCTCCTCAATACCTTGCAGAAGAAATTTTGCACTACTTTGAGAATTTCCTAGCTCTATATAGGATAATAAATGGTATTATACAAATATGTACAAAAACACGATTTTTGAGCTTCTAATTTAGTGATAGAAACCACTCATGGTATCCTTAGATTCTTGAAAGGGTATTTTAATCTTTACGTCTTGGAAAAACTCGAAGAAAAGTTTAAACCTCTTTGAAAAATTTCTTAGTTTTTCCACTCGTCTCTAAGATCATACTATCACGAGATAAAATGTTTAAGGAGCAAAATCAACCAACAAGATACTAGCTTCTGGAACATAATATGTTGGTAATCAAAGTGGTTTTATATGGAAAGGTTTACATCACAACCAGTTTTATAATAACAATAGTATACGAACAACCTTTAAATAGGTGTAACTACTTTAAATTGGTGAATTTGTATTAGTTTGAGTTTATGGAATATTTGGCCTCATTAAAAGATCAACACGTTAATTATTTATGAGGGGACATAATTTTACAATTGGTTTTTTATAAAGTCCTCATGTTGTTTGGATATAGTCACTACTCGGGCTAAGTTATATTTTCCGGGATGGTAGCTAAAATCCGCCCCATATGTAAAAACCTGCAGGTACATTTGCTTTCTTAACAAACACAACGTCATTGTTATTGAATTTTTTGCTGTTTATCTTACCATTTTGAACGTTACTCTAAGGTACCTATAAGGTACTTCAGGAAACATAAGCGGCAAATGTCACATTAAAAATGGTTTGGTGTGATGGTCTCATAATTGGCATTTTCTGTTGTACACATCGAAGCAATAGGTTTAGTGTTTAACAGAAATTTTATCTGACGTAAGAGTGCTCCGTACTATTTAAACGTAATTGCTGATTCTCGAATACTGTAAACTAAATGTCTCTTGATAGTCTTGACACCAGCTTTTTACATACCACCAAAGTGAGGCGATGCCGAAGGGATAAAATGCGCCGTTCAATATGGTTGGTCGATACAAAATGCACGTAAATCTTCCTTAGTAACTTTTTTTCGTTATTGTTGTGATCGATTAATTCTGCCTTGAGCATCTACAAAATTAAACCTATTTTATATAAATTCGATTCGGTATGCCTCTACGTGCGTAGAACTACGGGATCAGGCTATAAATGTCTTACGTGATAAATCGGATACCGAACCTCAACATAACGATTCACTCTTTATTTTAACACCTCGTCTGGTTTAAGATTAAACCTTGACTGCAAACAGCAATCATAGCATATTAAAATTGATCAATAAATGGCGTAGGAGCTTTCTATTTACTATTAATATGCTGTAACATTGAGAAAATTCGGCAAATGTCTTCTCCAAAACTTTTGGCTTGAAGCCTTTTCACACTTTTCACGGTTTCCTTTTTGATGTGAGAAGCTGTCAAATATGTAGTTTTAACATTGTCCATAATCGATAGCGTATATTTAGCCAGAATTTGAATTATTTGACTACCAGGTTAATTTCGTTAAAAGAGCATGTTGTATACGCGTTAGCTGTATAAATGTATAAGTTTCGAGTTTCTAACATTTTATTTGGCAGGGTATGGATATCCACTCGTAAGCTGTTTGACCGGCATAGTTCCTCTGGAGGCCATGTCTGCAGAGTTCATTTCTGAAAGAACATGGTCCCAACTATTTCTCGGCAGATAATCGAATATGAATGAGGTCGTGTTACCGATAAAGGTTTTCCAACGTCTTGGCACATCTGATATCCATGCTAGGACAATGGTTGAATCTGTCCGTCCAAATAATTATAGATTTTTAATATTCAGTGAAAATGCATCCATGAATGATCGTGATTATCATCGTGTGATTTGGCGGGAACCGCCCTCCTCCTCCATTCTACATTATGGAGTATATATACGGTACAGCATGTTCAACATTTCTTGCCACCAGAAAGCTACACCAAATACCAGATGATCTACCGCTTGAATACAGCGACATCAAACGGATTATGAAATAAGATTTCTATAGACAATCGATTTAATATCAGGATGCAATACTAGTTCCTAAGAAGTCGATTAAAAAAAACGAAGAGTTGATTGCCTTAAAACAGAAGGTTCTCGACTTACAAAAACAGTTTTCAATATACCGAAAAGAAGAGTAGGAAATATTAATTAAATTTGACAATGGAGATTTATGTGTAAAAATATAGAAACCTATCTGAATAACACTTCTTAACCACTTCACATTCAAGGTCAAACTAAATTAAAAACAAAATAGTTACTCAAAAAAAAAGTTTCTATATCAGCTTCGGCCGGGGTTTTCGTTTCTAGCTCCTTGCATAATATAAGCTAAATTTATTTTCATGTTTGGCTACATAAACTAGATTGGGACGATCCATGTTGTGACATGGACAAAATATATTCAAATTTCATTATGTTTAAGCAAATTAAAATACCACGATTTTTGGAAATATCGAAGCTAGTTAGGAAAACCGAGTTGCATGATTTTTTAGGCGTCTCAGAATCAGATGTTATTTATCAAATTGCCTTTCCATAGCAAATAGTCCTCGAATTGCCGTTGTAAGTGAGTTTTCAAGTTTATAGGCGAGCCTGAGTTAAACGGTAATTTTACAAAAACAATTACTATCTACTTTATTTTCGGGAGTTCTGATATCTTCGGAGTTCAGAGGTCCGGATCATTTTTAAAATTTTGATTTATTTGCATTCCATTAAATTCAATGAAGTACGTGGAATGTTCAGTGATTAACTGATTGCAAATATAGATACAATTTACAGTTGATCCTTTCTGCGTTTATGGAACTCAAGCCTCTGATTGTGATATAAGGATGGTTACGTGATAATTTCAATTGTTGAGCTCATTTTTCTGTGATCCTTAGTCCAATCGCGCTCGAAATTTTTGATAATTTCTTGTTACGTATACAATTAGTTCTGATTTCCTCATAGAGAGTATCATGACTGGCCGTCTTTAAAATGGATTCTGTTGTTGACTAAATCAACATCAGTACTTGATATTTGCGGCACAACCGTTGATTGTTGACCGTTGACTATGGCTGATCTTCGTCTGATTATCTGATAATTGTATTCCTATCTTACATCATATAAATTTTAAAGCAGTTTGCGCAGTACCCGAATTAGCCACAATTTTTGTATTTTTTTTATTTTTAAAAAAATTAGATTATTTTTTAAACAACAAGGGCATTCTATCGTTTTGTGGTATATATAAATATTGTTTAATTTGGTTAATGTTCGGGATGGCGGATGTATCAGATGCTGGTTTGAATTTTTGGATGATGAGCATGCTTCTACGGTATCACATCTTTTATGTATAATTTTAAGTAATTCAGAATTACTTAATTGAGTCCAAGCCTGTTTTGTTTTTATATCCATATTTTCTATAATTCTATTAATCTTGTCGTTCTCAAAGTGATCCTAAACACTTCCCGTACTATCCTATCAGATACATCGACAATTTATCGAATGCATGAACTGTTTTTCCTCCATTTATTTCTCATTTAGCTTGTATACGCATTTTCTTACCACTTTTCCTGATAGTTTAAATGAAAATATAACTTATGAAATTGACTCCCTCACCTTTGAAAAAAACGTTCAATAACTGAAATTTATTAACGTCAGCTAATAAGAATAGATAGAGGATTTGTAAAGATTCTTAAAGGACGGCCATTGTGCATAATTTCCCATAAAAAGTTGAATTGAACACGTGGCTCCTTTACATCTTGCTTTGTTTGACAAACCTTCACTAAAGCTCCTTTGGAACAGAGATTATAGATTGTTTTGTTTACCAAGACTTGATCACCAGATGGGTTTGTAAATGTAGGAGCTTGCTAAACACTACGTAGTTGACGCACACAAATTGCCCTAACCTTAAAATACTTGGCTTCGAAATCGCCAAATTTAGAAGATTAATCTTGCATCGCCAACAATTTACTGTCAACCGCACAAAACTCCCTATAACAATATTTCTCCAATTTATCGGAACTTACTTCAATCTCTTCACTTTCAACTTCTTGTTCGATAGTGGATGCAAATATGTATGTTGAGTTTTGTTAAAGTGTCCAGCATTTGACCTCGTTTTTGAATTAATTAATTTGCCGACGCTATTGATTATATATATATATATATATATATATATATATATATATATATATATATATATATATATATATATATATATATATATATATATATATATATATATATATATATATATATATATATATATATATATATATATATATATATATATAATATATATATATATATATATATATATATATATATATATATATATATATATATATATATATATATATATATATATAATATATATATATATATATATATATATATATATATATATATATAATCATTTAAATTATTATATAATTATATATATTTATATAATAATTTTATTTATGTATTCGATAATTTACATCTAACATCAAAATTTGCTGATTAGAATAATTTAAAACATGGAATTCCAGAATGAAATCACGCAGATCATCAAAAAATCGCAAAATCTATAGACCAGTAAAAAAATTAATTAACATTTATTTGCCAAAAAACAGAATCATTGCCAGCGTAATATAATGGAGACAGTATCAATCGTGAGTAATGACAAAAAAACCTAAAAATCATAATAATGTTCATGAAAGCAGAGAAGATAATTCGGCGACCACCTCATAATATAAGATTACCTGTTTGCATTGATAAAAACTATCCTGGATAAAGATTACAAGCTGACATGTTCTACCAGTTAAGATTGTAGTTAGAAGGCTACACCATTCCTGTGAAAATATTATGATTTCAATATTATGAAAAAAGAAAAAACTAAAAGTGATAAAGGCAACCTCGTCTTAGTAAGTGACTGCGGTTCTTAAGCGTACATTTAACAGTAAGTCAAGTATTTATCTTCAAGTTAAATATAATGCAGAAAATGTCAAAATTATTTTCATATGCAAAAATACTGCCGAGTTGCTAAATGACTCATATAATAAGTCAGTTGTAATAATACGGATCATAGTTTAGTCGCTCAGTTATTTATGTAAGTTAAGAAATAATCACCTTTACCATTCCAAATCTAATTTTGATTTATTTCTCTTTATGATTATACGCTCAATCTGTTAAAATTGTAAAAATAATGGTGGCAGTTTTTTATACCATAACCATGTAAAAAAGATGAAATCGGCGTAAAATTACATTTTGCAAATAGAAACTAAATTAATAAAATCTATCTCCCTTCATTGATACTATGTATACTCCCTTAATATCACAACAATTTTGATTTAACTCATAAATTTTAATTTTTTTTTATTTTGCAATATTAACATTTTTTAATTTACTTTGATTTCGATATATTGCATTATACATATAGTAAACCAATTATACACCTCCAACTGTATAGATTTTTTGCAGTTGAAAATCAAATTAAAATTGCAAATTATATATAAATGCATTTTTTCCACCCTTTGCAACAAATCTATTTTTTTTTGTATTTGAAAGAAAATCAAGGGAAAGTTATTAGCGTTAGAGAATAAATTAAAATAACCTCCAGGTCAAAAATCTATGAAAATCTATATGTTTGGACGAGAAACAAGTAACAAATTACGGAAGGGAACGAAGTAATAGATTTTAATAGCCGAAATAATAAATCTCACCCTTAGGCAATATGAACGATGTACGATACAAAATATAAAGTGACTACTATAAATATGAACAAGTTTGAAAATATATTGTTGTTATTTCAACTAACTATTCTGCAGCAAAATAACAATAATATAATTATATCGCGTCCCAATTTTTTTTTTAATTTAGTTGTTTTTCAAAACAACTTAACTCTGTCGGGCAAATACAATATAAATTATCAAAATAGATAAAAAATATACTTTAGCTCTATGACTATTCACTATTTTTAATATCCATTAAAAAAAAAAAAAAAATTAAAAACAAAAAATTTAATTAAATTTTCTTCTTTTTCTATCACTTTTTGATTTTATATAGTTTAATCGAAATTTTATTTTTTTATTTTTTATGACTAAGCGAAACAAATAGAACTAAATTATATTATATATTAGAGACGTTGCACACAGTCACTCTAATACCATAAAATGCATAGTAAATTTTTATTTTTCAATTTAAATTAAATTTCATTTTTTTTAAGGTTTCTAGATTAACACAGGGTACAACATCTTCATCGTAATAATAATAAATATAATATTATGTTGGTTATAAATTTAGTTATCACAAAATTGGAAAATTATAATTTCACACTGTTAGTTCTTAATAAAAGGTATACAGATAGATAATTGATTTGAAAATGTTCTGCATTTTCAAACAATGCCGAATCATTTCAAATAAATTAATTTTGTATTATTTAAGCTATTTTTTTTTCAAGAGTTTATAACAAGTTTAGTGCGTTTGGGGTAGATTTTAACTAATATTTGATAATTTTATTAATTATTGTACCGATCGGTGCCTACACAGGCTACTGTAAAATAATATGAATATTTCCAAATTGGATTAAACTAAGTTAAGAAGCGAAAAATCGCACAAGGCAAAAAGTTATTTTATACCGTTACCATTCAGTTCATTAGAGCTGTTTCTTTATATGATATTTCACGTTTCGACACTAATAATTTCGGCCGAGTTTGTCTAAAGAATTCTTTATGTTTATCTATTCAAAATAAAAAATTGAAAATTATATGGAAATGACATTTGAAATTTAGGGAAATGTTGTTGAATTATATGCCTACTTTTATAGCACAAAAAATGAAGTGTTAAATTTATTCTCCAAGTTGTACATAGTAGCGATTATAAGTTTCACGTTATGTCGACCCATTATTGTATAATGAACTGAATGATTAATTGATTTTCAATCATTTTCAGTTATCATTTTATTTTTATTTTCTAAATGAAAGCTTATTTATTCAATCGAAAAACGGAAAATTATTTGTATTTTTTTTTTTGTATTTAATTGAAAAACCGTCACGATGACCAACAAAAAATGGAAAATTATTATTTTTTTTTCGTTGTTGTTGTTATTAAAAAGCCGAATTTGTTTTTTCTTTACGCGATGGATATTAGTCATCCAAAAAATGATTAGGAAATTAGTAAAAAATTAAATTTAAATGTCAAAAAGCTTAGCCATATTATAATTTCAGTCGTCATCTTATAATCACTGCGGGCGTAAAGTATGTATATTTAAAGATTATTAATTAACGAACAATTTACTGGACAGCGTTTGTGATCACAAATTAATTTAATTTCGTCTTGAGTTTATCGAAAAGTTTTCAATACTGTGAAAATTTATATATAATCACTCGCAGCAGATGATGCGATGATAATCTTTTTTTTTTTTTGCTTACTAAATTATGTTTATACAAAACATAAACATAAAAAAAAAAAATAATTCTGCTGTTAATTTTATGATTTATTTGATTTTTCCATTTTCTTTTCGCAATTTTAATAATTAATTTATTTTTCGGTCAATATTTTCAACATTAAAATGAAAATTCGTTGTTTTTGTTTTTTTTTTTTTGTTTTCCTGTTTGGTTTGTTGGTATCCGAAAATATTTTGTAAAATCAACGAACCAAATCGAAAATAAAAATTTGAGGGTGAATTATACGAAAATTGAAAGAATTATCGCGATAATCAAAAGTGTTGGGCTGATTGAAAAACTTATTATAGAGATTTAGAAAATTATTTGTGATATGGTTTGAAATGTAAATTAGTGGTTGAGCCAGAATTTTGTAACCTCAATTTAAATTTGGTTTTAAAATTATTATCAATTAATTTCAAAATTGTGAATCTCTGAACCAAAAATGTGAAGTGGTTATTGGTATTATCTTTGCATTTTGTCATTAATATTGGTCGAAACATTTCTCTTTGTTTTGATCTTTAAAATTCCAAATACTGCGATTTCGTTCAGGTCACTCTTAAATTGCACTTTTATTGCAATTTCTTTAAACTCTTTTTTTATCATTTTCCCAAAGTTTCTTGGGTGCATGTTTTTTGTCTATACTAATGTAGACGAAATTTAGTCTACAACTGTGGTTCTGATGTTTGAACTTTAAATCGGTGGCAAAGTATGCATTGGGAAATATAACCAATTTTTTACTGATTGACTTTCTCGAATAATCCAGAACCCTTTCCGGGTATATTGTTTCCGTTTCTTACGTAAAATCATCTGGTCTTAAAATTCCAAAAACAAAGAAAAGGTTTTGTTGACTAGTAGAACGGTAGTAAATTTCATTTAAATCGCTCAATTATTTCTTAGCTGCTTCGGAGGCTGCATTTCGTCTTCAATTTAGACGATATCTCCTTTTTCTAAATTCGGAGTCAGGAAGTTTTTCTCAGACCCGAGCTGTTTCTTTTCCGGAGGTGCTACATCCCCAATCAAGGAATCCCTGGTGTTAATACATTTAAAGAAATTTAGCGTTTTCGGATAATGGACACATCGATTTGGAATTTAAGCATGATTCTATTTGGGTTAACAAGGTGACTATTTTCTTGAAGGTCAGCTTTTTGTCTCCAATACATTTTTTCAAGTGTGTTTTAATCGATTTCAGACTGTCGATTTCCAAAGTCCACCAAAATGCGGTGATGTTGGAGGAATAAAGTGCCATTTTATTGCCTGTAGTAATTTCCTGATACCTAAAATTTTTTCCCATTATCACTGTACATATGGGTGAATTTCCCACCTGGTAATGGTTCGTCGGAACGTGCTGATGAATCGGTCAGATGATAAAAAAAAGATGAAAGTTGAAAGTCACTTTGATGTGGATGGCTTTGGTGGTCAGGCAGGTGATATCTCATATCTAGATGTTACTTTTGTATGACTTGGTTCCTCTTCCTTAACTCACCCGCACATTAATGTGCCCTGCATAATTGCATCCTGTATGAGTAAATGTTGTGATATGGTTGACCAGTCACCACTTAGTATCAGCTTAGTAAGTCATATTTGATACGGCATGATAATTGGATCACGTTTTTCTCATAGTAGCTGCGAATTTTCCAATCGGCCTCCTACCCGTAAAATGTTAAAACCGCAAATAAGAAGAGATGTAAAGACTTTATGTAACTTGATGTTTTTGCTAACTGTTTTTGATTTTTTCAGGGCAGATTTAGATTTTTTCTGTGGTCGCAGGATCGTTACTCGAAAGGATGACTGGGATTATTGATTAATGTTTGTATTTTCGAATAGATGATACTTATTCTATTATTTGCAGATTTGCCACGTTTCCTTCTTCTGATGTTTCGAATATCGGTTCTTCATAGCTTTGTTCCATATTCATTAAGAAGCCGGGCCCATTCCACCAGCTATTCATGACCACAAATTGTTCGCAGTCATTTTGCGAGATGCGCAATCAGCTGGGTTATCATTGGAACGGATGTGCTTCTACGAATCCAGGCTAGTATAGGTTTGGATTTCGGTCACTCGATGTTTCACAAAGGATTTCCAGTTTGATACAGGCTTTCGTATAAAGCGAGTGTGATTGTAGAATCACACCATAGGGTTATTTCGATGATGTTGACGTCAAGTGTCTCTATTATTTGTTGAATTAGTCGATTTAACAGTAATGTCCTGCAAGAAAATATATGATTTCTTGGCATAGTGGTCGTATTGTGAGATTGGCCTTGACTAAGTGTCAAGGCATTGACTGAGTGTAATTACCCCAATAAGTTGAAGATCTTTGACATTTCCGGCAAATGTTTACGCTTTGTAATCTCTTTATGGTTAAATGGTAGGTTTACTTTGTATAAATAGTAAACTTTGATTGGGCTATATCATATACCTAGAATTGTAATCGACTGCCCTCTAATAATGTGAGGTCACCTATCAGAATCTTCTCCTTATGTATTTCTTTTAAAATGGATGGATATGGTTACTGGTTCATTTCTTCGGAGAACATTATCCACAATTTTATCTATTTGCGACAAGGAATGCATAATATAGAAGTGTTTCATATTACACTTCCCTGTTCTTTTGAACAATCCTTATGCATGTTTAGAAATTCATTTTCCTTTGCAGATCTTTTCTTAAATAATGTGATCCGTTTGAAAAAGCTCCGAATATTTAACCCGTTTTGTAACCAATTAAGAGTTACAACATCAATATCTATGTGTATCGATAATTTTTTTGTTCGGCTCAGACGCTCAGGTCTAATGATTTTTCATGTGTATCACCTTCAGCAATCTCAAGATCTCGGATCATCATCTTTTTGAAATATACAAGTTATGAAATTATGTAAAGTTAAGTTAAGTTTTTGAATTTCTAGCCACTGTTTTGATATTGGGACAGTATTACACTTATTTCCGGATGGAAAACATCAAGCTCCTACAAAGATGGATTTCATATACTCTTGCGAAGAAAATTAAAAAAAGAAACCAACTTTCTGTTTTCTGAAGGCTATTTCTAGATTCGTCAGTCCGGTCATACATAGTTCACATATTCAATTTGTCCTTCCATCACTTGTCCATCACTTGTCCATCACTTGTACATGTGAGGCTTAAATCTGAGAATATATTATTACTATTTTCAAAAAAAGCGAACGAAATGTACTCCCGCACAAATTGTCATGTTGATTGTTTAAATATTGAATTGATTAACTCATTTAAGTACCTTGGAATACTTTTGGATTCGTACTTAAATTGGAAGACTCATGTCACCAATTTGAAACATTTAACATCGGGAGCTAGAGTTTTCTACCTCAATCGCGATATTTGTCCCGTTTCTGTGCTGAAGATGACGTATCACGCATTGGTTATCGCTAAAATGGAATACGGTTTTTCTTGTTTGGGAGTTGTTATCCAACTTTTTTAAAACCGTAACCAAATAATATAATGTGACGTTTGGGTTTATAGAATGCCTGTTTCTTTGTCACAATAGGCCCTTTATATTTTTTTATATAATAGTTCAAATAGTAGAAAAATAGTTTTTTACCACAAAAATTGTTCACTACATTAGAAAGGTCACATGCAGCTGGCAAATTTTAAACACATTTGTGGCTGTATTTAATAAATCAAGACTCACAAAATAATAAATTATAATGTTAAGCTTCGTTTTAGCTTATGTTTATCTTTAACTATCTAGGAATAGAAAGACAATAGAGGCAGATCTAGATATGGAACGTATCTGTCATTTTAACATATAACACATCTACCGTGTAAAAAAAGGTTAAAGTTTATATATATATATATATATATATATATATATATATATATATATATATATATATATATATATATATATATATATATATATATATATATATATATATATAAATTGACAGTAGCCAGCAGTACAAATATAAATCTTAGAATCCGCCAATCCCCAATTGTAATTACTTCACGAGCTAAAAATATCCTTTGGGTATTTATAAATCATTTAATTAAAAAATAAATATCGCATTACATGAATTAAATGCAAATAGCATTATATAAAATAATAAAAAGAAGAATTAAAAAAAATACTAAATAAAATCTTGAAGTATAAAATGTTAAGACATTTTGTTATGGTTTTAATTTGCCTTCTTTTCAATGAACGTATATTTTGTAGAAAGAAAATAATCAACGACAAAAAAAAATTTTTTTTAGAGCCATTCATTAAAAATGGCAAATAGAAAAATTTTTTTTTATAAGGAATTAAATGAAAAATAACGGAAACTTTCTATTTTTAATTTTCATTTAATATTTTATTTTTTGTTATGTTATTTATGTTGATTGTATTTTAAGATGTTCGGTTATGTGCGAATTAATTTTGTTTTTCTATAAAATGTTTTCAAAGACAACACTCTTGTTTATGTTCAATGTATATACGCATACAATGCAATCCATTCAGTCAATGAAAACTCAACAACAACAAATACCACTGATTAATTACTCTTATAGATTTCATTTGCCAATTGCAGCAGTCAATTATATTTATAAACCTGATTTTTTTATACTAAGGAAATGTCTAAAAGACGTACATGTTTCGTATCCAATTAAAATTGAAGAATTCCGATGTTAAAAATAGCAGCAGTGTACTTAAACCTGATAAATTCGTAATAATTTTTACAATTTAACCCTAACAGGGTATTCATATTTTTTTAAACTTATATATATATATATATATATATATATATATATATATATATATATATATATATATATATATATATATTATATATATATATATATATATATATATATATATATATATATATATATATATATATATATATATATCAGAGGCGTATTCTTCATGAATGCAATGCATACAGTGCCTTTAAAATTATAAAATATAGAATAAATTGAGAATTGGCTAACAAATTTACATTTTGTTAAATGTATCACAAAAAGGTAAACAGATATTCATTTATAATTATACTAATAAATAATTACAATAAATAATTATTATAATTATAATTATATCATGAGCTGGTATAAACGAGGTAAATTTAAATTAATTAATAAAAAGAAAATTTGAGAATAAACCTCATTTTTCTATCACAGTTAGAGAGAAAAAGCTGAAATAAACATTCACTTAAATTCTTTATACTATCCACCACATAACAACATCAAAATGTTTAGTTTTCTGTGGATGAAAAAAGCTGAGAGTAAACCTCACTTAATTTTTTTAAGGTAATATATACTCTCCTTTCTTTAGCTTTATATAACAAGATCAAAATACATAAAAACTTTGTATTTTTCTAATAAAAAAAAAAAAAAAAAAATAAATAAAAACTTAAAAAATTTTATAGTTTCGTTCTAACCAACGCAGATACAAATGTGATTTAAGATTTGTAGTGAAACAACTGTATGGTTAATATTAATATTTTAATAATACAACCAGCTCTTCTCTACGTTAGATAATTAGCTTTCAACCTACAAATTCTTATATGATATATTCCTTGCAGTCAAATTCACTGACATTTGAAACATTGTTTCTTATTTTATTATACTTTCCCACTCTCACACATAAGTACTTGTATACTCAACAATTCCTATTGACGAAAAGCTGAAAAATATGTTCACTTTTGTATACGAAGTATAAAATGGTACTTGTTGGAACTACAAGGTAAAATGGTACTTGTTAGATAATATTGTTTTATTCGTGTTGTAAATTTTTAAATAGAATTTAATTTAAATTTAAATTTTTTTTTATAAAATATATATGAAGTAAATTTAAAAATTAGTTACTTAGATTTTAGAAATTGTGATAAACGAAATAAATTTTCATTTAAAGGATTCAGAGGAGAATATTTTTAATTCGTTATCGTATATAAATATAAAGAGTGTCTTAAAATTAACGCAAGATTTGGATGAAATAGAAACATTAGTTTTTAATCTTAGATTACTTTTTATTGAATCATAAACATAGGATAGGGTTATATATAGAAAAACACATCGTGCAAATGGCATCCACAGGTTTGCTGACACATACGCATTCTTTTGAGAAAATTTTCCATTAACATTCTGCAGGTAGTTGTGGGCTTGTTGACTAGACCTTTGACTTCAAATAACTCCATAAAAATAAATATGATGGTGTTAAATCACACAATCTAGGGCGCCAATTCAGATCACCAAAACAAGAGAATACACAACCATTCAATGCCTCATGCAGTAATTAAATTATTTCACCGACTGTAATGGGTAATTCAATTTCGACAGAAAAAACTGTGTAATCACTGCTTGAAAGGCCTTATTTTCAAAAAAGTCCAATGATGCCTCCAGCTCAAAATCCAACTGGTCCGACAATATTTTGTATGAAACTCTCAACATTCAAATTGGTTTTTTTCAGGGTTACCAACAATTTGCTGCACAAATGGCGGCAAATTCAATTCTTGCGGTAATTTTAAATACAATACGTACAAAAATAGTGAATTTTGAAACAAATTATTAAATTTTTTTAGTTTCAGAATTTAGGTTAAGTAATAATTTTATTATTTTATTAATTATATCTCCAATGAAAATGTTTTTAAGGGTTCTGAATTCTGATATAGCGTAAGAAAGTTAAAAATTCATAGTTTGTTTCAAATTGCATCCCTGAGTATTTATTTCACGCTACGCCACTGATATATATATATATATATATATATATATATATATATATATATATATATATATATATATATTTATATATATATATATATATATATATATATATATATATATTTATATATATATATATATATATATATATATATATATATATATATATATATATATATATATATTTATATATATATATATATATATATATATATATATATATATATATATATATATATATATATATATATATATATATATATATATATATTAATTGTGGATTTAGCATATAACGACAATTAAGGGATCGATGCTATTCCGTAATATAGGAATAAAAGATATTAAAAATATACAAAAAAAAAAATAAATTGAATCAGAGGCGGATTTATATTGCTTAAGGTCCTGCACGCAGTTGCAAAAAGGGCTTTTTTAAAATATAAAAATATTTTATCGTGATAAATTATCCAAATAACAAAAGTAAACACAAATAAATTTATAGTGGACCTACACTGCGGTATAAATTCAAAATAATTGCTATGCAATTATTCAAAACCTACTATAATAAAAGCCGAATTCATCCAATACGTAGGCTGTGCAAATCGTAGATTTTTTAAAATATTAGTGAAGCCGCTTTCACAGAAAAATTCTGCAGAATTCTTCAGTAATATTTCTTCGGCAAAACATGACGGAATTAAATATTGTTTATCTTTTTTAGTAAATTCCGAAAGTGTATACCAACCTAAAATTGAATTTTATTATTTATTACTAAAAAATTACTAAAAAAAGGTAAACAATATTTAATTCCGTCATGTTTTGCCGAAGAAATATTACTGAAGAATACTGCAGAATTTTTCTGTGAAAGCGGCTTGAGCATGAAAACTGTGAAGAAAAATATTAATGTAAATTATTTATGGAAATTGTCATAGTAACGAAAAAATTCAAATTTTTGTTATATATGATTTTGAATGTTACTAACACCACAACAGATCGAAAATTTTGTTTAATTTTTTTATAAATTGGCGTATGCCAAAAATTTTTAATTATTGTATGACTTTAAGCACGACCTCAAATACTATTTAGATGTGCTTATTTCTGCGCTTGTGTTTCAAAAAATTATCAATGATTCCGATATAATTTAGGCGCTGTAATGATGAACTTTCTATTGACAAAATTGCTATACTACATAGAAATGTTCTTGTATCATTAGTAATTTCTTACCCATGATTGTTTTAAAACTTCTGAATGATCGGATGCCACAAGGATTAGAGATAGGCAATGTCAGAAGTATTATTGATATAGTTTCAACATTATTTTGGAAATTTTAAGCTTAACCCTTCACGAATCAATTTAGAAACACATTTCTCGACGAAGTGTGCAGTGGCAAAGTAATTAAAATGATCCAATTCTTTCTCAAAACAGCTACATCGATGTCTTCTGAGTACATATCACAAAAGTTTTGATGATTTAAATTTTTCTTAGACGTTTTGAAACAGAATTTCGAAAATTTCTAATATGAAATTTTTGGATTGTTCAAATAATCCAACTGGAAAACTAACATATCTGATATAACATTTACAGTTTCAACAATAATTTTTGGTTTCCAGTAATGTAAAAGAAGTACAACGATTTCGTGATGTATGCTCAGTGTATTTTTTGTTATATTATAAAAGTTGGATTATTTAGAACCGTTCGATCGAGATTGGGGTAGCTGAGTTAAAATAATTTACGAAACTGAAATAAAAAATAGTTAAACGTTACGTTTCACCTGACTCCGTATTTTTCAAAACGTATAACACCAGTATTATCCCAAAATCATTCGTATGAATTAGAATATTTGGCGATTTGGCGGAATTTTTTTTGTCACCTCTGAAGATGACGGAGTTTGAGTATATAACTGAGCATCGAGGAGGTCGTCGTATGCAGCATATAGATGCATTAAAAGTAAAGCTTAAACCATTTTACATTGACCATTTACCAAATTGTATTCGCGCAGATGAACTAAGTATGCTTAAATAAATAAAATCTTCTTCCAAAACCTAAATCAAAATTACACCAAGAATAACTCTTAAAATAGACATCATTGCAAAACAATGAATAAAAAAACGCAGCCAATTTATGTTTAGGGATCTATGTTTGATATCAAGAACTGTGAATTATCCTTTTAACTGTGAATAAGAAATGGTCCAAGTGCCCAACTATTCTCCTTGCATCAAACAGACATTTTGTTTGTAATCGTTTAATAAGAATCAGGCATGTTTCATTGCCTGGTAGAGACAGTCACTTTATTACCAATTAAAACTTCGCTATTTGCAGGTGATATAATTTTGTTGCTTTTATTTGGTCCCAGCCAGAGTGGTTTCAATTTGTTGTACCGTTTTTCGTTTCTTATAAAAACTGAATTTCCTTCTTTAAATGGTTTCGATCGGGAAGTCCTATCGTAATATGAGTTAGACAAGTTTTTCTAATGAGTCATGAGCAACTTTAAGTGAAGATTGAAGTTGGAATTTTATATCGGATAGATAAAATTCATAATTATGAACAAGGTCGATACTTTTTTACAAAGAATTAGGTATGTTTGGTTTAAACCCAAACAGTAATTCATAAAGCATAAATCCAGTTATGTAAATCCGGTGTGCGGTGTTGACTTATAACAAAATGTAGCATACGGAAGCCAATTATGCCACTCTAATTTATCGTTATTAGCAAAATGGAGTAAATATTCTTTCAACGTTTTGTGACTTAGTTCTAACGCTCCATTAGATTAGGGGTAGTAGGCACTAGTGTTATGTTTTTTAATTTGTAACATATTACAAATTCTTTTGAACTAAAAGCTCATAAAATTAGAACCTTGATTTGGAATTGCCAAAGAGAAGTATATATTTATTATTAGTATATGTTGACGTAAACAGCCCTACAATATCCATAAATATTTTTTGAAATGATCGAGTAGACGTAGAAGTTATCTTCATTGGTAACTTTTTATACATGATATGTCTCGTAATTCTTGAGATCATTTTCGGAAAATAATAATACATCTTTGATCGATTGTACATACGATGTACACCTTGATGGGCACCCAATGGAGTGTCGTGAAACTCCTTTAAAACTGTTAAAATATCTTCCTCATCTTGAAGGAATATTAAGTCATATTTTCCTTCTGTTTGAGTAGTTCGGTTAAAATGAGTCGTACTACATGAAGCAACTTTTTGGTTCCTTTAAATTATTTGGATTGTCAATTGAAACTGAATCGTTAACTGACATTGAAATCCGATTTGTATGTTCTTCACTAGTGTTGTTTGATTGACATGTTATTGGTTGTCTATTTTTAGAACAAGCGGAATTATTATGAGTTGGATTTCCATAATCTTTTTTGCTCCTTGTAACAACATTTACTGAATTACTGAATTAGGATGTGTTAGAACAACTCGGCTAACTTAATTCCCCACCTTGTTAGTCTTGATGACGGATTTTTTAACGAACTTAACCAGAAGAGTGGTTTGAAATCGTTAAATATCATGAACCTAAAACAATGTGGCCTAAAATAATGTGCGCCCCATACTATATCCAACAATTCTTTCTCAATTGTTGCGTAATTTAACTCAGCCTTGTTTAAAGCTCTTGATGCGAAAGCAATTAGCACTTACAGCTATATTACTTACATTACAAGTCAATGAAAAACCTTTGAGAAATTAGGGTAATAAAGCACCAGAGAAAATTCTTTAATTTCGTAAAATATTCATCATGGAATGGTGTCCAAGAGGATGTGATGTTTATCCTAAAAAAGGACCATTTAATGGTTTTGCAATCTCAGCAATATTGAGACAAAACTTTTGGTAGTAGCCTGCTAGCCCTTTTAATATCGGTAATATTCTTTGGAGTAGGATAGTAAGTTATTACATCAAGTTTTGATTGATCAGGCTTTATGCTTTCGGATGCGATTAAATGGCCTAAGTAAATAATTTCTCGTCTAAGAAATTGACATTTGTCAGGTTTTATTTTTAAATTGAATTTTCTCAATCTTGTGAAACCATCATTCAATTTATTGTTATGATCCTGTAAATTTTTCCATAGATAACGACGCCATCTAGGTAAACAAAGCATTTTATTGTTGTTAAACCAGCTAGAACATTATTCATGAGACACTGAAAGGTACTAAAATAATTACACTGACCTAGTTGATCCAATATATCACATATATTGGGGAGAGAATAACTGTCTCCGACAGTAATATTGTTTAGGCAACGATAATCTCCATTTCTTCTCATCGGTGTTTGATTTTTTCGGAACGCATAACAATGGAAAATTCCATGGTGAAATGGAATCCTCTATTATTTTGTCCCTTTTCATTTCTCTAATCTGACCGATTAATTTCGTTCTTCGTTGACTAAGGCAACCGATATTGTTTTATGAAAAAAGGTCTAGTTTCAGAAGAAGTTGTAATTAGATGAGTTGTAGCTTGTGTCATTGACAACTTGTCTCCTTCCAAGAAAAATACATCATTCATTTTTTTCGTATTTATTAAGATGACTAAATTCTAATTGGGATTCTAGAAATAACAACCTATTTGATGCTTCAGACTGAGGTTTACAAAAACTAAAAATTTGGTAGTTGTCGCCTGATTTAGTTTTCAGAGTTTTACAGTGACCAGATTTAACCAAAATTTTTAAATTATTCTTAAGACCCTCATGGAATGCCTGCAAAGCCATCTCAGAATTAATTTTTTTTACGTCCTTGATCGTTTGTACACCCTTAGAGCCAGCACAAGCTTCATTAAGCTCGAATAATAGTTTCTCGATGCGAGATGAATACGTTTTAACATATTCTTTGTCACCCTGTTGAACCCTATTAGATTGATTTGAATATGCCTCAACGACCAGTATCCTAGTGGTAACTGTAAAATTCGAGGTAAATCTTCGGAAGTATTATAAACTCTAGGGCTATGTCATGTTCAATTAAAATTTCCTAACTCAAAGTATTTATTACATTCCGTGCAATTAGTTAACAATAGCTTCCCATTGCCAGTTCATTGGAACCACAACAGCAATATTCGGTCGGTATATTTACCATTGAAAACTTGGGATCGTGGAAATGTTTAAATATATGTTCTAAATGGATTTAGAATTTAACTGCAATATGATCGCATTATCTGGATCGGATCATTCTGATGCTAATCTGGAATAAATATTTG
Source organism: Tipula confusa (assembly GCA_963556175.1). Classification (NCBI taxonomy): domain Eukaryota; kingdom Metazoa; phylum Arthropoda; class Insecta; order Diptera; family Tipulidae; genus Tipula; species Tipula confusa. The sequence continues at coordinate 208,807,506 of OY744475.1, forward strand.
GCAGAGTAAAAGAAGTAATATTATTAGTGACTAGTGATAACCATCTAGGCGATATACAATCATATTCAGGGTGACTTATTTTATCTCGCATAGTAGGCCAGGCCTCGTGATATCGATGATCTCAACTGAGGAAAACAGTTGACTATCAGAATTACAGGCTATTAGTTTGTTTAAAGTTTAATATTCTCAAATACCAAATAATCAACTGCAGTATACCATTTAAAAAAAAAACATATATGTTCGAAGCCTTTTTAATTATTATTATTATTATTCGTCTTAAATTTAAATAAAACAATTAAAATAACAATATTTATAATTGTTTTCTGCTTATTTATTTTTTTCTTATTCTTAACATTTTTTACGTAATCATTTTTAATTATTTATCAACCGCACAAATAAATGTTAGTACATTCTTGTGAAATGATTATACTTAAAAAAATTAATTGAGAACATACGATATACGAATTGGTTGGGAAAATTTAATTTTCTTAATAATTGTTATTATTTTATTTCAATTGTTTTTTTTTATAATTTTAATTAGAAAATCTAAAACCCAATAAAACCACAAAAAATTATACTATATATAAAAAAAATTTATTTGCATTTAAATTTTTATTTTATTTAATAAAAACGAAAGAAAAAGTTTTTCAAGTATAAGAATTAATAAAAAATAAAAATTTTATTTAACTGTTGTTAGGGTTTTCATGTTTTTCTGTTTAATGAATTTTTATTTTTTTATTTATTTAATTAGGTATTATTTCAATTTGTATTTTGAATTTTACTTGGAATGGAAATTGTTATTTTATACATTTTACATATTTAATGGGTTGTACAGAGAAAGATAAGAAATGATAAGAAATATAAGAATCAAAAGCCAGTTTTAAGTTTGAAACTAGATTATAACCAATTAAAACAATGGGTATATATATATATATATATATATATATATATATATATATATATATATATATATATATATATATATATATATATATATATATATATATATATTTATAATTTCACCGTGAATTTAAATAGCATAAATATGGAACAAAGGCCATTTATTGCATTATTTACTCAGATACAATATTGCTAATTGTAAATAACCATTTTTTTATTAAACGGCAAAATTAATTTTTCTTTGTCGCTATTAAGAAATGACGTGGTAACTGACTGTAAAGCTTTGGGGCGGTGTATGAAATAATCTTTTAAAAAGTTCTCAGTATGATAAAACATACTGCAGATGACAATTAACTAGAGCGTAATGTAAAAATTTTAAAAATTCCAGGTTACAAATTGTACGCAAATAAAATAATTTTCTTAATTATAATCGAATTTTTTTTTAAAGTAGCTACATGAGTTTTTAAATTAAGTAGGATATCCAAATTCAAGCCTAATTGTTCAAAAGTATTTACGGTTTCAATGCGGGTACGATAGTCATCGCAATTTGATCCCACACTAAAATGCATTTATTTAGATTTTGGCTTAAAATCATATTATGCACATTAAATCAATTTTTAAATGAACTAATGTCATGATTAAGGAGTGTTTTTGAAAATAGCCTCACTCGTACGTATTTAGCTATCAGTAATTTTACAGATTTCATAGGCTAACCATCATGTTTTTCTGGATTTTTGAAATAATTTTTGAATTTCTTCAATTCCACAATTTTTCTGGGCTATTGATTATGTGCCAAGTAACAATTTGGCTCTTAAAATGCTTTAAGAGTGCTCTTAGAGCCGCTTCATAGAGGTAGTTCCTGTAATGTTATTTCTAAAAGCGCTCTTAGATACAAAGGTTATCAAGAGCAAAAGTGATGGTCTTAGAGCAACTTTTTGGTTTAAGTTTGTTAAGCTAGTTTAGGTCGCTATTATAAAGTTTCGATGTTATTTTTATGATACTTTAGTGGTAGCAACTATATAATAATTATAGAGTGCACAGCTTTTCAAAAATTGTAAATTATAGAAGCTTAGCTTTAAAATGAATTATTTTTTTATTAAAAAATTTAAGAATTAATTTATATTATGTAAATGGTAGAATAGCGGCGCAATCGAATTTTACCGAATTTGGACATTTTATTTTTACTCCATACTTTTCTGGATGATATTAGATTATAAATTTATAATTTTATTATTTTGTTTGTAGTGACCATCACTACAAACAAAATTAAAAAAAAATAAATTATTCAGATATTTCGTGCAAATCCATATAATTCGCTAACGCTACATGTACACTGTACATAAATATATTTAGAGCGTAAAGTAGTCATTACACATAGCACTCGGTCGCCATGGCCTGATGAGATGACAAATAATTTTTAACAAAATTATTTACGGTTCGTCATCAGATCGAAACTGAGCTTTGCTTTGCACAACATCCAATTCTGAATAATTAAAATAATGACGTCACCGCCGTCGTTTTATGTTATGATTAAGTGATATTTTTGGATTGTAAATACAAAAATATTTATGCGGATTTAGATTTATGGTGAAAATTAGCACAGTACTGATTTTAAATTAAGTGGGTTACAAAAATTGTAAAAATTGTTATAATAATTAGGTAAATTTAAAAAAATAAAAATAAAAAAACTTAAAACTAAATTTTATAGTTTTATTTTAAATTATTTTAGTCGGTTTAGCATAATTTTTTACTGAAACTGATGGATTAAGTTTTTAAATTAAGATTTTATAAACTTATATAGATTTAACACATTGACGACATTATAATTTTTTTTAGTTACAAAATGGATGTTAGTGTTATTTTTGGTAGATATACCAAAGAGCAATTAAAATTTTTTAGTTTTGTTGTAAAGCTATGTATGCTCTAAAAAAGAATACTTAAGTACTTACTCAAGGTCTATATAATCTAGCAGCGTTATAGTTTACAGAATTTGCTACATTAGAGATACTTGCTGAATTACAAATTAAAACGCATACTAAATACAACCATCAGTTCTATATCAGTTTTAAAATTTCTTAAAGCACATGTTTTTCATTTTCTGCTCGACTCTAGAACTAAACAGAGTTTCCAATACTGTAATAGAGCACGTTAGTGGTAAAATTATTTTTTGTTGTATTTTAATGAAGACTTTATCTGCCCGCAGATTTATAATTTTGTTATAGTCCCACTATAATATTTAAGTTCTGATGCGCAATACTATAGTTAAAAGTTAATTTTGCTAAACCAAAAATATAACTTTCAACTTTCGAAAAGATGGCCGATAATTTTCAAAACCGCGATTATTCGACTTGACGAAATTGTGAGAAGTTGTTGTTGTTTTACTCGAATGCTTTTTAGGTTTCGACCTAAAATAATTTTTTTTACATAAACCTAGCCAAATTTACATGTTTCGACATGTCGAAAGTCGTAAGCCGTAAGTCGAAAGTCGAAATGCTTACATAATCGCACCCGTGGATTGCTTGGTCAGATCCAGTACAACGAAAATTATATACATTTACAAATTTGGCATAATTATAAAAGTACCTTTATAACTAACTAACAAAATTCTGGTGCTCTAAAATAGTCAAAATTAAATAGGTTAGCTGCATATTAGGAAATTGCGCATTGCTTTACCATTTTTAATCTTTTCTAAATCTGAGTTCTGAGATAACTAACTTCTTAGTCCATCCATAGAATTAGTAATAAATTTTTGAGAATTTTTCAAGCATTTGAATCAATTTGAGAGTTCACAAATGCTTGGTTGTACACCATCGATAGTTGCATTTGAGGTTAGTGTGAATGAAATCCATGGTTCCATTCACATTTAATGTTTTTATAATGCACCTGATTTAATGTTGACGCCAATGACTCATTAAAACTACGCGAAATTTTAATGCTCTTTGGAAATCATTCTGATATGTATCTAAACACTGCTCTGAGAAACCTGATTTCTGTGATATTTCCGGAGCATTTAAAAAACATACTCGGCATATTTTTTCGGATCTTGATTTATCGGATGAGAAGAACACTTTACTAAATATTTCATACTAAGAAAAAAATTGTGCTCTATTTTATGACACGCGTAAACTTGTACACGAAATAATAAAGTTTTTGACTTTATTATTAAAAACTATAAAAAACACTAATTTAAATGGGGGATATATTTACATAATTACTATATAAGGAATCATAAAATTTCTTTAATTTGTATACGGCAATATTTATATAAATAATTAATTTTAAATTCAAGATGAGCTTTAATTTGTATGGGTATGTAAGCAGTTTGACAGTCGCAAGTTGAAATAAACTTATATTTCTATAACAATTAAGTATAATATTGTTAATCAGCACTACTGATCGCAACATTTGAATTTTCCAACCGTCTAGCATGATTGACTAATTGAAAACAAAAATCAAATTCTGATATTCTTCCATTAAAGTTTTGCAACGTAGACACTGCCACCTAGCAGTATCATATTTGATTATAAATATTGCCAGCATAAAGTTACATGATTTCTCGACACTTAAAATATTTGCTATTAATGTATCGAAAACGAACACTGATGAAAAAAATTACTCTTAACATCGAATATATCGGTTACATTTAGTACTAAACACATTGATATAGTACTCAAGTGTTATCAACAGTTGGCTGACTTAACTGTGAAATAAAACATAAAACAAGTATAGAAGTAAAAATTAAAAATTTAAAAATTAATACATTATAGATAATAATGGCTCAGATTATTGTTTTTAGAAACTTTTATCAGTACAGCTTGATAAGACGACCGAACCTTTTTAATTTGAAATTCAAATTTACATTCGTCATTTCTCATATTAGATCGAAACCCAACTGCCTTGAAGCTATGGCAAAATTCATCTGTTTGTACAATTCATTGATTTCATCAACTGTATGATATTAAGTCATCCTGTGGTCCTTGATTCGTTATTGCAGTGTTTTAGCAGAAACGTGACAAAAAATTTACTCTTTGGGCAACATTTTGAAGGTACAAAATCAAGAAAAATTGTTCCTTATTCTATATGCGCTTTGGTGTATTACGTTTTTGCTAAAATTAATAATTCAACAAGAAGTTGTCGTATAGACATTTAGCAAGACCTTATTTTCAAGGGTTTTAAATTTTCTGATGAATAGTTCGTTGACACTCTCAATTTTCTTTTCTTAATAGGAAATACTGCTAAATCATTCCATGACATCTAAATCAAAGAAATTAAAAAAAAACGCTTGGATATAGTTTAAAGATGAATTGGAAAAAACTTTTAAAATATGTGCAATTTTGAAAATGAGGAAAAAGCTAAATAATATGGAAGCTCATTTTAAAAAAGACCGATAAAAATCAAACAGGAAATCGCTTTTAAAATGGGAAAACGAATTTATGAACTTAATAATTTTTGATGAAAATCCTGTTTTCAATAAAGTGCTTAGGGTAATGAGTGTAGGCCTCTGAATTAAAAATAACTCCGATACCATATTATCGATAAAAGTGCTAATGAAGTTAATGACAGCAGTTACTGCTCTATTAGAAGTGAACCAAAATAAATCACGTTTAATTTGGAAACAAATGAAACAAAAAGCCTTATAAGTGCACATAGTTCTTATGGAGCAGTTAAAGCTGACAAATTTGTGAATTGAAAAAAAAAATATTTTGTTAGAAGAAATAAAAAAACAGCAGAAAAACAAGAGAAACAGAACGCTTAAACCGTGCTAATTACTGGCATACTTTACTGCGTTTCCTAATCCTGCTATCGTGAAGAGTTTTGACCATTTTAAGTCCATGTTGATAAATTTCTCATCCAAATAGCAAGTGGCTTATATATTTAAGCATGATTATCTCTTTCTATTGATATAATTATTACCAAAATGTTACGGCTTTAATATTTCCACATTCGTGGAATCTAACGATAATTGTTGGAATCTTAAAACGAGATTGCCATTTTGCCGCAGCTTCTTCTAACTCTACTTGTGTTTTAGGAAATTATACCTTTCGTGTGATTTTTTATTATTTCATTGGTACAAACTGTAGTTCTTTCTACTCTAGACCCCAGTAACACGTCTTTGAAATTCGGAGTCATTTAAGTAGTGTAAAAAAATTACCATTTTTTGGCATGTAATTATGCCTCAACTCGTATTCTCAAAATTTTCAATCAAGAAATAATCCGCTAGAAACTTTACGTTTTCATTATAAAATCTTAAAACTTGATTACTGTGGCTTGAATCTATTTCCCGACGTTCAAAATAATTTTTCGTTCTACGAATAATGACATTGCCGGCCATTCTGATCAAAATTTATTTCGAAACTAAAATCAAGCATTCTTGTCCACAACTGTGTAAATCAAGTATGTAAGGATATAGTAAAAGCGTTTACTGTTTTTATTCACTCCACCCGTTGATCTCTTAAAACTTTAAAGTCTAATTATTTACAAATTTCAATGCATTGTATCAATTGAAAATATTTAATTTAAAATTAATTGTTCTGTGCTTAATCGAAATGTTCTCAATCAAAAATGAAGCTTTTATTGAAAAATCTGTATATAAAGACGACATATTGCCTTAAAATATAGTATTTATGATCAATCTAGGTGCTTCATGGTAACTTAGCAGTTCCATAGTGAAATTTTATTGAACGATGACATTATTGACTTTGAAAATTTTCTAAAAACTCTTAAACTTTTCTTTAAATAAGTTAAAATCAATGTATGGAAATTTCCTAAAGTAGGTTATAAATTTTACTTTTTCGATAAAAAAAAAATCGACAATTTAGGTAAAATAATGTATAAGCCTCAAATTAAAAATGAAAGAAAAAAAATCCAATTTGTAATTTTTTATTATCCGGTTACGGTTTCAATTTTCATACGATTCATTATACAACATTGGAAAAATGTTTGTGTGTGTATACTCGTATGTACTCGAAAACCAAACCGTAATGCAATTTATTAGTAATTTGATATGAACGCCCTTTAGCATTGGATTTTGAATCACTTTCTTAATTTAATGGTAGCTTTTATGAATCCTTGTAAAATGATATGGCATCACACAAAATATTTTCAAGTAGAAATTCTCGATATATATATATATATATATATATATATATATATATATATATATATATATATATATATATATATACACATACATATATAGTGATTTGTTCGTTACTCGAGCACGCCTATAACAAATAATTTGTTCGATCCACATTTTTTATTCTTTTGTGTAGTATGTTGGCATCACATGCTGTCAACTTGTTACGCTTTTTATATATGTGGCATAGCATTCGCATACAGTTTTTAATTAAATTTTTTTTTGCGCGATAAAATCGTGGTTAATTGCTCAGTCATACAAGACATTTGTTTACATAGCGAAACGTATTTGTCTGTTCCAAAAATCGATTTAATATTAAAAAGCTTGATTGAACAAATTTTGTTAGTTCACAGACTTTTGATTCATTTTGTAATATAAATAGATTTTAATGTGGTGTGGGCTGATTTCCTTAAAACATTTAAATTGAACAATCTATATTCACTGGCTCTAATTTTTAATATCTTAACAGGGAAAGCTTTAACTCCCAAATTACTTCAATATGTTAAACTACATAAACTTGTTAATTTTTGCGCCATCAAATTACCTTAAAAATTGGCCTCGTTTAAAGAATTTATATTTATCCATTTTTCTTTTTAATTTTGCAGATTTGGTAACATTGCCGAAAAAGAAACCGTGAAAACGGTGATCGTGTTCTGATCGTAAAATCATAAAAAGGTATGTTGCATAGTTTACTTTTAATGTTACAAGTTTTCGATGATTAAAATTAGTTGTTGAGCGGGTTTTGTTTAAATTAAGTCAAGTCTTTTACATATTGACTTACATTCTTAAGCCGCCTATCCTCTATAGAGTTTTTAACGTAGAGCTAGAAAAAACAAAGAGTAGTGTATATACCCTGTAGAGCTATACAGTAGAGCTCTATACGCACTCTACGTGAGAGTTCTATTGCGGAAAAAACTCTACATTGTATACGCTATTGTTTTAGGTTTTATAGAGCTCTACATTAGCTCTACACTCTATCTAGCATGTTTGATAAAGTTTTTTGCTCTACAGTAGAGAAAGTAAATATATAGGTCCACGTAATATAAAATTGAATTGGTCATATCTTTCGAACGCCTGTGTGCATTGACAATTAAATATTTAATGACATTTCTATTTGCATTTCGATGGTCATTCGCTTTTAATATTGTTGAAACATTTAAATATTGTTGTTTAAAATATTAGGCACCAATTGAATTTTTTCAAAACTCACCTATAATTTCCGTAACGTATCTGCTTATAGGACTGTAAAATTATTAGCATACATTTTATAATTTTGATAGGATGACGTTTTTTCTGGATTTTGGGAATCGATTTATTACTAAAATTTTAACATTTTGATAGGCTCATCACGTTCTTTCTGAATTTTTTTGTATTTTGAGAATTTTCGATTTATAGCAAAAATTTGACAGTTTTGGTAGGCTAACCATCACGATTTTTCAGAATTTTCGATTTCATTTTACAGTTTTCTGGATTTTTCGAATTTTGGAAATTATCGATGTATGGCATAAATTTGTCACAATTGCTAAAAAAAAATAATAATAATAAACGGCTTTTACGGACCATTGAGGGCCCGTACCGCATCAAAATTTGGCTCCATCGGAGTTGATCCCAAACGTATTGTTCTAGACAACCCGAAGAAGTAAAGCCGTTCTCTACTCAAGGAGCCATCGTTGCCGATAGCAAACTCTGCCCTTGCAAAATGGCGGCTCTGCTCTCGCAACCATCCATTTAGGATCGCCTCACAGAACGTGGCCGGGCCAGCGTACTTGCTGCCGTTTTATTTACTGGATGAGGTCAGAAATTTCTATAAACTTTCTGATCAAGTGGTTAAATAAAACTCGGTAATAGTCGCATTTAAAGCCATAAGCGCATGATTCTTATCTCGAATGTCATTAACCATCTCTTAAGCTCATCCGTCAGGCTCCAACACTTAAACCCAATTAATAAAACGGGTCTGATCAACACCTTGTACTATACTTCAGCTTGACGGTATTTACAAGGTATTTTCAATTATCATGCGTGAAAAGGGACCCGCGGTATATGAAACTTGTTACTTCTTCAAATGTGATCTCTTAAACCAGGGATCATATATTTTATTTTGAACTCATTGATTTTGAGACCAACGGAAGCTGAGAATCGTACAAGTAGATACAGTAGTTCTTTGACATTGTTACCATTCAGTCTAATTACACAGTGATTCTGTTCAATATTATGTAAAACATTTGTATGCTGTGCAAAGGAGAGCTATGCCATGACAATTTCGCAGTTGAGCGATTCTTTTTTAATAATAGTGCACAAGGCGGCCACTTTTCATTCATCAGGCATAACTTCGCTTAGCCGTACTAATCGAACAAGTTCAAAAAGATTGTTCCATAAAGTATCCCCTCCAAATATCAAGAGTTCGGAGTTAATATAATCAAGCATAGGAGAACGGTTTATTTCTAGTCTCTGCATATAGCCAGTGTGAATTCCTCGTAAGATAGATTCTCTATACACATTGAACATTCAATAATTCAGAGAAATGCTCAGAGAAAGTACAACATTATTTATCCATTATCGTGTCCCTAGATCGTTTCGGGAGTAAGGTTCTTTATTTTCACATAGGTCACTCCGATTTTTGCCGCCTCTAGCTTTAATGTCATCAATCACATTCTGAGGTCGTGCTCCGGTATGAACATAAATTATTGGCGCATGAACATAAATTATTGACAGATTGGCAAGTCTCATGCATAAACGAAGTTTCTACATACTATTATCAACCGCATTGAAATTCATAACAGCGTTTTAGCCCAACACCAAGATTGCCGAGGTCATATTCACTGTAAAACAATGTATATGACCTTGGGACACAAGCTCTCCACGTTTTTGTCATGGAGTTTCTTGGAGAGCAAAGAGTTCCAGTTGAAACTCATTCATTGCTGATATAGAGCCATCCAACGCGCCTGCTTTTTTTTAACGATTGCACGTTCTACATACCGATCCTAATTTGTGTTTTCGTTAACATAAGCGTGGTCGGTTTACATTTTGGCGGTATTCATATTTCCTTTTGTTGATCAGTGAGGTTGTTTACCTGAATGCGGGTATAGACAGTCCAGCGATCTAACCTTTTAGTCGCCTCCTACGACAAGCGAGGCTGTGGTGGAATTTTAAGAGTAGCATTCTTGTTTAAAAGTATGTCACGAGACATGGAAGTGTTCCCTACAATGATTCCTCTAATGTACTTGAACTGATTTTACAAATGTACTTGAACCTTATTCAACATTGTACTTGAACCTTATACTTATACATATACCTACACTCTTCCGGCTGGAATAGATTTTCGTAAGTGTGGACCAGTTGCAATAACATATTGAAATTACTTTATGACTACGTAGAAAATGTTCATAGGCATTTGTAATAGTCTAGTATTTCCTTAATTTCATTCATTGGTCCACGATAAAATCTCACTAGCACTCCCAACACTTTCTTTTTTCTTGTTTTCTTCTTTAAGTAAAATACTGGCACTACAGTTTGTTTTTGGTGAAAACTCATTTTAATTTGATTTTTTTTATGTAATTTGTGTAGTGTGTGAATACGCACGAACGATAAACTAAAAATAAAATGTCTGAAAATAAAATATTATTAATCGAAAATAAAATATTGTTGTAGCCGAGCGCTCTACCGTAGAGCAAAATATTACTACAGTGTATACAGTCTGTATAGAGCGCACGGTAGAGCTTTACTTAAAATTTCTCTACGGCTACTCTATGGAAAGCAGTAGAGTCGTAGAGACGCTCTATAGTCTACACACTACTTGTATAAACTCTACACTCTACGCTCTACCAAAAAAACTCTATAGTGGGCACTTGGGTTAAGCCTAGCCAAATTTATTAGAAATATTTGATATAATGCTGTATAAATAACCAGATTCAATGGTTTTGATTTTTGTAGGCCTTTGTAATTGTCTTTGATCAATTCTGCATGACAAGTAGTACCTTGATATTTCTTTCATATTTAAGCATCGGTGCTGATCTTTATTTTGGTTGTACCACGGGAATTTTACAATATTTCAAATTACTTATTTTGATGAGATAAATTGCTTCCAACTGCCAAAATTTCTGTATTGCCAGCAAATGTAAGATTTATTGGCGTTACTCTCCTATATACAAATCTATACGATCAGGTATTTGGGTTAAACTTAACGGCCAGTATGTAGATGCACCACTAGATTGAAAGTTGCATTTTAATTTGGTAGCAGCCTAAAAAAGCTTCCAGTATCGTCTTTGGTTATGTAATTCTGCATCCCAAAAAAGTGTTTTTTTCCGTTTATAGAATTGAAAATACCTTTTAAGATCGATGTGTCATTCCAGCTTCGCCACGAACAATTAGCTTAGCAGATTAAATAATTTTTGCATGTCCTGATTTGATTACTACGCCTAAAGAGCTTGTCTGTTTCAAAGACACCTTGTCAGGTCAACAAATTGTCAGGTCGACCAAAAATCGTTTGTCGAAATATATTTTAAGCTTTATAACTGATTTAAGTTAAATCGCTTAATATATTTGGTAGGTAAACACAGTACCATAATCTAAAATTTAATATGTACTTAAACCAAAACCACTGTAACGTCAAAAACACACCTGCTGAATATTAATATTAATACTTACCCAAAAAACCATTATTGATTTTCGCTTTAAAAAATTTATGTTTATCCTTTTAATCTTCCTTTCGAGTAACACAACCGCATCTTTTCAGCACTTACCTTAAATAATAAATAAAAAGAAAAAATTTGATTAATTTTCTGCTAATTCTCAATCTTCTTTACAAAAAAAAATAAAAAATTCATTAATTTTAAATTTTATTGATCAATAAAATATACAAAAACACCCTACAAACAAAATATAAAACGACAACGAGAAATATTTTTGAAAAATTAATGAATGGTAAAATCAAATTACCATCACCACTCATCACACTATACCATGAAAAAAAAAAATGAAGTAATGAACACACCAAAAACATAACTCGCGGTTGATAAAACAAGAAATCCGCGAGCGCGACATCTGAAGATGTAATATAAAATTTTTTTTTACGGAATATAATTAAAAATTTTAATTTTGATTGTAATCCTCCCCCGGTCTTAATTTATAACTATAAAATTTCTAAATTTAGATTCTTTGAACTTTAATTCATTTTCACTATACACCTTGAGATTTGGTAATTGGGTTGCACTATCACATTTTCAAATGTGCGCGCAGTTGCACACCCTTTTTTTTTTGTGGTACTTAAATAAAAAACAAAAATTTTGTGCGAGATACACGTGGCAAAAAAGGGGTTTACAAGAAAAATATTTTAGTTATTCAACTGTTTCGTTTGAGATTTTCTTTTTAAATTTACAAAACCAGAAGCTTATAAAAAATAATTTCGAAAGCTTTTTTTTTTGTACGGATTAAACAACTGTTTGAGTTCTTTAAATGGAACAAAATTATATAGAGAGGCTTCAGCGGAAGCATAACTTTTGTAATTTGCAGTAGAAACAAAATTAATTAATTTTTCATTAAGATGATGGTATATAGCAGACATTTTGTAGATTAACTCAAGATGTGACGGTTTTTTTTGTTTTCGTTAAATCAAATATAAAAAATTTTTCGAGAGGAGTTTAAAAGATTTATTACTATGGTAAGCGATTTAACTTACAATAAAAGGTTTCTGCTTATAGGATTAGGCCCATTTGGTTAATTTATAGCTTGTGTTTGAGCTATGTAATGATAATGATATGTTTAAATTGAGCAACAACACAATTTTTCACTAATGATGATAATAATAATTATCTCCATTTGTCAAAAATATAAAAATTTAAAGTTCTTAGATTCGGTTTTATAGTATTACCATACCATCCAATTTTAAAGGCTAAATGTTCGTGTTTTTGGAAAATTTTTAGTTTTTCTAAATATTTTAAAATTTTGAAAGGAAAAATGTAATTTTAAGTATTTTGGGAGCTTTTGATTTAAAAAAAAGTATTTTCCTGTGTTAAAAATATTTTGGGAATTTCCTAATTTTCTTAAATATTTCCAATTTGTATAAATTTACCATTATGTATTTTTGTAAATTTTGGGAATTTTCAAATATTCTAAAATATTTTAAAATGTTGATACGTAACCATCACGTGTTTTTAAACTTTTAAAATTTTCTAAATATTTCACAATTCTTATGGGCTTACCATGTATTTCTTAAAATTTCGGGAATTTTAAATTTTCTTTAATTTTTGAAAAGCTTATACCATCATGTAATTTCGAGAAATTTGGGAACTTTTGATATTTTAACTTTTGGTATTTCCAAATTTTGATGGCTAACCCGTGTTTTTAAAAATTTTATGATTTTTTTAAATTTTACTAAAATTTCACAATTTGTACGGTAAATTTTTTATTTACCTGAATATTCGTTTTAAGATTTATGGAAATTATTTCTAAATGTCAATATGCCATCAAATGTTTTAAGGAAAATTTTAGTTATCGATCGTATAGTGATGATGGTTCAGGTGTTGGCTTAAACACACCGCGGTATTGCGGTCTTGAGTTCGATTCCCACCACTGACCATTACGCAGTGACTAATTGTGTGTAAAATCGTTTGTTAGGCTGATTACGTACTACGGTCACCAATTGTAAAAATATGGTCTGAAAGATCTTGTCAAGGATCTCAGTAAAAGGTCAACTTATACCTGTAATGCTGTTGATTTTTTTAATTTTGACAAATATTTTCCAATTATTATGTGCATTTCTAAAAATTTCCAAAAATTTCTAAATTTTGAAATGCGATTTTGAGAATTTTGGTACCTTTTTTATTTTCCTGAATATTCTAAAATTTTTATGGGGTTCCATTATTTGAAAATTATGAAATTTTAAATATTCCGTAAATATTTAACAATTTTAAAAAAAATGATGAATTAGAACTAAGACTGTGTCCGAAACCCATAATAAATATTCCTGAAATTGTTGACACTATTTTATTTGAAAAGTAGTCTTCTACGTTCCCAATTTTTTATTACACTGTCCGAAAAGTATAATAATTGATTGAAATATTTCCCCGCCTTGTAAGTTTTTAAATTCAAACGTTTTTTGTGAGGTTTAAAAACAATGAAGAAAAATTACATTGAATGGTACTAAAACAAAACCAGGTAGTTAATTTTATATGTTTTATTTTATATATCCGAGTGTACTACGCGATGAGTTTGCCTTTTATTATAGAATGTTTTGGTATTTCTCAAAAATTACCATAGCAACTAACGACCGTGATAATTTGGGTGTCTTCGTTTTTATCAAATAAATGTCAAAAAATGTATTCAAAAATATTTATCATGGGTTTCGGACAGTCTAAAAAACATGCAAAATAAAAAACAATTCGAACATTTCCCTATACAATTTTTGTTTACTTTCTAAAAAATAATGAGCTACTTTTGACAAACTATTTTTAGTAAGTAGGTTGCACCTTCTTAATATTGGTATTAATATTTAATATTGGTTTGTTCAGTTATAAATAAATTACTGCAATATTTTTGACAATCGTTTTGTAACAAAAAATTATCAGAACCTATTTCAGAGTCAGTCAAATCAAGACAATTCACAAAAATATATATCTTCATTGTTGCTTGTTTGCTAAGGAATTTTAAGCTACTTTTGACAATCCAATTATTTTTAGTAGATATATTGCAAAAAATTAAATTATCAGTAAGTTACTGCAACATTTTCGATAATCGTTTTACCTAAAATTACTAGAACCCATTTCACAATCAAGTCAAGACAATTCACATTTGCTCAAACAATGTGCTCAAATTTTAAAGTTATTGCGAATTAAAAAAAATGAATATTTTGAGCTACTTTTGACAGACCAACTATTTTTAATGCACAGTCTGCGCAACACTTGTCTGTCCATTAAAAATAGTTGGGGTGTCAAAAGTAGCTCAAAATATTCAAATGTTTAAATTCGTAATAACTTTAAAAATTGAGCTAATTGTTAAGGTAAAAGTTTATTAAATGAAAATAAGTTACTGCAACATTTTCGACATACATGTTGGAAGTTAAAATTATGAAAACATATTTAACAGTCAAATTAAGACATTTAGCCCCAATTTTTAAAATTTTATACAATTTACATAAAACATTACTTTGCTTTATGCCAATCGTTCTTATAACTTGATGAATTCCAAAATATTAATGTATTTTTGATTTGGAGTAATTTTATAGGTAGAACTTTTGAAAATTATGGTAAGCTTACTGAAATTAATGAATAAACTGAAAATAAGAATAATGGTGACGTTTTGTGAAATCACCGCAATATTAAAGTACTTTACGAATTTTTGCGGTAACTCGTTATCACATATATTCCAATTACGTACTTTCTATTTCTCTAAGCTCCAATCAAATTAACCAAATCTCAGAATTAAAAGAAAAAAATTGCTCATATTACATAACTAAAATTGTTTGATTCAATCAAACGTTCAACACACACACAATCACATAAATTTCAGACGTAGACTTTTATATGTTATGTCGCTATCGAATGACACACAATTATAATTTTATTTTCACATTTCCAAATAAAATTTTCCCTAAATTAATTTTTCCGTTCGCTTTTCCATATTATTTATTTTTTTTAGTATTATTATTATTTTCCCACTTTTTTTTTTTGTTATCTTCAGTAGATGTATATGACTTTAGTGTCAAATTATCTGCCGCTTAAATTTTCGTTTATATTCCACCTAAAGTATCTTTTAATAAAATGGAAAATACCCAGTTTTATTTATGTTAAACGGTAAGATTTTTCTATATATGCTCTATGTATGTGATTGTATGTCTGTATTGTACGTCAGATTATTATCATTTTGGTGGTGTGTTGTGAAAGAGATGATACACGAAAAAAAAAACCAGCAACAACATTACGCTACGACACAACGACAATATTATTATATTACAACAACACACATCACGCAACATAAAATTTATGTATGCTTTTACGCGCGCTGATGTATAAATTAAATTGAATTATTTTTTTTTTTTATAAATTGGAGAAGAGCTTTTTTCATTTTAGCTTTTGTGTTTCAGTCTAAAATGTCACATGTTGAATTTAATAATGTTGTTGTTATTATATTATTATTGTTTATATAATAATATTAAAAATTCAATATAAATAAAATTTTTAAAAATTTGATAAAAATACAAATTATAATTTGTTTTAAAACCTTTATATTTCTGCACGTAGTATAGTGTCGTAGTTATTCATGTACCTATACGTACGTATAATTATAACAACTTTATTTTTTCTATACACATAGTTTGTTTATAAATAAAATAAAATAAAAACTTTAACTATAACGATTCACTCTATATTATATACTCGTATAATATGTGGCTCGACAGTTTAAAATGTACGACAGTGGTGGAAAACTAAAAGCTTTTACGTTTCTTTCTAATTAATGTACGTCACTGTATGATATAATTTACATCTTATAGGGAGATTATAAATTAAACAAAATCGAACGGCTCCACCATTCTACATGGAACACTGTATATATATATTTTGAACTGCTGAGCTGAGTACCAATAAAATAATTGGTTTAGTATCTCTGGAAATTTATATGCAAATTTTATTTAGTTTTTTTCTCGAACTTTGTGTAGTGGAAATAAATGAAAACTTTTCCATTAACAAATATATGAATGCATGTATAGACTAAGTAGGAAGTGATGTTATATATATTTATATATATATATATATATATATATATATATATATATATATATATATATATATATATATATATATATATAAATAATAAATATTTGTAATATTTTTTTGCTTAGATATAAATATTGATTGCTAATTGATGACGAGCTTTTCTGATTGAATTAATGAACGCTTTGTTGGTTTCGTATGTTGGTTCAATAACGAAATGATTTCTTTATTATTAAGGAAATTATTTACTATAGTATTTATATGTATTCATCTATTAGTATAACACCGAATTCTTTCTTTGAAAATTAATAAAATTACTATAAGTAAAGTATTTATTAGGGAAATTCTATTCCAAAATTTCCTGTTGGATCTTTTTATTTTCGGTCGATGTGATTCCAGTCACATCTAATTATTAATTACTAATTTTATTATTTTTATTATTTAACATCAATGATTGTTTCTAGAGAGGTTTACAACACTTGGACGAACTCTGAACTTCAAATAGACATTTTCAATATTTTTTCTACAACATTACAATTTTTACTCTTTTTTTCAATTATTTAAGTATATTAGCTTATTTAATTGGGCTTAAGCTTACCGATTATAAAGGTTTACAAATTTGATGATTTACAATTGATTATTCAATTGAACAAAAGATGGCACTCAATACACAAAATTTCTATTTATAAATAAATTAAAAAGCCGCTTTATGGTAAAAGAACAAAATGTATAAGGTGCCGCTACGTTTGACAGACTACAACAATCTGCGCGGCCTTATGGAAAGCCAATAAAACATTAGTGGGGTCTTTTTTGGTCCAATTGTGTAGGTTGATTAAGTTGTAATGTTTACCGAGCAATTGGCGCAGTGGTTAAAGCTGCGGTGTTTGGGGCGGGAGGTACCGGGTTCGAATCCCAACAGGGGAGGGTTGCAAAAGGGATTTTTCATCACCTGATTTCGATCGGTGATGACGATGAACACAACTATGACCCCCTGTTGGAGTGCAGAGTCTATGGGCCGAACCATCGTCCATGTCAGTACAGGCTGGCATGGAGCAATGCATTGCGCAGATGGGATATTCAACAATCGCGAACCTGTATTCGTGCGTCCTCGATTTGGCCCTAGTTGGCGTAAAGTAAGGACGTTAAAATAACCGCGGAAGAGTTGGGTGAGCTTCGGCCCCAGAAAAATTGTAGGGATTAAAAATAAAAAAAAAAAAAAAAAAAAAAAGTTGTAATGTTTAATCCAGCATGATTTTCATTTTTAAGTCACTATACTATTTTAGTAAATTATTTTTAGTTATATTCATTAAAATTTAATGACAGTCATTATATTTTTAGTGATATGCACAAATCTGAGCATTGCGATTATCTTGTGATTTTTGATTTTCATTAAAGTATATTAGTTAAAAGTGTAAAAAGAATTTTGTTGTAAGTCACCGAACATTTTTGTGAATTTAATGAAAATAATTGTTGATACTAAATGTTTTTGACAATTTTAATATAACGGTAATATAAAGACACACTATGTGATTTTAATAAAATTGACAAAGAAGTTAAGTAACTAAAAGTGTCAGTTCCAATACCTTATAGTGATTATCATTTAAAAATATTTACAAGTAATATTGAAATTAACATTTACTATAAAAGTGTAAATGCAACAGAATTAATTTAACGTAACAATTTTAAATTTTCAGCTGGAAAATATGCCTAAATGTTTTCTCTTTACGCAATGATAGAACAATAAATATAATCTAAAAAACGAGGTGGCTGTGTCGTCTGCACGGCCGTAGTGATACGTGATACCGTAAATATGTAGTGTGAGAAATGATAGACAGTATGGATTTATTAAAATCGATTTATTTATTACTAACAACCGCGCCATCGGCAGTGTACAAACGATTAAGTATTGGTCGATGGTACGAGAAATACGATATGAAAAGCAAGGTCTCTGAGGTGATGTTGCTTTTTATTTTTTTTGGAAATTTTGAAATCGGCTACTGTTCTGTCATAGTCATAAAGAGCGGCATAGAGAACGATTCTTGTATTTCAGTGAAACTACACTGAAGATGTAAAGTGACATCTATTACTATTAATATGTACTACTTTTTATTGTTTTATTTTACACATATTTTTATGTAATTCGCATTATTGTAATACCAAATTTCATTTGAAAACAAATAATTGCAATAATTAGGCAATTAAAGAGACATTCAGACTGTATAATTTGAAATTTATGTTTTTTTTACATAATTATGATTAATGTGGATATTAATTATTTTAATTTTAATTTAATTAAATTGCACCGTTCTTTACGTAAATTTCGACACCAAAATTAGTTCGATCAGTTAATGCATTCTCTCGCTAGCCTGTTAAATCGATCAGAGGTTCTCGGCGTGCCATCCCCCGCCTTCTGTTAACCACAATGTGAAAATATAAAGAATAATGCATCGAGATTGAAGATGAACCTACGCATTGATATATTTAGAAAGAAGTAATACCTTATACTTAATGAGTAGTCTCCATGAAAACAAGGACAAATTTCATTCGATTTTCTGCCTTAGTTCTTAGTTTAAAAACGTTATCACGTTAAAAAATGTAGTTTTTGGAATTGCCAGTTTTTTAAATTTTTAGACGTTGCTAAACATTTTTTCTACTTGGTCGATAAGTGTTAACTTAAGCTTAGTACTCCGATCGATTTCGAGTGAAATCTTTATACGATTTTACCAAAGCGAAATCAAAAACGAAAAATTTCACTTGAGATTTGGTTTTGAGTACTTAGATCACGAGCGAAAAATCAAAAATTATTCAAGAACATGGCATGTTCCAGAGATGGCGCGCATAAACTTTCCAATCTTTTTTCGAACGAAATTAATGTATCAACCGATTTTTGTCGCGCGGAATTTTGACAGACCTGATTTGAAAAAAAAAGGATTTATTTTATAATAGACGTCGTGCCATTTGTATTTTTAAAGTGTTCTTGTTGTATTTATTGTGTATTACATATTGTGTATTCTTAAAAATCTCGATTATTATAGTAAATGACCAATGGCGCGGCGTTTTTCATATAAGAATTTAGGAAATTTTACTATCAATACCCAGCAAGACAAAATTTACGAATGACAGATATAAAAATCGAGAGTCGTCAGACGTTTCTGTTTTTGTTGGTGTTGAACAAATTTCGCTAAAAATTGAGATTTCATAAAACACCAATAAAAAAAGACATAGAGTTGATGTCTCCAGAGTTATATGAAAAAAATTATAACTTTCCAAAAAAGCTGGTTTCTATTTC
The DNA here is from genome assembly GCA_963556175.1 of Tipula confusa. NCBI lineage: Eukaryota > Metazoa > Arthropoda > Insecta > Diptera > Tipulidae > Tipula > Tipula confusa. Next base: position 208,827,535 of record OY744475.1, read on the forward strand.
ACACGAAAGTAAATAGATTTTGGAGACCGCGTTAATTTCAATTTAGACTGAGAGAACTAGGCTTTATAAAAAAAAGCAATATCCATAATCGGACAATTTGTCTTTGTCTTTCTTTTTGCAAGAAATTTTAGTTTTAGTTAGCAGTTCTAGTGGCTTCAGAAGAGCTAATTAAATATGTAATTTCTAATGTTCATTATAAATTGCTAGTTTTCCTCTAACAGCACAACTCTAGGTAAAATGTGGTAAAATAAGAGACACAACTAATTGGTGTCGAATATTTTTAAGAAGACAATCTAAACATTTCGACATTGGCCGTAATACAGGCGTATGAATTCGATGCTATACGATTGGTATCACTATCTCAAGACAAAAATAAACCCTAGATTCCTTATATTTTATCAACATAATAAATAACAACATCTTCCAGTATAACTGGCCAAGCCACCACTCTAGTTCCCTTTCTGTATAAAAGCATTGCTTGCGTTTTGTTTATATTAAGTTATCCACAATTTTTTATCACAATTGATGTTATCCACACATGTAGTCTGATCAGCCACACATATTAGCTTTAGGAAACTATCAACATATAAATGGTATTTACTATTTATTAATGCAGTTGGTAAATCATGAACAAACAACAAGAAAAATAATGGCCCGAGTATTGAGACTTGTGGAACTCCAGTGATCTGGATTTAGGAAACGAATTATTGCAATAGACAACCTGAGATCTATTGTATAAGTAAGATATTAACTTAACCGCATGTTAAGAAAGTTTTGCCTCAATTTTTGCAGTAGTAAAATATTGCGGGACAGATGAATTTGGTGATTGGAAGTTGTAATAATTTCTCAAAAGCCTTGAACACAGAATTGGAAGAATGCTAATTGGTCTAAGATAGTCTATTATATCAATATTATTTTTCTTAGGAATAGGGATTATTTTAGCTTTCTTTCAATCTGAAGGGAAAGTTGATGTCGTTAAAATATGAATAACAACTTGTATAGTACCAGACAAAATTACATTAGACAAACTCCATTCATTCCCATAGCACATAAGATTTCAGTTCATCTATGGTTGCATCTTTAATAGTCAACGGTTGTCAACGGTCGTATAGTGATTGTTAAGGTGTTGGTTAAATTGGATATATTTAATAAGGGATACCTTAAGTTTTCTAAGCTAAACATTAACACAAAAATAACCATAATCAAATTATTTTAGGATATTTCCTTAAATTTATTTAAGATAAGGGACTGTAAATATTTGATTATAGTTTTCGGAAAAAAGCAACACTGTACTAAAAATCCCAGAAAATCCACCCCCGTTATTAACAAGTTAAAGTCATTTAAAGTTCACCCAACATCAACTGAATCAACTTACAGGTTCCGATAGAAAATATAAGTAAAATCCCCCAAAAATGGCTTACCAGTAGAGAATACAATTAGAGTAAGACAGTAAGTTGATCTACATGGATTCTGTGGTAATAAGTTGAGTCCAAAATTAATTAATAATATTTGGCATTCTATAATTCTTACAATGCTAAAAAATTACTCGTTTATTCATAATTTCTATAAATTAATCATAATTTGTTGAAGATAAACAATTTATGTTTCCGGAGACAGTATTTAAATATTTTTCAAAATGATTCGCAATAAATCGATCAAATTTACCAAAAAGCTCCAGTACCTTCAAATTATTTCCTTTGTTGTTTCCTGAAAAGTTATTCGTTGATCCCGGAACAGCTAATAATTTTTGTTTAAACACATTTAAGGCGTTTTAGGTTTTAGGTTTGCAACTAATCTTTTAAGAGGTCTCTCCAATACATTTGTGAGATAATATTAATAAACTTGTTATTATTATTTAGTTAGTTTATTAATTATATTAATTATAATATTCAATGTATTAAATTATATGCACGTGTCGTCGAGTAACTCGAGTTAATAATAGAAAGAAAAACAAAAACACTTAAACAGCATGGTCACCTTTTACATATTAATTCATAGGTGCTATCATCTACACTTCAATGAGTGAACTTAACCTATCTTTCTCACTCCCACTCGATTCGATGTTCATTTCATTATATTCCTGTTACCTGAATTTACCAACAAAACTTAAAAAGAAATGCACATCGAATCGACAAGGCTCACGTCTTTAATTAACTAAAAATTTAAATTTTGATCATAGAGGAGAACATCTCGAAATTTTATAAACTTCTCTTTGCATAATGGTTTCGTGAAGAAGTCAGCCAAATTTTCTTTTGTGCAAACATATTCGACACTAATTATATTTTTATTTTATCTTTAATGAATGGTACTTAATTTCGATATGTTTTCCTCTCTTTGTATTTGAGAATGTTTTTACCAAGGAAATTGCATTTAAGTTATCTACTTTTAGAATCCAACTTGTTTTATTGTCGGATACTTCAAAGCATTCACCACAAAACTTGTTCAGCTCCGACAAAACACCTTTCAAATTTACTGCTTATTGTGCTGTTGCAGCTGCCGCAATGTACTCAGCTTCCATTGATGATAATGCCACACACCCGTGCTTCTTGGGTTGTCAAGCAACTGGAATGCTTGCATGGAGGCACACGAAACCACTCACACTTTTTCTACTCTCCCTGTGATCTTCCCAATCAGCATCTGATTACGATATAAGTTCAGGTTTAGAATTTAGGAAACTCCTTTTATATGTTAGTCCCAAACTTCTGGTGCAACTTAAATAACGAATTACTCTTTTTGCAGCTGTCCAACAATCTATTGTTACCTTATCTAGGTATCTACTTAAGAAAAACACTGAATAACTTAGGTCTGGCCTTGTTGTTACAGCCAGATATATCAGAGAACAGACCAAACGACGATACGGTACCTCAATTTCCCCTTCTATAATTTGGAAATTTACTTCCGTAGGAGTATAAGTTGATCTACACTCCTACACCTACACTCATTTTAAATTCTGCTAACAAACGATTAATAATTTTTGGTTGAGAGATATGCAATTCATTCTGTGTTCTTTTTACTTCCATACCTATAAATTGTGATATTTCACCCAGATCTTTTATATTGGATTCTTTCTTAAGAGCTTTCAACATAAAATTACCATCTCCTATATACAAACAAAAATCATATCGAGAACGATAAAAATTTAATTTTTTCATTACTTCACTAAATCGATTGTTCCAACATTTAGGTGATAACCTCAATCCATACAAAGACCTTACTAATTTTAGTGTTTCCTTGGTGCAACTGAAACCTTCTGGTTTTTTAGTATATATATCATTGTCCGTATATCCATGTAAAAAAGCTGTAGGCACATCGATTTGTCTCAAGGGCCAACTGTTTTGTAGTGCAACAGAAAATAAAAGATATACCGTAGGTATTCTACAAACAGGAGAATACAGAAATTCATTTTCATTTTCTGGTTCTTGAAATCCTCTCGCAACCAAACAAGCCTTCTTCTCTCCATTTTCTATTACTTTAAAGACACCTTTCGTATCTATAGCTTTAGCATCTTTAGGTAGATCTCACTCTTTCCAAGATTTTTGTTTTTCGAGGGAATTTAACTCTCTCTGTATTGCCTCTTTCCATTCATTGGAATCCTGAGCTTGCTTAAAATTTTGAGGCTCATTTTCATCGGCTGTTAGTAAGCAAAAGGGCGTATACAACTCAAATTCATCTAAATAAGTTGGTTTCTTTATCAGTCTTCCTGAAGAAGTTGTTCATCACTGGGCAGTGAATATTTATTCAAATTTTCTCTGCATTCCATAAACTTTTCATCAAAAGTTACATGTCTCTGTAATCCTGAATATCTGTAATTCAGTTGTTACTTTTAAGTCACTTAAAACTATTTAGAAAATTTGAATACTCACAGTAAGGTCAAGGCAAGGTGTAATTCACTGCTCAATAGATGACATGAACTTTCAGTCATTTAATGAATATGTTAATATATCCCTTATGAATATGTTAATATATCCCTTTACCTTAAAATAACCCAACCGCCTTCTTGACCGGTTTATTTTGCGAACAGCACAAGATCTTTTTCTTTTAAGATTCGGTTTAACTTGCTCCATGATGCATTTCCATCCAGCAAAGAGAACATATATGTAATAACTATAATTCATTCCACTCATTATCCATCGTTTTAAAAAAAAGTTCAAAAATATTTGGTTTTAATTTGGTGGTAGAAATAAAATTAGTTTAGATGTTTAGATATTTTTCCAATTTTCAAATTTATCACCAGGTCGATATATAAACTTCAATTAAACACCAAATTAACAACAAAAAAAATTAAATTTTAAACAGACATATTTCAAATTAATAAACAAACTACATTAGTATTTGACAAATTGTCTTTTATGTTACTGATCGTCTAGCCAACTTGTTAAATTTTCCGTAAGAAATAACATTCGTTCAATCCGTATGTTTCATACGGATTTCTTACTGACTCGCTGGTTAGGCTATAAATTTTCGTTTCGATTTTTAACGAATTGATAAATAAAAAAGTTCATAGAACTAGTAGTAAAATAATTTATTTGTAGAAGAGCTCCGAATACTTGTTTTTTGGTATATTGGAATAGCATTTTTTTAAGTAATTTTTAGAAACTAAAAAGCAGCTGCCCCTTTTGCCCGTATTGACCTTGCTAACGGCAATATGTCTAGCAATTTCTGTGAGAAGCATTATTTTTCTAATATTGTATAATAGTTTCCATATTATGTCAATTTCACTAAGCATTTAAAGCGATAACTAAAATAATAGTTAGATTGCTGTATTTCATATTATATTTCGGACTAAAAATAATAGTTTAATTATTTAATGAAGTCGTTAACGATTTATTGCGCTTTTTTTTACCGATGAATTCCTCTCAAACTTACATCCATTACCAATTTGATTTTATACTTCTTCCAAAATATCAGAAGTTTGTTGTTTGTGAAATTGGATAAATATAATTTTTTGGATAACACTAAGAGCCCATAAAAACCACTCGAAACCTATTATTAATGGTATTTAAGCTTTTGAAGTTGAACCAAAATCAAAATTGTTTAGATAGTTTAGATAGTTTTTTATAATTATATAAAATTAAAGACTATAATATTTTGATTTTTTTCGAAGAATTTAGGAATATTTCATTTGTATAATTGTTAATATTTAGACTCTCGATTAATCTTACTAGTCGCTATATTTAACAGCCATATACATTTAGCAACTTAAACAAAACAAGTGTGTAGAAGTTAATGAAATACTGCTTAGAAACGTATGCAAATATTGCAAATATAATGAAAAATATAATTAACCCGTATATATGTGGCTAACAGAAGTAAAAGTATTCAGCAAACTTTGTATTCCATGTATGCCAATTAAGCAATTTTAGATTCAGTTATTGTAAAAAGAGTTTGTCAGGCAAAATAATGATATTCAATCTTTTTGTACAGTAAAATCAAATCAAATTCATCTTTGAGAAATATCGTATAACATATTTAAAATTTTGTCAGAAATGTCACGCATATGGAAATATACCCACTAATAATAATACATGAAACAAAGCTCATTTTATCTCAAAATATTAACCAGAAACCTATATATAGCTTAATAAAAAATTCTAGATAAAAGTAAGTACGTACATACGCACTGTGTTTTGTTCGTCCTATTGAAATATGGCACGTGTGCTGATTATTTTTGTTATCTTATTTTGTAGTGCATGGTGACATGACATAGTATATACACCAATTTTTCTGTTGAAATACTGATTTGTATGTAGGATGGAAACCTCTTAGTGTCGATAAGTAACTATCGTATTACAATTATTGGTTATGACATATTATCATATCTGACTGTTGATGTAAACACGTGTTGTGTTCGATATCAAGCAAATACAATAATTACAAAACCAATAATAGGAGGTGCGTATTTTTTGATTATAATTACATTTTTCGTTCACTGGTCATTTTCAACCCTTTTCTTTAAGCTTACAATGTTTATAGAGAAGGTGGGTAGTCATTTTTAGGCGACATGCTTGTTGCATGTTGCCTGTTGTGATGGATTTAAAAATAGAAAAATTATTTTTGGTTTTGATTTTTGATGTCTTGCTTTCGACTAATTTTTGGATTAACGACGTTTTGCAAATAAAATTAATACATAATATATATATATATATATATATATATATATATATATATATATATATATATATATATATATATATATATATATATATATATATCTATATATATATATATATATATATATATATATATATATATATATATATATATATATATCAGGGCCGAATAACCTACCCATTCGTTATCTTATTTGGTAAATTTATAAACCATTTTTTTTCGTTAGAATAACGTTATAAAGTAATGGTAAGCCGCACAAAATGTTATTTTAAAAATCAAATGATTCTAATTTTTATAAATGGAATAATACATAAAACATAAAACACCAAAAATGATACTCGCCAGTTGAAATAATACTAGCCTCTCAGTCTTCTGAGTATTCCAATATTCTTCTGAATATTCCAATATTGTAATTGATGCGAGAAACATTATTGAATCCCTTCAATATAAGGAAGCAACATTTACATTTGCTTTTAAATTTCAGATAACATATTTTGAAATTCATCCTCTTTTAAATCTTCAGTATTTGTTCATTTTTAGCGGTTAATATTTCCTTAAATACATTAGCATGGTACATTTTAAGATGTTTAAGCAAATTTCCACTATGATTTCCATTCACACATTTTTTACAGTCGGATTCAACAATATTACAAACTTCTTTATTGTATTATTCGGATGTCGTGGCATAATGACCCTATCGTCTATACTCATACATTTTGGTCACTAACTAAATTATGTACATGTGAATACCGAAATTTTTATATGACAATTGATGATTTACAAAATACTTGAAAAATGTTTGCGACTTTATTTACGCGGCTGAGACCAAGTGTTACCAAATGAAAACGCTGTAATTTTTTTAATTTTGATTATTTTTTATTGAAATTTCGTGGAATATGTTGAAAACATATTACATTTTATGAAAAACATGTTACTGCTCGATATGACCTCCTTTGGCTCTGATTATTTGATTCAGTCTTCCATAGAAAGTACTGCATGCTGACCGAACGTGGGCTTGCGGAATTTTATTCCATCCTCGAACAAGAGCTGACTTCAATGCATCAACACTTTCGTATTTTTTAGTGGACGCCTTACTCTCCAAAATGGACCATATGGAAAAATCCATGGGATTCAAGTCTGGTGAATATGGTGGCCATTTTATCGACGAAATCAGCCGCGGAACGCAATTTTGTAAAAATTGCTGTGTCGCTCGAGCTTTGTGTGACGGTGCTAAGTCCTGTTGGAATGTCCAACGGTTGGTACCAAAGTGTTTACGTGCCCAAGGTAGCAAAGCATCGTTTAGGATCTTTTGGCGGTACACCTCTTGGTTTACCTTGACTCCATGTTCGATAAAAACCAGAGGAGTGCGTCCATCTGCAGTAACTGCAGCCCAAACCATAAAATAAGCTGGTGATTGCTTGCGCATGGCAACTCTTGTGTCCAAATTATCGTTGAACTTGTGCTCTAACCAAACACGATCATTTTATTTATTCACAAACTGTTGAATGGTGAAAATTTTCTCATCAGAAAAGACAATTTTTGGGATCTCATCACGTTCGGTCAAGGCCTTCAATGCTCGTGTTCTTTCAAGCCTAACTTGTTTTGTGCCTCCGTAAGATCTTGAACTTTTTGTATCTTGTAGGGCTTCAAGTGTAGTTCATTTTTTTTTTCAATATGGTTTGAATGCTGTATCGTGAAACATGTAGACGTGCGGCTAATTGATTGGCACTTTGACGAGGATTTCGTTGGATTCGTTTTTTCACCTTTCATATCATTTCTTTTGATGTTGCTGTCTTTTTAGGACCGCCTCTGTTGCGTTTAGCGATGCTACCAGTTTCGTTGTATCGAGTTATGGTTCGATACACAAACATTTTATTCACATTCAAATGCTGGAGCTGACGAACTATTGCTGTTTGTGAATTTCCACCCAAATACAGTGCAATTACACTATTACGTTTGAATTCCATTACGATTTTTTTATTAAGATATTAATTTAGAACAATTATTTGTTGACCACATGTAAACAACTAACCAAATTTCAATCTGTCAAAAAATTGACGCGCGAAAGTGACAACTACACAAATGACAGCAGAGTGAAGTCAGTAACATTTGGTCTTAGCCACCCTGTATAGAAAGTACAAGAAACAAAAGAATTCCAAATTTGTTCTCGATAAAGTCGTAAACACAATCAATCGAAGGTGGCGAAGCATAAATCACAGTTTGTTTCTACACAGTTTCAAAATTAATACATTTCGTTTTATAGTTCATTTCAAAAATTTAAATAAAGATGTCGGTTTGCAATCTATTAATCTTAAGGTAACATATACATATTGCTACTATAAATTGTCCTGAAATATGGTATTGGATTTGTTATTCCGGTATAATGTCGTTGTATAGCGATATAAAATTAAAGTTATGTTATTAAGAACGAAATTAATTTTAATCGTTATTATAACGTTATCGGGTATTGTTACTTTAGGGTTCCAGTCCCTGATATATATATATATATATATATATATATATATATATATATATATACATATATATATATATATATATATATATATATATATATATATATATATATATATATATATATATATATATATATATATAATTTTCGACCATGCTCTTTTCAATTTTTTGGTCAATTTTGACGTACCTCTAATAGTTTCCGAAATCTATGTTCTTGTAACTGTCTTATAGACTACAAATGCAGCTATTTATTTTGGTGATTAAATTCTTTATTGTCCTATCTGCAAAATGACTAAGTAGAACACATAATTATAGGAAATTTACGAAAATATTTATGTCAGTTCTTTACTGTTTTATATCCAATGCATATGGATATGGGAAATAAATCACAGATCGAAATATTCTCCCATAAATTTCACAAACCTGTGAGCTTTTCTTTGATGTATCCTATATTCAATTACAAATAAATTTAGTTCAAAAACTATAAATACAACTCCTTTCGTTTGTTTTAGTCTTTTCACTTAGTTCGAACGATCTGGATTGAGAGTGTGTGAAAGTTTCTTTTTGGTTACATTATGCATTTCACAAAAAAAAAGTGTACAATTTTTAAACACCAATTCCAAGAAAACACCGAAGTTCCAAAACCATTGATTAGGGGAACGCATATTACAAAATCGGTAAGCAACGTCCTTCTTTAACAGTTTCGAGTTCATATACAAATTTTTCTTTCTGTGGTCTTCCATTATTTGCAAACTGGTACTTAGAAGCCGTCCATTGAAAGCGGACTAACCTTAAAGTGAATGTATGACCTGTACACATAAGCTAAAGAGGATCAAAGGAGCCAATATACGAGTGAATTTTTAACAAAGAGTATAATTTACCGTTCTTCGTTTCAAATTAAAGGTATTTGAAATTTTTGTATAGTAGATTTCAAAACAAATCCTATCTAAGCGACGAACAAGTTACTAAATTTGAAAAACATAAACAATCAAACGAAAATGCAAAAGCACGTAAAATTGCCGATAAATCACTGGTGGTTATGCAAGACAAACCAATTGCACTGATAGCAAATGATTTGGAAAACGTTTTTTCTTTACCTAAGAGAAGTGCCTCAAATTATAAAAAAAAATTTATTACGTATATCTGGTTATTGCCACACAAACAAAGTGACCTAAAAAAATTATCTTCTACTAAAAGATCATAAAAGTTGTAATAAAAGACAATTCGGAAATTACTAAGGTTATCCTATGGTCGGTTTTCATACATTCCACAAAACAGAAATCGTATAGCCAGTTTTGCATTATAAAAATTCTGTGATACGACCAAAAAAATAAATATATATATATATATATATATATATATATATATATATATTTATATATATTATATATATATATATATATATATATATATATATATATATATATATATATATATATAACGTGGTGCGGTTTGGCATGCAAAACCACTAACGGACGATTATTTGATCAATATTGATTAAACAATTATATGGGAAGATGTCTAATTTTAACATAAACTGATTTACAGGGCATACAACAGATATTAAATCCTGAATTTTAAAATATGGTGTTTTAATCTAAACCTGCATTGATAGGCATCCAAAAGTCTACATGGAAAAAAGTCATCCTTTCAACATCGATTTAGCGTAATCGTTTAGGATGGCGTAATTTCATAAACCATTTTCATAAACCATGTCATAAACAATCCGATCCTTTTTTACTTCCATCATGACTAATCAGTGCAGGTGCACTTAGAATTTTTACAAAGCAAGTTGCTTGAACTATTGACACACATTCCCGTTGCACAACGAGGAAGGTTTTTTATGTGTAATCTAATTTTAATACTCACGATATTAGATTCTATTTTTAAATATTCAACTAAAATCATCCTGCAATGACATATCAAGCACATATGTTCAGTCGCTTGTTTTAGATATTTTATCGTTATTATCAGTCGTCGTTTCATTTTATGGATATTACCATATAAATTTAAAAACGAGAAAGCTGTTACTAACAAAGTAATGAACATGTTGATTTTTATTTTTATATGGATTCATCATACTGATTAAGTTTACCTTCAAATTTACCAAAAAAATACTGTTACTCTAACAAGTAAGCTTTTACTGTTTTAAGGTAAACATTTACAAAGTGTTAATACTTTCCAAATTTTCAAATAGGACCATACACATATTTTGAATTTCTGAAATATATAATTTTATATTACTGATTTAACAAAATTTCAAAATTTTACGTCCTTCTTTGCGTTGCATTGAATCAAATGCTGGTTCTAAATGTTTCTTGAAGCTCCAATAGTTAAATACTCCCTTATTTGTTCTACTCCTGTTTTTCCGTTGTTTTAATTCATCCAATGTTGTTATTTCGGTTGAATGTATGATTTTTATGGCTTCATAAAAAAACAAATTTAGGAATAATTCTTTGTGCAACACAATAACTTAATTTTATGAATATTTTTCCCCAAAACCGAACTCCGAATCCAATAAAAATTCCGTAAATCCAAATTAAAGTTATTCCAATAAGTTATGGTTTAAAATGTAACCATTAATTACAGTTCGAGTATTTTGTTGTTATTCGAAAACATTAGATACAGTAAATATTGTCCTAGTATTGGACAAAACCATATTGCTCTGATTAGAGTTACACCGATGGTTCTAAATATATTTCATCTCTATAATAATAAAAACACATAATTTTAACATTCGAAAAACACTTTGCAATATGCCCTTTTAAGATCAGTTCCAGACTTTTTTTTTTATAAACTTAGCTTAATTATATTTATATATATAAATATATATATATATATATATATATATATATATATATATATATATATATATATATATATATATATAAATATATATATATATATATATATATATATATATATATATATATATATATATATATATATATATAAATAACGACGGCGGTGACGTCATTATTTTAATTATTCAGATTTGGATGTTGTGCAAAGTAACGTTCAGTTTCGATCTAATGAGATGTTGTTATAATTTTGTTAAAAATTATTTGTCATCTCATCAGGCCATGGCGACCGAGTGCTATGTGTAATAGCTACTTTACGCTCTATATATATTTATGTACAATGTACATGTAGCGTTAGCGAATTATATGGAATTGCACGAAATATCTGAATAATTTTAATTGTGTGTGTAGCGATGGTCGCTACATATATATATATATATATATATATATATATATATATATATATATATATATATATATATTTATATATATATATATATATATATATATATATATATATATATATATATATATATATATATATTATATACTTTTTAAATCCCCAAAGCTTTGTAAATTACTATCCTTCTTCAACGTACATCAATATTTATACTGACAGAATACTAAAAATAATTCCAAAGCATAATAGGAATGATATAAAACTTCAAACAAAATATACTAAATCTCATCAAGGAAATTTTAAAGGGTCTTCCATTTACAACAATTGTATTATTGAAGCTTTTCCTTCTTTTTTTATTATTTTGAGTGTATGGAAAATCAGTTTAATGATGCATAGAAGAATACTTATACAACTTCTACTAAAATAAATATCTGAAAATTTTAAAAGTGCCTTTTTTGGTTTCTCCGTGTATTTTATACTAAAGACAAATTTTAATTAAAGTATTGTTTTAAAAATTAAATAAAAGTGGTATAAAAATGGTGTACCAATTTTGTAATCCTTTCTTTGTAATACCAATATTAAACATAATTTTAAATTATTTTTCTGATGATTTTTTTTTGATTTGATAACATTAATATTTAACAATCACCATCTAACGTTTAATTATTGTATTGAATGCTCTAGGAAGAATGATAACCTAAAAAAAGCATTCATCATTTGCAATAGCAACCAATTTCTAATTTTTGTTTCTAATTCCCAGTTTTGTTTCCAATTTAGTTTCCAATTTTTTGAATAAAACTTTTTTATATTTTTTGATCAAAACTATCATTAGATTTCAAATGTTTTAACTAACGAGGTTTTGGCAACCCAGTCACGGTGAAATATTCGGTCACCGAGAGTAAAAAAGAATGAGCAAACAGAAACCCAGTTTTTTAAAATACTTAAAAAAAAAAATATAAATAATTAAACCTACGGAGAAAGGTACTGCCAATACTTATTATTATTGGCATATCTAAATATTTCCTTCGTGCATACCGTCATGGCATGAGCGATCAAAAATATTTGTAAAAGGCTATCTGAAGGAATAAAAGTGGAAAGGACTATATAAGTGATTGTAATCGAATCAAGGTGCGATTGTTGATTGTCTACTCATTGTGAACTAAATGATCGTTAATCGTATGACGTAAAATAATTCTTCCAGTTTAAGCTTTGCTGCATTATGATAGCCGACTGACTATCAAGAGATCTCCCTTTTGATATATCTACCCTCAGTGCAACGATAATGAAAATCGAGTGTTTGCCGAAATTGGCAAATATTAAAGCAACCCGAGTAAAGTCCTCCATTTCAAAATAAAAGTTTAAGAGTGTTGATGAACTTAAAGATTCTGTTGCTTATCACCTTTTTCTTGTTCTAAATTCAAACGACTGAAAAAACTGTAAATTATTTTTGTAGATTTAAAACATAAAATTTCAGCGTATTATAAATCCGCGATACAGTGGTACTTTTTAATACTGGTTATTGTAATAAACATTCAAATCTGTCCGACTTCCAACAATTTTTTATTGCCAAATTTGCTGTTCAATGACAGTTTTGGAAATAATGTACTGTGTGGATGTTCGCTGCACAGCTTTAATAAAAACACTGCACTACTCAACACAGTTAAAGTGTTATAACCTATTTAAAGCACTCCATAGTCCTAAAACCCAATAGCATTTTATTAAATTTTGAATTTGACATATATGAAATACTAAATTGCAAAATTCAAAATTTTGAAAATTAAATGAAATTTTAGAATTGGTTTAAAATTAAACTCATCATGATTTAGTTTTTAATGTGCTAACTGTATCAAGATAAAAAGTTAAGAACAATCAAGACAATAAAGAGGGCTCTCTCTTTTCGTACATTTAATGAAAGGAAGAAAGTTTAAAATATCTTAAACATCAAAGATATTCTCAATATAAGTGTTAAAATGGGATCACTAAAAAAGATCACGAGGCCAATATCTCAAGGCAAAAGTGCCCCAAAAGTGTTTTAACCACACTCAGAAATATAGAGCAAATTTGCATTGTATCCTCCTGTAAACTATAGAGGAAATTGGCCAAAACACTCTAAAGAATAAGAAATTAAATATATAAGTTTCCTTAAAACTCTAAGGTTACAAGAGAGAAGCTAATTAGAACCTGTATATATACAAATATCGTCACTCGATGTGTTATAAACTTTACGCTGTTGTAGCAACCAAGACCGCCTGACAGCGAACTTATTTTTTGAAATTAATTAAATTTTTTTAAAAATTAAAAAATGTTTTCCCTTTATTGTAATTAATATTTACAAAAAATTAGGGTTTACAAATTTTAAAGGTTCAGCAAAGTTTTGCTTTTCAGTTATATTTTCTTAAGCTTAGTTTATTTACAAGTATCATAATTTTTATTAATAAGCGATTTCACCTTAAAAATGTATTAAATTTTTTTTAATTTTATAATTTTGTGGAAAAATTAGGAATTTGAAAAAACCACTTGAATAATTTTTTATTAAAACTAACTTATCGACTAAAACTAATCCTTAACACTAATTAAAATGTTGGAATCCTCAAAGCATAAGGTTTATATTAGAAGGTTATTTATAATTTCATTTTGAATAGAAGACAACTTATTTTTAAACTTATATCTGGTTTTGGTTATTTGCTCCATTACTAATGAAACCTTAGATATTTTGTGCAATCTCTTACTAGAGAAGAACCTTCTTGCAAAATAATTTGCAAAAACGTTTGATTTTTCTCGGTTTGTAATTAAAGTGATAAAGTTGTTTTGAGCGTCTATATCTTCCAGTGCAGGTATTTTTAGTTTTCCAGTAGTCTAGTTAAGTGGAAAAGTCTTTTCTTATGTGATGTGGTTGTTGCTATGCTAATTTAGAAAATTGTTCATTTCTAAGTTTATTTAATTCATAAATAACGGTCTTGATTAAATGGTTAACAATATTTTTAAGGGCTGTTTCTCTAGTACGCTGCCGTTGCCTTCTTAAATAGTTTTTAGTTTTTATTAGTCGTTTCAATTCTTCCGGAATGATTGATGTATTGTTATTTGTTAAACATTTTTATTCCAAGTGATATGCATTGGTGTCTGTTTTGGGGATTTAAACTAGGATAATTATTTTTATAATTTACTTGATGATTTTGAGATACTATTTTAGGTGAATTTAAATGTCAAGTATTTGCATACTTCAAATTTTTGATGTTCTTATTTATGTTTTGGTTTTCCTTAATTATTTTATATTTTGCCAATTCCAAACAGTGTCGTACTACGTTACATCGAATGTAGAATGTAATTGCTTTGATTCTATTTTATCTTATGGTCTTGTCCAAATAAATACTGTTCCTAACTACAAAGAAATAACTACAAAGAAGATTAGGTTTCGTGTTTTTGGCGGGATGACATTGATTGTGATGTCCAAATATTTTATGAGATTTTATCCATAGGTATTGCCAAATTCATCCCTATATCTGTTAAAAAGTTAAACTGTAACTATCCTACTTGGTTTAATAATCATCTAATAAACCTAAATAATTGGAAGAAAGAATTATATATATATATATATATATATATATATATATATATATATATATATATATATATATATATATATATACATATACATATATATATATATATATATATATATATATATATATATATATATATATATATATACATATACATATACATATACACATATATATATATATATATATATATATATATATATATATATATATATATATATATATATATATATATATATAATTTTTTCTTCCGATTCTATAGAAGATGGAAAGTGCCCAGAAGTACAATCGATAGATTGGCATTCCTGACGTTATCGAAAGAATTTGAAGGTTTGCATTGCTTAGCATATAATAGTTTCATCAACACGATCTAAGATTATATAGAATCAACTCCTAAAGCATTTTAGAATTTCATTGATAATAAACCACGAGTTTTATTTTTGTCAACAATGTCGTTCAATGGTGTTGTTGGCAATAATCATGGGGACATTGTTGACTTGTTTGCGTCATTTTTTCAAAATACATATAAACAAGTCAATATTGAGAAAGACAAATATGAATATGAAACCGGAAGTTTCAATAATACTAACGTGCATCTACCCCACATTTCTTATGATATTATTATTAAATCTCTCAGTAAGTTTAAGAACGGTTGTGGCTCAGATGGTATTTTAACGTTCAGCTCTCGGGAAATCATCTCATGATGTGCCTATCTTTAAATCTGGAATTAGAAACGATATTTCAAACTAAATAAGAGTGTTTCAATTTTATGAGCCATTCTCAAATTATTTGAGTCTATTGTTACGGACCATGTGTATTTTTTTTTTTTTTTTTTAGATTAACACATTGCCTATAAGGATAATTCCCTTTCCCTTAATGGCTTACGCCACGACAACATGGTGGGTTAAAACCCTTTATTACAATTAATTTAAAGACTGAATAAATGTAATTTACAATAAACATTACATTCATAACGAATGTAGTCGGTTTCAATTTGTTTTCTAAGATTTCTGTAACGCATTGATTCTCATTTTAAGGTGAATAACGCTCACCAAAATACAACGGCCGACACATTAAAACCACTTTTATCAATACATTATGGTCAGGGAAAACTACATAAAACCCTGACCGAGAAAATATTTCAAGTCAATATAAAACAGTATTTAATCTTCTCGGGTTGCTTGTTTCTTTAAGTAGGCGTGTAGGTTCCTCTTGAACACCTGTAAATTAAATATTGCAGAAAAGGCTGACGAATCTATTTGATTTCACAGAGAGGTGACTCTAGGGAAAAATGAAGATTTAAAATGGTTAGTTCTACATTTGGTTATATCTAAGACGAAGCTATGTTGCTTTGAACCAAAATGAGTGGGAGCCCTGTTGACAAACGCCTGGTATTAGAGATTTAATTTCGGAAGAACAGTGACCAAAATAATATTTGTAAAAAAACGATAAAGCACCTACTTTGCGTCTGTGCTCTAATGAGTCAATTGATAAAGCAATATTTTTATCGTTAATCATGTGAATAACTCTATTTTGAATTCTATCAAGACATTTAAGATTTGATTTTGGAGCACCATCCCAGACAAATGAATTAAATTCTATAATGGGCCTAACATAAGACTTGTATAATTTAAGAACTTCTATAGGGGTAAAATAAAAGTTACACCGTCTAATGAAACCCAGATACTGACTAGCTTTTTTTGCAATATAATATATATGTTCTTTTCAAGAAAGATCACTCGAAATGTTTAAGCCCAACATTCTAAGAAAGGACGACCTAATAATTTGAATGCCGTTTATTATGGGTGGAACATAATTTTGAATTTTTTTTTGTGAAAAAAGACACGCTTGGAATTTCTGTGGATTAAATTCTACCCTATTAGATTTTCCCCATTCAATGACCTTGTCAATGCAAGTAAGAAGTGAATTATTCATAATTTGACGAGAGCAAGATAAATGAGAATTACAGTCCTTTTGGCTATTAAACTCAATAGAAGCAGACACTGTAGTATAATCAGCAAAAGAGTGGATATCACATGATGCCGATTTAAAAATA
Organism: Tipula confusa; assembly: GCA_963556175.1. Taxonomy (NCBI): domain Eukaryota; kingdom Metazoa; phylum Arthropoda; class Insecta; order Diptera; family Tipulidae; genus Tipula; species Tipula confusa. The sequence continues at coordinate 208,844,938 of OY744475.1, forward strand.
TCATTGATATAGATCAAAAATAAGGTAGGCGACAAAGATGAACCTTGCGGTACACCAGCATTGATTTCATATGAGTCGGATGAAATGCCGTCTAATACTACCTTAATCGATCGTCTCATTAAATAACTCTCTTTCCATTTAACTAGAGAACTATCAAGATTCAGTGACCGAATTTTATTGATCAGGCTTTGATGCCATATTCTATCAAATGCTTTTGAAATATCTAGAGATACGACACTTGACTCTCCATATTTTTCAATACTTTTTCCCCACAAAATGAGTTAAACAGGCAATAAGCTCACCTGAAGAGCGATTCTTACGAAACCCATATTGAAAATCTGATAAAAGCGCATGCCTTCGAGATAGTTCATTATGTGAAAATTCCAATAGATTCCATTACTTTAGATAAGGTCGACAACAAAGCAATTGGGCGGTAATTCGAAGGAGAAGTTTTATCACCTTTCTTAGGAACCGGTTGAATATTTGCTGTTTTCCAAAAAGAGGGAAAAATGCCAGAGTTTATTGATAATTTAAACAGTTTGGTAAGATTTTTAGCTAGGGAAAATGACAGCATTTTAGGACAATTGATGGTAATCCATCAGGCCCAGTTGCTTTGTATCGACTCAGATTTTTAAGAACTTTAGAAACAACTCGAGAACGAAAATAAATTTTAGGCATACATGAAGAAACAGTAGTAAATGCTGGTGGGGATTGGTTAGGAAGAAAAGGGAGAGTCGATGCGGAAGCAAAGTGGGACGCTAATAAATTAGCTTTTTGAATGGTGGTTTTATAATAGTTATTATTATAAAACAATAAGGGGATAGATGATGTCTTATCGCTAAAATTCCTTTTTACCAAGGTAGCAAACGACCAAAATAATCGGTTGTTTGCTTTAGAATCTAATACATTTCGTAATCGATTACGAATTTTGAGGTCATGGTTTAATTTAGACCCGATTATGATTGCATGTCTTGCATTGAAGTCTTCCAATATAGATGAGCAACACGGTTTTTCCGCGGCCGTTCAATATACTTATTTGAATTCTCGAAATGAGCTACGGACTTCAGCAAGGCATCAATTAATTTTAATAATAGTGCGATTAGATGGCTTAATTCATACGAAGCGTTTGCAATTTGTCAAAATTATTAACACGTTATCTTATGCATTCCATGTCCAAACTGGGGTTCCCCAAGGTTCGCATCTTGGACCACTTTTCATTGTATTTTTGAATGATATAACTAAAAGTATAAAATTTGCCCGTTCTTTAATATATGCCGACGACTTAAAAATATTTTCCCCTATATATAATCTATCTGAGGCAGCCAAGTTGCAAGAGGATATTTATTAGATTAATCGGTGGTTTAAGAAACATTTTTTATTTCTAAATGTAGCTAAATGTATGCTAAATGTGTATAAAAATGTAGTAATCTATGAGCTTTTATTTGTTTGTATCAATGACTTGTCCGCTCTCAACTAGAGTATGCATCATGCGTTTGGCCTCTCGGTATAATAATCACATAGAAAGATTCGAGTCAGTGCAAAAATCGTTTCTTATTTTTTATGCTAAGAAGACACTTGGATTTGACCATCGGTTAACGTGGTGGGAAAACGTTATGAATCTTCCTCCTTATACGTCGAAAGATTTAAACTTATAAAAATTGAACCACTTGAAATTCTTTGTCAGCATGCCGGAGCTGTTTTTGTTTCTGATCTACTCAATGGTAAAAACTTAAATGCATATTTGTTGATGAACCTAAAGTTATATGTTTCGCACTCGCGCATTATTAAAAATTGATTTCCATAGAACTAATTATGGTTTTGAACTTAATGTCAAAATTTTACAATGAAGCAAGTATGTGTTGTGTCTTTAATTTGACCAAGTTGGAATCAGACGATCATTGACAAATGCTTATTTTACTTTGAACATATAAATTATTTTTGATATGTATCTATGTTTTTATCATTAAAAATTGTACTGAGACCTAAAGTCTCTACTTAATTTTCTTAATTAATTTCTAAATAAATAAAAAAAAAAAATTAAAATAAACTTAAAAATAAGCCTCACAGATAACATGAGGAACAAGATACACTACTTCAGTCTACAACGCGGGAATTATAATTCTTGTATAGCCTCGTTAGTTTTCTATTCAATTATTTTAATAAGAATATACTACAATAATTCCAAAACTTTGTTCATATTGTCATTGTGTTGGACGTACAAACGAGACAAATGTATAACAGAATTTTTTTTCTTCAAAATGTTAAAAACTTCAAACACTTTATAACAGATGATAATGGGTTTTTTGTAGCTAGCGCATACAATATATAAAAAAAAATCCAAAACTATAATGATAACTGTATAATGAAAAAAAAACTAATAGGATTTTTCACCCATGAACAAAGTAGATTACAGTGTGCATCGCATGTTTTATTTAAAAAAAAATCGTTTAGCTCTCCAAATATATATAGAGCTTGGGTTGATCAAATTTTAATTTAATTTTAGAAGCTGTCATAAAGCTATTTAAAAAGCTTAGTAATTTATTTCAACAACGTAATTGGATTTCACCAAAGGCAAATACACACAATTTTTTTTAGTGGATTTAATGGAAGTTGCAAACATAAAATTTCAAATCTGCGTAAATGTTTTTACTCTGTGTTTTATGTTTCATCACCAACAACATATATAATTATGTTTTTTTTGTTTTCGTTTGTTGTGTCATTTTCTTTATGACATTTGATCGAATGTTTAGAAAATGACACCCTTTTAATTTTCATTTCACAAACAAAAGACACCCCCATACATTTAAAAGAAGAAAAATCAATTTTTAATCATAATTGGGATTTGAAATACAATATTATCTGATTTATGTCGATGTCATTTGCAAGTTGTGTAATTTTCATTGTTTCATGCTGGTTTTGTTGTATTTCATTTTTGTTGATCTGATTGCAACAATGTATATGTATGTATGTTGTGTACATAACTCGTGTAAATAGGGAGGAAAATTCTACTCACTTTATAATTATAGTAATTTTCACAAACAAAATACACACCGGATATATACGTTTCCAAATAAAATTTCCTCTTTGATTTCCACTTTTGTTATTTTTCCAATATTAATTAAGTTGTGTTTTTTTTTATAAATTAAATTAGTTTTCCATGTAACAGTTTCTTTTTTTTTTTATATTACTTTTTTCGGATAAATTATGGCGGGTTGCCAAAAACGGAATTAAAATAACGATAAAATAAGAAATACAGTTTAAAACGTGTCTCGACTTTTATATTAACTGTCATTTCATTAATTTTATTCATATATAGCTGGATATAGGTGGATAAAATCAGGATAAAATTTTCATCGAAAAAATTCTAGACTTGGAATAGCAGAAACATGTATATATATCGTGTTGAAGGTACACCAAAAAAAAAGGAAATTTATAATTTCCAATATATTATTGCGTATGTCGAAATAGAAAATTAATATAAAATTTCAAGAAAATTTGAAGTTTAATTTTAATTAAGCAAAGGTGTTATTAATTACATTAAATTAATTATATGGAAATTTAAATATTGGTTATAAAGAAAAAGTTCGATAACATTTTTGTGTGTGTGTGGTTAGTTGATAACGTAAGGTGGTAGGTAAATGGTGTATAAAGTAGAATTTTTGGATATTTTATATTATTGGTATTGTCCAGGAAGATAAGGGTTTATATAATTAAATTTAAATAAATAAATAAATATATATATATATATATATATATATATATATATATATATATATATATATATATATATATATCTGTGGTCACAAGGCGCAATTGTTTATGTCAATTTAGATGAGTTGAAGGAGAGCTAGTTAACGTTAGCGTTCATTTTCTATAAAAAATATAATATCTTGAAGGAAGATTTGTAAAGTAATTGATTCGTGTGAAAACACGGATCAAACCCAATCAAATTTTACTTTTTTCAATGCTGATATATTGGGAATATTTATTTACTTCTAAATTCGGGCGTTATTGATCCAATCGTTATAATACTAAAGTTTACATTTTTGTTCCTAAGCCATTTCACAGTTTTCGAAATAAATAAATGGAATTTTTGAAAACTTAATTGGCACCCTTCCGGTCATTTCAATAAATCTAAACGATTGCTTAGTGCCAACTGAGCTAATTTGTACCAGCTTCTGGAATGGTGAAATTTTTGTAAAGTTTTCTTCTTCATTTCAATTATTAAGTGATCACATCATACTCCAACTCCATGTGTCTATATGCCCAGGAGTTTAAAATTTATAATTGATGCGGTATCTTTACTATCGAAATTTTCGATAAATGTTAAAAACTTGGCAACGAAATATTATATCAGTTTTTGTTCTTTCTTGCACAAGAGTCACTGTATAAAATGTGACTGAATTAGTATTAGTTCCCCATGATGTTCAAATGCTTAATAAAACATGAAGTCGAGTTATTTCATGTCACAAAGCCGTGCAGTGCTTAAATAACAATCAAATTTGATAAAATTGACATATAAACCTAACTTCATTAAAAAATCGGGTTTCTTTGTAAAAATAATTTTAATACTATAATTTTAGTACTGTAATGTAATATTTAGTACTATTCGCTTTCGTTTTTAATTTTTATCATTTCATTGAACTGCCAAAAATTCGGCCATGGATAATACTAAAGTACAGTCCCAATTGCTATATATCGAACTATTCAAACAAAATTATTTAGTACTATGAATAATGTCGTTTGTTAAAATTTGACAGTATTCATTCTCGGCATCAATTTTTATCGATTCCCATAATTTGATCGTCGTTTACTGTCAAAAGTCGATCAATAATAATATTTTAGTACTATTTAGTAGCATAAACTAAAATACATATGACTTTTCTTTATGACTACTGTCATCATAATAATAATATTTTAGTACAAATTTAGTTTATTTGGTGCAATTGAGTCACTGGTTTTATCATCATAAATTTGATCAACAATACAATAATAATCGTTTAATAACACCAATTGCTATTCCAAACGCTTGACGTGAATATTAGCAAACATTAGGTTTTAGAACTGTTAAATCGAAGTTTATTTTAGTACAATTTAGTCACCAACACGAATTGTAGTATTCAGTTAGATTTTAATTATTTTATTTAGTCCTGAGCCTCAGTTCTCAGCTATAATTTATCACTGTAACCTAGCATTAGCCACTAGCACCTATTATATTATTTAGTACTATTATAATGACAAAATTATTATACGATTGAAATTTTTTTGCCTTAAACTGAAATGATTTAATAAAATTCATGAAAAATGAAATTTGAATGGTTTAAACATAAAAAATTGGCTGTAGGGTCAAATCAAAATAACGTGATGCAGGATTGGAACGATGTTCCATTGAGATTAATACTTCAACAAAAAATTGCAGACTGATTTTGAAAGAAGACCGTTAAATAAATCTGCGCATGACAGCAAATTAATATAAGTGCATCGTTTCAAAATTGTTGCATCTAGAATTTTAGTGATTTAAAGCAATACTGTAACAATAATTGAATTTAGTTTGGACATGTCTTTTACGTTATTTATAATGAGATACTTTTTAATATTTTAATATTATAACGCAGTTCTTCATAAAATCGATAAGTGGCAGTTATTTTCAATAGCCGCCCTTTTACCAACTTTTCAGCAGTCTGCAGCAAAATCAAAGAATTGTACTGTATACAATTTTGTGTGCATACGTAACATTAAAAGGCGAATCTAATGGTTTCCTTATCAAATTTTTGACTTATCGAGACTAAATCGTTGTAAAAACCTAATGAAATGTCAAAATTTTGCATTCATTTAATATACCATGCAGATAAATCGACGCGAAAATATTAGAGACTTCATAGTAGTGCCATCTATTATTCAATCGACAAACTATATTGTTCATTATTTTTTTACGTCGAGCTGCGTACCGGTGAGCGAAATTGTCAAAAATTTCTATTTCGCTCTTAGCAAGCTAAATTTTACGTCAAATTGGTATGGAAAATTTAACTTAGCTCGGCTTGCGTACCGATCTTTTAGGTATAATGTACGTCAAAATAAAATAACTAATATAGTTGCATTTCTCTTGCAATAAATAACAATAACCATATTCGATCATATAAGTTAAAATTATGCACTGTTAATTTGTTCTCATGTAAGCATGTTTGGTTATCTCATAATTTGTAGTTAATACCCTGTCACACTTGATCATCCGATACTTAATTTTATATACTAAGAAGATACATTTATAATCCACCATCTTTGATATAGGCAATAGCCTACTAGTATATATAGGGTCTATGTGTCGTCTAACTTAAGTTAAAGTTAAGATTAATTCCAAAATAACAGATACACTCTATCCTGTTGACTTTTTTTTGTTGAAATTATAAATTTGAAGTAATTAAACTGATTATTCAGGTTTTGTATAGATCTGTTTTCATTTGATGTTCCAAATTATCTCTATCATTAGCACCATAAACAATGGTAGTGTCATCCGCGGACAGCTGAAGTTTGCCAGAAAGGTTTAATCGAAAAATGTTGTTTTATGGATATTATACAGCAGTGGCCCCAGGATTGGGCCCCGCACTTTAATAATAGCTCTTTAAATTTTATATTTCCTATTTGTACCTAGTGCTTTCGGTTGTGCAAGTAATATTGCATTATTGCAATATTACTTGCACAACCGAAAGCACTAGGTATAAATTCTATTGTAAATACAATTAAGCTTGTTTTAGAAGAAGAAAAATAATGCTAGTCTTGAAATTAGTAATAAAGCTCTTTTGTTATCAAAAGAGTTTTATTACTAATTCCAAGACGAGTATAATTTTTTTTTATTCTAAAGCAAGCTTAATTGTATTTACAATACAATTAATTAAGGACCTGTTCTTTTGTACCGTGCTGCTCTCTATAACCAAATTAGTGATCTGATATAATGCGACCTATCTGATATAGGTATTAGTGTTTGTAGTTTTATCTTTTCAAAAAGCTGTAAACTTATCGAAAGTTGACTTATTGGCCTGCACGGCGATACTTGGGATTCGTCTTTACCTGGCATAGGAAACATGATAATTTGAGATATTTTCGATTTTTGGGGAAAATACATATTTTATGCATCTATCTAGTAATTCTTAGATCATTTTTCCAGTTATCAGATCATGTCCTGGAGCTTTCTTAGAATTTATACTGTTTTTGATAACCGTTTTAACGCATTTCCATTTAAATTTATTTTGCTATAATTTATAGTATTTATATTTTGTATCATCCATCATGATCTTTCTATCATCACCACGAAACGTTAGATGGTTTTAGTTAATTTATTAATCGTGGTATGAATGTTTGTTTCCTCTTAATTAAAATGACTTTGGGTTTCGTTTTATTAGGGTATTTTTCGTTTTAAGTCCAGATATACCGCGCAACCCCTGTAATTTGCAGTGTGATTTTCATCGAAGTATAGATTTTACTATACTTCGTCATTGCGGAATTAATTTAGTCGTGAAGTTCACTACAAATATCACAAACTTCATTTAAGGTGCAGTAAACTTTCGTTTGTCTGTATTCTTGGCACTTTATGCATTAAACTGGTTCAGACCGCTTCTTACGTTCTTCAATGTCTATTTTGCGATGAAGCAAATATTTCGGATTGTAAATCTTGTTTACTCTTTTTGACTTTTCCTTCTCTGATTCTAGTTCCAAACGGAACATTGGTTTAGGTTCTTTCTCACGGTGTACTACATTACCAATATATTTGGCAAGTAAACCTTCCGGAGCAAGTGTAGCTTGTATGTCGCTAGCATCTCCGTGGCTATTAATTCCTTTTCTCACAACAATCAGCCCTTATTGACTTTTTAAAGCTGGTATGTCACTTTATTGCTGTTAGCTTAAAAGTCACTTTATTGCTGTTAGGTTTCTTTTTGAATGAACAGTGATATACTTATCCAATCCTGTTTGTATTAGTTTATTTTCACACTGACCTCGGTCACTAGAGTTTGTCGCACTGAGTTCATTACTATTGTTTCCGTTCAGCAATGCTATATTTGCTGATGAAATCTTTTCTTCGCTGTTTGGTTTTTATTAAACGGTGGTATAATTAATTAATTTTTGGTAGGATAATTATTATGATTGAGTTTTTGTAAACATTTTGGGAGCTTTTTATTTTCTTTCAATTTTAATAGATTGATCATCATGCATTTTTCGTGAATTTTTAAAACTACTAAATAAGCATAAATTGTGTACATTTTTATAGGCTTACATCATTTATTTTCAAGAATTTCGGGAACTTTTAATTCTCCTAAATTGTGCCCAATTTTGATAGGCTAACCATCATGTGGTTTTTGTGAATATCGGAATATTTTAAATTTTCTTCAATATTCACAATTTTGATACAGTCATGTGTTTTTTGAGAGTTTTGGAAGCTTTTAAATTTTCTTAAATTAAATACAATTTTGATAGTCTAATCATCGTGTGGTTTTAAAGAATTTTAGGAGCTTTTTAATTTTCTTTAATATTTTTAAAGGCTGTTCATCTTTTTTTTTTTAATTTCGGGAGTTTTTAATTTTTCTTCAATATTCACAATTTTGATAAGCTCACAATCATGTGTTTTTGACAATTTTGCACAATTTTTATTTTTTCTAAATTGTGCACAATTTTGTATGAAAAATTCAGAATATTTAAATATTTTCGAATTGTGCAAAATTTTGGTAAGATTACCGTGTGGTAATCGTGTGGTTTTTAAGTGAGCTTTGAAATTCTCATAAATAGTGCAATATTTATGTAGGCTAACCATCATGTGGTTTTTCGGAATATCGGGACCTTTTTTAATATTCAATGTTTTGATATGCTCACCATCATGTGGTTTTTATGAATTTCGGGAGCTTTTGAATTTTTTTCAATATCCACAATTCTAAAAGTCTAATTTTTATGTGCTTTTGAGATGTTAAGGAACTTTCTATTTTTCCTAACTGGTGTATTACTTTGTTAGGTAACCATCATGTGGTTTATGAGAATTTCAAGTGATTTTAAATTTTTTTCGATATTTACAACTTTGATAGGCTCATCGTTGTTTGGATTTTAAAAATTTCCAAAACATTTAAAATTACCAGTTAAAATTAACTAGTTCACCATTTTGATAGGCTTATCATCATGTGCTTTTGAAAGTTTCAGGATTTTTGAATGTTCTTAAACATCATGTGGTTTTCAAGCAAAGCAAGCTTTGAAATTCTTATAAATGATGTATAATTTTGAAAAGGTAACCATGTGGTTTTTGAAAATTTCGAGAGCTTTAAAATTTTCTTCAGTATTCAAAATTTTCATAGTGTTTAAAACTTCCGGAAGCTTTTAAATATTCCTAAGCTGTGTACATTTTTGATAGGCTAACATTATGTGATTATGAAAAATTTTCGAATTTTAAAATTTTCTTAAATTGTGCACAATTTTGAAAGAATAATCATCATTATATAACACCATAGCATGTCGAGTCAACGAAACTTGCAGACTCGCTATGCAACACTACACCGGGAGTGATGACCGAATAAATAGTTTCCAAAATTTTAGTATATAAAATTGTATTTTTGTAATTTAGAGCAGTTCTTGTTTGGAAATAGAAAAGAACGGTTTTTCAGATATAGGTTTTAGTTTTAGTTTATAATAACTTAACATAATACCAGGACAAAATTATCGGGAATTTTTTAATTCCGCTATATTCCCGTTTCCGGGGAATTATAAAATTATTCCAAATTATCACTCAAATCGTAGTAATCGTCACACTATAATCTTAACGGCGTTAAAATTTAAAAACAATTTAACTATTTTGTTTTCAAGTGTCAAAACATAACGATAAAAGATAAAAATATTTTTTTTAATTTGAAAAATGTATCGACTGATATATGTTTTTGAAAAAATGTACTAATCTAGTACATTTTGAAAGAAAGTATTTAGTACATTATTTAAATACATCGTTTTAATTGTAACTGTGCGCATAGCACATATCCACCATCAAACCAACGTCAACCGAAAACAAACGGAATTTTTTCATTAGCTGGTAGATTTCTAACGAAACTTTAATCATCCATTTAATCACATCTCGTTTTTAAAAATTACTGTAAAATGAACTTTTTAAATTATTAAATGAATTTTTTTATTATTTTACTTTTTATATAAAAGCTATTATTTTTTGAATGGTACTATTACAAAACCAAGTATGTAGTGAATCTTATATATTTTATTGTTTATCGAAGTGTGCTACGCGATGATTTTAGCTTTTATTTTAGAAAGTTTCCATGTTTGTCATAAATTGTCATAGCAACTGACTGTGGTAATTTGGGTGTCTCCGTTTTTACCAAAAATTTGTTTTCACAAATATTTTTCATTTATTTCGAACACAGTCTAAATGACCGTATATTAAAATTATAATGTATTTTGCTCTACATCAACACGTCTATATTACTCGGTAGCCGTATTGAAAAAAACAAATTGGAATGTCATTGTTAATTATGTCGAGCACTCAGTCATATAAAAATAGTAATGTCCATCTATAATCGGAGATATTTTAGTACGGTTCGATCACTCGTACCAATATATACTGCAAGAGTTTTTATATATTGTCATTGTCTTTGTTCCAATATATTTACGAATTTATCTGACAACTATATGGAATTATATAAGTAAACAATTAACAATCATCAAGCTCATACAAACAAATTTTAGCAACTAAAGTCATAAAAAATTTGGTTCATATATGTTCTATAAGCAAATTATTTTTGAGGAAAATTATTTAAGTTGTAGCTAGAAAATTACAAAATCTATTTACATAAACTAGATAACTCAGTTATAGGTGATCTTTAAATCTAATAATAACATCAGTAAAAAGCATGTAAATTTTCCAAATTCAATTTGTTATTTCCATTACAATTTTTTTTGTGTATATATATGTTCATAGTGAAGAACTCTAGATTCTTGCTCACATACTAAGAGTTGAAAGCGATGAAAACTAATTTTTCCGTTTAATTAAATTGTTTTTCAATTTTCCAAAACAATTTTTTTTTGTTTTTAACTCGTATATATATATTAAAAAATCAATATTGCAATTTACAATTTATGCAAGAGTTTTAACCTCGTTAACCTCCATACACATATACACACACATACATTTATATATATATATATATATATATATATATATATATATATATATATATATATATATATATATATATATATATATATATATATATATATTATATATATATATATATATATATATATATATATATATATATATATATATATATATATATATATATATAATATATATATATATAACAAGTACCGTACAATCTGCTTCAACCTCTCGTGTAAATATGTACGTTGACATTTTGTAATAGTTTTTCACCATCTATTTTATCTGTGCTAAATTTATAAAATATACGGTTAATTTTCATCTTACATTTTCTTTTTTTTTTATGTTTACAAGATTAACCATGTATACGATTCAGAGGTGAATGTTAGCTGAAAAAATTAAATTTTTTAATGAAATAATATAATTCAAATAATAATTTTTTATTATATTATGTCTAGACTGAAAAAAATATTGTCAAACGCTTTTAACTGTCGTCTATACGAGTACATATTATATGGAACTTCAATAGAAAAATATCATTATATTTGTATTGAAAATTAAAATCTAAATAACAAATGGAAAATTTTCTAAAACCTTAAAAAGGTTATAATGTTACTATATACCAGTATAACACTGAAATTTTATGCTAACATTCGGCACCCAATGTAGTGTTAACTAAAAACTTAACTCGATTTCTGTTAACAAGCAGTAAAAGTAAAAAAGTTTAGTGCAAATCTTTTTTTGAGTGAGTTCCATCATGTATTGTCTCAGTTTGTCTCTTGAAAAGTTTAGCTTTAATGTAAGAGTTTTAATGAATTAACCGTCATGTGCTGTCTTGATTTTATATATATATATATATATATATATATATATATATATATATATATATATATATATATATATATATATATATGTATATATATATATATATATATATATATATATATATATATATATTTCTATATATATATATATATAAATATTTATATATATATATATGTATATATATATATATATATATATATATATATATATATATATATATATATATATATATATATATATATATATATATATATATTTATAATTTTGCTGTGCTAAAATAAATTTCATTGCTCTTAGCTTAGCCTTTAGAAATTATTTGAATTAAAATATGTTCTGGATTTTATAAATGTTTGATTTGTGGCATAGATTGAATCGCTTTAATGTGTAAATCATCATATATTTTCAGGATTTTGAAAATTTTCGACATGTGGCATTAATGCCACAGTTTTGTGGTGCTAAACAGGTACTTTCAGGATTTTGGGATTGTTCAATTTATGGCAAATACTTTACAGAATCGCTGGATTTTGACAATGTTCGATTTGTGACATTCATTTTAAAGTTTTGGAGAGACAAAATCATGTGTTGCCAGGATTATGAAAATGTTCAATTTTGGCATTAATTTCATATAGTTTTGGTAAGCTAACCAAAAGTTTTTTCAAAAGCTTGGGAATATCCGATTTGTGGCTAAAATTTTATAACTTTAATGGGCAAGATTCGAAACTTTTCTAGAGTTCGAGGTTTTAGATCTATAGCATATTTTTCATAGTATTTATAGGCATTCATTTTTAAAATTTTATAGAGACTTTATATGATCTAGTTAAAATTTTTTTTGCATAAATTAAATATTTTTATTGGGCTATAATTATCCTGTAATTATCCTATTTGTTATATTTTATTTTAGATTTTAAATTTATGGCATAAATTTTACAATTTAACCGGTCTAATTAACTATCATGTACATATGTCCTAAATTTCGAAATGTCAAATTTGTGGCATATATTTCAAATTTTTGATAGGCTTAATATCATGGGCTGTCTATAGATTTTGGAAGTGCTCGGTTTGTGGTATTAATATACTCTGTTTTAATTGCTTGCCAACTTGCATTCTCTAATAGATATAAGGATTTTTGGTTTCCATCATGTGTTTTCTGGATCTTAGAAATTTCACAGTTTTGCTGCAGGGTCTACTATTAGGATTTCTCTGGATTTTTGAAATTTTCGATCTTTGGCATAAATTACAAAGCGTATAGGCATATATTTTTCGGTTTTTGAGATACTAATTCAAAGAAGTGCAAACGTAAGAATATGTGATAAAAGTGGAATTAAATGAAATTTTTTAGTAAAAATTGTACTTTGCCTAATTCAAGTCGCTTGGTTATAAAAACAGTCGAATGCATTTTTACTAAAACTACTGCAGATGATATTTAGTTCTAATTTTCCCAATTACATATCGAAATCATGATTTTGATTCGAAAAATGGAAATAAACTTCTAAGACTGTGTCCGAAACCCACGAAAAATATTTGTGAATACAATTTTTGACATTTATTTGAAAATATTCCTCTACATTCTTAAAAATTTTTATTACGCTGTCTGAAAAGTATAATAATTGAAGGTTGAAATATTTCCCCGTCTGAAATGTGTCAGGTATAAAAACTATGAAGAAAAATTACATTTCATTGTGTGCATTGTATTGTTTGTTGTCATAGCAACGAAAATGTTAAAATTTTTCCTTATATGGTTTATGAATGCTATGACAAAACCAAGTAGGTAGTGAATGATTGTTTTGTTGTATATAACGAGTGTGCTATGATTTGAGAGTCTTTGATTTTATCAAATAAATATTTTATTCACAAATATTTATGCATTTCGGACACAGTCTTAATAAGTTAATTCGATAGAAACTATAAAATAGCAGTTAATCAATTATTAATATAGACTCAATTTTAATTATTACAAAATTTTACAAAATTTTAATTTGAAAAGATGAAAAAATGTGAAGTTATATTTTTTATCAAATTCTTAATTTATTCTGCTTTCTATAATAAAAATAAAATCACCCTCCTTTTCGATATCTTCGAGTTTCGATATTAAATTTTCTAGTCCAGTTCATCTAAATCTATTTTGTTTTATTTATCTCGTCATAAACTTCAATTTTTGTGTCACAATAGCAACCCCAATAATTTTTTTCCGTTTCTAAACTAAAAGTAATTCATAATTTCGGCAAATCGTATATTATGAAACTGATGAGTTGCGGGGTTTGATTTTTTTGTTGTATATAGTATAGGGGTGAATACCGGATAAAATTTGTATTTATAATCTATTATTATACAGCCGAAAGGAACAAATCAAAACTACGAACGATACCCATATTTCATCTGAACTATAAAATAAAAAAATAAAAAAAAACTTTCGTATGATATATATATAAATCGAATTCAACGACCGGGATGACACAATCGAACAGGAAGAAGAAATCCTCAAAATAAACCAAATCAAATAATTTAATTTTGTGAAATTCTAAATCGGTAATCATTTTTTTGTTTGTTTCCAGGGGTAGTATACTATGGAAGACATCCCGCCAATTTATTCCTTGTGAGTTTTTTATTCGGAATTTTATTTTAATATTATCTTAGATTTACTCATATACTAAATTCAGTCTGTGCGTAATCAGTTTGATGCTACAACAACAATTGTAAAATGTTTTTTTGTATCGATATATGTATATACATGAGGGGTGAAGTTGTTACATAATTTAAATTCACCCTCTGTATCTTTGCATACACCTATACATCTATTTGCGTTGGTGTTTGGTCCTTGTGAGAAACACCAAAATAAGCGTTTGCTAGCTAACAATCTGTCAATCAAAAATATCGTCACACAGAAATATAGATATTGCTAAATTTCAACAGGCAAAGATCCATGAGCTTGAATTAACACCAAGTTCGAAAATTTATTGTGAATATGAGACTAAATTTGTGTCACTCAGTAACATTTGGACTCGATCTATCGTGTAGCTACTGAGTCGCTGATTGGCGCATACCGTTTAATCCATTGAAATAGCTTATGCATGGTTTGCTTTATGAAATCTAGCCTTCTATATAGGAATATCTCAAAAATATTTTTGCGTTATAGTAAAAAGACAGTAATGCAGCCACAATGTTGATCAAAGTTAAGAACAAGGTATCAGAAATCTTTTGCTATTAGTGACGGGGTACAGTAAAACAGCTCAAGGCAACACAAATTAAGGTAAATATATAACCTAAACGCAAACAAAAACCAAACAAATAGAAACTGTGTAAACCGAGGTTTTAGTGTATCTTCATAAAAAAACACACGCATGAATTAAATGAACATTGTATATCTTTATATGCAATCATCTCGTCATAAATTACTTCTTGGATTTTAATTCAAATTTATTACGGAGAAAACTAATTTGCAAGTGGTTGATGAGATGATTAATTTTGTTGTTGTCGCGTTTCCAGTTAAAATATATTGAAATAATTTAATCCCATATATACAAAAATGCCATACTGTGTCACACAAAAACATATTTGTACGTACAACACATAAAACTGTTAGGTAACAATACTTTTTGTATTTAATAAACTATTTATCATAGTATGAAACACATAGCAAAATGTTTTATGTTGAAAAATTATTTTCTCAAGACATGCAAAGTAGTTTTTCTGCATCCAGTCATATCCATTTTTTCCTTTCTGCTTTTTATATGGTTAAGGTGAAGTTTATGAACTTAACAAACAAATGCAAATTATTAAAACGAAAAGCTTTACAAAAAAAAAAAAAGGAAAACAATGAAAAAAATAGTTTAAAAATAGTGCTCAAGACGGAAAATGAAAAACTACTTGCTTAAAGATTTTCATTTGTTATTTTTTTTGTTGTATTTTTGCATTTTGTGGTACAAACAATTAAGTTCAATGATACTTGAAAAATATAAGATTTCTATGCTATTCTTTTCTAGATATGCATATGAGTGTGTAAAATGTATATATAGTCTCTTAGTAGTGCTATGCGCTGTTGTGTCATGATAAGAACTTTAACAACAAATTTTTTTAAATGTAACAATGACGTTTTGCATAGCTTTTCAATTTTGGTTTTAAATTATACATTTTTGTAAATTTTTTTAAGCTGCTTAGATTAGGGGCATATAAATTTAACACTGTTTTTGAGATTAAATATAGCCTAGTTCAATATTTGATTTTTTTTGTGCAAGTTGCTGCCTTATTTATTTTTATTTTTTGTTTTATTGGCACAAACTTCAATTATTACTTTAATGTATGGAAAATGAGTTCTTATCGATGTATTATACTGCTCCAGGATATTTGAGAAGTTTATTAGATAAGAATTTCATGATTTTTGATGGTCTAACAATTATGTTACATTAGCAGTATCCTTCCAAACTTAAAGGAACATTTTTTTAACTACTATCGATTTTAATTTGTTGATATGACCTTTTACATTAAGCTAAGAGATTTTTAGAATTGCTTTTGTTAGCATTGAGCAGATTTACGTCAGAATCAAAACCATCGAGCATGTTGAATTATGTATTTGCTATTGTGTTTTGGCCCCTCTATGTCTGACAGTTTAGTAAGTAACTGGAAGTAGTACATAATGACCATAGGTACGTTTTCACCAAACTACAGTTGTTTACCTTTAATAAACTGCTTATATTTATGATGACTGAAATAAGCAATGATATACTTTTGTTATATGAAAGCATTCGTTCAGAATAAAACTGCATAATACATTGAATCTTTAAATGGCCTTTAACTGGATAAAGTTACCACATTTTATTAGTACCACTATTTTTCTTGCTGTCTTCAAAATAGAGAAACTGCGAATTTTCTTTAAAAAAATATTCCCTCCTGAAATTATGAGGAAAATATTTATGGGTAATGGCATTAGTCAAGCTGACCCATCAACTTTGCAAGGCCATGTCGATCACCAAACTGCAACACCTTTTGAACTAATTATAAATACTCGTTTACATTTATCTCTTGTGTGTTGTTGAAAAAGTAACAAAATAGTCGTCAATTAGTTAAACTGACTGATAAAAGAGTTAAATAATACTGAAGTTGGAATGACAAAAAAAAAAAAAAAGGTTTCGATGGGCAAAAAAAAATATTACCAACGCAATAATAATTCATGCAGAGGGACCAAGGTCCTGAAAAAATAGTCTATCCTCAAAAAATATTGCGTGACAATTTAAAGTATTTCCGGGAATTCTAAAGTGTTTGCTAAACACACACAAATCTTTTTCCTACGCAAAGTTTCCTGCGCTTGAAAGGAGCTTGCAATTTGGGGGAACTCGACTCACAAATTTATCTGACATATTCCAGAAAGTATTTCTTTTTCTGGAAGATATTATTATGATCAACAACTTTAAAAAAAAGTTCTATGATGATTTAATGTTGTACACCAAGGTGTTGGTAATATACAGAATTTAGACACTGTTGGAACTTAAAGTGGTGAGTTAAGAAATATAACATTAAACATAAATCATCCGGATACACCAAAGGAGAAACTAGAATCACTTTAGCATGATATTCAAGACTAGAACATCTGGCAGGATATGCTTTAGAGTTAAGAAGCTCGATTTGATATTGAATAGTAGCATAACTACCATGTCCCAGGATTCTTCATTTACTTGGACAGATCAGTTATCTGACATTAAAAAAAACAGAAAAGCTAATAAAGGAAATGGAAAAGCTCGAATTTATTTTCCAACAATTTAATGGAGAACAATGTACTTTCGTAGTTTTAATAAATAATTAATAAGCTTATCAAAAGTTTTGTGCAAGGAGAAAGTAAAAATTTCCGATAACGCAAGTATTTAAGGATTAAAAACTTACTTAAATAATGCTAGTGGAAACAATATCTTTCTTCTTTTTTTTAAGATAGAAAAATCATTAAAATTCTTAAAAAGCATTGGTTGTTAAGTTGTTGTAGGTGTTGAACGTTTTTTGTAAGTTGATATTCAAGGTTGATCTTTTTCAGTTATATCGTAAGTGTCTGACATAAATTATGGGATTCCACTGAATAAAGTATTCTGTTTTTCATAATTTTCAATTGATTTTTAAGCAGATTCCATTCCATTGACATTCTGGTTGTCATTGTTACCTTTCCTTAGTGTATGTTTAATCCATTTCCATTTTCGTTTCTTAAATTTACGCTCATTTTCGATCTTTCTGGTTTACCGAAGATGTGCCTCTTTTGTGATTGTATTAAGCCAGAAGCATTTTATTAGACGCCTAAGGCATTTATTGCCAAACACTTGGAGTTTACTAGTGATTTTCTGCGTGTGTTTCCAAATTTCGCAGCTATACACAGCAGTACTGAACTTACACAGGTGTTGCACATGCGTATCTTTGTAGTTCGTGACAGGACCGATGCATTCCAGATCTTGTGAAGCATATTGAATGTATTTCTTGCTTTGTTGATGCATTGGTTGATGCCCTATACAGTTTCGCTTGTTTAAGCTACAGTGCAACCAACGTATACGAATTTGTCAACATTTTCGATGGTTTCTTGGTGATGATGATGGGTTTGTGTGTGTGTTCGTGTATAGTCTCATAGCCTGTATCTGTTTAATGTTAATTTTGAGACCGACTTCCAGTGCCAAATCAAATCTGGGCTTTCTGCTGCATATCTGCGTATTTATGGGTTAGTAGACATATATCATCTGCATAGTCCAGGTCATTGGGTTGCTTTTTATTGAGTTTCACTGAATGCCATTAGGGAATGTATCATACAATTTTCATTGAATTGTTATACAGTCAAACCCTCTTTTAATTTCTGTGGAATTCTACCAGTATTTCATGCTTCTGCCAATAGCGGAGTTAGAATTTGGAAGTGTCTTATATTGGTTATAAGTTTGTGAATTTACCAGTGCCCCTTCTTACACATTGATGTAGTGTGCGCATGTTTCTATTTGCTGTTGCTGCTTGTGCAGCCTCGGGAATGTCTACGGTGCATTTTCTGCGATGGTTTCTTACCGTTTTCTTTATTTTCTTGGCAGAGCTGTTAGTTTAGTAGGCGGTGTTCCTCAATTATCTTCTACGTGACATCTCTAATCCATGGTTTCCTGGTGTAGTTTTGGTAGCCAAGCACATCTGTAACAGTCTTAGCATAGGTTTCTGCTATTTCTTCCCATTTCTGACCAATGGTGTTAGTTTCGCCACTTGGGAGATCGAGTTAGATCGTTTCTTTGAATGTGCCTTTGGTGTCAGTATTTTACTCTCTCAATTTTGTATTTCCTCTGACTGATTTTTATGCGTTTCACTATTGCTGGTTTGTGATAGCAGTGTATGTCTCATTGCTCTGAAATTTGGTAAGGAAGATAGGAATTTTTTGTTAACCAGAACATGATCAATATGAGTTTTGATTGTTCCATCTGCTCGTAGAATTTGTTTTTAATTTGCGTCGTCTGCTTCTTTTGTAGGTGCATATCACTGAATTATGATAGTATTTCTTATTTTCGATTGGTATCTTACTGTCATTATTCTGCTTCTTCGATTCGAGTCATCCGAGTAGTGCTTTCTTTCCTTTAGGTGTTGTAAATGTGCCCACTTCTTGTCCATGTATGTCTCGTCTATCAGAATATATTAGATAGCTGTCTGTGCTAGTTGTCTCCACTATTTTTCCATCTTACTTCCATGTTAGGTTAATTATAGCTGAACTGGATAGTAAAGAGAAAAATGTAGATGGATCAGATTGCAGTAGTGAGATAGATGAAGACAAAATTTTTAGCAAATATGATCTAAAAACAATAGAAAAATGATGATGACATGGATGGAAGTTCTATATGTTTATAATACTTAATAAGCAGCAAGGACAAACTCTGAACTTTTTTTTTAAACCAATTTTAACATTATTGAAACTTTTACAATTTTAATTTCACCAACAAAATAGTTACATTCACTAAATGGTGGTGAAAATAATAACAAAACCACATGTTCATGTGATGAAATTCGAAGTTGACACATTCAGTCGCAAATATTCGAACAAAAAAGATGAAAAAACAAAAAAAAAAATTGTTTCAATGAAATAAAAGCTATTAATATTTAAATTTTTTCAATTTTAAATTTTAAACATTTTGCTTGTTAGTTAATTGCATTATGAGTTATAATTAATTTTCATTACTTTTTTATTCATTTAAACAAAATTCAAAAAAAAACTATATTTTATTTGAAAATGATTTTATTTTGCCAATATATGCCAATAATATAATAGTAATAATATTTCATGTATATAACCCTTAAAAAAATTAAAATATAGTATTGCAGTACGTATCCATACAAATCCTGCAAAAAACATCCTTATTGAAATCATATCAACGATGAAACAAAATTTGCCGCAACAAAATAACGTAATATATAAGAGGGAAACTGGAATTTTTTTTTTATATTTTTTTCTGCTTTTTGTTACCACGGAAATATCTCACAATGCACTGTGTACGAAAAAATCAGTGTGGAAGATATTTTTTTTATGATTGTCTATATGTTGTGATGGTTGCTAAGAATTAATATTGTATTAAGCTGATTCTCGATTATACATTTTTATATTTTATATTCATATTTTGATTAAAAAAATTTTCAAATGAAATGACTGATTAAAAGTACAGAGATAAGAAAATGGGTGATACGCGTTTGATCAGGTACGTACGACATATATATATATATGTTTGACAATTATATTTATATATATATATATATATATATATATATATATATATATATATATATATATATATATATAATACAGGGTTACCCAATTAGTTCATTATGAAGAATCGAAACCGTGTGCGTCGCTCAAGAACAACTAAGAATATTGCTGCTGTGACCCGTAGTGTTGAAGGAAACCCAGGTTTTTAGATTCCCCTTTGATCTTTGGAATTAGACATTCCACAAACGACATTAAACCATTTTCACTTAGGTCTTAAGACTTAGGTCTTAAGTTTAGTTAACACAAGAACTCAAGCTGGTCGATTATCATAAACGTCGTATCTTCGCTGATTGGAAAATCATAATGCAATCAAAATGATCCGGATTTTCATCGAAAAATCATCTTAAGTGATGAGGCCCATTTTCACTTCGGACACTACGTTAATAAGCAGAATTGTCGCATTTCAGCAAGACGGTGCTACTTACCACACAAGCAACGAAAAAAATCACAATTTTGCAAGAAAAGTTTCCTGACCGTGTTATTTCTTGAAAAGGTGATCACAATTGGCCACAGAGATCTTGTGATTTTGGACCTTTAGACATTTAGACTATTTTCTTGGGGCCACGTGAAAGATAAGGTCTATGCCAATGCTTCATAATCGATTCAAGACCTTAAAGACGGTATTCGTGAAGTTATCGAGAACATATATTCGCAAATATCCGAATTGGTCATGGAAAATTCGTTGAGAAGGATTAATGCAACCTTCCTCTTTATAATGAAATAAACATTCATTGAATTCTCTTAAAAAATACTCGTTTTTTTAAATATCAAAATAAAACCTCTTATTGTAAAACCCGTTATTATTTGACATTTTAATGGGATATTTGTACAAAAAAAAATATTTATTTATAACAATAACTAGAAATACATATATTTTTGACAGTCGTGGATAATTTGATGTATGTAAACTACGTGCACTCAATTACAATTTTAAAAAAGAAGTCACATCGAAAAAGTGCAATGTGTATGAATATAAAAACAGTTTGAGGCAGTTTGTTTGGTGTATATATATATATATATATATATATATATATATATATATATATATATATATATATATATATATATATATATATATATATATATATATGTATATATATATATATATATATATATATATATATATATATATATATATATATATATATATATATATATATATATATATATATATATATATATATATATATATATATATATATATATATATATATATATATATATATATATATATATGTGTATATATATATATATATATATATATATATATATATATATATATATATATATATATATATATATGTATATCCGTCCTTTTAAAACCACATGTCAGGAAGATTAATGCCAGCTAATCGAGGTGCGAATAAATTTCTAATTATGTCCATATACCGCTCACCATTGACAGTGACATTCTGACAATCATCGTTTTTGAAGACATATAGACCAATGACCACCAAACACTAATTTTCTGTGGATGTAATGGTGTTTCGACAAAAGCTTGTGGATTATCTTTACTCCTAATCCGACAATTCTGTTTATTTACGTACCCATTCAACGAAAAATGGGCTTCATCGGAGAACAAAATTTTGAATGGAAATTCAACATCAATATAAATTTATTTTTCAGCCCATTCGCCGTATTAGTGGCGCATACGATGGTCGTTTGGCTTTAACTCCTGCACAAGTTAAATCTTGAAAGCTTTTAAGCCAAGATCCTTTCGTAAAATTTTCCATAAAGTGGAAGGACATAACCCCAGTTGCTGAGAACGGCGACGAATTGATTGATTTGGATCTTTCTTCTTCAATGCTTTCCTGTACAGCGGTTTTAGCTTCTTCAGTGCGTGCTGCTCGGCGTCTCACGGATTACACATTATCATTGTGTGTAAACGTGGTCCGAAAACGATCTATTGTTATTCGAATTAGCCGCTCTGAAGGACGATTATGTACGTCATAAAATGGATGAAGTGCACTATAAGTTTGACGAACAGAACCATTATTTTGATAAAAAATTTCACAGAAACCAGCAACATTTTGGGCTGTTGCAAGTTGAGTTTGTAATAATATTGTAATGCATTAGCACGAGTCCTCCTGAGATGGAAATTATAGCAACTTCCGCCTACAAAATACATTTTGCTTCGATTTTCTGACGCATTATTTGTGAAATTTAATGCATACAATTTTCTTAAATTGATATATCGTGGTTCGTTAAATTTTATGCGATTGACAGTTTAAGTAATTTAAAGCTTTTTGAGAAATTGTAGTCACCTTTTACAACAATTACAAAACAAATATGATGATGAAACGACAAGTAGTTGATTGTAAGCCTTTGCATTAAGAATACTTGTTATTTTTTTTAGTTTTTTTTGATTCTGAAAAAATTTAATTTGAATTTTAAAAAAATTCGATTTGTGAAATTTTTTATTTGAAATTAAAAATGTTTAAGTTTGTTTAGAATATAGTTTATTCGGCTTTGAAATAGTTTCGATTGATTTGGACTTATTTTTGTGATATAGGCTAGTTATGTCTCTTTAAATATTAATTAACAGCAAGATGATTGATAAAAAGTGAATGTCGTTGTTCTATAATTAAATTTATGTAAGCTAAAACCTTTATATTTATATTACGAATATTACATTAAAATGTCAAATAATAATGTGTTTTCCAATAAGGGGTTTCAGTTTGATATACAAAAACGATTCAAGACCTTAAAGATGGAATTCGTGCAATTATCGAGGACATACAGCCGCAAATGTGCGAATTTGTCATGGGAAATTTCACCAAAAGGATAAGTCACGAGCAAAGTTTCGGACAAAAACTCTGCCGTAAGTAATTTGGATATATAAATCATAATTTTTTAAATAATTTAAATTGTTCAGTTGATACTAGTCTACCTATTTCAGATATTAATTTGCCATTGTCTGATGATAACTATTTACAGTTTGGTCATCTAAATGTATACGTAGCGTCTAAACATTTAAATGAGCTAACTGTTCTTTTGTACAAATTTCGGTTTGATTTTCTTGCTGTTTCGGAGACCTGGTTAAATAATAAAATTTCAACTAAATCTGTTAGTATTAATAATTATGTTACTACGGTCTGACAGCGATTCCCGTTGTGGTGGTGTTGGACTTTATTTTCGCTCATCGATGAACATTAAAGTAATTTCCTCTGGTTCTTATGATAAAGTTGAGTTTTTGGCGTCTGACTTATTTGGCAAATTTGATAAAATTCTGATTGTAGTTTTTTATAATCCCCCTCCTGTCTCTACCCAGGATATTGCTAATATTGCTTTTATTTTTAATGAATTTTTACCATTGTACGAAAAAGTAATTTGTTTAGGTGATTTTAATTTTAACATGCTAAATTTTAGTAGGATTGTTTTTCTGTTCTTAATATGTATTTTTTACCTTTTAATGCTACAAGAATTGATAGTTTTTTAGATTTAATAGTAGTTTATGAACCTGATAAACATAATGTAATAAATTATGGTCAATGTAGAGTTCCTGATATCTCACTATGATTTAATTTTTGCTATTTATAAGTTTTGCCGTACTGGAAGTAAAATAGTGCATACAACTGAATGTGATTATAAAAATAGCAATTATGATTTTTTCGTTAATAATTTTATTTTGTTAGACTGGTCATTATTATATGGTTGTTAATGATGTTGCTCTATTTAATTCTAAGTTTTTAAATTTAGATTCTGGTTGTGTGCCTCGCAAGAGTAGTATTTATAAATGTCCTACTGCACCTTGGTTAAACGCATCTATAATTAATTTAATTAAAAAGAGAGATTTAGCATATAAATTGTATAAAAGGAGTGGCTTTGAGGCGGATTTGAATTATTTTAAGTGTATCCGGAAAAAAACTACCAAGTTCATTAATAAAACTAAGTATAACTTCTTTTATAGTAATATTAGTATTTCAAAAAATACATGGAATATTTTGAAAACTTGGTGTTTCTCGTGGTAAATCTGAAGTTAAAATTAATTTTTCTGCAGAGGATATTTTGAAAAGCATTTCTAAATTTAATGAATCTTTAGTTGTTCGTTCGTTACCTTTTAATAGATTTAAAAGTTCAATTGAGGAAGATTCTTTTGCATTTAATTGTGTTGACAAAGCTGTAGATTTGAATGCTGTTCGGGCAATTAAATCTGAAGCAATAGCTGACTTAGTTGACTTAGTTAATTTTAAAATTGTTTGTTGATTTTTTTCTACCTCATGTAACGTATATTATCAACCAATGTTTATCAAAATCAGTTTTTCCAAATTTATGGAAAGTGCTTCAGATAATTCCTATACCAAAAAAGAAACAGTGGCTGGTATTGGTTATAGTCGCCCTATAAGTGTTTTGCCTAAGGTATTAGAAAAAGTTATGCTAGCCCTAATGCAATTCTTTTTAAATAAGCATGATATATTGTCTAAATTTCTATCTGGTTTTAAATCAAAACATAGCACTATAACTGCTTTAGTACATATTGTTGATGATCTAGTCTCAATGTTGGATGAACTAAATTCCCAAGCTTTGTTAGTATTACTCGATTGCTTCAAAAACTCTTTGTATTTTAAATCAGCAATTACTCTAAAACATTCGTATTTGGATAGTCGCTTGCAGTTTGTTAAAATAGGTGAGTCATTCGAGTGCTTGTAGAGTAGTTGTCTGGTGTGCCTTAGGCTTCCATCCTTGGGCCTTTACTTTTTTCTATATTTATAAATGATATTTAATGGCGTATTCGTTTTTGTAGTTTTCATCTCTACACCGATGATTTACAATTATATATTGGTAGCAATATTTCGAATTTTGATGAAATTGTAACCAGACTAAATGAAGACCTTAGTAATATTTCATTATGGGTCAACTCACTTGCACTTAATTCAAGTAAAAGTAAGGCATTATTATTGTCTAAAAATATTTCTGACTGTACTATTCTTTGTCTTGTTTTTGACAATGATACATTAATATTTTAGTCAAAGTTAATATTTTAGGACTCATTTTAAATTCTAAACTTACATGGAATAATCATGTAACCGCTCTGTGTCGGAAGGTTAACTTTAGTTTATACTCTTTAAGGGTAATTAAAAAAAATGTGTCCGGTTCAATTTCGCATTTTTCTGATTAAGAGTTTATTCATGTATTGTGATGTAATTTACAGTAACTGTGATAGTATCTCGATTACTTAATGTTACATTTAATAACTTCATTCGTTTTATTTATGGCTTGAGAAAATTTGATCACGTATCAGGTTTAAGTAATTCAATTTTGGGGTGTAATCTTTTCGATTATTATTATTATAGAACTGCTGTATTTATTTATAGAATTATTATTTCATGCTCGATTTTGTATTTACATGAGAAATGGAAATTTATCTAGGTCTCTTCCCACAAGAAATATCAATTTGCCTAGCAACAAAAGTAGTATTTATAATACGTCTGTACTTATTAATGCAATTAGTGTCTGGAATGGTTTAGACTTAGATTCTAAACTTGTAAATTGTATTTCTATTTTCAAAAAAAAAAAAAAAAAAAAAAAAATTTAATTTAATTATAAATAGGGATATTGTATTGTAATTTTCTTGTCAATTTGTATAATTATGTGAATTTTAATTTTCTTTTTTTTAAGTATTTTTATAATTGCTTTAAGCACAAAAGCCTTACGCTTTTTTACTGTAAATGTATAAATGTATATTATATAAATTTATAATATAATATATGTGAATACATAAATAAAAAAAAAAAAAAATATATATATATATATATATATATATATATATATATATATATATATTTATTTATATATTAGTAAAGTGCAGGTAACTAAATATTGATCAAACTTTAGGATTTATATGTATTCATGATCAAGTTAGATTTTAACAAAATATATATGATGGTGAAATTGATCAGCCCTACGATGATTTAAAAAAAAATATATGTGAGGTTATTGTCATATTAAATAGTGCCAGTTAAAAATGGTGGCAAGATCTAGTGTTAAGAAACCAAAAATAATACGAAAAAAAATTAAAATTAAGTGATCCAAGGTACAACGTGCCAACTGCCAAATGATAAACATTTTTTCTGAAGTTTTGCTTGTAAAGGTTTAATTGCGTTTGAAAAATATTGCTGGAAAGTCCTTTACTTCAATAATTGTTATAAAAGTGTTTTAGTGAATAAAAGTACCACGCTTGTAAAAAATAACATAATCCCAACCAATTTTAAGAAGCATGTAAAAACCACCACATTTATTGTCTTATATAAAAAAAAGGATAAAACCAGACCAGTTGGTTAAGTGTCAAAAAAACTGAAATCAGGAATTAAATAGTTACTTATCAAATTTTTGATCCATCAAAATCTTTCAAAATTTAGTTTTCTTGAAAATTTAATCAAAATATAATAGATCATAAACTAAATGGCTCTACTTCGTTAAAAG
Source organism: Tipula confusa (assembly GCA_963556175.1). Classification (NCBI taxonomy): domain Eukaryota; kingdom Metazoa; phylum Arthropoda; class Insecta; order Diptera; family Tipulidae; genus Tipula; species Tipula confusa. Next base: position 208,872,060 of record OY744475.1, read on the forward strand.
TTAACTAAAATCTTGAGAAATTACAAAAACCGTTATTTCTCAAACTATCACTAAATATTTAGAAATAGATCTAATTTATACTATTCTAGTTGTAGAAATTTTGAATTGAATTAAATATAGTCTGGTCGTTTTCTAATTGTAACTTGTCTCATATGCATAACCAAAATGTCCAAGCAATTCTGTGTTAAATAAATTTGAATGCTTGGTAAATAAACGGTACGTGTATAGGATGATAATACATTAAAATAATTTTGCTTCCTTTAAGCAATTTAAGCGCCAACGAATTATGGCTTTTGTTGCAATATAAGTAGCTTTTTAATATCTTACGTTGTCTTAAAGACGATGACTCGAAGGCCTTGGCAACTCACTATAGTTTTAAACTAACTAGTCCAGTAAAAACAGGATCATTTGGTAAAATTCGTTTTCACTTTTTGTTCAAAATCAATTGAATAATTTGTGAAAAACTTATAAAAACATTGAACATAACTGTTTAAGAATTTAATAGAAAATCTCTTATCGATCAAAACCTATATTCTGCGCGTACGGTAGATTTTTGTATAATGCAAAACACCTTGACATAATATTTACATGCACCACATGTTTTATATTTTAATAATAATATTATTGCAGAAGTTTAATATTATATCTTTTGAACATATTGGTATTTATAGAAAAAACCAAAAAAAAAACCGCAATCATAAAAGAAAATTGGTTTATGGTAACACGTGACATCAAGGGTGATGCAATTTTATTCGTTCACTAACGAATTTGTTATGGGTGGTATACGTACGAGTTTATATCATAAAAATCGTTAAAACCAAAACGAATTAATTTAGGATATAGTTATGAATTATATATTAAATGAATTGATGGATTTTCGATCAGACCGTATAGCTAAACAAAATCGATTATGTCGTTAAGTCCCAACGTAGTGATTGTGGTCTTATCTTATACCACTGCTATATTACCTTTCTGGCTTTGTTTAAACTCATTGGTAGGCATATATCCGCCAAACCGATTGTATTGCTTGTGAGTCACTGGAATTGCCAAAATGTTAGTAGGTGAAACACATAAAATTTTTCCGATTATTAGCAATTTACTAATCATGAACACTTTTGCTGAGCTGAAATGTATATTTCAGTTCTATATTTCTAAGCGTTGTAATTATTTTTCAATGCCTGCTGATACAATTCCAACTTAAATTGTATTTCATGCACTCTCGCACGTCTCGTTTTGTATTAAAAATTGGAAATGCAATGTATTCATTTCAATTACAGGTAAAACCATCTTCATCATATATTTGCACAGTGGAATAAGGTAAGCGTTGCAAAAAAAAAAAATCTGCTACATACATAGTTTCAATAAAATATCTGATTTGTATGCAACAAAACGCACTCTGTATTTATTCAACGTCTGTTTGTTTTTTTTTTATATTATTTATACTGGCTGCTGCTGTTGCAGTTCGTTATGGCGGGGCCAGACAAAATATTGATCAATAATAATTTTTCTATACAATTCAACAACTTTTATTGTTTGTTATTGAAATTTTGTTTGTTTACGTTTGAATATGGTTTATGTTTGTACGCAGATTGTAGCGAACATAAAAAAAAGTATTTTCCCATTTATTATGTGTACTAGGTAGGATCGGTAGGTTCGGGGAAATTAATAACAACGTTCAATATATATTGCTACATAAACATAATATGTGTTTATTTTATGTTGAAATTTTCCGAGTTAATTCTCAGGTATCCAATCATAATTGAAGGGGTGGTATACTATCATTTAACAACTGCTTATATATAATTCTGCTTTCATTTGAATAATTTAACTTTATACTCACTTGATTTGTATTTTAATATCTAGAATTTATTTAAGCTCATCTGTTATATCATCCCTGTCAGTTTCGATAATCAGCAGCAAGCCAAACTCTACGATTTAATCTGTTATTTGATCAAGGTTTCTTTTTAAAGTTTTGTTAGAGTATTGATTTTTTTTTAATATTATAGCGCGACCAAAAATAGATGGTAATTTCATCTTTCACGTCTTTCTGTTTGATCATAGGCGCTTTTTTCGTGACTTTTCCACCATGCCTTGAGCTGCTTGAGCAGCACGGTCAACTGAATTTTTTCAATACTTCCCTTATGGGAACTAAACGGGAAATAATTTCTTTAATCCTATTATGCTATTTTTAACCTTCACAAAGTTAAAACGTAACGTCCGTTTTCCTGTGATTTTTGACTTGCACAAAAACTGCCATATAGTGTTGGAGTGACCAATTGATGGTCATTGCCTACTTACTTGGCAGCTGTCCAATATGATCTTACATCTTGGCTAACTCGATAATATACCTTATAAACTAACACGTGGACAATTTGAATTCCCTGTGTCCCTATTTTCAAGTGAAGGTTTTATGAGGAAATATTGTAAAGATGCAATGAGATGGTAAAACACATAATTTTTTCTTCATTATAAGTTGCTGGTTTGTGTCGAGAGAATGGATTTCTAACACCTAAGTCTCCAATCAATTTTTTGACATCGTTTACTTTCTAAATTTGTATTTTAGGTTTGGGACATAACGAGCCGAAGTCATTCCAACTGTAAAGCACGTTGCAGGAGCTCTTTAGGAGAGCATCGATTTCCAAACGATTCTCTTTCTTGGCTGATATAGTGGCATCAAACCCATCTAGTTTTCTAAGCGACAGCACATCCTACATGGCAATCCTTATAATTGTATATCCGTAAACTAGGTCCTTTTAATGAATGGCGTTATCCATTGCTTTCTTGTTAACTTTTTGCAACAATTTTTTTAAGGATACAGGCTATCAGTTTTGCGATATAATTTGTACATCTATACGTCTCATCCTATGACAGGCAAAGTACAGCGTGGTGATATTCTAAGTATATCACGGTCGTGTAAAAAGTACTTTGCATGCAATACTTTGAATTCTTAAAACTCATTTATTAAATATTAAATCGAACATAAAATTACCACTAATTGTCTCACTTCTTCAAGTTCCTCCTAAAGTGAAAAATTGGTAAAATTATACCTATCGCTAAATGTTCAAATCTTAAATATCCTAAAAGATTTATATGATATTCCAAGAGAAAGTAGAAGATTTACTTCGTTTGTAGACCAACCTTTTTCGATCTAATAAATTCCTTTCGTTGCAGGTTGTAAATCCATACTAATTGTTTTTTTTTCAAATCCTTTATTATTTACTCTGATATCATATCGAGCCTTCACCTGGTCAGTCGATATCCATATTTTCCATTCATATCTCATGCCAGTGTATCTCGTTCAGTTCCACTCGTTTCATCTACTAAAAGCTGACCACATAAAGCTGCTGACCGAAAAGGCCCAAATTTTATATCTCCTGGTATTCGTAGGATGATCTACGATAGTTAAAAATACTTCTTGCTGGTGATTTTGATGTTGTATCATACACCGCTGATCGACAAGCTATCACAAACAAGGTAAACTTCTCCAACGTCTTAAATGTGTCGTAGTTTTATTTATTTCGATTATCTCACTTATTTTTTGGAAACGACCGACTTAAATTTCTTCCTTGAAGATGAATCTCTATCGGTACTCCAAATATACAATTTCATAATTGTTAACAGCTATCGTTGTTGAGCGAACTCCACAGACTGCTTGATGATTAGATGACTTAAGTTTTTTCCATGTCTGCAAACATTCGATCTATTTTGCTACGCTTATGCGGCACACTTCTTGGTGTTGGACGAATTGGCATCTTACTTCCAGTGCTGATTTTGTGTTTTACACAAAATTGTTCAAAATGTATCAACATATATATCGTTCAAGTTGTGCTCAATTTTTGTGTACCGTGGTAAGTTAATCGGTCCATTTCTGCATAAAATATTTTACAATTTGCTTCTGTCCTTGCATGTTGCTTTTGTCAACATGAATTTTCGGCTCGTATTTTACAATCGTCGATACCCCTTTACATTTATAACCGATGAATGTTGCGTTCTGAAGGGTTTTAACCTGATTTTTAATCCTTTAACCGGGATGACCCAGAGACCCCTCTAATGTTCAATTTAATTGAAGTGGCAACTCTGTTATCATGGTTCAATATTCCTCATTCTAGACACAACACGCCATTCGCCCTCATAAATTCCATTCCTAAGATGGCTTCATCTTCAATATCTGCGTTTAATAATTTATCTCGAGAGTGTGTTCCAGTCCCTCTTTGTAATTTAAAACCATCAGCCATCTGAAGTACTATTTTCATGAGGGGTTTCTATAGACAATACTGCGTGCTGCTCCGGTATCCAGAATATTGACACATTTTTTCTGTCAATTTCACCTCTGGGATGTATGTTATGGATGAATCGGTTGTGAGAGCCAGAATCTTCTTTAAACGGACTCTTTTTGGTTTTTGAGTACTCCGTCGTTATATGTTCCTATATTTTTATCAACTCATTTTATACACCTATGGTATTCATGGCATAGTGCATAAGCTTGCGACATAAGTGATGTCGTATCTGGATCTTCCCGCTGACGTTTGGCTGTTCACGATGGTATCTACCTCCATTCGGCCTCTTTTTTATTGATGGTCATGTAATGGCTTTCGATGAACTTCTTGAATTACTATACGATTGCATAGTTTAGTTTTTTTCGAGCCAAACTGTCTAATTAAGTAGGATTAAAATTTGTTTTCTCAAGAAAGCTTTTGATAGAAATCAATTTTTAAATGGAAGATTAGTAAACCGAAATATGGAATTTTTTTAACAGATGCTAAGAGCTTTTGATCCAAATCGAAAATGTTTGAATTATATAATGGTCGAAAATATCGTTACGGTGGCAAACAATTTCGACTTTAACTGCCGTTTTATTGGTGAACTCGAAACGTGTTTTATTTTAATTTGCTGCCAACTTTCAAAAATCAATATCACATAATATCTTGCTATACGTAATTATTGTTTTTGTTAAATCCCAAAATGTCATAACCTTTAAATATAATATTTGTGTTATTTTTTTGCTTTTCTGTCGCAAATCCCTCTCATAAGAACACTGTAATTGTGCTTTTTCTAAACTATTTAACCAAACTGACAAAAAAATACAATAATCGAAATTATCTCTCAATTGAGACATGTTTCGGAGCTTTTTATTATTTTGTCTTTCGAAATTAGGGTATTAAAGTAGCAAAAAAAAAATCGTTGAACTATATTACGCCTCCTATAAAATTCTACTGCTACTGCTTACAACTTCTCATCACGTATCAAAATGTTTAGTTTTTTTTTTATTTCTTAACCAGTAAATTTTTAATCCACTGATAAAATTGTCATTGTTTCAGAATATTTTTTTTTTGTATTCTCTTGTTCTTGTTAATTTTAGTTTGCTAGTGAGTATTTCGACTGCAGAAACCAAACGAACAAAAAAAAAATCCACGGAAAAAACTATTGTCGTCATCACAATTTAAATGGATGAAAAAAAAATAATAAAAAAGCACAACATCAAGTAGTTTTGTCATTTGCATAAATGAAATTTTAGCTAAACACAAGCGCGCAGATACACACACACACATACAACGTATCACAATTAAATTTTCTAGTTTTGGGATATTTTTTTGTCGTATTGAAAGGGCGACGTAGTAAAGCTTTTAAACCTTTTTTTTTGTAAAAAGTTTAGATTTTAAAAATTATTCAAATATAAATACACACACACACAAAATAAAATTAGCTTAGCTACCAAGCCGTAACACAGAGGAAATAAAATTAATGGATTTTACGTTTCCAATTTGGTATGGCAGACAGAGTTGTACGTACTTTGGGCTTTGTTTTTTGTAGTACAACGTACATAAGCGTAACCAACACACAATATATTGAAATGTTTCAACGGGAATTTGAAAAAAGTGTAAAACTATTTTTTAGACGGTAACAAATGAGTACAATGCAATTAGCTATTTGAAATTTTCCTGCTATCTGACCGTTTATGAAAGTTAACTATTAATTTTTTTTTTGTGTAATTTTAATCCAATTCTGCGATTTTGTATAATGGCATTGTTACTTTGGACACAAAATTAATTGTCCGGTAATTGTTATAGTTTTATGAATCTAGATTATACAGCAAAATTATTTATACAACCTATAGTTTATGACTCATCTTCTAAATTGGTTTAGCTTCGAAAATAGTTATCTCGTTATGAATGATAAATAATCATGTTCGGTTGGTCCATTATCTGACTCTCTTTGGTTCAATGTAGGAAGGCTCTTTCGACGTCACCAAGCTTTCTTATTTAATAACATTTGTTGCATCGTATTATCTTCCTCTCGCATGTTGGTATAATTTTGCAGTTGTTGGAAGTCAGGTCCCACGTTTTGTTTCTGCAGGTTTTCAAGGGACATATTAAATAAGGCAGGTATGAGATCGTCCTTCAGCCGCAAATTCGATATTATTTGAAAGGTATCAGATACTTTTTCTTCTATTATTATTTTACAATCCGATGAAGTTAATGTTAATGTGCATATTAAAGAGTTGGGTTTCTCTGAAAGGTCGTGGCATATGAGCGTTAACTAAAGTTTTTTGCGGATGATGCTATCAAATGCTTTTTGTAAATCAATGGATAGCTAATGTATGCTGATGTGATATTCGCAGCATTCCTCCAAGATCAACCTGATTGTAAATATTTGATCAGCGATTGAACAGTTGAGTCGTTGTAGTTGCCAATGATCGCTTTAGTGAAAGTAATAAGTCTGGCGAGTACAACGTTAACAAACACTTTGTATGCCGTTTTTAAAAAGGCTATACCACGGTTGTTCCCACAATTTAGACTTCTTCTGGTAGCTCGTTTTATTTTTATTTTTTATAAATATCCATAGCACTTAGGATAAATGTATATCCTTAAATTGAATGTTCTGGCAACATTAGGAGGGAATAAGGTAAGAGAGGAATAAAGGGTTCAGTCTTCTATAGTTGTTTACTTTTGATATTAAGTTTGCATTTCTGTAAATTGCATTCCAAGGGGAACGTCTGGTCGTTCAGTTCACCAAAAGTAAGTTTTTACATTAATAGGTCCCCGCAAATTTAATTTCCCGATTGTATTAGTACATTTAAGGGCGCTTTAAATCACGCGCGGGCCTTGACAAACCAGGCATAAGTATTGAAAGTTCCAATGAACAAGGATCATGAAAGTACTTGTAAAACACGCATATGGCTCCCACATTACGCCAACGGGAAAAAGAATCAAGATTAGATAACAATTTTACGTCTTTCCAAATGTTCGGTTTTTGACCTTATCTAGTCCAGTCAGATGAGTTTTCGATGCTCCAGCTCAAATAGAAGAATTATACTCATAGTCATTCTTTCTGCGAGAACATCGTGATGAAGAAGAAGGTAAACAGTACGAGGTGGACAGTGAGCTGTATTGAGCGTAGAAGTATATTGGATTGAGAGTTGCTGATAGAAGATTATTGATGGAAATTAGAAAAAGGGTTGGCGAAAGGACAGATCCCTGAGAGACATTAGCGTTTAAAAAATGTGGAATGAAAGTCACGCCATCCTTCATTACTTGGATTTTGCGACAGATAAGAAAATTCTCAATCCGTAAAATTAACGAACCGTGAAAGGCAACTGCCCTCTATTTGCACAGCAAACCCTTGTGCCACACGCTAACAAATGGTTTCGAGATATCGAGTGCAATGTTTTGTGATTCACCAGATTGATGAATGCTTTTGTTCCATTATTCAGTGACAACATTAAAGTCTCCCGCTGAACGCCCTCCGCGAAAACAATACTGACGAGCGGAAATTCGATGGGTATCTTCCAAATATTTCATCAGCTTGAAATTGGTGATGGTCTCAAGTACTTTGGAAAGCACCGAGACGATAGTGATTGGATGATAATTCCCAAAATGGCAGGGAAAATGCCAAAAAAACGGTAGAACAAACATGATAGCGGTGGCTTTGACAGGGAGTTACAACAATATTTTTTTTAGCACAATTGCGAGACTACCATCTGGACCGGCTAACTTGTTGGTGTTAATACTTGCAAGAGATAATCGGGGGTGGTACGTTAGAATCAGCTAAATTAGAGATTGCATCAAATTTTCGGACAAAGACATTAACTTTTTCTAAGGCCAGTAGCAAAAACATAGTCCCTATTTTTCAAAAGTGGTATTGATGACTTCGTACTGCTCAAGAAGTTTTTCTCTATTTTGCCAGCAAAGGACCAAAAGGTCCCGAAAAGGTCCAATAAAATTATTTAAGCTTGCGATACCGTTTGCATTGACAGGTTTTCAGTCACCTTAAACTAAGTCATTTTAAACTAAGTTAAATTTCCATTTGGCATTTTCATTTACATTTTGATCAAAGAACGTGAGAATTAATCATACAGCTAAATTATGAGAGATACATTTCCGTTTTTAATGAGCTCTGCAGGTCGAGACGATAGATCTAGGATGAAAATCTTTAGTAAAATTCTGAGGATTAGCAAAGCAATTTCTGGAGTGGTCAATTAGAGTAAAACCTGCTGTTAGAACAATTTGGGTAATCTGATGGAATCCTTACACTAAAGCACATCATCATAATTGTGTTTAGTTAGCTTAATGCTAAAGAGCAGTTAAAAATTCAACTGAGTTACGCAACTCTGGTGCAACTCTGGAAAGGTTTTTAATGTTTCTTGATATCTGCAAAGCGTCAACGTATAAAAGAACGTCCAAACTCTGATTAACAACGATGAGGTATACAACCGACTCATAAAAATTAAATATGCCCTTAGAGTGTTCGCCATTGGAACATCGGTACTTTGGTTGTAAAAAACGGGTTTTAAGTATTTTCAGGAAATACTGGCTAGTAATGATTTTATAAGCAACGTTTTATGATATTGGCGGACTAGTATACAAATAAACAAAACACCGAAGACAAACGTTGGTCTGAATTGTTATACCGCTACCATGTTTTTAAACTTGGTAAAACGGATAATTTTACTGAACCAGTGATGAAACAAACTTTTGCAAAGGTTAATAACAAATTGATACATGTAAAAAATGTTGGAGTGCAAATAGACGTAGCAGAAAAATTTGATATTGATTGACGGGCCATAAAAGTTCCATGAGAGTGTAACACAAACGTAACGATCACATCGATCTCAACAAAGGTCTTTTTATTTAACCTGTACCCGACATCGTTTATCAAGACATCTTCGTCGTTCTTAAAACACCCACCATAAGGTTGATCGTATAATTTAAAAATCCACGACTGTACCATTAACTTTTTATTATTGCATGGAGGTTTTAAAAGAAAGGGTGGAACCCTGTGGTTTGTGTTTTCGACATTTACGAATTATACCGGAAACCATTAAGTGAATTTAATACTGCAGTAACTCGTACGTAAGTTTAAAAGCAACATCTATAGGTTTAATCATAAATATTTGATTCCGAGTTACATATTAAGTGTGATACGAATTATGCTATAATAAAAAATATACAAGACCATCATGATAATAAACTATTGAATAATTTCAACTTGCATAAAAACTACCTGCAACATGAATTCCATTTCATTCCATATGCAATTTCATTTTGTAATTGGACGTTATGTTCATAAAACGGTTAATTCAATTGATTTGTAATGTTTAATCGATCATTTTTTAAAATTTAATTTATATTATAATTTTTATAATTTTATTTTTTAAATTATGTAATAAATTAATTAATTGTAAATTTCAGGCAAAAACTTATCCAATTAATTACAGCAGATTGCTTGTAGAAATTGGCCCATTATTATATTTTGTTTTTAGGGAATTTATTTTTGCAGATTACTGTTGAATGATGGCACTGGAGTTGCTGATAAGAGATGACAGAACGCAGAGCAGTTAAAAAAAATTGTGATTGTCTTTTGCTAACAGTAGTTTGAATATTGACTACCGGGAAACTGGACCAATTCTTTCATTACTAAAACACCTTTCCTTTCCCTACACCACAAAATCAGAATAGAATTGTGCCGTAATGAGCATGAGGTGTATGAAACCGAGTCGTTTCAATCATGCATGGAAATATATTTATAGAAATATGAATATATGAAAATCCCTCCTATCCTACCGTTTGAATGTAAAAAGGCTGTGGGAATAGGATGTTAATTGGAACATTTTTGTATTAAAAATAAAAATCTATATTTTGATGCTGACTTGTCGAATAATTATACTAACCTAAAAAGCTATTGATTATGGTTCTTATCATCGGAATCCAACCATCCTTATTTACGATACGCCATTCGAAATCTAGGGCAAAATATCATTTCATTTAAATATAAAGAAATGTCGACAAAGTATTTATACTAAGTTTTGTAGTCATAATAACATTTATACCAAATTATAAAGTTACTATATCCTAAAATTAAAAATCAATTTGCTAAAGTCAACATTATTATAGGGAAAACTTATAAACATAATAATACTTAGGAGGGAGGTAGATGGGTAAACTTTCTATAAATATGTATACGTATTCAACATAAAACCACCAGAAGCAATGTAACCAAACATTAATTGATATTATCAATTTTAAAGGACAATATAGACAATTTTCAAGGTAGCTACAGGCAAACTATTATGTTTTTATATCGTAATATTATTTAAAAATCAAAATCAAATTAATTTTATAAATTTAATTACAAGAATTTACATATAAATTAAACAATTTTTATTTATAATAAATTTTTTTGAAAAATGCAAAAATACGAGGAAATTTAAAATTGACATTAAATATTATATTGTTATAAAATTAATTGCTACTACTCTAATATTATTATTATTACTATTTATATTTTAATTAAATATTTATAAATATGAAATTGGAAAATTATAAATATAATTTTTATTAAAATATTATTTGTATTAATTTTGTTTCCATAGAAAATTAACAATACATATTTTGTTTTAATTTTAATTATAAAATATTTAAACGATTTCGAGATTTAATATAAATTACAATTTTTTTTTAAATGCGCTCTTATCATTTTTATTTAATAAAAAAATATTTTAATTTGTCGCGATTTGCAATTAAATTAATTTAATAAATTGAAGTAAAAACTACTTTTTACCCACTGTGTTTTTTTTTGCTTTAGGTAATAAAGCTTTCTACGCTCGTTACTAATAGGTTTTATTTTTTCAATTCTCTTCAATTCTGCAAATAAGAAATTGTTACTATAAAACTAATTGTTATCACGTAATTTCGTCGAGCTCTTACAATAATAACAACAATATGAAAAATAAATGTTTCGTTTTTACTTCGGTTTTTATTTTGCTGCTTGGGAAAAATGAAAATTTAATTTATTTTTCATTTCAAATGAAAAGTGTGTGTACGTATTACCACGTACAAATAAAATCATAGTGAACTTTTAAATGATTTAACAAAAAAGCGATTCAAGATACATTAAAAACTATATGATCTATATACCTCGATACGGACGCATCCTTGTTACGGAACAGTTTCGTTTCCTAAAACTTGTACAAATTTCTGGAAATCAAAAAAAGGTTTTCTATATAATGGTATAAACAGAACTAGAGTGTCAACGACGAGCGTCAACGAATAAATATATATTTCGCCAGAGATATCGCTGTAGTAAACATAACAAACAAAAGCGTCAGCGTATCGCGATATAAAAATAACAAGAAAAATTTTAAAACATGGCTGCTGTATTATGCTTCTTTATTAAAAAGGCACCTTAAAAAAATAAAAAACAGTTGGCAACATTGTTTCGCCGGCGATAAAATAAGAAATAGACTCTTAATTTATTTCAACGAAAAAATCGTCGTCGCCATCGTCGATGTTTCTGTTAGCATACTATGCTTTTAGTGCATTTTAATTTGACAGGCGTCGACGCTCGTCGTTGTCGTTCTGGTTCTGTTTATACCTTATAAGCCATTGTCACAAACAAAAACGTCCGTAATTTTCGAAAAACGGAACTAATATCTAGTGTAGCAAAATTGTTATAATTTAATAAATTTAATTGAAAAGTAACATTTTTATATTTGGCCATTCTTAGAAACGAATTTTCATTTAAATGGTATAATTTTTGCCGTAACCTAACGCATATTTTTATTTCAAATAGCTACCATTTTTATCAAATTTTCATTATGATATTACCGAAAACGAATACGCACGAAAATACTAAATTGACGTTGTTGTTGTAAAATCGTTCGTTTCTTATTCTGTAAGTGGCAACGTCTTAAGCCATAATGTAATATTCAATGATCCGTTCTATCTAAAAAAATAAAAATAAAAATTCGATTAAAATACAAATACGCTTCTAATAAATAAGATACCCTGAAGAGTCTTCTCCAGAAAAACTTATATTTTGATGTGAATGAAGCTTGACGTTGGTTAAAAAACGAACGCTCTGCATTCTTCTTTTTCAGTATTTATTTATTTAGCCCAATAAGGTATCTTAGTGAAAGGCCTTTTGTATCCTGCCTAAACAAATGTGTGGGTAAAAATTTTGATTGTTCTAGTGGGAGATGCCGCAAGTTATTTATAGATGAAATTCTAATCAAATTTAAACCAAGTTGCACATTTGTGTATGTACTCGATCGAAACAAAAGTAATCATATTTAAAAGCCAACTGACACATGTGTAAGTAGTGATTTTGTTAGGTTACAAAACCACAATAAAATACTATTTTACCACCATAATAGATTAATTATTTTTCTAATAGATGGAACCACTATTAATAAAAATGAAAACCATTCGGTTTAAAATAATATTTCATGCTTACACATTTGTGTCAGTTGATTGCTAAATATTGAAATGAAATATTATTTCACTCTTCCAAAGTGTTACACAATTGTGTTTTATTTAACAACACATTTGTGTCGGTTGGGCTTAGGATAAATTTACTATTATTTTTTTATTGGATGCAAAAGGGATAAACAAAATAATATGAAAAGCACGGCGGCAACGTATAACACCGTATAGTATAGGTAGTTCGAAACTTTTTTTTTTATTACAACTGCCTATGGCTTTATTCTTGAATCTTTCTAAAATGAAACTAACAAGATATATGCGAATTTTACAAACTAACCTTACTGCTATTTTTATAAGTCTTAACTAATGTTAATACTTATTATTAGTGTGCAGTATTTACCTTATTTATAAATTCAATAGTCCAAGTGGATCAGCTCTTCTCGGTCGTCTGTATCTCGGTGGTTTTAGGATATCTCGGGCCAAACCATTGAGACTTGTCTCTAGTTTTGAACAATCTCTCGAACTATAGGTTCTAATTGTATCTTTAATGGTTAAAATACCGAGGTCATGATTGATTTTTGACTGTGTACATTGCAAAATTTCTCTGTTTGTTGCGCTGGTGGATCCCCATAACGGAATACCATATGTCCATATGGGCATAAGTATCGCTTTATATAGTAAAATTTTATTGTCGAGTGATAATCTTGATTTTCTTCCTATAAGCCAATACATCTTAGCAAATTTTATTTTTATTTGATTACGCTTTGCTTCTATATGCTTTTTCCATGTTAACCTTCTATCCAGATGTAACCCTAAGTATTTGACATTAGATTGCTGCGGAATAGTTACACCGTTCAATGTAACTTGTGGGCAGGTGAGTTTGTTAAGTGTGAATGTAACATGTGTTGATTTATTTTCATTGAATTTTATTCGTCAAGTCTTTAGCCAGTTTTCAATTTCATTCAGATGATTTTGCAATTGCGTTGAGGCAGTTTGAGAATTTTTACAAGACACTAATATGGCTGTATCATCAGCAAATGTTGATATTATAGCTTCATCTCAAATGGGCAAATCGGCTGTATACAACAAGTATAAAATTGGTCCAAAGATACTTCCTTGTAGAACACCTGCGCTAATATCATTTAAACCAGTGGTTGCTGCGTTTTGTTCAACCAAGTATTTCCTTTGAAGAAGATAGTTTTCAAGAACTACATGGAACTGCTTCGGCAAAAGTTCTTTAACTTTGTATATTAAACCTCTATGCCAAACTTTGTCGAAGGCTTGTGCAATATCCAAGAAGACATCAGAACAATTGTTTGCTTGATTGCGTTGACAATCCTGTGAACTTACTTTATAGTGCTGTGCTGATTTCGGAAACCAAATTGGTGATCTGGTATAATATGCCAACTTTCTTGCACTTCAATTTTTTTTATTACGTCTCTATTTGATTCTTCTCTCAAATAGATTGGTGGCGGTTTTTTAGTTTTCACCTTGTTTTCTGTAGGTGGATCTTCAGAAGTCTCGTTAGTTTGCAAGACAGAAAAACGGTTTTCATGAAGTAACTCAGCACTGGCCACTCTACTTAATTTGTTTACACTATAGTACTTGCCTCTGATCTTGGGCTTCTTTTTCTTTTATTTTGAACAGTTATATATCTGTCCATACCTGTTTGCACGAGTTTTTGCTCGAGCACTTTTTGTTGTGTTATTGGGCGATACGATATTTGTCCGATTTTTCCTACATCTAACGATGACGTTGTGATATTTATTAAATTACCAATGGACATCGTCCGCTGTTGTACTGGTGGTGATGGCGCGATATTTTTTTTTGGTGGAGTTCTGATCACCATTTTTACATATTTTTTACATATTTTAATTTAATTTTAAATAAAAAAGTGATATCAGCAGTTCACACGGAACTATTGTATTTAATCAATTTTAATTATATTTTTTATTGTTTACTTGACGGTAGTCAAATTGCCAAATTGCGAAAAATAGAAGAAAATTAATAACAAAAAATTAAATATTAAATATGTATGTGGGAAAATTATCCTTAAAATTCGTTTGCAATGATCTACAATGACGAGTTATTGAAATTTTTTATATCCGTCGATCGCGTCTCTATCGGCAGTTGGTTGTAAGTAATTTTAGAAGTACGAGTAATGGTCCAAGTTCCATCACTGATACTTAATGACATAAAGATAAGATCTGGTTCTTGTCGCGTATCCATGATTATCGCTATTCATTTTGAACTTAGTATCGGTGTGAAAATAAAAATTTGTATCGCCTTGTTTTGAATTATTTCTGTTTCTGCTATTTTAGTTTTATTCACAGATCCCCACATATAAAAATCCCGTAGATTAAATTACTATGAAAAGCGCATTAAATGTCACCCTGCAAAAATCTTCTCTAAATAGCACGAAAACCTTATTGTTGTTTACTTACCACTTTATTTTTCTCCAGGTAACTTTGAAGTCAAATTTTAATGGCTAATTCAAAAATTTTTGAAATAACTGAACAAATAGCAACAATGTGATCACATTTGATTAATCCGTCCTTTGACCGTTTTTAAAAATTGGCACAATCTTAGAGCATTTTAGCGCAGCAGGAAATACACCTCCACCAAATGATTTATTTATAAGATTTGTTAGATTACTAGAAAGCACATCAGCGCAGTTTTTAATTACTTTCACACTCAGTTCATTAGATCAGACAGATGCAGTATTTTACAAATGTTTTTTAATATGAAGAATTAAAAGAATTTCCTGTTCTGTGACATCGTCGACATAAATCTGTTGGGTTATATTATAATTATGATTTGGAGGAACATAGATGATTTTATCAAACATCATCGAAAATGATGCTCTAACTTCAACAAAATATCGATTTAGCTCTTCAGCTACTTTAATGTGTCTACTGTTACTAAGGCATCAGTTTTTAAGACTATTTTTGGTGTATATCTTGTTAGACGCCATCAACGCAAATTTGTAGTCCCAAAATCTACATTCTCGTTTACGTAAATCTTTTCAATCCATATAGGGCTTCATTGGTTTCTTTCTGGCACACAGTGTAACTACGCTTGTGGTTCTAAATTTATTTTTTCTTATTAATAATTCATTAATGAATGAGTCTAGAATAGGATTGCTAAGAAACTCATCATGAAGTAGATTCATGATTGGTTGGTTTTTTCAGTGTGTTCAACAATTGTTGATTCACTGTATTTCTGACGAATATAGATTTTAAACTCACAAAGAATAACATTGTGGTCCGGTATACTAATATCCAGATGAAATATTTTTATGCTCATATTTAGGCTGGTACCAATGATGTGATCCAGATTTTAATTCGTTTCCGGTCTCGTTAACAAACTTCTGTTGGATTTGGATGTGAGCAAATGCAATGCTTTTTCATTTCACCAAATCCGTTTTTTATCCACTTTATAGTGTGCATAACACGATTTATCTCCGTCTTACCAATGTTACTCGAACAGAACGTAACCATAAATAATATGCCTTAAACGTCAATATTCAATCCTGATCCATTGTCGGAATCAGATGTAGTATTTTTTGGAAGAAACTAAGCTCGTAAACAGTCTGAAAGGTCATTAATATTGATCTGGCACAATATCTAGGAGGATTATTGTGTTTTAACTGAGGTTATGACTCTTATAATATATTTGAACCGATGGATAAACAATAAGATCCAGACATCGGAAAGTTTGTTATTTTTAAGCTTTCTTGTTTGACCTGAATTATTCCGGCAATTTGCATAAAAAATGGCAGTTTCCTATCCGGGGATTTGGTAGTTGAAATTCAAATGAAGAACTAACTGGTTATTTTTTATATTTGGTTATTGCTTTGTCTATTTCGCGTGTTTTTGCATATTCTTTAGATAATCCTTGCTCTAGATTTCCCAAAAATCATTGTGCATTTTATCGACTAGTTGCCACC
Organism: Tipula confusa; assembly: GCA_963556175.1. NCBI lineage: Eukaryota > Metazoa > Arthropoda > Insecta > Diptera > Tipulidae > Tipula > Tipula confusa. Next base: position 208,888,710 of record OY744475.1, read on the forward strand.
TAGTTAACAGTTGTGGTTTTAATTTAAGTAGCTGGTCGTTAATATGGGCAAGCATAGAATGGTCTAAAGTGGTCAATTCTTCGAACGTTAGTATTACCGATGCGATGATTTTATTCATATGTTGTTTTACTAGTTTTACATCCGCTTCCCATAGACCGCCAACATATCTCCAACTGGTGGATTGAAATGCCACTGTATCCCTTGAACTCGAAATATCGTCCGAATGGTGATAGATGGCTTGCAGATACTAATTTGCTGCAACAAAATTTGTTGCGTTATCGCGCTATATAAATTTGCAACATTTTTTTTTTTTGAGGCTATGAATCGTTTGAGAGCAGAGAGAAATCCTTTCTATGTGCATCGCCTTCGTTGTTAAACAGATAAAATTAACGATGTAACCTTTCTGGCTTTTCGATCTTCTCCTTCGACATTTGAAAATAAATGGGGCTAGCATAATGTATCGCCGTGTCGATGAATATTTTTGATGATGTAACCTTTGGTGAAATAATGCTTCCCATTAGTTGGGTTTCTTAACTCTGCAATCTGTTCTGGGGCCGAAGCTCTCCCAACTCTTTCACAGTTAATTTTTAACGTCCTACCTTACGCCGTCACCAACCAAATTAAGGACGCACGAATACAGGTTCGATTTTAAATCCATCTGCACATTGCATTGATCCAGCCGGCCTGCACTGACATGGACGATGGTTCGGCCCATGGATTCTGCACTCCAACAGGGGGTCATAGTTGTGTTCATCGTCATCACCGATCGAAATCAGGTGATGAAAAATCCGTTTTGCAACCCTCCCCCGTTGGGGTTCGATCCCGGTACCTCCCGTCCCAAACACCGCAACTTTAACCACTGCGGCAAATGCTCGGTGCCTCTAATTTATATAACTTTATTTTGGTCCAGAAATGGATGTAAGGACAAATGTTTGCTTTTATTACCCACTGAACATCTTTCCTTTAATTTTCTAATATGCAAAGGCTGTAGATTGCGTAAATTTTACAATGTAAAACTTTGAAACTTTTACAGTTCCTCTTCTAATACTTCTAATGTGATGCTTTACAAACAATGCACATTTTCCCAATTCCAGCAAAAGTTCTTCTTGGTGCTTGTGACATAACAGAAAATTAAGTGTGAAGGTGATCTTATTTTGTTAAAATCCTCTTGCTGGGCTGTTGATTGCTTCTAACGATATGTTTTTCTAGGAACTTAAGAAATCCATTTAGAACTTGAATATCTCGAAGGGTTTCAAGATTAACTTGGAACAAACGATGTGTCTCGCTGTCTAATTTCTTTAATGGAATTAATAATGAGTCCCATGTTGTTGTATCGATACCGATTTTCTACCATCGTGTCATGATATGTACCTGATTTTTTGCGTATCACTGAAATTTTCATTTTTGTGCACAAAATCAGCTACCTCAAAACTTATGTTAAAGGAGAGGCAGCAAATCTTCTAAATGGCATTCCAACAACAGGAATAAACTATACAGATGCTTGGTGCTAGAAAACATTTTCAAACCTGTGATATTAACATCTGTGGGAAGAATTTTGGAAGTCAATCTATTATAATATTTTTGTTTTTCAGTTTTGATGGGGATCCAGCCTTTCATGCAAGGAAGGTAAGCTGTTCCACATAATTGTACTCCTTGATTGTACCTTACCTGTATATAGATTGTATCTATATTTTTGCTTGCATTCCTCATTTTTAATTGGAGATCTACAGATATTTGACAAATTATTCTGACAAATGAATTAAGAACAGCTTTAACCTAAAATCAATCGAAGCATTTCTTCCAAGAAGAAGGGTCAATCTTTTTTTCAAATCTTGTACCCCAAAGAAGACAATTTTGGATTACCTACACGTTATGTATATTTTTGTGAACGAATCTGGTTTTATCGTGGATGACAGTTATGCTCATTTCAATATTTAGCTTGTAATGATTCTCTAACCCTAAAAATTGTTCCATCCTATTAGGACTCTACAAAAATGATTTAAAAACATAAATGGGAGATTTAAGTTTTTGAAAAACGGTTTCTTAACATATATCCCATATATACCATTACATAACACAAAAAAATATTTTCAGAACCGTAACATTCCGATGTTAAGCAAAAATAGATTTTCTTCGAAATATTATTACAGTTTCTTAGTCTAAGATATTGCAAAATTGGGGATTCAATTTCAAAAATTTTATTTTGAAAAATAATATAACTTTACACAAGTTAAATGACAAGGTAAAAATGTGCGTTCAGATGAAATGTTATGTTGACATTTTTGTTTAAATTATAGTAGTTCATATTATCTTTCATACAGCTCCAAAAAAATACAATTCAGTAATTTGAACCAGTCAAAAAATACAATTATAATATTTTAAAATTAAACAGTGGATAAATCAAGTGTCTCCAACATAAATAAGAGATTGTTGCGAGTCAAGTGTTTATATTCAAAAAACAAAAAATTGAAAATTATTCGCTAAATTAACTAAACTTGTTAAAAAAAAAACAATTAGATAAGAGTATTGAATCCAGTTAACTCCTTAGTAATGTGGAAGTTTTTTAAATTATAAAACTGAATATGAGAAAAATATAGCTTTCTTAATGAGTATAGTGTCATTGTTGTCAAATCGCGATATTTGGTTAGTTAATAACACGTCCACGTACACGTTTAATCGTGCATGTACACACCAACCATTATTTTGCGCATTAGAGATACTGATCTTATAGATCTGGATGAAATACAACACAACGAATATGAAAATTTTGAATATTTTTCTTGCAAAGAAGATAATGCGAAGCAGGTCGCTGTCGACGTCGTTGACAATATGTTGCATATCCATGTTTTCATGGAGTTGTAGACGCTGGCTATATTTTTTTGGCATTTTTTGTGATTTCTTCGTTGACGGTTTCCATCTTTAGATCTCTATGTATATTATCATTTCTAATAAACCAAGGTGCATTGGCAATGCATGGTAGTACTTTGTTCTGGAATGTTTGTAAAATCTTTCAGTGGACAATCTCATTTACAGTGAGCTGTAATTTACTGGTTGTCTCTTCGATTATACTTCCAACCGCCAAAATTACTGTATCATCTGTATCAGTAAAAAGTTTGTCATTCGTATAAAGCAAATACAATAATGGTCCCAGCACGCTCTTTTGTGGTACTCTTGCTTCATTTCTTTTGAGTGATGAGATTTCTACTTCATATTTCACTCTGAAATATCTCCCTTCATTGTGTAATTTCAATATCTCATGAAACTGCTCAGAGAGGTCGCGATGTATTTTATATTCCAGTCCTCGATGTCAGACTCGATCAAAGGCCTTTGTTTTCAAGCGTCTTATCAATCACGTTAATGACTTTGTGTACCTGCTCTATGGTTGAGTCTTTTTCTCTGAACCCAAATTGGTGAGATGGTTACAGATGTCTTTGTGCAATTAGAGTTTGTTTCATCCTTTTGAGAAGTAATTTTTCAAACAGCTTGGTCAATGATAGTAATGCAGATGTAGGTCTGTAAGACGGTGACTTATTAGGCTTGAGTATCAAAATAATTTCTGTTATTTTCCACTGCTGAGGAACATATTTCATTCTGAATGCTGCGTTGATTATGTGTAGCAACTTCTTAAGACATTTTTTTGGGAACTTTTTAATAACTTTTCCTGTAATAAGATCGTATCCAAGGGCTATTTATTAGAAAGGTATTTTCATCTGCTGTTTGTCTAGTCGAAGGTTTAAACGTTTCTTCCAAATCTTTAGCAAAAAGATCAGCTATATTTTTGGGACTTTTGACCCGAGTACCATCTGCTTTTTTGGTTGGTGGCATCTGCACTTTTTTTTGTAGTCCTTTTGTAGCTTTCCATAAAGAATACTCAGTTTCTTTGTGGCCAGGCAGATTTATTAAATATTTGTTGAAGCTTTACCGCCTTGATTTCTTGTATTAATTTCTGCAGTTTGTTTTTGAGCTGATTGAAAATAGTTTTGCTCTCTGGTGCTCGATTTCTATGCCAGATTTTGCGAGCTTTACGATTTTCTCTGGCCAAATTTTTCATTTTCTGTGTATATGTTTCATTTTTGAGGTTAATTTTTGGCAAGAGGAGAGCTTTTCCATGCTGCGATCTGAATATTGTTTATGAGCAGCTGTACTTCTTTTTCAAGTTGTGTTTGGTTTTTGATTGGGACCTTCAAGGTCGATACTTTTCTCAATTAAAAGTGCAAAGGTTTCCTAATTGGTCTTTCCGCTTGTTAACCTTGGGGGCTTTCTTTTTCAATTATTGTTTCACTCATTGTAAGTATGATTGGAAAATGATCCGAAGATAAGCCTTTATTATTTTCAATATGAATATAATTTTCTGAAATACCTTTAGCAATGAAGAAGTCAATCACGTCTGGTATTTTGTTAGTGTCCATTGGCCAATAAGTAGGAATCCCACTTGAATAAAACCCACAGTTTGTTTGATATCCAGCTTCCAAAAGTTCTCTGAAATTTGAGCCCATAATTTTGAACATTAAGAGGTAATCATCCTTTTAAAGATGATGTCTTGGTGAACAATATATTGCAGCAACCCGCAGCTTCTTGTAATTATTGTATTGCACGCTAAGTGATACAATTCATTCAATTCTGATGAATACAGTTGCTTCATCCGTAGCTCTTTCTGCTGGATGTATAGAATGGTAACTAGAGTAACCTTTTATTTTTGCATAAGACTTTATTTTGATCTGAAGGCCCTGGTAGTTCTTGTCTTGCTGTTTATGAGTATGAGAATCCCTCTGTCACTTTTGCACTATGGAACGTAGTGACAGTTTTTGTCGGGATTTTCTTTTTCTTTAATTGATCTCATTGGCAGGTTTTTGTTTGCCCTATTTCACTTGTTTTGCTGCGTTTTGGCTACTTCACGTCTTCTTTAGTTAGCAGGGTGGGTTCCCTGGCAATTAGCACATTTTTCTGGAGTGTTCCTATCTATCACGCAGTGATAGATTTTGTATGATGCCTTCCCGCACATTTTACACATCTGGTTTCACGATTGCAGTATATGTGCTTGTGGTTGTATGCCTGGCATTGTGGTATGATCCCTGTGGTTTTTTTCAATGGCTCTATTCGGACAACTATTCCCAAGATGTTCCTAATGTTAAATATGTTCTCAATTTTCTCTGAGTTTGTAAAGGTCAGAGTGAATAGAGGTACCTTTATTTTGTTAACAGTTCTCCTTCCGTTTTCGCTAGGCGTTCTTTCAATTTTAAACATATTAACTGCATCTAAGTGCATGTTTGATGTAGACCCCTAGCAACTACTCTAATGGGTCTGGAATTTTTGTCTTTACCTTTTGGATGAGGCATATCTACTCTCCAGACGTTGTTGTTTAGCGATAAAAGCTTATACTCTTATTCTGTCACTTCTTTCATTAATGCTTGGATAACGCTAAAAATATCGACATGTGTGATATTGATTGTTGGTGGTGGTTTTTCTTTCTTGGTATTGTTGGTAGTTGGTAATTGGTTTACCTTTGCTCCCGATGTGTTCACAGCTTTCCTTTTACTGGAAGAATTTACTTCTTGTGTTTTTGCTTTTTTAAAGCCCTTTTTGATTTTCTCATTATCTATTTGGTTTCTCTTTCTAAATCTTCCTCGTTGGTTTGGTACTTGATTGGACTACCATCTTTCGTTTAACTTCTTCTTCAAGAAGTTGAATATGTTGCTGCATCAATTGAATTTCTGAATTTAATTCTTTATTTTCTTGTCTAAACTCGGCTAGAGCTTTGATTACTTCCTCAGATTGAAGATTATTAATAGTTACATGGGGTGCAGTTGCCACTGCCGCCGCCGTCTTTAATTGTAGTGTACAACTACTTACATTTGGAACCTCAAGAGTTGGTGATCTCAAAACTTAACAAACTTATTGAGCTTCCATTGATTTCCATTGATATTTACGATTGGCAAATAATAAATGTAGTCTTAAATAAAATATTTTCAACAAAACAAAAGATTTTGGTTTCCGTTTGGCTTCCAAGAATTTTTTTGATTTCCATGAAGCTTTTAAGATAATAAAAACTTTTTTTTATATGTCATTATTTTGTGAATATCTAATTTAACATAGGCATTTAGCTCATGATGGACCAACAATTTGGCCCCATCGATTACAATCTTGAGTTTACTTTTTCTCTATATAGCTCTATAGTTAACCAAAGTACTCGTTGTTTAATTTTAGATTATCAACATTTGCAAGTTATTTAGATTTTAGCTGTGAAAATGTAGAGTATAGAAAACAATACGGTTCCTTGGGGCAATACGAACACAAATATTTGTATCCCTTCCCATAAAATTACTAGATAGAATCATAGATTAAGATATAAAAAGATGTTCCAATTAGAACAAAAAATAAAAGTAAGTGACGGGTACCTTTAATATGGTACCACTTGTTTCAATAAAAATTAAAAATCATTTTTTGGTTTATTGTTCAAAGTACAAAAATATTTTTTAACTACAAAGGAAGATATCAGCGTAGAGAAAGGCTACTTGGTTTTATTTTTTATTATTTCATTGTCGAACGCATATTTTATAAACCTTCATCATATAGTAACCAAGGAAAATGGCTTTTCCTTTTTATTTTACTTTATTATTATTTCTAGATATACATTTTTTTTTGCTTGTGTATGTGTCATCTTTATTATATCTTAATCTATGGTAGCAGTAAAATAAATTCGAGATATCAGAAAATCGTATAACTTCACGTATTTGTCCACCAGAGGAGTAATCCTCTCGAATATTATGTAAGACAATAATTTCTATATTTAGTACACTAAACCAAACAATATTTTACGAAATATTTTCAGTTTACTCCCAAATAATTTCCGACATCATGACACATTAAATTTATATAAATCGAAAACTTTTTTTCATTTCTGAAAAAAACGTTCTGCACAGCTTTGCAACACTACTCATATTTATGCTGTTCTTATCTATAAAACATAACTTTCTACTTCATTTGCTATGATCACAACCAAAAACATAAAAAAAAATTTAATGAAACCCATATGGTTTTAGTTATGTTATATACGATGTTGTTTAATCAAATAGAGAAATTGGGATGCTTCCACCATTAGGTTTAAATTCGATTGATGGTTTCCTATTTATTTGGATAATTTAGTTTTTTGTTTGAATGAGTTTGATTAGTGGAAATTGAAGATACATCATTTACGATAATATGATATTTATGAACTTTTATTAAACGTGCGTCATATTTAAGTTTCGTATACATCAATATGGTATATGCCAACATAATATGCATTACGATTTGTACGATAAAAGCATCACAAATATTTATATGACAAATGTTGACCCCGTAAGCCATTATCATTTAAACATTTATAAAGTTTGCGTCTAATTTGATCAAATAAGAACAAAACCAAAAAAAAAAAAGTTGTAATAAGATAATCCAACAGACATAACATTGAACATGCATTGCACAAGTAAATAAAAATCATAAGGATACGAATTTTTTTTTTTTAAGTTATGTACATTTTATGATGCTGTGGTTGTTATTATTATTGAAGATGGTTTATTATTGCTTTGGAAAAAAATAATATTTATTTATTTATTTATTTACACATTTTATCATGTTGAGATTTTACTAGAAAATAAAATAAAAAAAAAATTTCCGAGAAAAAATTATATAAATCACAACTTATGGTTGTTTTTTCATTTTTATTCTGCAAAGATTCGAAATTTTTCTAGAGTCATTTTTAATCAGCTTTACTCCTTAAATAGCTTTAGTTAAAAAAAATAAAAATAAGAACAGCAAAAACGGATTGTTAATATCTCTTGAGGAATAAGTTGGTTAGTCAATCTTAGAAAAATGTAAATTTTTCTGCTTTTTAGGAACACATGTATCAACTACACCGAAATTTTGTTACTGTATTAAATTATGGTTAATTTTTTACCCACACACGCAAAAAAAATTAATGAAAATTATAATAAGAAAGTATTTCTACATATAACGGTAGGCCATCATTTAGTTTACTATGGCAAACCTTGACATTTTGACAGATCCTTAGTCTAATGTTTAGCATTTCGAAATTTTGAAGACTTATTTTCAAAGTAATTGTTGTGTAGGCGAACCTCTGTAAATTTTGAAATAAACATGGTTTGTGAAAAAGCATCAAGCGGAAGAAATTTCAGAGAAAGGCTTGCGTTTGAAAACTCCAATTTTGACAGTTTATTGCCTTAGAGTTTAAAGAGAATATATATAGAGTCTAAAATAGTCCACATTCTATAGCACCTGTTAATTATAGAAAAATGGCATTCGTAAAGTTGATTTCAATTGGATGGCTATACTGCAAGGTTCGCAAAACTATAATGGCAATTTATTATACCTATTTTGGACATATGCTTCTAATATGGGAAGAGAGGTTATATTAAGAATGGAGGTGTTTACTTTGCGTTGAGTATGGGCTATTTAGCCAGAATAACTAAAACACTATTCGGTTCAGAAGCTTGCAAAAATTCAAGCATGCCATTTATAAAGCAAGATACTTAAACCTGAAGTTAACGTTTTTTAGGAAAACCTCCATAGAAGTAAGACAGCTAACGTTTTGCTAGACCAAACAAAAATAGACACAGGTACAAACTTGTTGGTTATCAGTAAAGATTATCGCAATATAGCGGAACCTGAATGGCTCTTAGATCAACTTGGAACCTCGATTAAGATTTTTCACCTGATCATATCCGAGCATCATAGAACCGAGAAGAGATTTGGATGAGACAAAATATATCTGGGTTGCTTGAAACAAATTGATGGGCGATTTCCGAGTAAAATTTACGTATCATAGGATAAAATACGAGAATCAAATGTGCTTTCATTATAGCCAGAGACTTCAATGCAAGCATTGATTTGAAGTGGTGCATGAATATTAAGGAAGCAAGAAGACGGTATGTTCTTGAAAGGCAGCACTAGTATACGACCCATGGCAATAAAACAATGTGGAGTACGATGAATCAAGCATGTGATAGAGACAAAAAAAGAAGCCTATTTGAAAAAGAATCTCAAAAATGCCTGCACCTGAAACGTGTATATAGTCACTAGGGCAAGAAAAAGAGAAGTGTGCAGCATAAAAGGAACATGAGAGTTCCTTTGGGAACCTGGGTCCTAGGTTACAAAATATTGATGCGCAAGCTTGATTCTCAAATATCCTGCATTGTAATGAAGGGGAGACAAACGTGGCATATAGAGACGTCTATTTGCATACGTTACGCAAACCGAGGGTTGAGCACCTTGTCCCGATAAACTACTTCTCTCTGCAACAAGAAAGCGTCAGATCCAAATGGAGTTCCCATAAACGTAATGAAAATGATCGGTCGCTTTTACCCTAAGGTATTTTTAAACATGTATAATCTCTGGCTTAAAGGAGGAGTTTTTCCTAGGATATGGAAGAATTATGGACAAGTAATCATTAGCAAAAATAATGATAACTCGAACTCCTCATCAGCATATAAAATCTTGTGCATACTCGATACAGCGAGAAAATTGTTCGAACGCCTATTAAGCCACGAACCACGGCTATGTAGTTAAAACTGTATGGTACCTTTCAAACAAACATTCCGGTTTCAGAAAGAATCACTCTACTACTGGTACTGAAGAAGAGGTAGTATGAGCCTTACTACTATATGGCACAGTCAGGAAATATCTGTTCTAATACAGTTATACTATTTGCCACGTCTGCGTTAATGAAACGACTTTCAACTTAAGCTTAACAAAGTTATGCGCAGAACTTGTTTATGGTTATACAGTCATAATTTGGCTCTATCAACGGAGAAAATGGAGTTAAATTGCTTATGAGAAATCACATGGTGACCAATATACGATTCCATAGCAGTAACGCATCCCGGACTACATCTGTACACAAAATTATACTTTATAGAACATATTAAACCCTCTACAGAGAAAGCAATCAACGTAAAATATGCTTTAAGTATAGGCTGAACAAACGTTGGAGGACGAAGACTCCTGATGTCGTTCATATAAACTCAAATTTTTTGTAAAAGAGGAATGGGTTGATCCTCTTAAGATGGAAAAATGTGGAAAGAAAATGGCAACTTCACTACGTCGTGGTGCTCGAACGCATATATGTAGTTCATATACAGTACCCTTATCCATAGGAAAAGAAACCGCAGAACTGACTGGAAAGATATGTTTTATTATGCGTGTTCCATATTCAAGGTTAATTCCAAATTTTTCGTATCAAATTAGTAAGGTCGTTCACAATACGCTAAAAATCATCTGATTTGTGGATACTGATCACATGCAGGAGATACTAATCACATGTAGGAGCTAGATAGACATGTAAGTCAGCTAAAGCACTTCAGGATTTAAGAACTCAATTGTTCTGAAAAAATTGTCATTAACAGAAAATTTTTTAAGAATTTTGTGAATTCATTTTTCAACAAATTTTCTAAAATTTTTTTTTGATTTCAAGTTTTTGTTCTTATGATAAATAGCCAGTGCTATTTTCCCGCCTGCTCTAAAATCTTTTATGGTAAGTTTCGTATCATCGTTCATAAAGGTTTGAAAATTTTAAATATTACCTGATAATATTTTACTAACGACTTTTGGTTTAAGAATCATCTTGGCAACAATCAGCAACATTTTTTTTTACTCTTCCTATAATCTGTCCACTAGAATGGTACTAATTTGGCACACAGTATTAAACCTTATTTTAATAGGTTTAATACTTTGTGCCAAATTAGTACCATTCTAGTGGACAGATTATAGGAAGAGTAAAAAAATATGTTTAACCAAGTTAAAAAAAAAATTCTTGATCTCCGAATTTTTTAAAAAATTTTAAAATCACAGTTGTTTTCTTGCTATTTGTAAATGACTGTTGGGACAAAACAAATGATTTAAGACAGTCCAATTTTATAAAATGTTTAAAATTCACGGATGCATTGCACCATCTTGTAGTTGCCGGTAAAATAATTTTACGCTTCGCAATTTTAAAATACTCCAGAAACTCAAATAACACGGTTACGTTTATTTTTGGTCTTTCAGAAACATTTGTTCCTATATCCTTAAAAAAATTCTTTGTCAGAAGGCAGAAATTCCATTGTGGACTTTACTACTAGATCCGATGAGTGGTAAATTCATTTAAATAGTACAATGGGGTGATCGACATCGTTCTGGGGCATGGTAAAAAATGAACTGTTGCAGCCAATCATTAACGCAGCAGTATCGGAAGCCATTCCAATTGTCTTTTGAATTGGAATATTTCATTTCAATAAACCATTTTTAAAATGCTCATATATAGATTTGACAGCACCGTAGCGTTAATATTTAGTAACTGTAATAGTTTTAATTTTTTCGACGTATCTAACTAGAACACATCTTTTTTTGATTACTTATATCTGCATTGATTTATCAATAAAAATAGAATAATTAGTTTTGCTTAATATAAACTTTAAATGTTCGTCCTTGACTTTGCCAACACATTCGTTATACGTTTCGTACACTTTGTTCGGCTTAAAAATATCCTTACAAATTTTTAAATCTACAAAAATACATGGCCACTTTTAACAAAAAAAAAAATTCCTTACCGATGGTAAATGCAACACATTTTTTAAATTAATTTGGCGTTTCAATTCACTCCTGCCACAAATAACTGACTACTTACACTCATTGACTTTAATCTTTAAAATCTTAGTTTCGTAGCTTGATTCTGAATTTTTTTTAACTTTTTTATGTTTCATTTTCATTTTTAGTTATACGCTTTTTTTGGGAGTATCGGACCGATTATCATGTGCTAGATGACAATCATTTGTTTCCGAACAAATGCTGTCATTGTCACTTACAGTTTCCATAAATTTTAATTATCATTAAACCTTAAAAATATTTGATTTATTTGCGCATGAACAATTTACTTACAAAACACTAATAACAACCAAATAAACTTAAACGATTTTGACAATAACCTTACTTTTTGAACGGTGTTTCGATGAAGAAAACCAATAAACCTCAGATTTTACCCATTATGTATTACGCTTCTTTCTCTGTGTTGCATAGGGCATACGTGTATAAAATATTTCAATTTTGTCTGTTGCGCGAAATAATTTTGTGATTTTAATACTTGAAATGATGGTCTGGTACGAAATGTCCTGCAAACGGGGAAAAATCCTGCGATCTGGCAATACTGGTTGGCGTATATATTGTTACCAGTACGATTCATTTTGTATTTATGTTTGTACGATTTCGCCACTAGAGGCGCGTGTTGGAAATATATATATATATATATCTATATATATATATATATATATATATATATATATATATATATATATATATATATATATATATATATATATCTGTCAAATAGCAAAGAGAAAATGTGCAATGAAAGTTCAATTATTGATTTATTATGATTTCACAACCATTTCAGTGCAGACAATTACAATATTAGTTATCTTAAAACCAAAGAAAATATACTTATCAGAAGTGAAGACACAAATAAAATAGTACGAGCAACAATATTTTTGCTGCAAAATCTATATTTTTTAAATCCATCTAGTAAGTAACTTTAATTTAATTTATATAAAGTTACAATAAAGCTTGAATGTGATAGATTTTTTTATGGAATTTATTTTATTGTCATTCGTTTTTCTTCACAGTCACATGCATATAAAAATTTACTTTATTTATATAAAAACACTAACACAATTGTTTTTTCGGTTAGTTTTCGTTATTTTTGTGTGATCCCCGATCGCATGCTATATTTTTTTTTAATTTTGTTTTTTTTCTGTTGTTCTACGAATATATGTACATATGTAGTTACATAATTTAACAAGAACAATATTATTTGTTTAATATGATGTTCTTACATTTCCACCAGGTCAATGACTCAATTCATCGGAATAGCTTATGGTTTGCTTTGCAATATCGTGGAATATCTGACAAATATGTACGTTAATGTAAATAATAGCAATGCAGACTCAATGTTGTGTCAAATTTAAAAACAAACTATTAGGAATTTTTACAATTAGCTCTGCGGTACGGCAAAAAAATGTTGACCCCGATAGTTTTATTCTCATGTTAGAATTTATCTTTCGTAAAAGTGAAGCGAAAAGAGTATCTTACGTAAAAGTCAAAACAACACCTTGTGCTATCGGTCCAACCACTGTCAGTGTAATTAGGCTGAATGGCCACGGTGTCAAAGTACTACTGGACTTATTTGTACGATTCTCAACTTCTGTTGGCCTCAAAATCAATGAGTTCAAACCAAAATACATGATCACTGGTTTTAGAAACTTAGACGCAATGAAGTTTTGTACTTTACGACGTGTAATGAAAAAGTTCCTTATTTTCTGTAAAATAAAATTATGTGTATGAATCAGAAAATTGTTCATCTAGATTAAAATATATTTATCATCAAATAGCTATGGACCAAAATTTTCAAATTTGGACAAATATAAAAAAATTGCTATATGAATTTAAAAAACAATAGGAAACGATTTTAAGCGCCTCATCTATATTGAGCAAATCATATTTTGTTCCTGTTAAATTATGTAACTACATATGTATATGTAGAACAACAAAAAAATAAAAATAAAAAAAATATAGCATGCGATCGGCGATCGCACAAGAAATAACGACAACCAACCGAAAAACCAATTGTGTTAGTGTTTTTATATAAATAAAGTAAATTTTTATATGCATGTGACTGTGAAGAAAAACGAATGACAATAAAACAAATTCCATAAAAAAATCTCTCACATTCAAGCTTTATTGTAACTTTATATAAATTAAATTAAAGTTACTCACTAGATGGATTTAAAAAATATAGATTTTTCAGCAAAAATATTTTGTTTGTGTCTTCACTTCTGATATAGTATATTTTCTTTGTTCAAACTCATACCAAACTTATTTGTATTAATTTCAGTAAAAAATTAATTAAATTCTACAATAAATAGTTTTAGAAAGAAAATTGCATGATGTCAATGAGTGCGTTCAGTGCGCAATAAAATGATAAAAAAAGTTACAGTTTTGTATATTTTGTCGTTCACTGTACTCATAAATGTAACAGCCTACTAAGACATTTTGTTGTTCACTGCATAGACTGAATAAAAACTTTGTTGATTTTTGTTATTTGAATACCCTCTAAACTTGGCGAAGCACAAACGTAACGCAAGCGAAGGGTTTTAAAAAACTCTGCAAACCTAATATCCAGGCGAAACAAGAACGGCACTTTAGCGTAAGACCTGGTATATGAAAATTAAACTGGGTGCGAAGTCATTATTTATGTATTGGTAGTTCGCTTTTTCTTCGCATTTTCTACAAAAACGAAATGCTAATGAAATAAAAATGGGACAAAATTATTATGAATTTAAAACAGAATTTGAATCTGGGTGAAACAAAAGTGTAACACGTACGAATGTATTTTTTACGTATTTTTGGCGTAAAAACGCAAATGTGACATAAAGGCTAATGTTATTCACAGTACTTGACACTTGACACAACAAAAATTTGTATTGAGAAATAATAATAGAGAAAGTAAAAATAAAACGAAGAATCCATTTTACTGTATAATAAAGGTTTGCAAAATATGCATTCGACAATGAAAGAATAAAAAATAGAACCAAGTAGCCTTTCTATGCAATGAAATCTTTCTTTGTAGTTAAAAAATATATTTTCAGGAAAAAAATGCTTTTATATTTTTGTTCAAACTAGTGGTACTTTTATTTTTTGGTTCTAATTGGTACATCTTTTTATAACTTAATCTATGGTGTTAGCTATTAAACGTCAATACTATAAAATGGAAATTATTTTTAAATTTGTGATTGATGATAACAAATTCGGACAGGAATAAAATTTAATTGTATAATAAATAATAATGGAATGTAAATTATTTTATTTATGTTTTATTGCAGTGGGTTATTTATAAAATTTGACAAAAATTAACAAAATGACGTTACTGCGACTATTACAAATTTTTGTCATTGACATCACAGTTTTGCAGTGAACGTAATGTGAAGAAATGTTAATATTTATTTATCGTTTGTAATCAAATACTGTAGTTGAATTCTAATATGAACTGGACTTTTTTGGTCTACACCAGGTTGTTTACAATAAATTCAGAATCTTGGAAAGCTTATTATTTTAAATATTTTTGACAGTACAAATCTACTTTTTCACATCTACTTAATACCATAATATAGTTCGGAATTAAATTATTGTTTTATTTTAAGCACCATTATAGTGAATAACTTTTAAACGTATATATTTGTCGTTTAAACCGAACGTTAATCGCATCCCAGTTAAACCGGCAAAGTTGTGTTATCGATCTAAATATTAATGTAACGAAAATAAATTAGTTCAACATTATATCATCATCAAACAAATTCCTCATTCCACTACTCATTGTATAAGTATATTTTACATAAAAGCTCCCCATTATACTTAAAACATATTCGTGTATCTATATATATACTCGACACATAATGACGTTGATTGTAGATTAAAAAAAAAATAAAAAAAATTGTATTTGTGTATAAGAGACAAAATCTAATAATAATATTTTTAATTGTCATGATGATGATTATTATTACATAACGATGATGATTTAAAAAATTAATGATACAAATAAAAAAAGAGTTTGTTATTTCATTTTGTGCTTTTCTTATATATAAATTTAATGTATATTCTGATTTTCTTGACGCCATTTTATCGAAAGATTACAACAACAACATCTCGTTTATTTAACTATACGTATATACATAAGACTAAAAATATTTAATTATTTTTTGAACAAAATCTAATTTATAATTTTTATTTTTATATTTTATAGTGTTGGGAGTTATTTGCAGTGATGATGGGAGAAATGTATTTTAGCAATACAATTTAATTGACATTTAATGGTATGTAATTGTATATAAAATGACTTTATTTAGTGTTAAATTTCTTTTTCTTATGTTTCTGGTTCAAATACTATATAGTACAAAAATTGATTAGACCACCTACGTCAATAAGAATTGACGCCCAACGAGGGGCTAAACAAGTTAAATAAAATTATTACGTCAGCATAGATAATTTAAACGATTATACTTTATTTTGTACATTTTTTTCAGTTTTATAATTTATCATTCGTATAATTTAAAATCAATAAATTGAATGAACTTCCGGTCAAATACAATAATATTAACGTGTTTTAAAAATTAGAGTGAAGTAAAAAAATTTTTGTGAATTTTAATGTCAGTCAAACTTTATTTATAACTGTATACTTTGCAATAATTTAATATTTTATTGTCAACAATGGCCCTGTCGGTTTTTGATTTTAACTCATCTTAAATTTGTTTAACTATTTGCATTAACCTATACCTAATTTAACCTTAATATTTTGAAAATATCAGTTTTTCAATTCTCAATTGATGATACTAAGAATTTAAAATTTTAGCAATACATGCATTTTTATTTGTTTTTTATAAATATGATTCTTTATTTACGCTTTTAAATAATAGATAGCGAAAGAATATTACAAAAAAAAACCAAGATCTTTTACCCTGTGGCCTTACTACTGCCCTGACGGTAATTAGATTTGTAATAAGATAGCTCTAGTAATTAGATTTGGCTAAACAAAATATTATTTGTTCTATATTATTTTTGTTTGAGGTCACTAATTAGTCTCCTTATTAAATTCAAATTGTAGGCAGACAAATTATGCTATGAAAAATCCCATTTAGACTTTTAGGTCTGTAGTTCCGAGGATTAGTTGAGTTTTTTAACAATGGGAAAATTCTAGCCTTTTTCCAGCATGTCGGGAAGGTTCTATTGTTTAGTAAATTATAGAAGATTGTACAGATTTTTGCTTTTAACGATTCTGGAAGATGTTTTAAGATTAATACTGGGTATCTGATCTAACCCATACGATTGTTTGTTGTTTGCGCAGGTTAGTATCGCTTTTAGTTCCTCAATGTTTATCAAAAAAATTTCCTGATGTGTCATTTGTTGCTCAAAGCAACAGATCAAAATTTAATTTTTATACATATTTAAATCGACTTCAAGTCACAATTCCGTTATCAAAAACTTTATTTAATTTACGTAAATGTAAATTATTTTTCAATTTATTTCTATGCATTTGTTATTATTAATTTAAAAAATTGTCCAAAGCAATCCAGTTTTAAGTTATTATTACTTAATTTCTAGCTTGCTACGTTTAAAAAAATTATAATTGTTAATTATTAACAATTGATTTTATTTTTTATTTTATGTTACAAACAATTATTTATATGTATTGCAATATTACGTATTATAATTAATAATTTTTTAATCAATTATTTTTAAAATGAACTAATCTAAAACGAGTTCAAGATGACAAAAGAATAAACTTATAAATAAAACATAAAACTCAAAAAACAAATGCTTAAAACAAATTCGTGGCTTTCTTGTTAAAAATAGAATTAATGGTCACAACTTTGTAGTTAATTCTCGGCTTGAACTCTGTTGCAATAGAATCGGTAATATAGGGTACAAACTAGATTTTTTTTTAAAGCAGATAATGATGGGTCGTTCTTAGAAAATTAACAACAACTAATGGTCAATTAGTGTGAACCGGTAAAATGCAAACCTTTACAATCAATTTTTGGACTGCAGACTTTGCTGTTCGTACTGTGACGATGCGAATATGCCCATCGCTTCTTTGATGTACACCAATTATTCTTCCCATATTGTCCAAGGCGTTGGAGCAGTATAATCCTGTTTAAGTACTATACAATTAATGTAATATATCATTGGTAGAATTCAACCATTTTCTAAGGTTTCACAGCTCTGAAAGTTATAATTTAAACTAACGTAACCAGAGCTGTTGTGTCATATATTAAAAACGTGTTACAAAAAGTTACAAAAATTGTTGAAGTGACGGATCAGGTAATGCATTTAATACCAGTTCGATTACGAAATGTCCAGGAATTAGCGGTGACATATTCAATGAATCATCTGATATGAGTGTCAGTGGCCGGAAATGAAATCAAGCATCGATTTGAACGACAAGTGTATGAAAGAAACTATTCAACGGTATACTTTGATTGATCTATAGATCGTTTATTCGCGAAATTTCGTGCTGTTTATGGCTGCCTCCCAGAGGCCGCAAAATAAGGTAACCGAACTAGAATTGTTTTCCACTCGAATTGTTTATTAGAACAATATTTATGAATTTCTGATTGATGAGATTCCGAAATAATATAATTGATGCAATTCATTTAAATCCGGTACATGCCTCTATAAAATGTGTAGCATTATCTGAATAAATATACGCCCGAATAATCGCCACGGCCGAATATAAATTTGCAGAGTGCAGCTAAAAACCAATTGAGTGGAGGATATCCAACGATCTCCATTGGTACTGCCTTATTGGCAAAATATATAAATATTGAAATATACATTTTATTTGTCTTAGATCGAGCAATGTGGGATGCATTCCCTTACCTTCTTTCGACACAAATGTCTACTTCGGATTATCCAATACCAAAATCGAATATGGTTCAATTATTAATTAACTGACAATATAATCTTATTCTATCAATAATTTTGCAAATGACGAAAGCTTATGGTATTAATAGTTGAAGTTGGTTATTACATGCAATTTCTGCATTATTGAGTCATTCAACAATACGCAGAAAATCCTGGTCAGCAATAAACAGACTTAGCGACTTAGGTTTGCTTTTCGTTGAAGCTATTTTACATATAAAGGTTTTATAGGTCTTCGATAAATTCCTAACATTCAGCTTGAAATTGTTATTGAAACCCAAACACACCAATTACCCTAAGCAATCTTTTGAAGTCCGAGAGTTTGTCAAACACGTAGTTTCAATCTTGATCTATTTTGGAATTGTGTCATCGCACGATAAGTTGCTATTTGCCCTTATATAGATTGCATAATTAATTTAGCCACAAAAAAATGGCGAACATAGGCCAAGAGAGTCATGTAATGTTGCCAGCTCAAGCAGAACCGAGCGATTGGTGCAATCATTAAAATATAAAATCTATGCCCAATGCTAAATCTGTAAGTTTATTTATCTTTTCTTCATTTGAGACTAATGATTCATTATAGCTAGATGTACATTTTCTTAATTTAAAGCCTCTGTTTCAAATTGCGGGTAGCCAAATAAGGTGCACTGGCTTTTCCAAATACGTGATCGAGCACAACCGACAATAGTTTACTTAATTTATGTTTTATAAATCTAATCATAATGCAAACCAAAGTTTGCTGTATTGTTGGTACTAATATAAAACAGTGTTTTAATGACACTCTAAGTTTAGTAGTACTGTGCTTTTTTCTTTAAGCACTGAATGCTGCGGTAGATAAAATATTTTATTTTCTTGGTTTTTTGACTGATCGATGTATAATACATCTTGACCAGTTAACATTAGGGCAATGTAAGGACAAGCAACTCCTTGCTAGACTTGAAACTACTACCACAATTACGACAAAACTACCACCACTGGTGACAAGTGAAGTATCGAAAGTGCTTATTTCAGCACTACTTCGCTTGCCGATCGGAGCGACGATCTGAAGTTGATTGTCAAAAAACGTTCGTTGTTGACACGGCTATATCTGGTACCCACTAAAACGGCCCACTACAGATTTCACGCCAAAAATTACCACTGGCAAAATTCTACGGCGTCAGAGGAATCGGGTGCTGTTACGAAATTTGAGCAGGCCAGACTCACCTGTCACGGTACAATTACCGGCAACGGTTATTTATATTTACCATACGCGATATGGTGAAGCGTCTGAATACTGTGCTCAACTGTGCAACTTCCTCAAGTTACAACCATGAAACACTTAACTTTCGTAGTCTGTATAATGAGGTAGCATAAGCAACACTATTGCTTTATAACAAAAGGTAGAGCAAAACTATTGCTGTACCAACACAACAAAAAGAACGACACTATTGTTTAAACATGTAATTAACAGTCGATTACAAAGCAGATAAACAGTCGGTATCAACAAATTATTTAACAACGCAATGGGTCCGGTGATAATACCCATAGCTCTTATTGCATTAACAACTAACGAGGGTAATGCATGCTCTTCAGAATATTAATTAACCCAGTCTCTCAAGCATCATTTATCTCTTTAAAGGCATTAAATCTTTTTAAGGCGAGGCAAAAACCAGCTAACACCAAAATAACAGGGATGGAAAAAAGGCAGCCGGAGTGCAATCATACAAAATTTAACATACAATGGTAATGCAATGGTGTTTAAAAATTAAACTGACAATATTCCAGCCATTGACTTCGACACCAACTAATGGGAACATTTGCAGCATTTACAACTTGCAGATCCACAATACAACAAGGCCAACAGCATCGAAGTAATAATCGGGGTTGACTACTGTCCCTTAATTCTAATAAATAACATCATTGGAATATGCTTACAAGATCCAATCGCCCAAAAACCGAACTTGATTGGATCATAATGAGAAACACAGGCTCCAGCAAATAAAATCAAATGATGTCAATGGTCACAACTAAAATAATTGGGCAACAAGTAGATTTATAAAAAGAAAATGATGCCATTCCGGAACAAAAAACACATACCCAGGAGGAAGTGTGCGAAAAACACTATTTACTGAAAAAGCAACGCGACTGCTAGAAATATAATATATGGTACACTCTTACCTTTCAAGGAAGCAACAGGTACGTTAGAAGAATCCAAAAAAAAGGAAGTAGCACGATTACTGCAAATCGAACAAAAATTTAATTAAAAATTATTTTGCACAAGACCACATGCAAGTAGTTAAAGATGGCCTAGGTGACAAATCCAAAATACTACATATCACATCATTGAGGGATCAACCACGAAAGTGCTACCACGAAGCTGAGGGTAGTATTCGGTGCATCGAGCAAAACCACTTCAGAACTATCTTTGAATGACAT
Source organism: Tipula confusa (assembly GCA_963556175.1). Taxonomy (NCBI): domain Eukaryota; kingdom Metazoa; phylum Arthropoda; class Insecta; order Diptera; family Tipulidae; genus Tipula; species Tipula confusa. Next base: position 208,909,623 of record OY744475.1, read on the forward strand.
AATAATGATCGGTCCCAAAAAAAAGTGACCAAATTGACAACATACTGAGATGGCGAAATTCGGTGCAGAAAAAATGTTTCAGAAAATCTGGATGCATAGTAGTCACCAAAATTTACAACGAATATTGTGAAAGATGAAAAGAAGATGAAAAAAAAGAACAACTATTTGACAGCAGCGAAAATTATGGAAAGAGCTTTTTACGTAGATGATCTACTCACCGGGGGTGATAGCGTTGTAGAGGTTGTAACCATTTAACAACAGATAGCAAGACTTGCACAGAGCGGAACATTTTTATTACACAAAATTATTTGATCCTATGTCGGCTGTTTAGCACCAATCATGATAACAGTGAAGTTCCAAAGCTGGAACTAAATGCAGTGCATCTGTTATCTAGGCTTCTAGGGTAAGTCAAAAACACTATGAATTTCCTAAATGTAAAGATGTTTGCTATTGGACGGACTCCACTATAGTCTTAAGCTGGATGAGAGCTCATCAAACAAAACTAGAAACCTTTGCTTGATAATCGAGTATTTCAGATTAAAGATAATTTACTTCAGCTATACTAGAATTACGTGCCGACAGATAAAAATCCAGCTGATTTAGCAACAAGAGGAACAAAAGATGACCTACCTTTTGCCGGAAAATTCAGACGCATGGCCATCAACACCCTCATACAAAGGTGTGGAAACACAAGGTGACCATGGCCAGGACAATACAGAAGATATTACTTATCTCACAATAACCCGGGAGTCAAAGCGCTAACACGCTACATAAGTTAATTGATATTTCAAATACTTATAAACTTTCATGTTCATAAACAACGACAACAGTCGCCGATAGTGATAGTATCAGATTTAAAGCTCGCGGAAGCCCAATAAGTAAGATTGAACAACGTTAATATACTTCTGTAAAGAACTGCAAAAATTGCAAAGGAACAACATTGGTTAAGAAATCCAAACTATCGACCAATATGGTTGCTGCTTTATTTGTTGCTGCTTCATTTGTTGAAGTTTTTGTATAATGGTTGATCATAAAGCTTTTTTGGATAAATTATGGAATTTAGGATTTCAGGGTATTATATTTGACTATATATATTCTGTTTTTGATTTACATTATTTTTGTTTTTCAATCATAACTTCAATGGTAAGATAGTTTCCTGAGGCAATATATAACGGAATATTTAACGGAAGCAACTGAACCAGTATACAACGATCATTATATGAAACATAATCTGGCAGTCTAATAATAACATATACGTTTAGTGAATTTGCATTGAATTTTTTTCAATCCGATTATTACGGATTCTAGTTGTGGGTATTCTAGTTGTGATCTTACCAACGTGCTATAGATGGTCTTGAAGGTATCCAAAACTTTAAAATATTTACCAATACGAAACATTAATCCCTTCATGGGTATGAAGAGTAGAGGTTAAGTTTTCGTTTAGAACAATACCAAGGTCAACTAATATCACGAACCATGCATTCGAAGATTTTAGGAATACCCAACAAAATCGGTCTATAATTAGCCACTAAAGATCTAGAGCCCCATCTTTAAAACTGGCAAAGCCAGAGACTATGTGCACATCTGTGTAAAATAGTTGCAGAGACAAGGTCAGAACCAGGGCAATGATTTGGTTTTAATCTCAACATATAGTTGTGAACAACATTGGTTTTGACAATAATCGTTCCCGCAGATTGACAACACCAAGACTAAAATTAGAGGATTGATTTAAGTTAAATAATGGCGGTAAGGTATAAAATTATACAAAAATTGTGCACATTTCGCAAATATCACGTACCCACTCAGATTCAATATTATCCTATTTCATATTGCGTGTATAACCAAAATTGCCTTTTTTAGTATTGATGAAAGACCAGAATTTCTTGGGATAATTTTTTATCGCAATTTTTTAAATTCGGCTCGGGCAACTTTAATCAACTCATAGCCTGAAGAAAGTACATTTTGGTTGCATTTTCTACGCAATCGATTTATTTTGTTTTTGTCTTTGTCAAAAATTTGACATTAATTGTACTTACAAATTTGATTGAACCAAACTCAGTAGTTATAAAATTGATTTATGGTGTTTATCGTTTTTAACTAGAAATTCAAGGTGGGTTTCAGGTTTCAGGACGCAGTAATCTAGTGAATATATCAGGACTCACTTCAATCTTGAATGAGACGAAATTGAAAGTAGTAAAAGCGAGATTTATATAAATATTTCCTATCAGGAAATGCTCTTGTAGTTGTATCATCACAGGCCCCAATTATTTTATTTTCCTGGATATTAACTGGTAATGGACCATCTTCTTTGGTAGTAGGGGTGGCAGTTCCATCCGACTCTGATAGTAGAATTTTCTTCTTTTCAAGACGAGTCACTCTCTCCGTTCAGAAGGCAAATCAGATATCTCCGGTTTAATGATACATTTGATATCAGCAGCAAGGGACTGAAGTGTATTCAGCATAACTAACGTATTTTGAGATAATTTCACAACAATTATCACAAAACCAATTTTTCGTATCAAACAACAAAAAAGCGTTATTAATTTTGGAGTATGTGCAAAAATTCTGCTAATGGATTGTTACATGTATAGCAAGCACGCATTTTTTCAAACATTATTAATAGATGGCGTGTAATAAATTGTCGTACAATGGTTTAAGGTAAAACTATGTGTGGGCTTAAACAGTTTCTGTGATAAAGTAAAGATGAAGCTGATAGAAATGAAGTCACCACACTATCTATGCATATAAGTGTCTTTGATCAATTGCCCAAAAAGTTTGTAATAAATCTACGATAATTTCCTTTTAATTAAGAATAATATTCTTCCTGAATCATAGGTATTGGTATATTGGAGATGTTTATATCAGTAATAACGTGACCAAAATAGAATACATCCTTTCGAATGAAATGACAGAATGTTTGAAATACTTCCATAAGTTTTTTATTGTGGTCAGTATAAGATTATCAATAAATTATTTGGTGGTATGTTTAGAAAAGTGAAAAGCTAATAACGGCAAAAATAATGTTGTTGCATTAGTTTCAAGCTTATTTGTAAACAGCTGAAAAAAAATCTGCACTATTATGTTGCCGAAAGCCCCCTTCAATAAATTTACACAATCCATTGTCAACTTGTATTACAATAAAAACATGTTGTAAAACAGATCCTCGAATTTAACGGAATACATACAAAAAACTATGTATTCCTTACTGTATAACACTGTAATTTTTATGTAGCACAATGATTATGTAATTATGTAATTATAATATGTGCAAATATTTTTTATGTTTCTTTATTCAAGTACATAACATTTTTTTTTATAAAATCATAATTTTTGTCAATACAAAAAAAAAAAAGAACAATATGTTGTGGCGAAAAACTTGTGTTCGTATAATTAAATTTTCTTTTGTACATTGAAAAATGAATGCGGCACTTTACAATGAAGGTTTCCACTTGTTTTACTATAAATATGCATTTTGTGAAGATTTTTGTATTTTGTACGAGCCAAAAGGAACGTCATGAATAAAATAAATGGAATAAATTTTATTTTGTCGTATATAAAGTTTGATTGTCTTATATGTGTCTAGACACAAGTCCATTAGAATCAGATAAGGATAGTACAAAACGGTATATAAACTGATGATATAAAAATTTTAAATGATTAAAATTTATATTCAAATTGAATTCGTTTTTCAATATGCACCAACTATGCTACAATGGTTTGTTTGAAAAAAAAAACTAACAAAAACATTGGTGGTGGAAAATTTAATGGTAACTTTATATGTACTGTACACATGTGCATGCTAAAATCATATATCTACTGTTCACGCAAAATACTAAAAAAAAAGCACAAACATATCAGCTTTTATTTTTTTATGTTTTCCCTTCATGATTATTGTAATTTCCGTAGTACACACACACATTTTAAATTTATAGTAGTGTGTTATGTTTTGCCATATTCAATTTTCATCTCGTACTCATCTATATACGCCGTTTATGTATGGGGTAGCGTGTCTGTGTGTGTGTATGTGTGGAAGATAAATTACATAAAAAAAATGTTTGTATAGTGTTTTTGAAAAATCATTATTTATGCACCAACAACAATTACAAAAAATGTTTGGAGCAACGATAAAATTTATTTGATTTACATCCGAGCTTTTTTCGTTACATTTCCGTTTAATGATTTCTGAACTTGTCGCAAAAGTTTTTATTTTACAACAAAAACAGTTATATATATATATATATATATATATATATATATATATATATATATATATATATATCTATATATATATATATATATATATATATATATATATATATATATATATATATATATATATCCAATTTTAAGGAAGTTAAGCTTAAATTATATATTTGTTGCTGTATCGTTTTTGTTTTATGTGCCTTTTTGTGGAAGTTATAAAAAAGTTAAATAGCCTTTGGTTAGTTTTTTTATTTCTGTTTTGGAAAATTAATATGCGGGAGATATGCTTTTGTCACTTTTGATTTAGACTTTTTATTTAATTTTAATTTCATTTTCTTGTTTTTGTTTTGAAAAGTAAGATGACAAATTATTTTTGTTTTATTTAAGATATAAACGAAAAAGTTTCTAACGTTTTAAATCCAGCCACTTTCAATTATAAATGCAGTTTTGACCAATTTTCTATTCGATTTTTTGCCCTAGTTGTCGCAACAGTATATAAATCTTATTTGCAATGTAATTAAAGTAACATACATATTTCTGTGCTTTAAGGGCTAACCAGCGAGTCTTTAACAATTTAACGTAACAGTGCGATATATAGACTTTTCATGTTACTGACCAGCGAGTCTTTAACAACTGAACGAAAAACTTTCGTCAAAATTCTATGTCAACTTAACAGAGCGAAATTTTTCGTACCAACTTGTAGAAACGTCAAAACTATTATATAGTAAGTACATAATTTTTTTTTGTGAATTTGGTTTGTTTAATTTAAATTTTATTTTAATATAAAATAAATTAATTTAAATATCTACATTCAATTTTGACTTGAGGAAATGATAATGAATATATATATATATATATATATATATATATATATATATATATATATATATATATATATACATATATATATATATATATATATATATATATATATATATATATATATATATATATATATATATATATATATATATAAATTATAACCTCAAAAAGAAAAAATTGTTATCAATGGATTACTTCCTATTATTTATATGTGTATATTTTTTAATTTAGATTAAAATGGACTATTCGTCACTAATCAGCGCTGTGGAGACACATAAATGCTTGTACAACAAAGCGGATAAGCATTATAAAAATATTATTGTTAAAGAAAATGTGTGGGGCAATATAGCGGCGATTACGGGATTAAATAGTAAGTGAAACCGAAAATTCTAATCAATATCCTAATATGAACTTATATTTTTTGTTTTATAGAGGACGATTGCAAAAAACGGTGGGCATTTCTACGCGAGAAGTTCAACAAAGAATTGAAGAAGCGGGAAATGCCTACTGGCAGTGAAGCTCCAGTAGTAGATAACTGGCCATATTTAGATAGCCTAATGTTCCTCAAGGAATTTATTCAACCAAGGAAGTAAGTAATTATAGTGCGATACACGTATTATGTGCAAGTAGTTATGTTTGAATATTTTTTAGAACAAAATCGAATAGTGCAGAAACGGAGGAAAGTTGTACCCGCGAAACAAGCGTAATAAAAGTCCCGCGAAACAGCGTAAACCCGAACCGTTTGCCGATACTTGTGAGACCTTCAATAATATTTTGAAGGCCATGCAAAACAAAAACGCCCCAAATGAGTGTGACGTAGACGAACAGTTCTTTAAGACGGTCGCCTTATTAAATAAAGAACTACCTGAATTTGTAAAAAATCAGGCCAGAATTCATATAATGACATATATTTCCAATTTAAGGATGGAACATTTGATGTAGTTATTTGAAGCCAAAAAAATAAGAGTTGAATTGTGATAGCACTAAGGTGCTCTTTTTTTATTTTATAAGAATTGGATTGTGATACCACTCGACAAGATTGTTTATATATATATATATATAACCACAAGATTGATATAACCACAATATTATATATATATATATATATATATATATATATATATATATATATATATATATATATATATATATATATAAACATATTTCTACATATTATACATTTTATGTATATACAGAATTAAATGGATTTTACATTGTGATACAACATTTGTTGTGATTAATTATATATTATAATAATAAACTGAACTGATATACCTTACTTAACTTTTATTTATTTTATTTTTAATAAAATACAAGTGGTTTTTGATAATATAATAAAATACGAATGAAGGATTAATGAAACCAGTCTAAGCTTCCTTCATTATTCACGTAGGAACATAGTGTGTCCCTTATTTTTATAGCAGCACTACCACCTAGTACGTGCAAACTGCGAGATGGTTGGATGGATGGAACGTTTCTGTAAATTTCTTTCCTCCACATTCCGTTATGCACTGAATGATTTGCGTCTTCCCAATCAGTGTACTGTGATGAAGCATACATATGTTTTAGGTCAGTATGTTGCCTTAAAAAAATATGCAGCCCAACGCAGGCCAGAACTACCTTCTCCGCATTTTCCGGGCGCATGTATAATGTGGTTAGTAGAATCCGCCATCGACTAACGAAAATCCCGAATGCGTTTTCTATAACGCGCCTGGCTCGGGATAATCGTTTATTAAAAACCTCTTTTGTTTTTGGGAGACCTATTCCAGGGTAAGGTTTCATCAGGTTGGCTATCAAAGTAAAAGCCGCATCCCCTACAAAAAAATGTGACACAACGTTGGTTGTATTTGCAAGTGTTACTGGTTCTGGAAGCGCAAGTTTGCCACTACATAACCGCTTCCCAAAGCTTGATATATTTAAAATACCTTTAAAAAAAATAATTAGGTAATAAGATCATTCTGCAATAATTATATGACAAGAATATTACCACCGTTACTTTGGGAACCATAAGCCCCCACATCAACGTACGTAAAAATATACTTGGCATCACATGCGGCCATTAAGACAATGCTGTGGTACTTTTTATAGTTAAAAAATTGGCTCCCTGAGCTTGGCGGGTATTGAATTGCGATGTGCTTGCCATCGATAGCTCCCACACAATTAGGGAAGTCCCACATAGCTTTAAAATCTTCCGCAATTAGACTGGTATCATCTAAGTTGGGCTCCGGAACGTATAGTTGCCCAAGAACTTGCCATAAGGCCTCGCAAGTTTCATAAATTATAATTCGGGCTGTCTCTTTTCCAACTTTCCAGCTCCAAGCAATAGTTTGGAATGAGCTTCCTTGTGACAAGTATTTTGGAACCATATTGTTCCAAAATACATTTTTTTTACTTTTATTTTTGTAACTTTTATTGGAATGATTCCATATATACTCCGCTTCTTGCACTTTTTCAATGAGGAAATTTATATATTGATCTTTCCAAAAAATTTTTTGTTTGATTTGAGACATTTAGTTTTTAAATAATTAAACGATGAACTAATTTGTTTAATATCAAAACAGAAATGAAAATGAAAAAAAAACAATTTTTTGACATTTCACAAATACATATAGTGTTGTCACACTCGAAATTATTGTTTGTCTCTGTTTGATTTTACTAGATTTGTAGCACTTAAAAAGTTGAAAAACTAGTCAGTGTCATAATACCATAAATAAGTGTTCTAATATTTAACTCATCTAAATACCTTTGTGTTTAAACTTACAGTAAAGTGAGCGCAAGTCGAAACTCGCTGCTCAATAAGTTTCGGGAGCTTTCAGCAATTTGAGATCTTACCAAGTTCAATAGCATATCAAAAATTTTTGGTGACATTCTTGTATGGAAAAAAAATTGGGCCTCATCTTGGTTTTTCATTTCTATAAATGTAACCTACAATAAATTAGTTTTGTTATACATACATCAGATATATAAAATCGTTTGCTTTTTTATTTTTTACCTTATAATAGCCAAATTTAACTCTTGTGCGGTTAATTGGCCTAACCGCGCAAGATCTATTTTTTTTTTGTTTTGGTTTTAAATCTTTGAGGCATTTTAGCGCCCCCAATAGTAAAAACATAGTCTCTAGATCTTTAAAATCCATTTCTGCTGTTTTACTAAAATTACGATTTTTTTAATTATGATTTAGATAGATATCTTTGCGTAATATAATAATTTTACTTTTTAAATTTGTAACTTAATTATGTCAATGAAATATTACAATTGACAAGTTGTTTTTATAGACTCGCTGGTTAGCCCTTTAGTCATAGATCTATAAAGAAATGAACACAGTATACAACAAAATATTGACGAAAAATAAAATCTATTTAGTGTGTTACAGAGAAAGAAAAAAAAATTGCATCCTTGTCTTTAAATTCGAATATTTGAAAATAAAATTCAAAATGTTGATATAAGGTGGCTATGATTTCCAAACAAAATAACGATGCCAACATAACACACGTCATCATATTAAACAAAAACTAAGACGATTGATTATTTTTCAACACGAATATCTTAAACACTTTAAATTTTAATTATATCTAATTTAATTTACTAATTTTATTTTAAATTTAATTAGGAAAACCAAATATTAATGTACATTGTGTCAAAAAATAAAATTTCTCCGTCACATGATTTTTGATTCGTTAAAATCGTTAGAATCAAAGAGATGGTTTTCTTAAAAAAAAATTTTTTGTATGGTGAAAAGCATTTGCAATATATTATATGTTTTGTAAGTCGAGGGTGAACACAAATTTGCAGTAAGTAATTCATCTTCACAAAATAGCATAGATTTTTATTTTGGCATCATCCATTTCTAGGTTATTTACAATATGAATACCCAATTCGATGCCAAACAACAACACATGCATGAAGTTCTTTTAAATTTTGGCAATCTCGTATTTATTTTAAAATATTATTATTTTAGGTTATTTTAATTAAGATTAAGGAATTAAAAGTTGTTTTTTTTTGGTTTTTCATCTCTTTAGAAATTGTTTTTTGTTCCTCTAGAATATAATTTTGTTGTTTTTACCATTCTGTATATAGTTGAATAAATTTACATTTAAATTAATACAAAAAAATGAAGAAACGAGATAAATTTTAGCAAAAATATATTTAAAAATCATAAATCTTTTTAACGAAATTAGATTAACATATTATCACAATTGGATGGACGCGGTCAAATGCTATAATTCGTGCAAAAAGAAAATTTCTTGGGAATTATAACATTGGATGTTTATCCTTTTATCTAGCATCTGAAACTTTTTTGTTTTTTTATTTCACCCAAACAAAATTTAAATGAAAGTACATAATATTCAGGTGACCAGATTTAATATTTTAAATGTCAGGTCTAATAATATCATAATAATATATGATAATTAAATATTTTAAAAATAGAACCAATATAATTTGTCCTCAGTATAGCAGCTTATGACATCTTTGTTACAACGGGCCTTTAAGTTACCTATAATTAAACAAATAAATAAATGTGTTAGTCGCACAAACTTATGTTAAATAGCAAGTAAAGTTAAAATTGTAAGATTATAAACATTTTAAAAAGTAATTGTATAAGTTGTTGTTCAAAGAGTTGTGGTTATACGAACCTCTTGTATCCCACATATAACTGTACAATTACTAACTTTCCATCTAATATTGTATAATAAAGTATCTGAAAAGTCCATGTCAGCTGCAAAATGAAAATGTCTAAGACTTCGTTTTCCATGGAAATCCGAATCTTTGCCGCCATCTATAGCCTCAAAACTTACTGAAGCATCAAATCCATCGTCTTTTTGTGACAATTTTTTATTAATTGCTTTTACTATTACTGGCTAGATTGGCTGCAATAAATTCGCCTGCCTTCTTCATTATCTCCTTTTGCTGACGTGTTGTTTGGTCGCTACAGCCTTATAAGAGACCGAATTTTTAATTTATATATAAAATATAACTTTCATATTCTCATTAACTCGAAACCGAACTACACTGAAACGGAACAAATTTCGTCTCTTTTCTTCATAATCTACATAAAAATGCATTGGAAAGATTGTCAATAAATTATAAAAGTATGGCATAATTTTATAATTTATTGCCAATCTTTTCAATGCATCTTTTGGCTGACTTCACAAAATATGCAGTTAGTAATTTCAAAGGTCAATATATTTTGGAAATATGTAGTTAAAACCGGTTTTAAATTAGAACCCGTTTAATTCGGTTTTCAATTTTAGCCTGGTTTTACCAAATTACTGGTTTCGGTAAAACCCGATATTTTTTACCTTAAAAATATATTAAAAGCTCATATATCGTTTCATCGAGGGAATCAATTATCTTGACAAATAAACAAATCAAAGCATTCAGGGCTGACTACCCGCATTCGTAAAAAACTTTAATATTAAAAATATCAACAAAAAACAAAATAAATACCACCAAAATTTTAACCGACCCCCGCTTACGTTAACGGACACGCCGTTTAGGATTGGTACGAGGAACGGCCAGTCAAAAAAGTATCGCTTGGAACTCGTTGCTCTCCAAAAAACTCGATGGCAAAAAGTGAAGTCCATGTGTCCCAAAGCTATACATTGCTTTACATTGAAGTAATCTTTGGTGTTGGTTTTCTCCATGGGCTCTAGGTGAAAAAAGCTGTTTTGGAAGCAGTTGATAATCGTATGTGTAAGCTTTGTTTACGCATGCGCCTAGCTAACTTGACAATCATTTGTGTTCATGCGCCCACTAATGTAAGCCAACTCAAAGATAAAGATTCATTCTACAACAATTTGGATGATCTGATGGAATCCATACCGGAGCACGATGTCAGAATAGTGATTGGTGTTTTTAATGCTAGAACGGGCAAAAATCAGACTGACTTATGTGAAAATATAGGTCCGATTTCCCGACACGATCTAGCGACCGATAAAGCACGCAGTCAAATTGACCATGTGTTTATCACTAAGAGAATGTCATCATCCAAGATGTGAGATGTTATAGGTCGGCTGCCAAATTTGTAGGCAGTGGTCATCAATTGGTTACTGCAAAGCTAAGATGGTAGTTTTCCTACAAGTCAGGGATCACAAAAAAATGAAACTGTGAAGGTCTGATAAACAAAGATGAGAAAGCACAATATCATAATCTTGTTAGCAGTAGCATAAAGGAAAACAACTTCCGATAATTTGGACGCTCTATGGGAGCTACTGAAAACATCGGTTGTCACCCAGGCGACTCTAGGTTTGATAAAAATTAAATTCAAAAATGATAGGTTTGATGAGGAGTGTCGTTTTGCTATTCGAAGCGGGAATGCATTTTACAATCGCATGAAAGAACAAAACGGTCCTTGCTAGGAAAACCACCAAACGAATTTGTAGACGGAAAAAATGTAAATAGTGGAATGCTGAAGTCTTTGGAGTACAACAACTCAGCAATGAGGGCAGTTCTCGTGGCTTTTTTAAATGAGTTAGCGGACTGCACCATACCTTTAAACCTAGGTCTATCGTCATTCGGGACCAGGATGGAAACCTTCGTGGTAACATCGATCCATTACTCGACACTGGGAAGGAGCATTACTCCGATTTACTCAATGTTCAACAAGTGTCAAATGCTGTGTTTAAAAGTTATCAAGCACAGACTGCGGAGATGTGCATAAAGGATTCATCGTACTAAAAATTCACACTGGCCATGCAGAGACTAAAAAGAAACCGTTCCCTGTGGTTGATTGCATACATTTCGAGCTCTTGATATTCGGAGGGGATAATTTGTGAAAATATCTTTTCAACCTTATTCGATTAGTATGGCAAAGCGAAGTTATGCCTAATGAATAGAAAAAACCGTCTTATGCCCTATTTTCAAAAAAGGGGACGCTCAAAATGCGAAAACTATCGCGGCATAGCTCTCCTTTGCACAGCATACAAATTTCTGTCTTACATAATATTGGAAAGAATCACACCCCTGGCGGAGAAAAGTGTAGGTCAAGGAAGTTGTACCAAGGAGGATTTTGCCCAAATCGGTAAGTCACTGATCAAGTTTTTTCCCTAAGGATGATCAGTTCAATCAGGTTCTGGCATGTGCAAATGAGCAAATGATATCTGTTTAATAGGACTGAACGACAACGGTGTTATATAACTACTGGATCCACTCGTACGGTTCTAGGCTTCCGTTGATCTCAAAATTAATGAGTCCTAAACAAGAGTTTTATTCAACCATACAAGATCAGGAATTTAATGAAAATTCCTGATCTCGTTGATTAAATAAAAGGTCACGTTCGGCGAACCGATCCAAAACAAATGATTGAGCAATCTCTGAGAGGAGAGGGGCAGAGAACGACTTTTCTTCTTTGGGTTGTTTAGAACAATACGAGGAACAAGCTAGGGATCGAGATGGAGTCAGAATATCGATTAGGTACGGTGCAATGGCCTTGAAAACCGAGTATTATTATTATTTAAGTTTAAAAAGTTTTTGGAAAAATCAAGAAGACCTCCTATTATAACGTTAGGTTGCAGGTATTTGTTAAGAAGTTGTAAAGAAATTTAAAATTAAATCTAAATTTCATTAAGCCAGGTAAACCTTACTACTGTCACAAAAAGTTTGAATTTATTGGAAACAATTTTAAGATTACGTGGAAAGTCATTAATTCATAATCTACCGAACATCTCTTTTTTGTTCTGTGGTATTCGAATTATTAATGTTCGCTTTTAAACCAAAGAAGATTTGGATGAGGTTAATCTGGTAGATTTACCCTTCCGAAATCCCCTTTCGCAGGTTCAATATTATCGCCATTTAATTCAACTACATTATTTGATGTCATCATAAGATGATTTGCTATTTCAACTCGAAGTTCATTTTGTGGTGTTATTAGTTGCTTTTTATAACAATAAACTAAACAGTTAAGTTCCCAAGCATTTACAATTGAAGAATTGCAAGCAATCAACAGCAATCCATAGTGGCCATACCACTTTTTTGATCGGCTGCTAATATTATATTATATTAGCCCATACCTTTATTGTAATAAACGAAGCGGCTTGTCTCGTCCATACATTTTGCATAAATGTCGCCCAAAATATAGAACCATCTGTTCATCTACCGGTTGCCACCTGTTGTATAGTGATGGTTAAAGTGTTGGCTTAAACACACCGTGGTCGTGAGTTTCACAGTAAAAGGTCAAATTTTAAAAAGTAATATTTAAAACATTAGGTACGTATTTGCGTGTATTTAACTAAAATCGTTTCTGGTAAACTGTACAGTTCATTTTTAACGTCCAACTAGACAACGCAAATATATATGACCGTCTTAGGTTCACCATCCGCACAATACATAGTACACACCATTTTGTAGGGTTAGCAATGCGGTTTGGCAGATAACCTTTTCGTAATTTCGAATCAAGTGCTTTTGAATCTTACCTCCACAGCTTTTAAAACTTTATTATTTGCTGGTTAGTCAGCATTTCCATCCCATATTTTTTCAATTTTATGAAGCACAAAACAGTTAAAAAATTATTATTGTGATTGATTGGATTATTTTGAACACGTGACATTGAAACATGGTTCTTTTATATCAATTTTGAAGTTTCAAAGCTCTCTAGATCCTAATAACGCAACAAACTATAATCAAATTTAGTCGTAAACCTCTGTTGTACATATTGAAAAGTTGTTTGCTTAAATCTTTGGTGAAAAATTTAAAAATGATAAAAAGGATTGTCTATTGCATGTGCTGCTCCGATTTAACACATTCCCAATTTTTAATGTGGAAATTCGTACCAGTCAGTACATATTTTTTTTAGGGTAACTAAAATTTGACGTTAGGACTACAAGGCCACTATAGGAAAATGGTTTCGCCAGCCTTAATTTATCTTACGGCAAGTCTTGTGCATATTGATAAAACTTTGGTTTATATTTTGCCTAATCCAAAAGATTCATATAATGGCAAAACGTTACGCTTGACTATCGTCGAACTTTTATTGTGTTTTTGTACCATAGATTGAGGTGGTCACGAATTAAGTAGACTGGTAATTGATTTGGCAATTTGAGTAAATATGACATTTAACTGGGCAATTATTAACGATACAGACGCTTTTCATGAGTGTTGTCTTTGTTTGGAAATTCAGACCGTGTTCCCTTTGTTTGAAAATTCAGACCGTTTTAAGCAAATTATTTCGTTTTATCAAAAATTTACAATTACAAACTAAGTCGTTGAATTTTTGGAAGACACCAAGTTACCAACATAATCAAGAAGTGGCGAACACCATACATTTTATATGTAAAATTGTTAACGAAGGATTACAAAGATTGACTTATAAAAGTGCTTCGATGTATATGTCGGTCGATAACAGGTAGCTAACAGTGTCAAACAAATCCTAGAGATAATGTTAATAAATTCATTAAAACAACTTTGCTATAAGCACATACAGATATGGTTCGGTTATATTTAAAATTCGAACATTACTTAAAGCTCTGACATTTAAATTTAAGAACTTAGAAGTTAACCGTTTTAAATATAAAAATCGAAGTTCTTTTATACAATCGATGCGATCAAAAGATGTGAACCTATGCAAAGTTTGACAATAATTATCAACACTCATGGAAATATTTAGGTAATAGTGAATTAACTTGCCTTTTCTGACAGCTCCAAAAGAAATTTTAAATTATGAGTTATTTTGTTGGCCGAAAATTTATACTAAATTTAAATGTGGTAAATGTATCATAGTTCCTTGCTTTAATAAAGGCCGATGTTGCTTCTGTTAGTCTCACAAAAAAGATTTTATGTTTGCGACAGGAAATAGAATTTTATAGTTATAGTGTTTTGATTAAATCTGCCAATAAAAAATTAATTTGGTATAGGGTTAAACTTATTATCTTGTTGACACTTAAATTTTTAGTAATTGTGCTAAATATTAACTAAATTAATATATATAGTACTCGTATAGAAGCCTTAAACATCTCTTATCTAGCAGACAAATTTTTCACATTACATTTAAAAAAAATCGATTAACTTGCAACATGCCCACCTTTTCCAACCCTTATAATTTTACTTGCATGTGCAAGTGACCCTTTTTATACATTTTTTGTAATGTTCGTTCAAACAATAACAATATTATAACAACAAACTATCAATTATTGTTTTTATTTATTTGTACATTTTAATAGTTCGTTTTGTTGCCTCTCACTATATTATAAATGTACGAGTATGTCGAACACTATATAGTGTTAGTTTTTCGACCAGATGTTGCTAATAAATGCATTAAATTTAATTTTATAAAATTAAAATTACATGTAATAACATTCCAGTAACAATATCAACAACAAAAATTTGTGCAGTATCCAATTAATAACAATAGATAGATGGTCTGTGTGTTATGATAGTTTTTAGGTGCGGTTCAACATTTGTACCCTTGATCTCTTTGTGTGGTTGGTTTAAATTTTGTTTGTTATATTTTTAGATTCAAACGAAAAGTGGAACCATAATGTTATGTGAATATCGTATTAGGCGGTTAGGAAAAATTATTTTCATTTTGACAGTATTATGTTCTCGTACACATTGGCTACGTATAATCATTATGTGCTGAAAAAATATACAATTTTAATTTTAAATTAGATCAGAACATGAAATGAAACGATTATAATATATTTGTTGGTTGAATATTTTATCGAATCAAGTGAGGGTTGAATGTCAACTGATAAAAATCGAACACATGAGTTATTCAATTTAAATCCAGGTACAAATATTATTTTGCGAACATTAAATATTCAAATCATATAATAAATATATATTGATAAGAAAATTTCGACATACTTTATCAATTACAAATCAATTACAATATCTATATATGGTCCATACCCCCTAAATACCGAACCCTATATAAGTCAACATTTAGATGAGCTTTTAATTGCAATTTTTATAATATATTTTTAAACTATATGTCCACCTACTTGGTTCTCTTATTTCTAGCACATTTAATTTAAAGGTGCAGTTCATAAAACAACTAGTTATAGTTAATTCCCAAGTACAATCATTGAATTGATGAAGTCCATATGACTTTACCAAAAAAATAAATTCATAACAATCTAATAATTATAGATAATAAAAGTTTAAAAAAGATTTATCTGACCATTTCCAAAATGTGCACTGCCAGAAATATTGCAATACAGTCGAAATAAAAAATTTAGAAATTTATAAACATGCAATGCAAACATATCCTCTGACTACAAGAAAAATGAAACTAGTGGATTTTCAAACATTTGGAATTCAAATATTCAAATATGCAAGGCTATAGACTGTCAATATTCAGATTTTTTTTTAAATTCCCAATTTTTTTAAAATTTAATTTGATTTCAAATGGCTGCAAATCGATCAATTATGAGTGTAGGGTAAGTATTATTGATCTATAGTGCACTTTAGACAATTGTAGACAGCCAAACTCAATTCAATTTTAAAAAAATTGGAAATTTAAAAAGAAATTGAATATTGACAGTCTATAGCCTTGCATATTTGAAAATTATGTACGAAAATTTATAATTTTCAATTGATTTCAAATGGCTGCAAATCAATCAATTATGAGTGTAGGGTAAGTATTATTGATCTATAGTGCACTTTAGACAATTAAAGACAGCCAAACTCAATTTTAAAAAAATTGGAAATTTAAAAAGAAATTGAATATTGACAGTCTATAGCCTTGCATATTTGAAAATTATGTACGAAAATTTATAATTTTCAATTGATTTCAAATGGCTGCAAATCAATCAATTATGAGTGTAGGGTAAGTATTATTGATCTATAGTGCACTTTAGACAATTGTAGACAGCCAAACTCAATTTTAAAAAAATTGGAAATTTAAAAAGAAATTGAATATTGACAGTCTATAGCCTTGCATAATTGAAAATTATGTACGAAAATTTATAATTTTCAATTGATTTCAAATGGCTGCAAATCGATCAATTATGAGTGTAGGGTAAGTATTATTGATCTATAGTGCACTTTAGACAATTAAAGACAGCCAAACTCAATTTTAAAAAAATTGGAAATTTAAAAAGAAATTGAATATTGACAGTCTATAGCCTTGCATATTTGAAAATTATGTACGAAAATTTATAATTTTCAATTGATTTCAAATGGCTGCAAATCAATCAATTATGAGTGTAGGGTAAGTATTATTGATCTATAGTGCACTTTAGACAATTGTAGACAGCCAAACTCAATTTTAAAAAAATTGGAAATTTAAAAAGAAATTGAATATTGACAGTCTATAGCCTTGCATAATTGAAAATTATGTACGAAAATTTATAATTTTCAATTGATTTCAAATGGCTGCAAATCGATCAATTATGAGTGTAGGGTAAGTATTATTGATCTATAGTGCACTTTAGACAATTAAAGACAGCCAAACTCAATTTTAAAAAAATTGGAAATTTAAAAAGAAATTGAATATTGACAGTCTATAGCCTTGCATATTTGAAAATTATGTACGAAATTTTTTAATTTTCAATTGATTTCAAATGGCTGCAAATCAATCAATTATGAGTGTAGGGTAAGTATTATTGATCTATAGTGCACTTTAGACAATTAAAGACAGCCAAACTCAATTTTAAAAAAATTGGAAATTTAAAAAGAAATTGAATATTGACAGTCTATAGCCTTGCATATTTGAAAATTATGTACGAAATTTTTTAATTTTCAATTGATTTCAAATGGCTGCAAATCAATCAATTATGAGTGTAGGGTAAGTATTATTGATCTATAGTGCACTTTAGACAATTAAAGACAGCCAAACTCAATTTTAAAAAAATTGGAAATTTAAAAAGAAATTGAATATTGACAGTCTATAGCCTTGCATATTTGAAAATTATGTACGAAAATTTATAATTTTCAATTGATTTCAAATGGCTGCAAATCAATCAATTATGAGTGTAGGGTAAGTATTATTGATCTATAGTGCACTTTAGACAATTGTAGACAGCCAAACTCAATTTTAAAAAAATTGGAAATTTAAAAAGAAATTGAATATTGACAGTCTATAGCCTTGCATATTTGAAAATTATGTACGAAAATTTATAATTTTCAATTGATTTCAAATGGCTGCAAATCAATCAATTATGAGTGTAGGGTAAGTATTATTGATCTATAGTGCACTTTAGACAATTAAAGACAGCCAAACTCAATTTTAAAAAAATTGGAAATTTAAAAAGAAATTGAATATTGACAGTCTATAGCCTTGCATATTTGAAAATTATGTGCGAAAATTTATAATTTTCAATTGATTTCAAATGGCTGCAAATCAATCAATTATGAGTGTAGGGTAAGTATTATTGATCTATAGTGCTCTTTAGACAATTAAAGACAGCCAAACTCAATTTTAAAAAAATTGGAAATTTAAAAAGAAATTGAATATTGACAGTCTATAGCCTTGCATATTTGAAAATTATGTACGAAAATTTATAATTTTCAATTGATTTCAAATGGCTGCAAATCAATCAATTATGAGTGTAGGGTAAGTATTATTGATCTATAGTGCACTTTAGACAATTGTAGACAGCCAAACTCAATTTTAACAAAATTGGAAATTATGTGCGAAAATTTATAATTTTCAATTGATTTCAAATGGCTGCAAATCAATCAATTATGAGTGTAGGGTAAGTATTATTGATCTTTAGTGCACTTTAGACAATTGTAGACAGCCAAACTCAATTTTTAAAAAATTGGAAATTTAAAAATAAATCTGAATATTAATAGTCTATAGCCATGCATATTTGAAAATTATGTGCGAAAATTTATAATTTTCAATTGATTTCAAATGGCTGCAAATCAATCAATTATGAGTGTAGGGTAAGTATTATTGATCTATAGTGCACTTTAGACAATTGTAGACAGCCAAACTCAATTTTAACAAAATTGGAAATTATGTGCGAAAATTTATAATTTTCAATTGATTTCAAATGGCTGCAAATCAATCAATTATGAGTGTAGGGTAAGTATTATTGATCTTTAGTGCACTTTAGACAATTGTAGACAGACAAACTCAATTTTAAAAAAATTGGAAATTCAAAAATAAATCTGAATATTGACAGTCTAAAGCCTTGCATATTTGAAAATTATGTGCGAAAATTTATAATTTTCAATTGATTTCAAATGGCTGCAAATCAATCAATTATGAGTGTGGGGTAAGTATTATTGATCTATAGTGCACTTTAGACAATTAAAGACAGCCAAACTCAATTTAAAAAAAATTGGAAATTTAAAAAGAAATTGAATATTGACAGTCTATAGCCTTGCATATTTGAAAATTATGTACGAAAATTTATAATTTTCAATTGATTTCAAATGGCTGCAAATCAATCAATTATGAGTGTAGGGTAAGTATTATTGATCTATAGTGCACTTTAGACAATTGTAGACAGCCAAACTCAATTTTAACAAAATTGGAAATTATGTGCGAAAATTTATAATTTTCAATTGATTTCAAATGGCTGCAAATCAATCAATTATGAGTGTAGGGTAAGTATTATTGATCTATAGTGCACTTTAGACAATTAAAGACAGCCAAACTCAATTTTAAAAAAATTGGAAATTTAAAAATAAATTGAATATTGACAGTCTATAGCCTTGCATATTTGAAAATTATGTACGAAAATTTATAATTTTCAATTGATTTCAAATGGCTGCAAATCAATCAATTATGAGTGTAGGGTAAGTATTATTGATCTATAGTGCACTTTAGACAATTAAAGACAGCCAAACTCAATTTTAAAAAAATTGGAAATTTAAAAAGAAATTGAATATTGACAGTCTATAGCCTTGCATATTTGAAAATTATGTGCGAAAATTTATAATTTTCAATTGATTTCAAATGGCTGCAAATCAATCAATTATGAGTGTAGGGTAAGTATTATTGATCTATAGTGCACTTTAGACAATTGGAGACAGACAAACTCAATTTTAACAAAATTGGAAATTATGTGCGAAAATTTATAATTTTCAATTGATTTCAAATGGCTGCAAATCAATCAATTATGAGTGTAGGGTAAGTATTATTGATCTATAGTGCACTTTAGACAATTAAAGACAGCCAAACTCAATTTTAAAAAAATTGGAAATTTAAAAATAAATTGAATATTGACAGTCTATAGCCTTGCATATTTGAAAATTATGTACGAAAATTTATAATTTTCAATTGATTTCAAATGGCTGCAAATCAATCAATTATGAGTGTAGGGTAAGTATTATTGATCTATAGTGCACTTTAGACAATTAAAGACAGCCAAACTCAATTTTAAAAAAATTGGAAATTTAAAAATAAATTGAATATTGACAGTCTATAGCCTTGCATATTTGAAAATTATGTACGAAAATTTATAATTTTCAATTGATTTCAAATGGCTGCAAATCAATCAATTATGAGTGTAGGGTAAGTATTATTGATCTTTAGTGCACTTTAGACAATTGGAGACAGACAAACTCAATTTTAAAAAAATTGGAAATTCAAAAATAAATCTAAATATTGACAGTCTATAGCCTTGCATATTTGAAAATTATGTGCGAAAATTTATAATTTTCAATTGATTTCAAATGGCTGCAAATCAATCAATTATGAGTGTAGGGTAAGTATTATTGATCTATAGTGCACTTTAGACAATTAAAGACAGCCAAACTCAATTTTAAAAAAATTGGAAATTTAAAAATAAATTGAATATTGACAGTCTATAGCCTTGCATATTTGAAAATTATGTGCGAAAATTTATAATTTTCAATTGATTTCAAATGGCTGCAAATCAATCAATTATGAGTGTAGGGTAAGTATTATTGATCTATAGTGCACTTTAGACAATTGGAGACAGACAAACTCAATTTTAACAAAATTGGAAATTATGTGCGAAAATTTATAATTTTCAATTGATTTCAAATGGCTGCAAATCAATCAATTATGAGTGTAGGGTAAGTATTATTGATCTATAGTGCACTTTAGACAATTAAAGACAGCCAAACTCAATTTTAAAAAAATTGGAAATTTAAAAATAAATTGAATATTGACAGTCTATAGCCTTGCATATTTGAAAATTATGTACGAAAATTTATAATTTTCAATTGATTTCAAATGGCTGCAAATCAATCAATTATGAGTGTAGGGTAAGTATTATTGATCTATAGTGCACTTTAGACAATTAAAGACAGCCAAACTCAATTTTAAAAAAATTGGAAATTTAAAAAGAAATTGAATATTGACAGTCTATAGCCTTGCATATTTGAAAATTATGTGCGAAAATTTATAATTTTCAATTGATTTCAAATGGCTGCAAATCAATCAATTATGAGTGTAGGGTAAGTATTATTGATCTATAGTGCACTTTAGACAATTGGAGACAGACAAACTCAATTTTAACAAAATTGGAAATTATGTGCGAAAATTTATAATTTTCAATTGATTTCAAATGGCTGCAAATCAATCAATTATGAGTGTAGGGTAAGTATTATTGATCTATAGTGCACTTTAGACAATTAAAGACAGCCAAACTCAATTTTAAAAAAATTGGAAATTTAAAAAGAAATTGAATATTGACAGTCTATAGCCTTGCATATTTGAAAATTATGTACGAAAATTTATAATTTTCAATTGATTTCAAATGGCTGCAAATCAATCAATTATGAGTGTAGGGTAAGTATTATTGATCTTTAGTGCACTTTAGACAATTGTAGACAGCCAAACTCAATTTTAAAAAAATTGGAAATTTAAAAAGAAATTGAATATTGACAGTCTATAGCCTTGCATATTTGAAAATTATGTACGAAAATTTATAATTTTCAATTGATTTCAAATGGCTGCAAATCAATCAATTATGAGTGTAGGGTAAGTATTATTGATCTATAGTGCACTTTAGACAATTAAAGACAGCCAAACTCAATTTTAAAAAAATTGGAAATTTAAAAAGAAATTGAATATTGACAGTCTATAGCCTTGCATATTTGAAAATTATGTACGAAAATTTATAATTTTCAATTGATTTCAAATGGCTGCAAATCAATCAATTATGAGTGTAGGGTAAGTATTATTGATCTTTAGTGCACTTTAGACAATTGTAGACAGCCAAACTCAATTTTAAAAAATTGGAAATTTAAAAAGTAATTGAATATTGACAGTCTATAGCCTTGCATATTTGAAAATTATGTACGAAAATTTATAATTTTCAATTGATTTCAAATGGCTGCAAATCAATCAATTATGAGTGTAGGGTAAGTATTATTGATCTATAGTGCACTTTAGACAATTAAAGACAGCCAAACTCAATTTTAAAAAAATTGGAAATTTAAAAAGAAATTGAATATTGTTAGCCTTGCATATTTGAAAATTATGTACGAAAATTTATAATTTTCAATTGATTTCAAATGGCTGCAAATCAATCAATTATGAGTGTAGGGTAAGTATTATTGATCTATAGTGCACTTTAGACAATTGAAGACAGCCAAACTCAATTTTAAAAAAATTGGAAATTTAAAAAGAAATTGAATATTGACAGTCTATAGCCTTGCATATTTGAAAATTATGTACGAAAATTTATAATTTTCAATTGATTTCAAATGGCTGCAAATCAATCAATTATGAGTGTAGGGTAAGTATTATTGATCTATAGTGCACTTTAGACAATTAAAGACAGCCAAACTCAATTTTAAAAAAATTGGAAATTTAAAAAGAAATTGAATATTGACAGTCTATAGCCTTGCATATTTGAAAATTATGTACGAAAATTTATAATTTTCAATTGATTTCAAATGGCTGCAAATCAATCAATTATGAGTGTAGGGTAAGTATTATTGATCTATAGTGCACTTTAGACAATTAAAGACAGCCAAACTCAATTTTAAAAAAATTGGAAATTTAAAAATAAATTGAATATTGACAGTCTATAGCCTTGCATATTTGAAAATTATGTACGAAAATTTATAATTTTCAATTGATTTCAAATGGCTGCAAATCAATCAATTATGAGTGTAGGGTAAGTATTATTGATCTTTAGTGCACTTTAGACAATTGGAGACAGACAAACTCAATTTTAAAAAAATTGGAAATTCAAAAATAAATCTGAATATTGACAGTCTATAGCCTTGCATATTTGAAAATTATGTGCGAAAATTTATAATTTTCAATTGATTTCAAATGGCTGCAAATCAATCAATTATGAGTGTAGGGTAAGTATTATTGATCTATAGTGCACTTTAGACAATTAAAGACAGCCAAACTCAATTTTAAAAAAATTGGAAATTTAAAAAGAAATTGAATATTGACAGTCTATAGCCTTGCATATTTGAAAATTATGTACGAAAATTTATAATTTTCAATTGATTTCAAATGGCTGCAAATCAATCAATTATGAGTGTAGGGTAAGTATTATTGATCTATAGTGCACTTTAGACAATTGTAGACAGCCAAACTCAATTTTAACAAAATTGGAAATTATGTGCGAAAATTTATAATTTTCAATTGATTTCAAATGGCTGCAAATCAATCAATTATGAGTGTAGGGTAAGTATTATTGATCTATAGTGCACTTTAGACAATTAAAGACAGCCAAACTCAATTTTAAAAAAATTGGAAATTTAAAAAGAAATTGAATATTGACAGTCTATAGCCTTGCATATTTGAAAATTATGTACGAAAATTTATAATTTTCAATTGATTTCAAATGGCTGCAAATCAATCAATTATGAGTGTAGGGTAAGTATTATTGATCTTTAGTGCACTTTAGACAATTGGAGACAGACAAACTCAATTTTAAAAAAATTGGAAATTCAAAAATAAATCTGAATATTGACAGTCTATAGCCTTGCATATTTGAAAATTATGTGCGAAAATTTATAATTTTCAATTGATTTCAAATGGCTGCAAATCAATCAATTATGAGTGTAGGGTAAGTATTATTGATCTATAGTGCACTTTAGACAATTAAAGACAGCCAAACTCAATTTTAAAAAAATTGGAAATTTAAAAAGAAATTGAATATTGACAGTCTATAGCCTTGCATATTTGAAAATTATGTACGAAAATTTATAATTTTCAATTGATTTCAAATGGCTGCAAATCAATCAATTATGAGTGTAGGGTAAGTATTATTGATCTTTAGTGCACTTTAGACAATTGTAGACAGCCAAACTCAATTTTAAAAAAATTGGAAATTTAAAAAGAAATTGAATATTGACAGTCTATAGCCTTGCATATTTGAAAATTATGTACGAAAATTTATAATTTTCAATTGATTTCAAATGGCTGCAAATCAATCAATTATGAGTGTAGGGTAAGTATTATTGATCTTTAGTGCACTTTAGACAATTGTAGACAGCCAAACTCAATTTAAAAAAAATTGGAAATTTAAAAAGAAATTGAATATTGACAGTCTATAGCCTTGCATATTTGAAAATTATGTACGAAAATTTATAATTTTCAATTGATTTCAAATGGCTGCAAATCAATCAATTATGAGTGTAGGGTAAGTATTATTGATCTTTAGTGCACTTTAGACAATTGTAGACAGACAAACTCAATTTTAAAAAAATTGGAAATTCAAAAATAAATCTGAATATTGACAGTCTATAGCCTTGCATATTTGAAAATTATGTGCGAAAATTTATAATTTTCAATTGATTTCAAATGGCTGCAAATCAATCAATTATGAGTGTAGGGTAAGTATTATTGATCTATAGTGCACTTTAGACAATTAAAGACAGCCAAACTCAATTTTAAAAAAATTGGAAATTTAAAAAGAAATTGAATATTGACAGTCTATAGCCTTGCATATTTGAAAATTATGTACGAAAATTTATAATTTTCAATTGATTTCAAATGGCTGCAAATCAATCAATTATGAGTGTAGGGTAAGTATTATTGATCTTTAGTGCACTTTAGACAATTGTAGACAGACAAACTCAATTTTAAAAAAATTGGAAATTCAAAAATAAATCTGAATATTGACAGTCTATAGCCTTGCATATTTGAAAATTATGTGCGAAAATTTATAATTTTCAATTGATTTCAAATGGCTGCAAATCAATCAATTATGAGTGTAGGGTAAGTATTATTGATCTATAGTGCACTTTAGACAATTAAAGACAGCCAAACTCAATTTTAAAAAAATTGGAAATTTAAAAAGAAATTGAATATTGACAGTCTATAGCCTTGCATATTTGAAAATTATGTACGAAAATTTATAATTTTCAATTGATTTCAAATGGCTGCAAATCAATCAATTATGAGTGTAGGGTAAGTATTATTGATCTTTAGTGCACTTTAGACAATTGTAGACAGACAAACTCAATTTTAAAAAAATTGGAAATTCAAAAATAAATCTGAATATTGACAGTCTATAGCCTTGCATATTTGAAAATTATGTGCGAAAATTTATAATTTTCAATTGATTTCAAATGGCTGCAAATCAATCAATTATGAGTGTAGGGTAAGTATTATTGATCTATAGTGCACTTTAGACAATTAAAGACAGCCAAACTCAATTTTAAAAAAATTGGAAATTTAAAAAGAAATTGAATATTGACAGTCTATAGCCTTGCATATTTGAAAATTATGTACGAAAATTTATAATTTTCAATTGATTTCAAATGGCTGCAAATCAATCAATTATGAGTGTAGGGTAAGTATTATTGATCTTTAGTGCACTTTAGACAATTGTAGACAGCCAAACTCAATTTTAAAAAAATTGGAAATTTAAAAAGAAATTGAATATTGACAGTCTATAGCCTTGCATATTTGAAAATTATGTACGAAAATTTATAATTTTCAATTGATTTCAAATGGCTGCAAATCAATCAATTATGAGTGTAGGGTAAGTATTATTGATCTTTAGTGCACTTTAGACAATTGTAGACAGACAAACTCAATTTTAAAAAAATTGGAAATTCAAAAATAAATCTGAATATTGACAGTCTATAGCCTTGCATATTTGAAAATTATGTACGAAAATTTATAATTTTCAATTGATTTCAAATGGCTGCAAATCAATCAATTATGAGTGTAGGGTAAGTATTATTGATCTTTAGTGCACTTTAGACAATTGTAGACAGCCAAACTCAATTTTAAAAAAATTGGAAATTTAAAAAGAAATTGAATATTGACAGTCTATAGCCTTGCATATTTGAAAATTATGTACGAAAATTTATAATTTTCAATTGATTTCAAATGGCTGCAAATCAATCAATTATGAGTGTAGGGTAAGTATTATTGATCTTTAGTGCACTTTAGACAATTGTAGACAGACAAACTCAATTTTAAAAAAATTGGAAATTCAAAAATAAATCTGAATATTGACAGTCTATAGCCTTGCATATTTGAAAATTATGTGCGAAAATTTATAATTTTCAATTGATTTCAAATGGCTGCAAATCAATCAATTATGAGTGTAGGGTAAGTATTATTGATCTTTAGTGCACTTTAGACAATTGTAGACAGCCAAACTCAATTTTAAAAAAATTGGAAATTTAAAAAGAAATTGAATATTGACAGTCTATAGCCTTGCATATTTGAAAATTATGTACGAAAATTTATAATTTTCAATTGATTTCAAATGGCTGCAAATCAATCAATTATGAGTGTAGGGTAAGTATTATTGATCTTTAGTGCACTTTAGACAATTGTAAACAGACAAACTCAATTTTAAAAAAATTGGAAATTCAAAAATAAATCTGAATATTGACAGTCTATAGCCTTGCATATTTGAAAATTATGTGCGAAAATTTATAATTTTCAATTGATTTCAAATGGCTGCAAATCAATCAATTATGAGTGTAGGGTAAGTATTATTGATCTTTAGTGCACTTTAGACAATTGTAGACAGCCAAACTCAATTTTAAAAAAATTGGAAATTTAAAAAGAAATTGAATATTGACAGTCTATAGCCTTGCATATTTGAAAATTATGTACGAAAATTTATAATTTTCAATTGATTTCAAATGGCTGCAAATCAATCAATTATGAGTGTAGGGTAAGTATTATTGATCTTTAGTGCACTTTAGACAATTGTAGACAGACAAACTCAATTTTAAAAAAATTGGAAATTCAAAAATAAATCTGAATATTGACAGTCTATAGCCTTGCATATTTGAAAATTATGTGCGAAAATTTAAAATTTTCAATTGATTTCAAATGGCTGCAAATCAATCAATTATGAGTGTAGGGTAAGTATTATTGATCTATAGTGCACTTTAGACAATTAAAGACAGCCAAACTCAATTTTAAAAAAATTGGAAATTTAAAAAGAAATTGAATATTGACAGTCTATAGCCTTGCATATTTGAAAATTATGTACGAAAATTTATAATTTTCAATTGATTTCAAATGGCTGCAAATCAATCAATTATGAGTGTAGGGTAAGTATTATTGATCTTTAGTGCACTTTAGACAATTGTAGACAGCCAAACTCAATTTTAAAAAAATTGGAAATTTAAAAAGAAATTGAATATTGACAGTCTATAGCCTTGCATATTTGAAAATTATGTACGAAAATTTATAATTTTCAATTGATTTCAAATGGCTGCAAATCAATCAATTATGAGTGTAGGGTAAGTATTATTGATCTTTAGTGCACTTTAGACAATTGTAGACAGCCAAACTCAATTTTAAAAAAATTGGAAATTTAAAAAGAAATTGAATATTGACAGTCTATAGCCTTGCATATTTGAAAATTATGTACGAAAATTTATAATTTTCAATTGATTTCAAATGGCTGCAAATCAATCAATTATGAGTGTAGGGTAAGTATTATTGATCTTTAGTGCACTTTAGACAATTGTAGACAGACAAACTCAATTTTAAAAAAATTGGAAATTCAAAAATAAATCTGAATATTGACAGTCTATAGCCTTGCATATTTGAAAATTATGTGCGAAAATTTAAAATTTTCAATTGATTTCAAATGGCTGCAAATCAATCAATTATGAGTGTAGGGTAAGTATTATTGATCTATAGTGCACTTTAGACAATTAAAGACAGCCAAACTCAATTTTAAAAAAATTGGAAATTTAAAAAGAAATTGAATATTGACAGTCTATAGCCTTGCATATTTGAAAATTATGTACGAAAATTTATAATTTTCAATTGATTTCAAATGGCTGCAAATCAATCAATTATGAGTGTAGGGTAAGTATTATTGATCTTTAGTGCACTTTAGACAATTGTAGACAGCCAAACTCAATTTTAAAAAAATTGGAAATTTAAAAAGAAATTGAATATTGACAGTCTATAGCCTTGCATATTTGAAAATTATGTACGAAAATTTATAATTTTCAATTGATTTCAAATGGCTGCAAATCAATCAATTATGAGTGTAGGGTAAGTATTATTGATCTTTAGTGCACTTTAGACAATTGTAGACAGACAAACTCAATTTTAAAAAAATTGGAAATTCAAAAATAAATCTGAATATTGACAGTCTATAGCCTTGCATATTTGAAAATTATGTGCGAAAATTTATAATTTTCAATTGATTTCAAATGGCTGCAAATCAATCAATTATGAGTGTAGGGTAAGTATTATTGATCTATAGTGCACTTTAGACAATTAAAGACAGCCAAACTCAATTTTAAAAAATTGGAAATTTAAAAAGAAATTGAATATTGACAGTCTATAGCCTTGCATATTTGAAAATTATGTACGAAAATTTATAATTTTCAATTGATTTCAAATGGCTGCAAATCAATCAATTATGAGTGTAGGGTAAGTATTATTGATCTTTAGTGCACTTTAGACAATTGTAGACAGCCAAACTCAATTTTAAAAAAATTGGAAATTTAAAAAGAAATTGAATATTGACAGTCTATAGCCTTGCATATTTGAAAATTATGTACGAAAATTTATAATTTTCAATTGATTTCAAATGGCTGCAAATCAATCAATTATGAGTGTAGGGTAAGTATTATTGATCTTTAGTGCACTTTAGACAATTGTAGACAGCCAAACTCAATTTTAAAAAAATTGGAAATTTAAAAAGAAATTGAATATTGACAGTCTATAGCCTTGCATATTTGAAAATTATGTACGAAAATTTATAATTTTCAATTGATTTCAAATGGCTGCAAATCAATCAATTATGAGTGTAGGGTAAGTATTATTGATCTTTAGTGCACTTTAGACAATTGTAGACAGACAAACTCAATTTTAAAAAAATTGGAAATTCAAAAATAAATCTGAATATTGACAGTCTATAGCCTTGCATATTTGAAAATTATGTGCGAAAATTTATAATTTTCAATTGATTTCAAATGGCTGCAAATCAATCAATTATGAGTGTAGGGTAAGTATTATTGATCTATAGTGCACTTTAGACAATTAAAGACAGCCAAACTCAATTTTAAAAAAATTGGAAATTTAAAAAGAAATTGAATATTGACAGTCTATAGCCTTGCATATTTGAAAATTATGTACGAAAATTTATAATTTTCAATTGATTTCAAATGGCTGCAAATCAATCAATTATGAGTGTAGGGTAAGTATTATTGATCTTTAGTGCACTTTAGACAATTGTAGACAGACAAACTCAATTTTAAAAAAATTGGAAATTCAAAAATAAATCTGAATATTGACAGTCTATAGCCTTGCATATTTGAAAATTATGTGCGAAAATTTATAATTTTCAATTGATTTCAAATGGCTGCAAATCAATCAATTATGAGTGTAGGGTAAGTATTATTGATCTTTAGTGCACTTTAGACAATTGTAGACAGCCAAACTCAATTTTAAAAAAATTGGAAATTTAAAAAGAAATTGAATATTGACAGTCTATAGCCTTGCATATTTGAAAATTATGTACGAAAATTTATAATTTTCAATTGATTTCAAATGGCTGCAAATCAATCAATTATGAGTGTAGGGTAAGTATTATTGATCTTTAGTGCACTTTAGACAATTGTAGACAGACAAACTCAATTTTAAAAAAATTGGAAATTCAAAAATAAATCTGAATATTGACAGTCTATAGCCTTGCATATTTGAAAATTATGTGCGAAAATTTATAATTTTCAATTGATTTCAAATGGCTGCAAATCAATCAATTATGAGTGTAGGGTAAGTATTATTGATCTATAGTGCACTTTAGACAATTAAAGACAGCCAAACTCAATTTTAAAAAAATTGGAAATTTAAAAAGAAATTGAATATTGACAGTCTATAGCCTTGCATATTTGAAAATTATGTACGAAAATTTATAATTTTCAATTGATTTCAAATGGCTGCAAATCAATCAATTATGAGTGTAGGGTAAGTATTATTGATCTTTAGTGCACTTTAGACAATTGTAGACAGCCAAACTCAATTTTAAAAAAATTGGAAATTTAAAAAGAAATTGAATATTGACAGTCTATAGCCTTGCATATTTGAAAATTATGTACGAAAATTTATAATTTTCAATTGATTTCAAATGGCTGCAAATCAATCAATTATGAGTGTAGGGTAAGTATTATTGATCTTTAGTGCACTTTAGACAATTGTAGACAGACAAACTCAATTTTAAAAAAATTGGAAATTCAAAAATAAATCTGAATATTGACAGTCTATAGCCTTGCATATTTGAAAATTATGTACGAAAATTTATAATTTTCAATTGATTTCAAATGGCTGCAAATCAATCAATTATGAGTGTAGGGTAAGTATTATTGATATTTAGTGCACTTTAGACAATTGTAGACAGCCAAACTCAATTTTAAAAAAATTGGAAATTTAAAAAGAAATTGAATATTGACAGTCTATAGCCTTGCATATTTGAAAATTATGTACGAAAATTTATAATTTTCAATTGATTTCAAATGGCTGCAAATCAATCAATTATGAGTGTAGGGTAAGTATTATTGATCTTTAGTGCACTTTAGACAATTGTAGACAGACAAACTCAATTTTAAAAAAATTGGAAATTCAAAAATAAATCTGAATATTG